>CM038679.1:157298549-158007254 GCA_021605205.1 Aegilops longissima
ACTCCTCTCATACTTTTGATCAAGTATTTATCGAGCTTAGTTTTTGAAATGTTTCCATTTGCCAAAGTTTGAATTCAAATTCAAAACTCAAATTTCCTCAAACTTCAAATGGCATTCAAATTCAAACAGATGCATAGGATGCTTAGCTATAATTGTAAAACATTCCAAATAGGAAATTTGGGATGTTACAAACCTACCATCTTTAAGATGAATCTCGCCTCGAGATTCGGGTTGGCTAGCAATAGGTGGGTGATCTCAAGAAGGTCTTCGCGCCCTGTGTGGCTTCTTCTCGTGTGGTGACTCCACAACACCTTGCAAAATTTGATGACCTTGCTGCAGGTGACTCGCTTGCAGCTCGAGAATTGGACGGGTTTCTCCTTGTAGGTCGATCACCGCTGTCAGTATGGCCTCTAGGGCATCAGATTCTCAACGGAACATCGGCCATGTCGGCATGACACTTCTTCACCGAGAAACATGGAAGACATCATGAACTCCGGACAATCCTTCCGCAATTCCAACTTAGGCAACCTCTCCACGACGCTCGAGGATTTTAGGGCCAATGAATCGGGTGCTAACTTTCCTTGACACCAAACCTCTTGATTCCACGAAGTGGAGACACACGAAGATATGCTCGGTCTCCACTTCGTAAGTTACCTCCTTGCGCTTACTATCGGCATAACTCTTTTGTCTCGACGGCTATCTTGAGCCTGTCTCAATCAGCTTGACTTTCTTCGAATCCTTGATAAGATCGAACCGAAAAGTGATCGATCTCCAACACTATCCCACAAAGAATGGTGTTCTCGCACTCCTTCCGTATAGAGCTTCGAAAGGGCCATCTTCAAACCGATTGATAATCGTTGTTGTATGAGAACTCAGAAGGCAAATTATCATCCCAGCTAGATCCATAGTCTAGACACAAGCTCTCAACATGTCCTCCGTAATCTGATTGACTCTCTCGTCCGTCCATCCTGTCATGGATGAAAAGTGCATCAATTCGCCTCGCACTCCAAAGTTTCATGCAATCGCTTCCAAAACTTTGAGGTAAACTCGCTCTCTATCCGACACGATTTTCCTCGAACTCCATGCGTATATACGATCCTGGTCATGTATATCTTGGCCAACTTAGCACCGGTATAGGTAGTCTTCACGGAATGAAGTGAGCTACCTTGGTCAAACGATCAACCACTACCCGATAGAATCATAACCTCGAACGGGTCCCGGTAATCCGTGATGAAATCCATTCCAAGTTTCTCCCATTTCCAATCGGGAATCGCAAAGGTTGAAGTAACCCTCGTTAGCTTCGATGTTCGCCTTTTACACTTTCCTTCAAATCCGTGTACATCTTGGTGTTGCCGGGTGAATCGAGTACGGTGAATCATGAGCTTCCAAGAATTAGCTTCTCGAGCTCGGGATCATTGGGCACATAGATACGATCCTCGAACCATATAGTTCCGTGTTCATCCTCATCAACTTTTAGCTTTTCCTTCATTCATCTTTTGCTTAATCTCATCAATTTCCTTGTCCGACTTCCGGGCTTCACGAATCCTTTCGTCAAAGTGGACTGAACTTCCAGAGTTGCAACAAATCCTTTCGAACTATCTCCACCGGAGATCTCGAGGTCATCGACTAACTCCCGGGTAATCTCCCGTCGAAGAGTATTCACATAACTCTTACGGCTCAAAGCATCTGCTACAACATTAGCTTTACCGGGTGGTAATGCAATCTCATGTCGTAGTCCTTTATCAACTCTAGCCATCTCCTCTCGCCGAGGTTCAATTCTTCAGGTGAATATATACTTCAAACTCTTGTGATCTCGTGTAAACATCACAACGGTTTCCGGCGAGGAAATGTCTCTGTGTCTTGAGTGCATGCACTACGGCCGCTAACTCCAAATCATGTGTGGCATAATTATCTCATGAGGTTGTAGCTGTCTGGAGGCATAAGCTACAACTTTTCCTTCCGCATAAGTACTCCTCCGAGTCCTTGACGAGAAGCGCCACAATAGACCGTATTCCTTGTGTATGTCCGCAAAATCAATACGGGCTGTGACCAACCGCTTTTTAATTCCTGAAAACTGGCTTCACATTCGCCGTCCAAACATACTTGGCTTCCTTCTTCAACAGCTCACCATGGGCTTGGCAATCTTCAGAAGTTCTCAATGAACCTCCGATAATATCCTCGCGAGTCCGAGAAAATCGGATCTCCTTGATCGAGGTGGGTGACGCCAATCGGTGATCGATTCAACCTTGGCAGGATCAACGCTATTCCTTCTCCCGAAATAACATGTCCGAGGAATCCAACTTCCTTCACCAAAATTCACATTTGCTGAACTTGGCATACAACGATGTTCTCAAGTTTCTCCGTAACTAGACGATATGTTCCTTATGCTCTTCCTCGCTTCTTGGAGAAAATCAATATATCATCGATGAACACCATGACAAACTTGTCCAGATATTCCATAAACACCTTGTTCATCAAATTCATGAAGTACGCAGGAGCATTAGTCAATCCAAATGACATGACGGTATACTCATATAAACCATACCGTAGTGAATGCTGTTTTGGGTATATCCTTTCACGGATCTTCAATCGATGATACCCCGATCAAGATCGATCTTAGAGAATACCTTGGCTCCAACTAGCTGATCAAACAAGTCATTAATCATCGGCAGAGGGTACTTGTTCTGATGGTTACTTGCTCAACGCATCGATAATCCACAACCATCCTCAAGCTTCCATCCTTCTTCTCTACCAAAAGAACTGGGCTCCCAAGGTGATGAGCTTGGCAATATATCCTTTCTCCAATAACTCATTAATTTGATCCTTGATCTCTTTAACTCATTCGTGGCATCCGATAGTGTCTCTTGGATATTGGGGCTGTGCCGCAATAACTCGATCAGAAATTCAATGTCCCTCGTCCGTGGCATCCTCGTAATTCCTCCGAAACACATCGGGAAAATCTGCACCATCGGCACTTCCTCCCGAACAACTCCCGTGAGGGAATTCACCGATTCTTCATCCGGTCGGCTCGGCTACATACTTGATCCTCTTCGCCCGGTGGTGAGCAGAATAGACTTGCGGCAGCCTATGTTCCTTAAAACTTTGTCAACCAATCCATGCCTAGGATTACATCCAAGGTCCGGGTTTCAACACTATGAGGTCTCAGGGAAATTTATGGTTCCCGATGTTGAGGGTTGCATGACAGCTTAAGCCTCGCCATCATATCTCCTCTCGCGAATCGACGCTAAGGGGGCTTCTAAGGGTTTTAGTGGGCAACCCGTACTTTTCCACAACTACCCTTGATATGAATGAATGCGTTGCACCATAATCAAAGAGTACCAATACTGAACGTGAATTCAATAAAAACTTACCAACCACAGTGTCTGGTTGATCATAGACGTCCTCCACGTCGATGTGGTTCACCTGAGCACGAGGGAACGGATTGGGCTTCTTCCCTGAGCCTCCATTGCCATTTCCATTCCTCTCGCTTGGCCTCCCGGCAGTCGGTGGAGTGCCCGCCTTCCGCACTTGAAGGTGTGATGTGGCTCAGATCCTTCGGAGCCGGGCGAACGGTGCTGATTGCCATTACCATTGCCATTGCCATTGCCATGGCCCGACTTGTTGTCCTCGTTAGGGTTGTTCCCATTTCTCCATGGTTATGGCCTCCATGGTTATGATGGTGTGCCCTCCGAGTATGGTGCATAGCGGGCTTCGGAGCTCCCGAGTTGTGCTTCCCCGCTGTACTTCCGCATGGCTTTCTATCTGCCGCTGCTTGCCTTCAAGTATGGTGGCCTTGTTCACCAGCTCCCGGTAGTTGTTGAAGGTAGCCACAATAAGCTGCATGCTCGCTCATCATTGAGTCCCTCAAGGAACTTCTCCTCGCTTATGCATCCGTGGGCCACATCATCCGGGCATAGCGAGCGAGCTTGTGACCATCCACGATCGCACAAGACGGTCTCCGGGCGAAGTTGCGGAACTCACGCTTCGCACTCATGGCTCCAACCGAGACATGAGCAAGAAGGAAGGCTCACTGAATTGATCCCATGTGATGGCACCAATGGGATAAGTGGCGTGTAGTTCTCCCACCAAGAAGCTGCAGGTCCATCAAGTTGATGCGCTGCAAAGCGCACCTTCTCAAAGATCAGCATCCAAAGTGATTATCTCTTCCGACTTTATGGAGCCAATCATCAGAATAATCGCCTGCTACTAGAGAACATCATGGATTCAGCCTCGTAAATCGAGTCAAGTTGTCCACAGGGGTGGGTATGTGGATTGTTGGCGTTGTTGTTCGATCTCGATGAGGAGCTGATAGGGCATTCTCGTTGGAGCACGGGTGAGCTCCGCGAAAACCAAAGGTCACGCCCGAGGCATCCGTGTTTTGGAGTGATGAGAAAATTAGAATAGAACAATGGTCTATGAGAAATACACTACCCATATGAATGCACAATCATAAAACAAACCAATCATTTATTCATTCCACTCAAACATGGTTCAAACTCGATTACAAAAGCTCATGACTAATCAAGGAAAAATATCGCCTAACTCGATCGATTTAAAAAGGAAAAATAACATGGTGGTCACTAAAAGTCTTCATCAATAATCCTTGCGCCCTCTGTGTGGCGCCCTCTTGTGACTTCCTACGTGGAACTCCCTTCAAAATCCTGATCATTGCTCACGAGGGGTCCTTCATCTCCACTCGAAAAAGGTCCTCTCCCAAGTCCATCTTTTCCTCTATCGCGCAAGCTTCATCTTCGTGTCGCCGATCGTCTCCATGAAGTCCGCGACTTCTTCCTCATGGCCAAGGAAGTCTGCAAGGCCTTCTCCTCCAGCTCCAGCTCACGGAACAAAAGCTTCCGTGTCTTCGAAGTTACGGCGAAGTCCGAATCTCCCGCTTCCGAGAAGACACTCCAAGTCCCGGATGTAAGAGAGGGTGGAGTCGCCATCAACGGCACGGATGATATCTCCATGCCTTGCCCTGCGAGAAACCATGGCGAGGTCTCGAGGGATCGAGCTCGCCTCAGATTCTCTCGAGATGTCCAAGTGCTCGATAGATCGCCACGCCCCTTCCGGATGATCCAGCTTGAACTCGTGAACTCAAAGTCAATCGGCTCCTGTGTCCTCCGGGTTCTCCCGATATGCACCTCAATCCTCAGAGCGGTGTCCGCGAAGTGCATTGGTTGGCTTCCGTGATCGAGGGTAGAGCGATCATCGCTTTTCACCATCTCGACCAGTCGCCAAGGGCATCGCCTCATCGGGCCGGCAAAACTCCGTAGCAAACTGGGTGAACTCGACGGCCATCTAGAATGTTGAAAACCGGAGAGGAGTTAGAAATGAACAGGGAGAATTACGGAATGATAAGGATAAAAGTAAATGGTCTCTTCCTATGGCTTTCCGATCCTAGGGGTTACGATCCCACGGCCAGCGTGTCTCGATACCATCTCTCAGAGCGACCTGACCCAAAATCGGTCAAATCTCCGTGTCGCATTCATCCCAAGATCATGCCGGTACTCACAAAGACATCGATAAAGTAATCAAAGTTCAATCACACCTGAATATTATTACACGATTCTCATATAGAGTCTTTATTACAAGGAATAAATTCGCTCAAGGCCAACTCATGAGAAATAAACTAATAACACGCGGAAGGCCAAGATAAAGCGAGTCCATCCGACCAAAGGGCAATCGCTAAGCGCGAGCGTAGCCTCACTCCCGATCGAATATACCTCGCAACATAAGACGCTTGAGCCATGTAGGTCAGCTTTTGAATAAGTCGGCAAGTCATGAAGAATAACAATAATAAAGTTACTATCACTATATGCATTTTGGCTGTGGAGCTCTAAGTTTCATCATTTTAAAAGCAAATTTTTCCCTACTACAAAGGACTTGCTTGCAAATTACTACAATTGTTGGTAGTTATTGAGATGGTTCCGCCAACCAATATCTCATTCCCAAATTATTAAGTCATAAACCCTCAAATTAATTCATTAGTTTTAGTGTTGAGATTTCAATACTTCCAAGTTCCAGAGGCTCAAATTGTCCGTGAATCGGGACACGGCTAATCGATTAGATCTTTAACTCGCAGAGGGTTGCGACTTTCCCGCAAGAATCATTCCTCCTTTAAAGTCTTCGACTTCATGGTGTTTGAAGACGGACTAATGAAACAGGTCTTCCAAAGAGTTCTTCTGCTACCGCCGTACCCATCCAATCCTACCGTTCTTCTACATCTCGTAGTACCGCCCACCACGCCACTACTAGGGTCAACCCAGCCGAGCCCATAATGGCTTTGCGGCCGCAGTAAGCTTCCGTCATGGGGCATCCATCCCGTTGTTGTTCGATTCGATGAGGAGCTGCATAAGGGCATTCTGCTGTTGGAGCAGCGGGTGAGCTCCGCGAAAACCAAAGTCACGCCCTGAGGCATCCGTGTTTTGGAGTGGATGAGAAAATTAGAATAGAACAATGGTCTATGAGAAATACACTACCCATATGAATGCACAATCATAAAACAAACCAATCATTTATTCATTCCACTCAAACATGGTTCAAACTCGATTACAAAAGCTCATGACTAATCGAAGGAAAAATATCGCCTAACTCGATCGATTAAAAAGGAAAAATAACATGGTGGTCGACTAAAAGTCTTCATCAATAATCCTTGCGCCCTCTCGCTGTGGCGCCTCTCTTGTGACTTCCTACGGTGGAACTCCCTTCAAAATCCTGATCATTGCTCACGAGGGGTCCTTCATCTCCACTCGAAAAAGGTCCTCTCCCAAGTCCATCTTTTCCTCTATCGCGCAAGCTTCATCTTCGTGTCGCCGACTTCTCCATGAAGTCCGCGACTTCTTCCTCATGGCCAAGGAAGTCTCAAGGCCTTCTCCTCCAGCCCAGCCACGGAACAAAAGCTTCCGCAGGTCTTCGAGTTACGGCGAAGTCCGAATCTCCCGCTTCGAGAAGACACTCCAAGTCCCGGATGTAAGAGAGGGTGGAGTCGCCATCAACGGTACGGATGATATCTCCATGCCTTGCCCTGCGAGAAACCATGGCGAGGTCTCGAGGGATCGAGCTCGCCTCAGATTCTCCTCTCGAGATGTCCAAGTGCTCGATAGATCGCCACGCCCCTTCCGATGATCCAGCTTGAACTCGTGAACTCAAAGTCAATCGGCCCGTGTGTCCTCCGGTTCTCCCCGGATATGCACCTCAATCCTCAGAGCGGTGTCCGCGGAAGTGCATTGGTTGGCTTCCTGTGATCGAGGGTAGAGCGATCATCGCTTCTTCACCATCTCGACCAGTCAGCCAAGGGCATCGCCTCATCGGGCCGCAAAACTCCGTAGCAAAACTGGGGTGAACTCGACGGCCATCTAGAATGTTGAAAACCGGAGAGGAGTTAGAAATGAACAGGGAGAATTACGGAATGATAAGGATAAAAGTAAATGGTCTCTTCCTATGGCTTTCCGATCCTAGGGGTTACGATCCCACGGTCAGCAGTGCTCGATACCATCTCTCAGAGCGACCGACCCAAAATCGGTCAAATCTCGGTGTGCATTCATCCCAAGATCATGCCGGTACTCACAAGACATCGATAAAGTAATCAAAGTTCAATCACACCTGAATATTATTACACGATTCTCATATAGAGTCTTTATTACAAGGGAATAAATTCGCCCAAGGCCAACTCATGAGAAATAAACTAATAACATCGCGGAAGCGCCAAGATAAAGCGAGTCCATCCGACTCAAAGGGCAATCGCTAAGCGCGAGCGTAGCCTCACTCCGATCGAATATACCTCCGCAACATAAGACGCTTGCAGCCATGTAGGTCAGCTTTTGAATAAGTCGGCAAGTCATGAAGAATAACAATAATAAAGTTACTATCACTATATGCATTTTGGTCTGTGGAGCTCTAAGTTTCATCATTTTAAAAGCAAATTTTTCCCTACTACAAAGGACTTGCTTGCAAATTACTACAATTGTTGGTAGTTATTGAGATGGTTCCGCCAACCAATATCTCATTCCCAAATTATTAAGTCATAAACCCTCAAATTAATTCATTAGTTTTAGTGTTGAGATTTCAATACTTCCAAGTTCCAGAGGCTCAAATTGTCCGTGAATCGGGACACGGCTAATCGATTAGATCTTTAACTCGCAGAGGGTTGCGACTTTCCCGCAAGAATCATTCCTCCTTTAAAGTCTTCGCACTTCATGGTGTTTGAAGACGGACTAATGAAACAGGTCTTCCAAAGAGTTCTTCTGCTACCGCCGTACCCATCCAATCCTACCGTTCTTCTACATCTCGTAGTACCGCCCAGCCAGCGCATTACTATAGGGTCAACCCAGCCAGAGCCCATAATGGCTTGCGGCTGCATGTAAGCTTCCGGTCATGGGGCATCCATCCTTCTCTTCGTGGCTGGGTGAAGCTTTCCGCAAGATGTCATGGCATTTCTCCATGCATCCTGCCAACCACTGGTTCTCCAGGTGCCCACAACCGCCCTCCACCCAAAGAGTGATTTCAAGTCCATCTTGATCATTGTAGTTCATGGGGTTGTCATCATCATTGACTCTCACATCTTGCTTATGAACTTCACAACCCGCTCACGAGCATAGCAAAGTAAACTACTTCATTCCGGGTCATGGTAACAAGGATTGGTTCATCCTACCACATGATACTACTCAAGTTTAATAACTTCAAAATTTCAACTACTGCATGCATGGTGGGGTGGTGACAATTCTAATGCACAAAAACATAGGTATAGAAAATAACATGATCAAAACTTGCCTTGCTGATGATCCTCGTAAGCTAGAGATTCGTAGTAGCAAGCTTCGCACTCCGGAAACTCTACCGAGACAAACAAATCACAATAAGCACATAGCAATAGGATCACATAACATAACACACCAAAACAACCAAATCAAAATCCAAGGAAAAACTCAAAGAAAAACCCATTCAAAGTTTTTCCTACTTCAAACAATAGCTAGAATAGTTTTATATAACAAAATTTTCCTAACATAACCTAATCATGGTTTTAGGTTAACTTAACAGAAAAGGATGCACTAAGCAACTAGGAGCAAAAAGAATTAATTTAAAAGCTATTATAAAACTCCTTTTAGGCCTAATCCAATTTCTATTAAGAAAATAAAATAAAACTTTTATTAATTATAAATAAAAGTTCATCCTATAAAGTGACAGTAAACTATCCTAGAATAATCAATTACATGTTAAAAATAAATTTATTTACTATTTAAAATAATAGGAAAACAGTAGCTAGTCAATTAATTAGGATTAACAAGTTTCTGCTTAAAACTATTTTTTTATTAATCCTAAAATACTCAAATTATTTTTTATGGTTTGGCAAAGCCAAAATAAAGTTGGGACAAAAGAATCATCCAAAAATAATTTTTCTAACTCAAGTTATAGCAGATTTACTATTCTGACTAAAACTAAATTAAAGCAATTTTAATTAATTTTAACATAGCTAAATATATATTCTACAGTAAACTACATAAAATTTGCAAACAAACAAAAAAATCACCTAAAAATATTAAACAGAATAAAAGATATGAATTTTTCAAAACAGAAACTATTCTGTTAAAACAGAAAAACAAAATAAAAGAAAAAGGCCTAATGGGCCTAAACTACGACCGTATGTAAAATAACCTAAACGGGCCTAATGGTTTAAACTAAACGGGCCGGGCTAATAAATAAAACCCTAACTAATAAATCAGAACTAAACCGGCCGGTCCGGTTTATTTTAAAGAGATACTTCTTCGGGGCGATCTAATCTAGACCGCAGGCGATCGGACGGGAGGGGCTTCGTGATTTATCAAGGGCGTCGGCGGCAAGGGCGGCGATTTACGAGTGCGGGCGAGGGCTCCGAAGGCCGGGGAGGTCGGGGAGTAGCCGTCGGGCAAGTGGGAGCTCTGGGAAGCTGTGGAGTCGGGGAGATCGGGATGTCTAGGGCGGCGACGGCGACGAGTATGGCGGCGGCGGGGACCTGGCTCCCATGAGCTCAGGCGAGAGGGAGAGGGGTCCATGAGGAATAGGGGGAATGGGTGTGGGGCGAGGGCTTAATAGCCAGGCCTCGGCCTAGCTTCGGGGCGATCGGAGGATCGGGATCCCGGATCCTTCGATCCGGCGATCTGTGGGCGGCGACGGCGTGGCGTGGGGCGGGGTTGACGATGGGGCGGGTCCCTACTGCTGAGAGGGAGAGGGTGCGGAGCGAGCGGCGACCGACGCCAGAGGGTTTCGGGCGCGGGCGAGGTGAGAGGAGCTGGGCTGCCTCTACTGGCCTCGTGGGGCCACTGGCCAGCCAGTGGTGGGGAGTTCGCACTGGCTGGGCAGGGGCTCGGCCGGCCTGGGTGGGTTTCTTTTTTTAAATTTTATTTTTTTAAAATAAAACAAAACAGAGTATAACTTTTAAAATATAAATATTTTATATAGGGTATATATATACCAAAATGATCAGGGGAATATTCCCTTTCATTTGAACATTTTTCCAAAGGCAAAATCCAAACTTTATAAAATCCATTTTTTCAAATTAAATAAAATTCAGATTTGAATCCAAATCTTTTGGCAATGTTTTCTCTGATATTTTTGGAGTGTCATGTTTACTCCTCTCATACTTTTGATCAAGTATTTATCAGCTTAGTTTTTGAAATGTTTCCCACTTGCCAAAGTTTGAATTCAAATTCAAAACTCAAATTTCCCTGAAACTTCAAATGGCATTCAAATTCAAACAGGATGCATAGGATGCTTAGCTACAATTGTAAAACATTCCAAATAGGAAATTTGGGATGTTACAACCATCGTATCAGATAGAGGGACCCAGTTTACTTCAAAGTTTTGGCACCAGCTGAACCAGACTTTGGGTACCAGACTAGAGTTTAGTATAGCTTTTCATCCGCAGACAGATGGACAGACCAAGAGAGTCAATCAGATTCTGGAGGACATGTTGAGAGCTTGTGCGCTAGATTATGGATCTAGCTGGGATGATAATTTTCCCTATGCGGAGTTCTCATACAACAACAGTTATCAAGCCAGTTTGAAGATGGCACCTTTCGAAGCTTTGTATGGAAGGAGGTGCAGGACACCGTTGATGTGGGATGAAGTTGGAGATCGTCAGTTGTTTGGACCATATTTCATCAAAGAGTCCGAAGAGAAGGTTAAGTTGATTCGCGATAGACCGAAGTTAGCTTAGTCCAGGCAGCAGAGTTATGCAGACACAAAACGCAAGAAGGTAGTCTATGAAATCGGAGACAGAGCATATCTTCGTGTGTCACCTCTGCGAGGAGTTAAACATTTTGGAGTTAAGGGAAATTTAGCCCTGAGATTTGTAGGACCATACCGAGTTTTGGAACGTATGGGAGAAGTGGCCTACAAGTTGGAGTTACCCAAGGACCTGTCGTGAGTTCATGATGTGTTTCACGCTTCCCAGCTTGAAGAAGTGCTATGCCGAGATGGCCGATATTCCTCTCGAGAGATACAAAGGCCCCCGAAGCAATTCAGTTGGATAGTGATCTAACCTATGAGGAGAAGCCTGTCAAGATTCTCGAGTTTGCCAGCCGAGTCACACGCATCAAGGTTATCAAGTTTTGCAAAGTCCAGTGGAGCCACCATACCAAGGATGAAGCCACCTGGGAACGAGAGGAAGATCTACGGAAAGACCACCCACACCTATTTTCTAGCCAACCCGAATCTCGAGGACGAGATTCACCTTAAGGGGAGTAGGTTTGTAACATCCCAAATTTTCAATTTGGAATGTTATACTTAGGTCATCATATGCATATCATATTTTATTTGCATTTTGGTTGTGATCCTAAAAATCCTAAGCAACTCAAGGACCCACGGAGAGAGTTGGGGATTTTATTATTTTCATACTTGAATTTTTCTCAAATATTAAAAAGAGGGTCATTTTGATTTAATTATTGTTCTCTTCGAATTATTTCGTATTAAAATATATGAGAGGAGATAATATGACTTCTCCAAAATAAACGAAATATTGAGGAAAATGCTAAAATCAAATAAATAATTTTATTTGGATTTTATTGCTATTTTTATTTGAATTCGAAAAATATGCATTTTTTCAAAATTGCATTTTAGGCCAAGAAAATGTTCACTAAGTTCTAAATATTTTATGTAGACGGTAAAAATGTTTTCGGCATTTTTAGATTTTTTATTTTTATTTAGGATTTTTTTCCTTTTTCGGCGAAACTTATTTTACTAAAAAATCTACTCGATCAAGATCGGGCCAAGGGCCCACTGCCCAACCGCCTTCCCCGCCAGCTCACAGGTCACGAACTCCTGAGGGAGTCCGAGCCCGCCTCGACGCCACCGACCCTCCCCAAGTTGGACCCCGCCACGCCTCTCTCCCCTATAATACCACCCGGGCCCCTTGACCCCGAGTTGTCCCGCCACAGACCAAGACTTCACCGCCAAGAATCTGCCAGGCCTTTTGTCGTGATGGCGCCACCGCAGGCCCCACCGCCTCACAAGAGCCCGCCGACGCCGCACCACCTCACCACCTCACACCACCACAAGAGCCGCCCGCTTTGCCGGAAAGTCGCTGAGCCACGCTGACCTCATGGATTCTCCGCCTGCTTTTTTTGGTTTTAGGCGCCGGTTTTCAGAAACCCTAGATTGATTTTTTTATTTATTTAGATCGGTTCGGTATTTCTCGGTTTATATCCCTTTGCGAACGTTCGTTCGTTCGTTTGTTTTAACGAACAATTTCGTCCGTTCGTCTATGTTAGCGGACGTTCGTCCGATAGATTTTTCTTTTTCCGTTTATTTTCGGCCAGGGACCTATCCACGATTATTTTTATCGCAGATTAGCCCCTCATCTTCAAAGCCTCGTAACTTTTTAACCGTTCGTCCAAATCCAGTGAAACCAACGCCAAAATCTTCATCTCGATCCCCTATTTCTGTTTAGTCAACTTGAGCATGGTTTTGACAATTTAAGTTTTGGTTTCAAGCAGATTTGAATTCGAAGTTCTTTTGACCGTGGTTTCAGTTCCGTAGCTCCGTTTTGACCGATTCTTTTGCAAATCTAAGCTCTTCAGTTGAACTTTTAGATTGGATCTTCTTATTTGAGTTTTACCCCTTGCATCTGTGCATGAGTGCTTATGTATGGTATTGTTTGTTTGCGATAGAATTCCCGGAGTGTGAAGCGTGCTACTACGAGTCTCTAGGGTTTGCGGATCGTCAGCAAGGCAAGTAACACATTGATCACACCCCTTTATTACCCAGTTTTTATGCATTAGTTCCAATCCTCAAAAATTGCATGAGTAGGATGTGAATAACTTGTGGGTATTGGGAAGTAGTTGATGTGGTAGTACCTATTGCCTTTTTTTTATCAAACCCTTGGGAGTTACTTCTATGTTATGCTTATACTACTATGCTATGCTCGTAGACGTGGATTGGGTTTGAGTGTATCCATGACAGATGTGAGATTATTAATGGTTAACTTAAGGTGGCTAATTAAAATACACATCTGGGTGGATTGGTTGCGGGTATCTAGAGAATCCAGTTTTGTCCTAGGATATCCCGGAGTACCCGTGTGATCATCCTATGGTTCGCCACCCAGGCTCAAAGGGATCATAAGATTATTCATGCTAGAAACTTCCATGTGCAGCCACAAGCTATTATTGGCTTTAGCATAGTTGAGTAAGCTGCATGACCTCTTTCAGTGGTGGGCTAGCAGATGTAGGGGAAAGTAGGTGTAACTGTCCACCCAGAGTAAAGAGTTAATGTTTCGAAAGACTATGTCTCACCATCTGCTTCTCAAACACCATGTAAAAGTAGAAATCCAAGGAGGAGACCGAGTCTTGTGGGGAAAAGTGCAAAACCTCTGCAGAGTGTACAAACTAATCATGGTTAGCCGTGTCCCCAGTTATGGACATCTTGAGTATCTGGTTCTTGGATTATCATGTTGATCACATCAGTCTAATTAATTTGTTGGGTTATTAATACTGCTTAACTGGGATTAAGTTGGAGGAACCTTCTCAATGTTTAACAACTACCATGATAGTTAAACAAAATATATTCCTTTGTTGTAGGAAAAATTGGCTTTTCGCAAAACATTATAACCATAGAGCCTCCACCAGCCATATATGCATGTAGTGATAGCATTTACTCTGTTCATTGCTCTACTGTGTTATATTGCCAGCATATTCCATGTGCTGACCCGTTTCGGGCTGCAACATATCGTGTTGTAGACTTTAGAGACGAAGAGTAAGGTGCGCTAGGTCGTTGTCGTGCACCCAACTATGCCGTTAGAGTTGATGGACTCACTTTATCTTCCAAGCCTCCCGCTGTTATCTTAATTAGATGGCCTTAAGCCAGATTTATTGTAATAAGTTCTCTTTTGAGACATTTGATGAAATAAGTGTGTGATTGAACTCTGTTATAAATCCTTCAAGTACTGTGTGTGTCAACATTACCGATCCAGGGATGACACTTATGCAAAGAGATTTGACCGTCTGAGGTCAGATCGCTACACTAGATTCACGCGCTTGACATTATTTCTTTCTAGGGTCACCACACTCATCTCTCTCCTCTTAATTAACTTGCCACAACAGACTTTTCTCTTACATTACAGCCTTAGCACTTGTATAAGGTGGAGCACTGGGAAGGGTCTGAGCAACTAGCTATGTTACTCAAATCATCTCTCTTCTCATTAAATCATTGCCACATAAGAAAATTTGCTGAGTTAGACCTTATGTTACTCCTGAAGTTACTCCCATTATGGGCAGTCTAATAGGCATCGTTAAACCCTTAAGAAGAGTAAACAGTAGCATCACTAGATATAAAACATTTTTGAAATTAAAAAATATGAAATTTTCTTTTAAAGTGAGTATTTTAAAAAAATGGTAACATTTTTCACGGCTGTGAAAAAAAATTATGTACTCTAACCATTTTTGAATCTATGAATAATTTGTAAAAATGCCAAGATTTAATGAAATTCTAAAAAACTGAAAATGCTAAAATAAACTCAAAATCCGGACTTTTTTTGAACTATGATTTTTTGAAAATGTAAACATCTTTTGAAACATGAACATTTTTGAACTTTTGAAGAAAAATATAAAATCTAACAATTTTGAAAACATGGAGATTTTTCAAAACGGGAACATTATTTGGAACTCCTATCAAAATTTGAAAACATGAACATTTTTTGAATCCGTGAACAATTTTTAAAAACAAAAATATTTTCTGAATATGAATAGAAAATTGCAGCATTTTTAATCTCCAAACATGAATACAAATTCTTTTTCTTAAACTTTGAACAATTTTTTTAAATCGTGAACATTTTATGAAATTCCTAAACTTTTTCTAAAATTGTGAACAATTTTTGAAATTCTAAACAATTGAATTTTTCAAAGAAGTTTGAAAAGAAAAGTAAACTTTTAAAATAAAAAAACAAAGCTTTTAAAAGAAATAGAAAAAAATGTAATGATAAACATAAAAGGAAAAGCAAGGAAAGGAAAGAAAAGAAAAGAGAAAAGAAAATGGGCCAGCCCAGTCGAAGGCTCCCTTGTGCGGAGCCCCGACAGTTTGCCTCCACGTGCGGCTAATAGGGCTTCCCCTCTTAATTGTCCCAAATTTTGTAATCATCAAGTTTTGTGGGCGTTGTAAAAACCAGGTCATGACAACTAATGCTCCAAAATTGTTTCAGAAAAAACTAATGCTCCAAAACTCTATTTTATTTTTACTAGTAAATGCATACGTGTAATGCACGTTGATATCACGCGACACTAATTGCATTTTGATATTAGGAAAAAAATCAACTACACATTAATATTAGGTAGGATATCATCTATGTGTTAATTACATGGATAGTCTAGATTAGGTATGTTATTGATTGCATGTTAAACATGTTGAGCGCTCGTCATTTGAGCAATATAGGTCGTTGGATTGACATTGTTTGATGATTGAGATTTGTTGGATCTGCCCCTTTGGGTCTTTTATATTAGTATAGATACAGATTACAGACCCCTCGCTAGTTGGCACTACTTTAATGTGCGAATAGTCCAACCTAGAGAAGTGGATAGCCAGGCCGAACCCAAGAGGTCCAAGATGGAATGCGCAGACACTTCCAATTCATCTAGCCTCGGATCAAGCGGCCCCATGCAGAAAAGGGGAAGCATCCGGATTGCCCAATTACTAGATGCCTCTTGGCGCCAATAATAGAGCATGTCTGGGCAGTCGGAGCTGACAGACTTGAACAATCGAGATGTACAATAAACTACACAAAATCGCTAAATATATAAGATTTTGTGGCTCTTGGCTTTGTTTTCTTTTGTGTGTAAAGAATATGCATATCCATTTGATCAAGACTCTTCACTGAACATACCCCGCCTTAATAGAGTGAGATGCGTAAAACTCAAATAAGGAAATAAAGAGGCTATTCTAAACCTCCAAGGGTCCTCATTGTGATCTATTCATTTGTGGGGGGTGAGGGGCGTCGATGCCTCGACAACCATCGCACGAGGTGCTAAAACCTAATAATGTACTTAACGAAAGCATCAATCCCTATAATTATGTGTCAGTATCCTCTGCTTCGTACCTGGTGAGTGCAGCAGTGGCCTTTGGTCTTCGGGAAGGCAACAACAAGACAATGCACGACGCGGCGACATCGAAGGTATCATTTGGGATCAGGGGCAGTCTAATGGCGACAACATGACTAGACTGGATATGGCGGCGGCGAGAAGGTCTAGGTGACCTCCGGGAGCTCGATTCGGTGCACTTCTTCACAACCAAATGTGCAAGATGGGTGTGGCGTTGTTTGACTTTTCCAAAGGAGGACTCGGCGAGGGATGTCGAGGGGGTCGCTTGATGACCATGTTGGAAATATGCCCTAGAGGAAATAATTATAGAGTTTGTATTATATGTTATAACTGCTATGATCCTAGAATATATGATTTAGTGGAAAACTCATATGCACGTGTGGAATGATAAACGGTAAAATAAAAGGTTCCTAGTCTTGCCAATAGGACTAGCTCAACTGTTGTTGGTGATCACGTTTTTCGGATCTTAGGATATTGTTAAGTGTAACGATGATCCTAAAACAACATTGAGATTATGACGTTAGAAGAACGATCATATTAAACTGACCTAGTCTTGTTTGTTATGAATTGAGTTAACATCATCTACATTCAATTGTAATAGCATGTAGTGTTAATATGTGATATTGCCCCTTATACCATGAGAGTATCATGGTCACTTCTTACCATATGGTGGGCTTTGGGGTTGCTCAAACGTCACCTGTAACACCGTGATCATAACGATAACGTACGAGTTCATCGGAAAGTTTGACAAGTGGGTGGATAGCTCGAGAGTAAGATTTGCTCCTCCGACGATGGAAAGATATTCTTAGGTCCCTTTCGGTGTGACGACATCGAGCATCGTCTGTCCAGACACACGTGACTTCGTCACGGGGATGCTGGAACACAATAACGAGAAAGAAGGACAAAACTGGTAACGAGGATTTCGGTATAATGAGCATGGTGGTGACTCGGGAGGATACCAATACATCCCGGGTTTTGTGAAGTATCGTGAAGCAAAGGGGAAAAAACATGATAACCAAAGGTTCCCTCGAATATCACTCGTGTACTCATAGGGACCGATGCGTACGTCCATAGTCCCAGTGCCGGTCATTGAATGAACGGGTTCGTTCATGTCTATGAGTTATCGAACCTACGGGGTCATAAGCTTATGGAAATCACGATCCGCTTAGTGTTAGTAGGATGAGATTCAGGAGAATATATTTTTGGAATTATTTCATGAATACTTGAAATAGTTCCGAGAGGATTCAGAAGGGTTTCGGGGTCACCGGAAGGGTTTCGGTGAATATCGGGTAATACCGGGTATTATCGACATACTATATATGTAGGTGGAAAATGTTTTCAGAGATTTTAAAATACTTATAAAATGGTCTATAGGTATTTAGAACATTTTATATTTAATTTAAATACTAATGGGTCTTAAAAGGCAAAGAGGTGGAGAGAGTTATGGGCCACATAGACCCATAAGGAAGTGCCCCCCCTTGGGGGGGGGGGGAATTGGACTAGGGGAGGAGGACTCCTCCCCCATGGCCAGCACCCCAAGGGGGACTTTCCCTCTTGGTAGCTGCCCTCTCCTCCTCCTCCTCCAACCTATATATACTAGGGGTTTTTGCTCAATGGTTCATACAATTTTTGGAGCCTCCTCCAGTTCTTCTACTTCTAGTTGATCCTAGGCCCATAAGGAAGTTCCCCCTTCCTTGTGGGGAGAGGGGATTGGACTAGGGGAGGAGTTGAGTCCAACTCTCCCCATGGCCGGCGCCCCAAGGAGGGACTTTCCCCCTTGGTGGTTTCCTCTCCTCCTCCTCCAACACACACACACACACATATATATATATATATATATATATATATATATATATATATATATATGTATACTAGGGTTTTTTGCTATATGGTTCATACAAGTTTTGGAGCCTCCTCTAGTTCTTCAAGTTCTAGTTTTAGTTGGTCCTAGCTGACTAATTAGAGCTAGGCTAATCCTCTTGTCCTCATAATTAGAAGCCTAATGTGGTCCTTATCTCCTCCTCTAATTCTTCGCGATGATTATCTCTGGACAGCGAAGCGCTGCCGGATCGTGAAGGTTGCACGCTTGCAACCAAGTAGAGAGGTCGTGCTTTCGGTCTTTGGTTTGAGGGATAGTTCATGGGATGTATGAGGGACTCCAAATATGATCTACACCGACATGTTCTTCTTTCGCTGCAACTCGGTGATGGTAACAATTGTGATCCCAACTCGTTATGCATCTTCATATTGATCTTGGGTGATCGTAGGTGCGATTTTTTTGTTTTCTACTACGCCCCAACAGTGGCATCATGAGTGATTTTTATGGGTAGATGCAGGTTGCGATCTAGATCACATGTGATTGTGAGGGTTGATGTTCTTTCTATTCTTCCCTCGAGTGTTGCTTTGTTTCAGTTCATCAACGACATGGTGTCGCTTCTTACAAGGTTCTAACAATCGATGGGCTCTGGTTGTCGACGATATGCTAACAGTTCCTTGGGCTTCACCATAGTTGAGAATAGTGAACCATCACATATGCAAGAGGGTGCTGAAGATGAATGATCTTCTAGGGGGTTACACGCATTTGACGAAGTTTAGTGTGGGGATAGAGATTTTAATTAATTCTATTGTTTCACACACCCTGAAACTTAATCTAGCATCAAGAATCATTACCTTAATTATGGACGTAGGTGGCTAGTGTTACTTGTTAAAACTGGTTAACCATGTAACTAAAATTTTGCTAAAACCGATTAGAGGGCGTCTAACATGGTTTTACAGGGTATGCATATGATGTGGTATAGCCTTCATCATGATAATGAGTTCATGTATGAGATGGTTATATGTTGTAATATTAAGTGGCCTGCGTGTCATGGCATGATGGCTGGAGTCACGATATTGCCACGTTAATGTAAATATCATAGAGATAGTCCACATGTTACAAGTGATGATGGAAAACTGTACATGAAGGACCCTGACGAGGAGAAGGTGTACTAGGCGCGGGACGAGGAGCTATAATTTCGTGCCGCGCTGGAATTTCTGAATTTGGTGCCACGACAACATTTTCTGAAATTATCGCCATGGCAACGTTTTTGAAACGGTTGCCACGACAACGAAATATTGACCTTCACGACGCTTCAACTGGGGATTGAAGATGATCATGAAGATTCCCAGCGCCCAGGGCTATCCCATATCATGCTTTTATGAACTACCTGAGAAGTTTATCCCTTTGTTGTTTGCACCCTTTGATTGCGCAATAGTCAATTATTAGGGTTATCACTCACAATAAATATCAAGTAAAAGGTGCTCTTCATAGTGCTGCAACCGTCTACGACATTCTAGCATGTCAAATTTTGTCATGTCCACATGAGTTCAAATGATATGAGGGATGTAAGACAGAGGTGGTAAGACCATATGTGCAGATAGCACTCGGTTACCTTGAAGTTCTAGCAGAATCGTTCTGAGCTCGGAGCACAAAGCATCAAAAGATGAACAAGAGTCATATGCTGGTATGATCGGTAATAGTTTGCCCACCCATCAAAATTCTCGTCATCAGCGATGTTCACATCATTGATCGAGAACTAGATTTGGATCTTGAGTCACTCACTTTCAATTATGAGAGATATTGATTTGAGTGGGAGTGCACTTTTATTTAAACAACTTAGTGCAAGATTTAATTATGAAAATGTCTAGACAAATTTTGTGTCTATCATTGTAGATCAATGGCTCTCAATATGTTCAACTTATCCCCTGTGTTAGACAAAGAAAAGTTGGCTACTAATGGTGGAAACTATGCGGATTGGATGCGGAACCTAAGATTTGTTCTCAGGAGTGCTAAGGAGTATGTGCTGGATCAGCCCCTAGGCTGCAAATTATGATTCAGTCCAGAAGAAGTTGCTGCTTATGCTGCTCGTAGTGATGACTATGATTCAATCCAATGCCTCATGTTACCTTGCATGGATCCTGAACTACATAAGCGTATTTTGAACGTTCCACTACTCAGTTCATAATTGTGTCACTGGAAGTTCTGTACAAGAAACAGGCAAGGACCGAACATTTTGAATTAACCAAGGCCTTGATTGAATGCAAGATGAAAGATGGTTCCGCAATGAGTGAGCATATAGTAAAGCTTGTTGGCTATGTTGATAGACTGGCTTCTCTGGAATTTGGAATTTCGCCAACACTCGGTATAGATATTGTGCTTGCTTCACTCCCCCATCTTATGATGGCTTTATCATGAATTACAACATGAATGGGATGGAGAAAAGTGCAAACGAGTTGTTTCTATGCTTAGAACTGCGGAAGCTGGAATGTAGAAAAATAAGACAGTGTTGATTGTCAACAAGACCACCAGTTTTAAGAAGAAGGGCAAGTCCAAGAAGAAGAAATCTGCCGAAGCCGGTAAGACCCAGTCTTAGAAGAAGAACAAGGGGCGGAGCCTCTAAAGAGACTGAATGTTTCTACTACAAACATAAGGGACACTGTAAGCATAACTGCAAGAAGTATTTGGCAGATAAGAAAAACGATTCTTCCAGCAAAGGTATAATCTTTATACAAAGTTAATGTTATTCTACTTGTAAATTTATGTATGTCACGAGTATTTGATACTAATCGGTTGCTCATGTTTCGCAAATCGATACAGGGACTACAGAAAACTCACAAGGAGAGAAGAAATGAAGTCGTGATACAAGTCAAGAATGGTGATTGAGTCGCTACTCAGAGACTGTCAAAATCATGTCTTTAGTTTATCTTCAAGATTTATCTTAGAACTACAATAATAGTTATTTTGCTTCAGACTTATGTAATGCATTATCTTATGGATTATGCGATGGATATTTTTATAAGTTTCAAACAATAGTTGTTCAGATTATTATGAGAATATGGTTCTGATTAAACGTCTATTTTGTGATTGTTTATTTATGATGAATCTTGAAGTCTATAATATTAGAGCTAAGCGTCTTGAGAAGACTGATGAAACCACTTGTGTGTATGACACTACATAGTTAGATCGGATAATTGATCTTCATCTAGATGAAGCATAAAAATCTTTTATTTGAATTAATTGAATACATTGTGATGTATGATGTTCGATGAATATAACAGGGCGTGGTAGAAAATTTATATTCTTCTTTCATGAAGAAATATATCTAAGTCATAAGTTTAGCAAGAAATTGAATAATTGTGGAATTATTATTACCGACCTGTTTAAAAATTGGGGGTTGATAAATAAAACAACATTGCCTTTACTAAATAGATGTGCCATCTAAGAGTCCGATAAAACTATAAAGAGTTACAGAATATTTTAGACTATTTGTTGATTGTAGGTTTTTTATTTCTCACACAAAATTCTAAGGACAAAATTGTCTGTCAAAAGAATAAATATTATCAAGAAAAGACTTACTCATTAAAAGAATACGTGGGAGGATGATACAACTTATTGAGATTATTGAATCTCCGGCTTAAGTTCAAACAAGACTAATCCAGAAATGCTATGGAAATTTTTTGTCTGAAAAACTAAGCGATGGAATCTACTACATAGGGTGTAGAAGCTTCAGTAAAGACTGTAATAAAATACAAAGGCCAGGAAAGATTATTGAATCTACTAAATATTTTATCTTAGATGAATATGAAACCTGTGCACTACAAGGAAGCAGTGATGCCGCCCAGCTAAGATAGGTATTACTCAAACCATTTAAAATCCAAAGCGAAGACCATATGCAAGGAACAAGTTTTGAACTTGGAGAAACCTTCATAAATGTATAAATGGATCTTCGAGCATTCATGGATAATGATCCTGAAAGGAAAATTTTACAAAAGAGTTTTGTAGGATTGGATGAACTGATCTTGTCAAATCTTCTTATTAGTAGCAATACTAACAGGTATAAATGGATTACAATGGTGAATGTTGTATATTGATATATGCTACTTGTGAGCTGCATTGGGATTTCCTCGAAGAGGAGAGGATGATGCAGTATAGTAGAGATAAGTATTTCCCTCTGTTAAGAACCAAGGTTATCAATCCAGTAGGAGAACCACGCAACACCTCGTGTACAATACTTACACACAAAATAACAAATAATTGCACCCAACGCAAACAAGGGGCTGTCAAACCCTTGGTGGTTAATTGCAAGGATCAAATCTCGTAGTGATATATAGATAGAAAAAGGTAAATAATATGCAGTAAGGCATTTTTGGATTTTAATATATGATAAGGATAGACCCCGGGGCCATAGTTTTCACTAGAGGCTTCTCTCTCGAACAAAAAGCATACGGTGGGTAAACAAATTACTGTTGGGCAATTGATAGAAGAGCGCATAGTTATGATGATATCCAAGGCAATGATCATCTATATAGGCACCATGTACGACACAAGTAGACTGACTCCTACCTATATCTACTACTATTACTCCAAACATCGACCGCGATCTAGCATGCATCTAGAGTATTAAGTTCATAAATAATAGAGTAACGCCTTAAGCAAGATGACATGATGTAGACAAAGTAAACTCAATCAATATAAATAAACCCCATCATTTTCTCCTTAGTGGCAACCATAAAAATATGTGTCTTGTCCCTTTCTGTCACTAGGATATAGAGCACCGCACAATTGAACCCATCAGAAAGAACCTATCCCATTGCAAGATAAATCAATCTAGTTAGCCAAACCAAACGGATAGGTCGGAGAGAACTACAAAGCTATAAAAATCATGCATAAAAGAGTTCAGAGAAGACTCAAATAATATGCATGGATAATCTGATCACAAACCCACAATTCATCGGATCCCAACAAACACACCGCAAAAGAAGATTACATCAAATAGTTCTCCAAGAACATCAAGGAGAACATTGTATTGAAGATCAAGGAGAGAGAAGAAGCCATCTAGCTACTAGCTATGGACCCATAGGTCTGTGGTAAACTACTCACACATCATTGGAAGGGCAACAAGGTTGATGTAGAAGCCCTCCATGGCCGATTCCCCCTCCGACAGAGTACCGAAAAAGGCCTCTAGATGGGATTTCGCAAGAACAGAGGCTTGTGGCGGTGAAAAAAGTATTTTGGGTGGCTCCCTGTTGGTTTCCCGATTTTAGAGAACTTATAGAGGCGAAATTAGGCCAGCCGGAGAAACAAGGGGCCCACAAGGTACCTGGGCGCGCCTAGGTGCCTTGTGGCCCACTCCTTTGCCTTTTGGTCTCCTCCTGAAGCTTCCAGGGTCTCTTATGTCCAGAGAAAACTTGACAAGAAGTTTCGTGGCATTTGGACTTTGTTTGGTACTGATTTCCTGGAAAACCAAAAACACGCAAAAAAACAGCAACTGGCACTTGGCACTAAGTTAATAGGTTAGTACCAAAAAATGATATATAATTGCATATAATACATCCAAGATTGATACTATAATAGCATGGAATAATAAAAAAGTAGATACGTTGGAGACGTATCAAGCATCCCCAGGCTTAATTCATGCTAGTCCTCGAGTAGGTAAATAATAAAAACAGAATTTTTGATGTGGAATGCTACCTAACATGTTCATCATGTAATCTTTCTTTTATGGCATGAATATTTAGATCCAAATGATTAAAAGCAATAATCTATAATTTGACATAAACACATCTATACTCAGGCATACCAACAAAAAATCATGCCTTTCAAAATATCAATGCTAAAGAACGCTATCCCTACAAAATGCTCCATCTTCTTAACACGAAGTATAAATTATGAACTACCCCCGGTGTCAGCTAAGCAATTGGTTCATAATTTTTAACACGCTTCAGCTTTTTCAATCCCCACGCTGCAAGCCATGGATATAACACTATGGGTGGAATAGAATATGTAGGTAGAGATTAATATGGTGAAGACAAAAAGGAGAAAGTCTCACATCGACGTGGCTAATCAACAGGCTATGATGATGCCCATCAATTGATGCCAATGCAAGTAGTAGGGATTGGCATGCAACGGATGCACTAAGAGCAAGTGTATGAAAGCTCAAAAAGAAAACTAAGTGGGTGTGCATCCAACTTGCTTGCTCATGAAGACCATGGGCATTTGGGGAAGCCCATCATTGGAATATAGAATCCAAGTTCTATAATGAAAAATTCCCACTACTTATATGAAAGTGACTACATAGGAAACTTTCTATGTGAAAAACATGATGATACTTTGAAGCACAAGTGTGGAAAAAGATAGTAACATTGCCCCTTCTATCTTTTTCTCTTATTTTTTTGTTGTGCTCTTTTTGGCATCTCTTTTTTTGGCTCTTTTTGGCCTCTTTTTTTATTTACTCACTAGGACAATGCTCTAATAATGAATAAAGATTATCATCACACTTCTATTTACTTAGAGCTTAAAATTACAACTCGATACTAGAACAAAATATGACTCTGTAGGAATGCCTCTGGCGGTGTACCAGGATGTGCAATTAATGATCTAGCGTAACATGTATAAAAAATGATGAACGGTGGTAGAGCCACAAATACTACGTCGGCTATATGACCATGCAAAGTAATATGACAATGATGATGTGTGTCATAAAAAGGGAATGGTGGAAGTTACATGGCATTATATCTCGGAATGGATATGGAAATGCCATGATAGGTAGGTATGATGGCTGTTTTGAGGAAGATATAAGGAGGCTTATGTGTGATAGAGTGTATCATATCATGAGGTTTGGATGCACCGGCGAAGTTTGCACCACATCTCAAGGTGAGAAAGGGCAATGCACAATACCTAAGAGGCTAGCAAATTGTGGAAATGTGAGAGTGTGTATGATCCATGGACTCACGTTAGTCATAAAGAACTCACATACTTATTGCAAAAGTTTATTAGCCCTCAAAGCAAAGTACTACTACGCATGCCCCTGGGGGGTGGGTTGGTAGGAGTTAACCATAGTGTCGGAGTAATGGGCCACAGGTAGTCTAACCCGAGCCCCTGAACCTTTCAAGACATCGGGGCCGGCTGCGCCCCTCAAGACGTCAAGATAGATCCCCGCCTTCTGGCGGCCGGTTGGCCGAACGACCGACTGTCAGAAGGCGGCCGAGTTCCAGAAGACGGCATCACAACAGGACAACTCCTAGTGGGCGGCCTCCAGAGAGGCCGGCCCCTAGCAGTCGGCCCGTGGTGCCCTCAAAATCTGCGCCCTCATCAAGGAGATAAGACAGGGTATGGCTACAGCGTAGCCCATCCCCGCGAATCCAGGGCCGGGCGTGGCCACAGTGCCTCGTACAGGCGGAGATCTCCGCACGACGCGGCACTGTTGCCTCTCCCCCCTAAACGTCACTCTTGACAGGTGGAGCCCTGTTCCCACGACAAACCGTCGAGACGCCTTGCAAGCGGCGGGCCCTACCAGCAAAGGAGAGCCACAAGACGGAGGAAGCTGTGGCAGCCAGACTCGAGGGAAGCCGCTTCAAAGAGGCGGCTTATCCTTCCTCGGGCCCCGGCGCCATCAACCAGATGAGACGCGTGTAGCTATGAATCGCCGCCAAAGCGGCGGGATCAGAGCCACGCCCCGACCAAGCCCGCGTCATTAGCATCACGACTATAATGATCAGAGGCCGGCAAGACCCACGAGCGGCGGGAGCGGCCTGCCGGCTCCTTACCAGACCAGTCGGCGGGGCCCACCAGGCGGCGGGCCCCAGCAGTCGACGGAGAAGCCGGCGGCCAGAGACATTGACAGCCGGGTCCTACACCCGGCAGATTACCAATGTACCCCTGGGGGGTAGGCCTATATAAACCCCCAAGGCACCCATGCAAAGGGTTCCAACCTGTTAGAACTAGACTCATACCTAGAGGAGGAGAGAGCGTGCCTGCCTTCTTCCACCTCTAGCAAACAACTCAAGGAGCACCATTGTACCACTAGTGCCTTAGTGATCATGGAGACCCGTAGAGAGCAGGACTAGGGTGTTATCTCCACGGAGAGCCCCAACCTGGTAAAGTTCGCGGCGTGACGTGTTCACGCCTCATCCCGCCTGTGCACCAGCGATGTTCTACTCGCCCCACCATGATAAGCCATCCTTGGCATATGTCGCACCCAACCCCGATATTTGGCGCCCACCATGGGGCGAGGTGCACCGCCTCCGGAGACTGCGCTGGACGGGACCTTGTTCCTTCCTGCCAGCACAGCTTAGCCCGGCACGCCGTATATGCTCAGACCGACGCTACACGGCGCAGAGAGGTCGCCATGCGCGCGAAGCTGCTCGCGATCTTGTTGGCGATTCGCCTCTCCGACGAGCCTGCCTCTGATGCGGGCACCGATGGCCCTGAGAGCCGCCTCGTGAGCCTCCTCGATCAGCTCCACGTCGCCAGCGAGCCTGCTACTGACTTGGAATCGGTTGGCTCTACCGACCAGATGTTGGTCGACTCCGGCACGGCGTCGCTCGACGCGTTCCCCTCCAACGAGGTGGTCTAGGATGAGCCGCTTCCTCGCGCGGACAGCGGCGGCAGCACCGTCATGGAGGTGCTCGTAATCAGCCACACCGAGCACTCTGGCGGAGGTGGCCAGGACCCATTGCAGGCGGCAATGCAAGACCTGGCTGCACCTATCCCGGAAGACGCCGACGTCGAGACGCTGGAAGCGCGCCGCGTCCAGCTCGTCGAGAGCGCGAACCAGCTGGCCAGCATGAGACGCCTTTCGGAGGCCTACCAGCGGGAAATGGACCGTGCCGTCGGCGGCACGCCGGCTCCTGGTGGGCCTAGCCACATTGGCTTGGTACGGCGGCATGGCGCGACCATTGCCAGCATGTTCGGGACAGATCGTCCCGTCTATGCCACGCCTGCGGAGAACATACGAGCTGCCTAGGCGGCAGCAGACGAGTTAGACAAGCTCAAGGGCGACGAGGGTCGCCACATGACGGAGCGAGTTCAGCAGCTCCTCGACGCGGCTGCTGAGCAGCAAGATGCCGGGTGCCGGACTGAATCTCCCAACCAGCGAAACAACGATCCGCCTCCTCGACGAGACCAAGGCGCGACATCCCGGACGCCGACTGGTGGCGTCCGCGATAGAAGAGACAAGGAGCCGGCTGCCAGCCGCAGCCGGACTCATATCACCATCGAGCACGACCAAGACGGTCGCCCAAGAGCAGTACGGCAGCGAGAAGACTGTCCGCCTCCTCCTCCCCGCAGGGAGAGGTGATAACCCACAAGTATAGGGGATCGCAACAGCTTTCGAGGGTAGAGTATTCAACCCAAATTTATTGATTCGACACAAGGGGAGCCAAAGAATATTCTCAAGTATTAGCAACTGAGTTGTCAATTCAGCCACACCTGGATAACTTAATGTCTGCAGCAAAGTATTTAGTAGCAAAGTAGTATGATAGTGGTGGTAACGGTAACAAAAGAGTAATGAAAGCAAAAGCAATATTTTTGGTGTTTTGTAATGATTGTAACAAGAATAATGGGAAAGTAAATAAGCGTAAACCAAAGATATGGAAAGCTCAGAGGCATTGGATCGGTGATGGATAATTATGCCGGATGCGGTTCATCATGTAACAGTCATAACATAGGGTGACACCGAACTAGCTCCAATTCATCAATGTAATGTAGGCATGTATTCCGAATATAGTCGCACGTGCTTATGGAAAAGAACTTGCATGGCATCTTTTGTCCTACCATCCCGTGGCAGCGGGGTTGAGGGAGTCCTGGATTAGGGGGTGTCCGGATGGCCGGACTATGACCTTTGGCCGGACTCCTGAACTATGAAGATACAAGATTGAGACTTCGTCCCGTGTCCGGATGGGACTTTCCTTGGCGTGGAAGGCAAGCTTGGCGATACGGATATGTAGATCTCCTTCCATTGTAACCGACTCCGTGTAACCCTAACCCTCTCCGATGTCCAGATAAATCGGAGGGTTTTAGTCCGAGGATCTAACAACAATCATACCATAGGCTAGCTTCTAGGGTTTAGCCTCTACGATCTCGTGGTAGATCTACTCTTGTACTACCCATATTATCAATATTAATCAAGCAGGAGTAGGGTTTACCTCCATCGAGAGGGCCCGAACCTGGTAAAAACATCGTGTCCCTCGCCTCCTGTTACCATCCGCCTAGACGCACAGCTTCGGGACCCCTACCCGAGATCCGCCGGTTTTGACACCGACATTGGTGCTTTCATTGAGAGTTCCTCCGTGTCGTCACCTTTAGGCCCGATGGATCCTCCGATCATCAACAATGATGTGGTCCAGGTGAGACTTTTCTCCCGGACAGATCTTCGATTCGCGGCTTTGCATCGTGGGCCAATTCGCTTGGCCATCCGGAGCAGATCGAAGCTACGCCCGGCCGTCAGTCAGGTTTGAAGTTTGAACTACACGGCCGACGTCCGCGGAGACTTGATCTTCGACGGGTTCGAGCCACAGCCAAGCGCCAAGATCGCTATTCACGATGGGCACGATCTAGTCATGTGCCGCGAACAAATGCCTCGAGGTCGCACCATGTCCACTCCGACCCTTAGCTCGGAGCCGATCGTGCTAATCGAGGACGGGTGGCTGGACACCGCCTCGGGGCTGCAATCTCCACGGCGATCGAGCGAACACAATACTGTCCTTTGCAAAGCTCGTGACTCAAGGTGCCGACTCCTCTCCGGACTCAACCTTCCGCTACCGCCAATCGAATCCGATTGGCGCCGATCATGGAGTTCACCATCATGGACATCTTTCAAAGACTCGCTCTTTGGCGACATTCTGAATTCACTAAAGTCTCTCTTTTATCAAGAGAACCTGGCGGACTATGGTCGAAGGTTGGGATGCGACGACGAAGAAATTCAAAGCCCACCCACCACCCACTTTGTAGCCACTGCCGATGATTTAACCGACATGCTTAACTTCGACTCAAGACATCGACGGTATGGACGACGATGTAGGAGACGAAACAGAACCAGCGCCTACAGCCATCGGACAACCACCCCATCTCACGATGTATACATGGTAGATACACCTAAAGGAAACGACGACGAGGAACAAGGGGCGAACGAGGGACCGCTCCTCGAAAAAGCAATCAAAGGCGGCGTAAGCGCCGCCCAAACCCCACCTTGACAGAGAAAGCAGCCATACGCACCCAGCCATAGAGCGGGGCGAACCGGCGGACGCATTTAACATGCCATCGAGCAACCGTCCAACAGGGCAACTTGGATAAACAACCCGTCCCGGCGAAGACAACAGTCCGGACGACCTCACGCTCGACAAGTTGTTTGGAGCAGAAGAACCTCCAAAAAAGGCTCGCCGCCACTCGCACGTAGCTGAAAAAAGGTAAGCGAAGCTCAAAACAGAGAAGATGCACTCAGAATTAGATGGAGCAAAGTACTCAACACCGTAGACAAATACGGCGACATTCGCCACACAAAGAGCTATCCGAAGCGAAAATTACTGCCGGAATTTGATGATGAGGCCTTAGAGCCTCCGCAGTCAAAAATAAGGAAGCCACCCGGTCGGACAAATGACCCCATGGCCAACACAGTGCGGCAAAGGACGCCGCACACAAGCCGGCACACGATCCGCACAAGGAGTCGCATCAAAAAGATGGTCCAGCCAGATCTATCTATGGGCCAAGAAAGCAAGCTCTAGTAAGCAATGCAACACATCAAATATCCGAACATCGCGATACGCCCAGATATAGGGGCGCCGCACACCCCCTATGTTTTACCGATGAGTGTTGGAAATATGCACTAGAGGCAATAATAAAAGCATTATTATTATATTTCCTAGTTCATGATAATTGTCTTTTATCCATGCTATAATTGTATTATCCGGAAATCGTAATACACGTGTGAATACATAGACCATAATACGTCCCTAGTGAGCCTCTAGTTGACTAGCTCGTTGGTCAACGGATAGTCATGGTTTCCTGACTATGGACATCAGATGTCATTTGACAACGGGATCACGTCATTAGGAGAATGACATGATGGACAAGACCCAATCCTAAGCATAGCACAAGATCGTGTAGTTCGTTTTGCTAGAGCTTTTCCAAGTCAAGTATCTCTTCCTTGGACCATGAGATCGTGTAACTCTTGGATACCGTAGGAGTGCTTTGGGTGTACCAAACGTCACAACGTAACTGGGTGACTATAAAGGTGCACTACAGGTATCTCCGAAAGTGTCTGTTGGGTTGACACGGATCGAGACAGGGATTTGTCACTCCGTATGACGGAGAGGTATCACTGGGCCCACTCGATGGTGCATCATCATAATGAGCTCAAAGTGACCAAGTGTCTGGTCACGGGATCATGCATTACGGTACGAGTAAAGTGACTTGCCGGTAACGAGACTGAACGAGGTATTGGGATACCAACGATCGAGTCTCGGGCAAGTAACATACCGTCTGACAAAGGGAATAGTATACGGGGTTGCTTGAATCCTTGACATCGTGGTTCATCCGATGACATCATCGAGGAGTATGTGGGAGCCAACATGGGTATCCAGATCCCGCTGTTGGTTATTGACATGAGAGCCGTCTCGGTCATGTCTGCATGTCTCCCGAACCCGTAGGGTCTACACACTTAAGGTTCGGTGACGCTAGGGTTATTAGGAAGACTTGTATGTGATTACCGAATGTTGTTCGGAGTCCCGGATGAGATCCCGGACGTCACGAGGAGTTCCGGAATAGTCCGGAGGTAAAGATTTATATATGGGAAGTTGTCAAGCGGACACGGAAAGTTTCGGGGCATATCGGTATTGTCTGGGGCCACCGGAAGGGTTCCGGGTCCACCGGAGGCCACCCCTCCCGGGGGCCACATGGGCTGCATGGGGCAGGATCCAGCCCCTAGTGGGCTGGGCGCACCCCTTGGGCCCTTGCGCCTAGGGGTTGGGGGAACCCTAGAGGCGCGCCTGCTTGGGGGGCAAGTCCCCCTCCCTTGTCGCCGCCCCCTCTAGATGCCATCTAGAGGGCCGCCCCTTCTCCCTTCCCCTATAAATAGAGGGGTGAGGGGAGGGCTGAACACCTAAGCCAAGGCGCAGCCCCTCCCCACCCCAACACCTCTCCTCCTCCGTACGTGCTTGGCGAAGCCCTGTCGGAGTACTGCTGCACCAACAACACCACACCGTTGTGCTGCCGTTGGAGCAATCTTCCTCAACCTCTCCTTCCTCCTTGCTGGATCAAGACGGAGGAGACGTCGTCCGTCCCGTACGTGTGTTGAATGCGGAGGTGCTGTCCGTTCAGCACTTGGTCATCGGTGATCCGAATCACGGCGAGTACGACTCCATCATCACCATCCCCTTGAACGCTTCCGCACTCGATCTACAAGTGGTATGTAGATGCAAACTCACTCCCTTGACTCGTTGCTTAGATGAACTCATAGATGGATCTTGGTGAAACCGTAGGAAAATTTTTAATTTTCTGCAACGTTCCCCAACAGTGGCATCATGAGCTAGGTCTATGCGTAGTTATCTATTGCACGAGTAGAACAATATTTTCTTGTGGGCGTAGATCTTGTCAACTTGCTTGCCGCTACTAGTATTATCTTGCTTCAGCGGTATTATGGGATGAAGCGGCCCGGACCAACCTTACACGTATGCTTGCGTGACACCGGTTCCACCGACTAACATGCACTAGTTGCATAAGGTGGCTGGCGGGTGTCTGTCTCTCCCACTTTAGTTGGAGCGGATTCGATGAAAAGGGTCCTTATGAAGGGTAAATAGAAGTTGACAAGATCACGTTGTGGTTATTCGTAGGTAAGAAAACGTTCTTTCTAGAACACAATTGCAGCCACGTAAAAGATGCAACAACAATTAGAGGACGTCTAACTTGTTTTTGCAGCAATTGTCATGTGATGTAATATGGCCAGAAGTTGTGATGAATGATGAATGACATATTGTGATGTATGAGATCATGTTCTTGTAATAGGAATCACGAATTGCATGTCGATGAGTATGACAACCGGCAGGAGCCATAGGAGTTGTCTTTATTTTTTGTATGACCTGCGTGTCATTGAAGAACGCCATGTAAATTACTTTACTTTATTGCTAAACGCGTTAGCCATAGAAGTAGAAGTAGTCGTTGGCGTGACAACTTCATGAAGACACGATGATGGAGATCATGATGATGGAGATCATGGTGTCATGCGGTGACAAGATGATCATGGAGCCCGAAGATGGAGATCAATGGAGCTATATGATATTGGCCATATCATGTCACTACTATATAATTGCATGTGATGTTTATTATGTTTATGCATCTTGTTTACTTAGAACGACGGTAGTAAATAAGATGATCCTTACAACAATTTCAAGAAGTGTTCTCCCTAACTGTGCACCATTGCTAAAGTTAAATCGTTTGAAGCACCACGTGATGATCAGTGTGATAGATCCTTACGTTCACATACAACGGGTGTAAGACAGTTTTACACATGCAAAACACTTAGGGTTAACTTGACGAGCCTAGCATGTACAGACATGGCCTCGGAACACGAAGACCGAAAGGTCGAACACGAGTCGTATGGAAGATACGATCAACATGAGAATGTTCACCGACGATGACTAGTCCGTCTCACGTGATGATCGGACACGGCCTAGTCGACTCGGATCGTGTAACACTTAGATGACTAGAGGGATGTCTAATCTGAGTGGGAGTTCATTTAAATAATTTGATTAGATGAACTTAATTATCATGAACTTAGTCTAAAACTTTTGCATAATATGTCTTGTAGATCAAATGGCCAACGCTCATGTCAACTTGAACTTCAACGCGTTCCTAGAAAACCAAGCTGAAAGATGACGGCAGCAACTATACGGACTGGGTCCGGAACACGAGATCATCCTCATAGCTGCCAGAAACAATATGTCCTAGAAGGACCGCTAGGTGACGCTCCGTCCCGAGAACCAAGACATTATGAATGCTTGGCGGTCTCGTCTTGATGATTACTCCCTCGTTCAGGCGGCATGCTTTACAGCTTAGAACCGGGCTCCAAAAGCGTTTTGAGCAACACGGAGCATATGAGATGTTCGAGGAGCTGAAACTAGTTTTCCAAGCTCATGCCCGGTCGAGAGATATGAAGTCTCCGACAAGTTCTATAGTTGTAAGATGGAGGAAAACAGTTACAAGGAGCACATACTCAAAATGTGCAGGTTGCACAACCGCTTTGTCCCAATGGACATAAACCTCCTGACGAGGCGGTCATTGACAGAATCCTTGATCGCTCCCACCAAGCTACAAGAGCTTTGTGATGAACTACAATATGCAGGGGATGGTGAAGACCATTCCCGAAGTATTCTCAATGCTGAAGTCAGCAGAGGTTGAAATCAAGAAAGAACATCAAGTGTTGATGGTCAATAAGACCACTAAGTTCAAGAAGGGCAAGGGTAAGAAGAACTTCAAGAAGGACGGCAAAGATGTTGCCGCGCCCGGTAAGCCAGTTGCCGGGAAGAAGTCAAAGAATGGACCCAAGCACGAGGTGAGTGCTTTTATTGCAAGGGAAGGGTCACTGGAAGCGGAACTGCCCCAAATACTTAGCGGATAAGAAGGCCGGCAACACCAAAGGTATATTTGATATACAATTTATGTGTACCTTACCTGTACTCGTAGTAACTCCTGGTATTTGATACGGTGCCGTTGCTCATATTTGTAACTCACACCGGAGCTGCGGAATAAGCGGAGACTTCATGAAGGGCGAGGTGACGATGCGCGTCGGGAATGGTTCCAGGGTTGATGTGATTGCCGTCGACGCTACCTCTACATTTACCTACGGGATTAGTTTTGAACCTTAATAATTGTTATTTGGTGCCAAGTTTGAGCATGAACATTGTATCCGGATCTCGTTTAATGCGAGATGGCTACTCATTTAAATCCGAGAATAATGGTTGTTCTATTTATATGAGAGATATGTTTTATGGTCATGCTCCGATGGTCAATGGTTTATTCTTAATGAATCTCGGCGTAATGTTACACATATTCATAGCGTGAATACCAAAAGATGTAAAGTTGATAACGATAGTCCCACATACTTGTGGCACTTTGCCTTTGGTCACATTGGTGTCAAGCGCATGAAGAAGCTCCATGCTGATGGACTTTTGGAGTCTCTAGATTATGAATCATTTGACACATGCGAACCATGCCTCATGGGCAAGATGACCAAGACTCCGTTCTCCGGAACAATGGGCGAGCAACCAACTTGTTGGAAATCATACATACCGATGTATGCGGTCCAATGAGTGTTGAGGCTCATGGAGGATATCGTTATGTTCTCACTCTCACGATGACTTGAGTAGATATGGGTATGTCTACTTGATGAAACACAAGTCTGAGACCTTTGAAAAGTTCAAGGAATTTCAGAATGAAGTAGAGAATCAACGTGACGAAATATAAAATTCTTACGATCGGATCGTGGAGGAGAATATTTAAGTCACGAATTTGGTACACACTTAAGAAAATGTGGAATCGTTTCACAACTCACGCCGCTGGAACACCTCAGTAGAACGGTGTGTCCGAGCGTCGTGTCGCACTCTATTGGATATAGTGCGGTCTATGATGTCTCTTACCGATTTACCGCTATCATTTTGGGGATCGCTCTAGAGACAGCTACATTCACTTTAAATAGGGCACCGTCTAAATCCGTTGAGGCGACACCGTATGAATTATGGTTTGGGAAGAAACCTAAGCTGTCGTTTCTAAAAGTTTGGGGATCGATGCTTATGTCAAGAAACTTCAACCTGAAAAGCTCGAACCCAAGTCGGAAAATGCGTCTTCATAGGATACCCTAAGGAAACCGTTGGGTATACCTTCTACTTAAGATCCGAGGGCAAGATCTTTGTTGCCAAGAACGGATCCTTTACGGAAAAGAGTTTCTCTCGAAAGAAGTAAGTGGGAGGAAAGTAGAACTCGATGAAGTACTACCTCTTGAACAGGATAGTAGTGCAGCTCAGAAAATGTTCTGTGATGCCTACACCTCTTGAAGAGGAAAATAATGATGATGATCAAGGTACTTGGATCAAGTTGCTCTTGAACCGTGGGTCCACAAGGACACGTTCCGCACTAGAGTGAATGCGGCAACCCTGTCACGGAAATCATGTTGTTAGACAACGGTGAACCTTGAACTATGAAGAAGCGATGGCGGGCCCAGATTCCAACAAATGGCTAGAAGCCATGAAATCCGAGATAGAATCCATGTATGAAAACAAAGTATGGACTTTGGTGACTTGCCCGATGATCGGCGACGATAGAAAACAAATGGATCTTTAAGAAGAAGACAGACGCGGATGGTAATGTCACCATCTATAAAGCTCGACTTGTCGCTAAGGGTTATCGGCAAGTTCAAGGGATTGACTACGATGAGACTTTCTCTCCTGTGCGAAGCTTAAGTCCGTCCGAATCATGTTAGCAATTGCCGCATACTATGATTATGAGATATGGCGAGATGGACGTCAAAACACCGTTCCTTAACGGTTATCTTAAGGAAGAGCTGTATATGATGCAGCGGAAGGTTTTGTCGATCCTAAGAATGCTAACAAAGTATGCAAGCTCCAGCGATCCATTTATGGGCTGGTGCAAGCATCTCGGAGTTGGAACATTCGCTTTGATGAGATGATCAAAGCGTTTGGGTTTATCTGAGACTTATGGAGAAGCTGCGTTTACAAGAAAGTGAGTGGGAGCTCTGAGCATTTCTCATATTATATGTAGATGACATACTTTTGATGGGAAATGATATAGAACTCTTGGACAACATAAAGGCCTACTTGAATAAAAGTTTTTCAATGAAGGACCTTGGAGAAGCTGCTTATATATTAGGCATCAAGATCTATAGAGATAGATCGAGGCGCCTCATAGGTCTTTCACAAAGCACATACCTTGATAAGATTTTGAAGAAGTTCAAAATGGATCAGTCAAGAAAGGGTTCTTGCTCAGATCTTGCAAGGTGTGAGATTGAGCTCAGCTCAATGCCCGACCATGAAAAAAGATAAAGAAGAGATGAGTGTCATCCCTATGCCTCAGCCATAGGATCTATTATGTATGCCATGCTGTGTACGGACCTGATGTAAACCTTGCCGTAAGTTTGGTAGGAAGGTACCAAAGTAATCCCGCAAGGAACACTTTGACAACGGTCAAGAATATCCTAAAGTACCAAAAGGACAAAGGACATGTTTCTCGTTTATGGAGGTGACGAAGAGCTCGTCGTAAGGGTTACGTCGGCGCTAAGCTTCGACACAGATCTGATGACTCTAAGTCACAAACCGGATACGTGTATATGTTGAATGGTGGAGCGATGGCTGGTGCAGCTGCAAGCGAAGCGTCGTGGCGGGATCTACATGTGAAGCGGAGTACATGGCAGCCTCGGAGGTAGCGCATGAAGCAATTTGGGTGAAGGAGTTCATCACCGACCTAGGAGTCATACCCAATGCGTCGGGGCCGATCAAACTCTTCTGTGACAACACCGGAGCTATTGCACTTGCCAAGGAGCCCAGGTTTCACAAGAAGACCGAGCACATCAAGCGTCGCTTCAACTCCATCCGTGAAAATGTTCAAGATGGAGACATAGAAATTTGTAAAGTGCATACGGATCTGAATGTCGCAGATCCGTTGACTAAACCTCTTCCGCGGGCAAAACATGATCAACACCAGAACTCTATGGGTGCTCGATTCATCACAATGTAACTAGATTATTGACTCTAGTGCAAGTGGGAGACTGTTGGAAATATGCCCTAGAGGCAATAATAAAAGAATTATTATTATATTTCCTAGTTCATGATAATTGTCTTTTATTCATGCTATAATTGTATTATCCGGAAATCGTAATACACGTGTGAATACATAGACCACAATACGTCCCTAGTGAGCCTCTAGTTGACTAGCTCGTTGGTCAATGGATAGTCATGGTTTCCTGACTATGGACATCAGATGTCATTTGACAACGGGATCACGTCATTAGGAGAATGACGTGATGGACAAGACCCAATCCTAAGCATAGCACAAGATCGTGTAGTTCGTTTTGCTAGAGCTTTTCCAATGTCAAGTATCTCTTCCTTGGACCATGAGATCGTGTAACTCCCGGATACCGTAGGAGTGCTTTGGGTGTACCAAACCTCACAACGTAACTGGGTGACTATAAAGGTGCACTACAGGTATCTCCAAAAGTGTCTGCATTGGGTTGACACGGATCGAGACAGGATTTGTCACTCCGTATGACGGAGAGGTATCACTTGGGCCCACTCGGTAGTGCATCATCATAATGAGCTCAAAGTGACCAAGTGTGGTCACGGGATCATGCATTACGGTATGCGAGTAAATTGACTTGCCGTAACGAGACTGAGCGAGGTATTGGGATACCAACGATCGAGTCTCGGGCAAGTAACATACCGTCGACAAAGGGAATAGTATCTGGGGTTGCTTGAATCCTTGACATCGTGGTTCATCCGATGACATCATCGAGGAGTATGTAGGAGCCAACATGGGTATCCAGATCCGCTGTTGGTTATTGACATGAGAGCCGTCTCGGTCATGTCGCATGTCTCCCGAACCCGTGGGGTCTACACACTTAAGGTTCGGTGGCGCTAGGGTTATTAGGAAGACTTGTATGTGATTACGAATGTTGTTGAGTCCGGATGAGATCCGGACGTCACGAGGAGTTCGGAATAGTCCAGAGGTAAAGATTTATATATGGGAAGTTGTCAAGCGGACACCGCAAAGTTTCGGGGCATATCGGTATTGTCTGGGGCCACCGGAAGGGTTCCGAGGGTCCACCGGGAGGGGCCACCCCTCCCGGGGGGCCACATGGGCTGCGTGGGGCAGGAGCCAGCCCCTGGTGGGCTGGGCGCACCCCCTTGGGCCCTTGCGCCTAGGGTTGGGGGGAACCCTAGAGGGGGCGCCCCCCTTGCTTGGGGGGCAAGTCCCCCTTCCCCTTGGCCGCCGCCCCCCCTCTAGATGCCATCTAGAGGGGCCGGCCCCCCTTCTCCCTTCCCCTATAAATAGAGGGGTGAGGGGAGGGCTGAACACCTAAGCCAAGGCGCAGCCCCTCCCCACCCCAACACCTCTCCTCCTCCGTACGTGCTTGGCGAAGCCCTGTCGGAGTACTGCTGCACCAACAACACCACACCGTCGTGCTGCCGTTGGAGCAATCTTCCTCAACCTCTCCTTCCTCCTTGCTGGATCAAGACGGAGGAGACGTCGTCCGTCCCGTACGTGTGTTGAACGCGGAGGTGCTGTCCGTTCAGCACTTGGTCATCGGTGATCCGAATCACGGCGAGTACGACTCCATCATCACCATCCCTTGAGCGCTTCCTTTCGATCTACAAGTGGTATGTAGATGCAAACTCACTCCCTTGACTCGTTGCTTAGATGAACTCATAGATGGATCTTGGTGAAACCGTGGGAAAAATTTTAATTTTCTGCAACGTTCCCCAACAATGAGGTCTTGGATCATGAATTTCCAGCGGATTCAAGCCCGTAAACATAGAGGCATCTGACGGAACAACGCACCACAGAGTCTGGATTGAGGATTACATCCTCCACATACACATGGCTAGAGGAGATGATCTCCACGCCATAAAATACTTACCCTCAAACTCAAAGGGCCAGCCCGGCATTGGCTTAAAAGCCTTCCGAAAACACCATTGGAAGTTGGGAAGAGCTCGAGGATGCTTTTGAGCAAATTTTCAAGGGACCTATGTCCGACCTTCTGATCACGGATGATTTAAGTCATATAACTCAACAACCCGGAGAATCAGCCAGAAACTCGAACAGATTTCTTACTAAAAGAACCAGATAGTCGATTGTCCGGACGTCAAGCCTTAACAGCTTTCAAACACAGCGTTAGATTTAATGGCTTGCGGACACCTCAGCCAAGAAAAGCCAAGAACAATGGCCACATTAACAAGCCTCATGACCCGCTTTTGCAGGGAGAGGATAGCTGGTTGGCAAGATGCAGTACCAGCGACCCAAATACATCCGAAGTTAGGGATGGAAATGGGAAACATGACGCAACAAGGACCAGCGCGGACCAAGGGAAACAGCCGAAGAGCACGGCGAGTTAACGCCGGATTCAAAAGCTCTCGGCAGAATCGAAAGCTGCCCCCAAGGATAACAGGGGGAGCTAGCTAACTTAAACAAAATCTTGGACAAGATATGTCAAATCCACAAGACTCCGGAAGCACGCAAACCATACCCATAGAGATTGTTGGGTCTTCAAGCAATCCGCAAACTCAACTTCGAACACAAGGGGCTCGACACACCAAGCGAGGACGATGACGAACCCCACAAGCAGAGCACCGGAAAACAAAAGAACTTCCAACAAGAAGTCAAAATAGTAAATTCACTTCACGTGACAAAAGGGGAGAACAGAGTGGCGCCCATAGAGATACGCACCATATGGCTTATCCCAGAGGTGTCCCGCCACTGGTTGTTAAAACCAATCACCTTCGACCATCAGGATTACTCTAGAAGTATCCGGAACGCAGGCTGGACTGCCTTGGTATTATATCCGATAATTGACGGACTCCACTTTACACAAGTCCTAATGGAAGGCGGCAGTGATTTAAACCTGCTATATCAGGACACAATCCGCAAAATGGGGATAGACCCAACAAAAATTCGCCATAGCGACACTTCCTTTCAAGGGGTAACGCCAGGCCCAGATGCCCATTGTACGAGCTCTCTCCTGCTAGAAGTTTTGTTCGGCTCACCCGACAACTTCCGCTGCGAAAAGCTGACCTTCCACATCGCCCCATTTACAAGTAGCTATCAAGCACTACTGGGACGCGAAGCTTTCATCCACTTTAACGCAATACCGCATTATGCATCCCTTATACTTAAAATGCCCGGTCCACGAGGCATCATCTCATTAAAGGGAAATACCGAGTGTTCCTCGAGCACAGAAGATTGTGCGGCTGCCTTAACAACCACACACTAAACCGGCTTCACTAATCATAGCACCTAAACAGGTCGTTCAGACCCCGGACATGGCTAGACAAGCCCGGCGTAAACATACAAGGGCTTACTAGCCGCATACCCCCGTTCAAGGGGCTCTGCGCATGTACAACAAGAGACAATAAAGCTCAATTTTATTCATTCTTTAAAAACGTACTTTGTTTATTTAATATAACATACATTTTCGCACGATCTTTTTCAACTAAGTTCCTCTCTTTTACAGATGAACACCGTGCTACACCCATCCAGGATACGACACAACAGAGACACAGGCGCAGACGTGCAGTATGGACCCGTTGCAAGGATTCTTTTCAGATTAAGACCCTGCATAAACCTTTTTTACTGTCTCTTGTTGATACACATCCCCCGGCTTCTTGCTATAACCGAGGCGGAGGCTGGCGTCTTGGCATTGGCCACGTCAGGACTTTGCGCGTACCTGGACACTAGGGGCTTATTACTAAGGGCGTTGTTCAGCCCGTTTTCATAAAGACCGAATACCTTAGGGAGTGTTCGGCGTCGCGAGTTTGGCCTTATATGTATCAGCTCCGAATCATGTCATTGGTCAAATGTTGGTTTTGCCCGGCTCCTGTGTTTTGCTGCCTTACGTTCCGCTCTATCGGCTAAAGCGGCACCGGAGAGAACTCTGCGATTGTGCCCGGTTCGGCGAAGCGAGCACCTCGATGAAAGCCAAAACTGACTGTCATGATGTAGCGTGAGACTGGTCAACCACTCGATGACCCACCGAATCTTTAGGATTCCTCCGCATTAACGAAGGGCGTTTCGGTCAGGCACACACGCGCCCAATTTGGGCGAAGCGGTGCCCCTATGGGCTATATAGTAGCCCCACCGTCAAACTCCTATGGCTAAGTGAAAGTGATAAAGCATTATAGTCCGGTTGCCTAGTTAAGCTACGCTATCACCTCCTTTATAGGACCAAGACATTGGATCAAGTGTGAAAATGCGCTGCGAACACCTCCGCATTATATGCGTAAATGTCAAGACTGCCATCTTCGTGTTATATACACATATACATTAAGCGACCGCACAGGAGGTATTTTAATTCTTGCGAGCACAAGTATAAAAAGCTTTTACATTCCATGAAACATTGTTTTACAATTATACATGTTATTCAACATGATGTCCTTGAGCACTGCGTCTCTATTAAATGGCGCCTTGCGAACTTCCTCAAAATAGTGCTCGGCGGTACTCGCTCCCGTCCGAATCTTGGGATGCAACGTCGGTGGCCTTCATCTCCGCCCAAGATGTCTTGACACGGGCAAGAGCCATCCGCGCACCCTCTATGCATGCTGACCTCTTCATCGCATTGATATGCGGCACCGCACCAAGGAACTGCTGCACCAAACCAAAATAACTCTTCGGCTCGGGCCTGTTCAGCCACAGATGACTCACGACATCCTTCATGGCGAGTCCGGATAACCTATTCAGCTCCGCCCATTCGGCCAAACGCCGGATAATGGAAGGGGCGCTCGGATTATGGAATCTGCGACCAAAAAAGCTTTTCCACTTCGTGATCCTGTTGATCTCGGAAGTGTTCGGCCGCGTCCGCGGCACTTGCCGCCAAGTCTAGATAAGTATCCGCCGCACTCCACAGCCGGTCCAACTGAGCATACTTAGGATCCCCAAACTTCATCCGCAGCATAAAGGGCTTTCCAGCCACGATATCTCTGGCCTGACGTAGCTCCTGCTTCATGGCTCTCATTGCAGAGCGAGCATCCTTGGCCTCGGTAGTGGCCTTTTCCGGGTCCTTTTGTTCCGCCCGATCTTATTTTTCAAGAAGCTTGCAACGGTCGGCAGCATCCTTCAACTTCACAGCCATCTCGGCCATTTCTTTCCTGCTTCGGCAGTGAGCAGCCTGTTCGGCCTTCAGCTCTTCGTCCGCCTTTAAGGCAGCCGCATCACTTTTTCTGGCCTGCTCCTTGGCTCGGGTGAGTTCCGCCCGAAGGTTCTCCACGGCAGCGGCACCATCTGCATCAAGCATACATGTTGTAAGGCACAGGCATCAAGCCCCCTTACCAGGTGTCCGCGGAGAAATTGCATACCTTGTGACTCGTCAAGCCACTTGTTGACAAGCGCGATGTCAGCATCCGCCACGTCAAGTTGCTGCTTTAGCTCGGCAAATTCATCAGTCCGGCTAGCCACCGGACACTTTGCCGCCTACATAGGAAGAGCGACATGTTATACCTGAGATTATGATCCTCGGCGCGCTGTCATTTTTGACAACACGCCGAGTCTCAGGGGCTACTATCTATACAAGGCACATCTTTTATATGCGGAACTGTCAAAAGGTACATCATTTTGCGTACCTCAAAACCTGTCAGTAAACTCCTGACGGCCTCGTGCAATCCTCTCTCCGCGGATGAAATCCTTTCAATCACCGTGCCCATCAATGCACGGTGTTATTCTGAGATAGACGCTCGCCCGAGCAGATCCTTCAGCTCCTCCGACCGTGCCTTTGGGCGGTGCGGACTCGTCCGATGGCCCTTTTGAAGGCCGGATACGGAGGGCTTTGGGGAGCCATACGATTGCTTTCCGGTCCTGCCGGATTCGGAGAAACCCTCTATGACGACACCTCAGGGTCGCCCGCCTCGCAAGGCGATGCAGCGGGGAGGCGTTCGCTCTCCATCATCTCCCACGAAGATCCCACAAGATGAGCTCTGCTGCGAAGGGCTGAGATCAAAACTACAAGGTAAAAATTCAGTTATCTTTCTCGGGAATAGAATAGGGATGTCTCTTATTTTAAAAACTCCCTCTCTACTTACGACTCATTGGAGGGCTGATCCCTTGAGGGCACAGTCGGGCGAGGCACTTCCGGCGCAGGACCCTCGGCGAAGATCTCTTCCCCGCTTGAGACCATGGTCTCCGGTCTTGAGAGGCGGTCCTCTTCTTTCCTTGGATGGAGGGATTCTCGATCCCTCCTTTCCGGATAGCCTCCTTCGAGGAGACGGTAGCTTCCTTGTTCCCCCCTTTGCCTTCTTCCAAAGGCGCGAGCTCCAGCATCCTGGTTAACACGGGATCCGGCGTGGTCTCGGGGAGGGGGGCCGGACACCTGATCAGCTTTGCTTTCGCTATCCACTCCTGTTTAAAGGGACAACTCTTTTAAGGGCAATTTTATGACAAATATACGGATAGCATGTCCGGCTACAGGGCTACTTACTTGAGTATCCGGGCGATTGCAGCTTAGACCCGCGTCCTCGGTCAAGTCCGGACATATTGCTTGTGATCCGAAGAACAATTTATACATCTCCATGGGCGTCACGCCCGTAAAGTGTTGGAGAGCTCGTGGTCCCTCCGGATTAAACTCCCACAGGCGGAGGGGGCGGCGTTTGCAGGGCGGCGAATCAACATGACCTGCACCACTACGGCCAGGTTGATGTCTCTTTCCAGGAGATCTTGAATGCGGCCCTGCAACAAGGGCACGTCCTTGGACGGCCCCCTGTCAAGCCCTTTATTGACCCATGACGCCAGCCATGGGGGAGGACCCGCCCGAAGGCGGAGGCGCCACCCACTTGGTGCCCACAGGAGCTGTGATATAAAACCACTCTCGTTGCCATAAGCTGAACTCCTCTTGAAAAGAGCCCTCGGGCCATGGAGCGTCAGCATTCTTGCTTATAACAGCCCCTCCGCACTCCACTTGCTACCCCTTGATCATCTTCGGCTCTACTTTGAAGGTCTTAAGCCACAATCCGAAGTGAGGGGTAATGCGGAGGAAGGCTTCGCACACGACAATGAACGATGAGATGTGGAGGATGGACTCCGGATCCAAGTCGTGAAATTCTAACCGATAATAAAACATGAGCCCCCTCACGAAGGGGTCCGTCGGGAAGCCTAACCCCCGAAGGAAGTGAGACGCGAACACCACACTCTCACCAGGCTTGGGAGTGGGAATAACCTGCCCTTGATCAGGCAGCCTATGCGAAATTTCGCCGGTTAAATACCTGGCATCTCTTAGCTTTAGCACGTCTTCTTCCGTAACGAAGGAAGGCATCCGCCGGCCTTGAAGGTCGGAGTCAGGCATCATCAAAGGTCCGAAGCGCCTGAATCTGGAGCTTTGCGTGTTGGAACTCGAGGCGAGGGGCGAATTCGATTGAGATTGAAAGAAAGGAGTAGGGCCTTGGTCTCTTTATAAAGAGGTTGAATACCAAGAGCCCTCCCCGTGACCGTTTGAGACTCGCCTTCGATAGAGGAGGCGTGCCGACGGGCACGATTGGGTTACCCACGTCCGTATTGATGGGAATCCCGGAATAAGGGGACACGATCTCGGCTTTGACAAGACGTGCCAAGGAAACCGCCTCGCTAAACGTGCTGAGGTGGGACAGTAAAAATGATTCGAATAAAGGCTTGGTCGTGGTGTGATAACACGCTGCGAAATACATCGGCAGATTGGATTTGTGTAAATATTATTCTCTCTGCGGTGGTATGTGGAAATTATTTTGTAGAGCCGGACACTATCCTTGTGTTCAAAATCTTCTATGAAGTATTCGGAGGAGGAACCCGCCTTGCAATGCGAAGACAAATTGCGCGCCGACTTGTCGTCATTGAAGCTGGTTCGAGGAGCTCTTGAGGAGTCCCGGATTAGGGGTGTCCGGATGGCGGACTATGACCTTTGGCGGACTCTGGACTATGAAGATACAAGATTGAAGACTTCATCCCGTGTCCGGATGGGACTTTCCTTGGCGTGGAAGGCAAGCTTGGCGTCTGGGATATGTAGATCTCCTTCCATTGTAACCGACTCATGTAACCCAAACCCTCTCCGGTGTCTATATAAACCAGAGGGTTTAGCCTCTCTGATCTCGTGGTAGATCTACTCTTGTACTACCCATATCATCAATATTAATCAAGCAGGAGTAGGGTTTTACCTTCATCGAGAGGGCCCGAACCTAGGTAAAAACATAGTGTCCCTCGTCTCCTGTTACCACCCGCCTAGACGCACAGTTCGGGACCCCCTACCCAAGATCCGCCGGTTTTGACACCGACAGGGGTGCTAATGGAAACTAAGGGATATTAAGGCCCCCTTTTAATAGAGAACCGGAACAAAGATTAGCACATAGTGAATACATGAACTCCTCAAACTATGGTCATCACCGAGAAGTATCCCGATTATTGTCACTTCGGGGTTGTCGGATCATAACACATAATAGGTGACTATAGACTTGCAAGATAGGATCAAGAACACACATATATTCATGAAAACATAATAGGTTCAGATCTGAAATCATGGCACTCGGGCCCTAGTGACAAGCATTAAACATAGCAAAGTCATAGCTACATCAATCTCAGAACATAGTGGATACTAGGGATCAAACCCTAAGAAAACTAACTCGATTACATGATAAATCTCATCCAACCCATCACCGTCCAGGAAGCCTACGATGGAATTACTCACGCACGGCGGTGAGCATCATGAAATTGGTGATGGAGGATGGTTGATGATGATGATGGCAACGAACCCCCCTCTCTGGAGCCCCGAACGGACTCCAGATCAGCCCTCCCGAGAGGTTTTAGGGCTTGGCGGCGGCTCCGTATCGTAAAACGTGATGATTTCTTCTCCCTGATTTTTTTCTCTCTGAAAGCAAATATATAGAGTTGGAGTTAGCGTCAGAGGGTCTCCAGGGGGCCCACGAGGTAGGGGGGCGCGCCAAGGAGGGGAGGGGGGGCGCCCCCACCCTCGTGGACAGGGTGTGGGCCCCCTGGTCTTCATCTTTGGGGAGGATTTTTTCTAAGATGTTCCGTGGAGTTTCAGGTCATTCCGAGAACTTTTGTTTTCTGCACATAAAACAACAGCATGGCAATTCTGCTGAAAACAGCGTCAGTCCGTGTTAGCTCCATTCAAATCATACAAGTTAGAATCCAAAACAAGGGCAAAAGTGTTTGGAAAAGTAGATACGACGGAGACGTATCAACTCCCCCAAGCTTAAACCCTTGCTTGTCCTCAAGCAATTCAGTTGTCAAACTGAAAGAGAAAAAGAAAAACTTTTACAAACTCCGTTTGCTCTTGTTGTTGTAAATTTGTCAAGCCATCATTCAAGTTTTCAGCAAAGATTATAACTAACCACATTTGCAATAATTCTCAGGTCTCATGTTTACTCATATCAATGGCATAATCAACTTGCGAGTCATAATAATAAATCTCGGATGACAAAACTTTCTCAAAACAATCACAATATGATATAACAGGATGGTATCTCGCTAGCCCTTTCTGAGACCGCAAAACATAAATGCAGAGCACCTTTAGAGATCAAGGACTGACTAGACATTGTAATTCATGGTAAAAGAGATCCAGTCATAGTCATACCCAATATAAATTAACAGTAATGAATGCAAATGACAGTTGTGCTCTCTAGCTAGTGCTTTTAATAAGAGGGTGATGATTCAACATAAAAGTAAATAGATAGGCCCTTCACAGAGGGAAGCAGGGATTTGTAGAGGTGCCAGAGCTCGGTTTTGAAATAGAGATAAATAATATTTTGAGCGGTATACTTTCATTGTCAACATAACAACTAAGAGATGGCGATATCTTCCATGCTACACACATTATAGGTGGTTCCCAAACAGAATGGTAAAGTTTATGCTCCCCCTCCACCAACAAGCATCAATCCACGGCTTGCTCGAAACAACAAGTGCCTCCAACATACATCAGGTCCCAGGGGGAGTTTTTTTGCAATTAATTTTGATTTAGTTTGCATAAAGCATGGGACTGGGCATCCTGGTGACCAGCCATGTTCTCGTGAGTGAGGAGCGGAGTCCACTCCTCTTGAGAATAACCCGCCTAACATGGAAGATAAGGGCAGCCATAGTTGATACATGAGCTATTCGAGCATACGAAACAGAATGTTTATTTGAAGGTTTAGAGTTTGGCGCATACAAATTTACTTGGAACGGCAGGTAGATACCGCATATAGGAAGGTATAGTGGACTCATATGGGATAACTTTGGGGTTTAAGGGATTGGATGCACAAGCAGTATTCCCGCTTAGTACAAGTGAAGGCTAGCAAAAGACTGGGAAGCGACCAACTAGAGAGCGACAACAGTCATGAACATGCATTAAAATTAATAAACATTGGATGCAAGCATGAGTAGGATATAATCCACCATGAACATAAATATCGTGAAGGATATGTTGATTTTGTTTCAACTACATGTGTGAACATGTGCCAAGTCAAGTCACTTAAATCATTCAAAGGAGGATACCACCCCATCATACCACATCATAACCATCTCAATAGCATGTTGGCACGCAAGGTAAACCATTATAACTCATAGCTAATCAAGCATGGCATAAGAAACTATGATCTCTAATTGTCATTGCAAACATGTTTATTCATAATAAGCTGAATCAAGAACGATGAACTCATCATATTTACAAAAACAAGAGAGGTCGAGTTCATACCCGCTTTTCCCATCTCAGTCAGTCCATCATATATCATCATAATTGCCTTTCACTTGCACGACCGAACGATGTGAATAATAATAAGAGTGTATGTGCATTGGACTAAGCTGGAATCTGCGAGCATTCAATAAACAGGAGAAGACAAGGCAATATGGGCTCTTGGTTAAATCAACAATAAAGCATATAAGATCCACTTCAACAATCTAATCATGATCTTCTCCTATCGACCCCCAAAGGAAAGAAAAGAAATAAAACTATTTACACGGGAAAGCTCCCAACAAGCAAAAGAAGAACAGGAAATATTTTTGGGTTTTGTTTTTAATTATTACTACTACAGCAGGAAAAGTAAACTAACTAGAAGCTACTAGTAAATTTTTGTTTTTCTTAAAGTTTAACAAACACACAAGAAGAAAGCAGGAAAAAGAAAATAAACTAGCATGGATATTACAGTGAAAGAGTATGAGCACCGACATCTAGCAATGAGTGTGTCTGAACATAAATGTAATGTCGGTGGGAAATACGTACTCCCCCAAGCTTGGGCTTTTGGCCTAAGTTGGTTCATTGCCAGGGATGGCCTGGCGGATACCCGTAGGTGTAGCTGGGGTCGTACTATGATGAAGAGGACTCTGACTGCCACTGGCTGGCAACCGCCTCCGGATCCCAAGAATAAACAGACTGGCGTGGAGGCTCGTATTGTGGTTCCGGCCCCAGGGCTGGTGCAGGATTCCGATAGGCTTGAACGGCCGCCCACAGAATGAGATGAGGGCCTGCAGACAAGTTAAACAAAGAAGGAGCAGGCAAAGTAATAGTCTCAGGGTGATGTTTATCAAAGTACAATTTATATTTAAGCTCCCCTTCCTTGCCCTTAACAATAAAGTCATGCGCTAGCATACTCTTATAATCTAAATAAGCACTAGGCAACAATTTTTCTTCTTTCTCATAAAGCCTAATGGGTATGTCAAAATGTGCAGCTAGGCGCGAAGCATAAATACCTCCAAAGATGGGGCATTTAGTACGGTTCAAACTTAACCGCTTAGCAATTATTCCGCCCATACTAACAGTGTTATTGCGATATAAACCATGGAACAAAATGATAATATCAGGAACACTAAGGTTTCCACAGTTTCCGTGACCAATCAAGCAACGACTAGCAAATAAGGCAAAGTAGCGTAAAACAGGAAAATGTATGCTAGTGATTCTTGCATCGGAAACCTTCCTGGTTTCTCCCACAGTGATAGTGTTAATGAATGCTTCCACTTCATTACGATGTGGTTCATCTAAGGTACCCTCAGAGGGTATTTTGCAAACCTCGCAAAATTCAGCTAAAGGCATCTTCTTAACAACGTCATATAAATGAAATTCTACTGAAGGAGGTGATTCCTTAGGAAAATAGTAGAAATTTTGCACAAAAGTATTTCTGAGTAAGAGATACTGATGACGTTGGTCGCGGACGAAGTCGGTGAGGCCAGCATTCTCAATTAATGAATAGAAATCCTCATAACCCAACTCTCCTCAAGAAGTCATCGGAAGGCCATTCACACGGCCGGACCTCCGCGGTGCGAGGCAAATTATATTTGGGCCTCTGTGCTTCTTCCTTTTGTTTTTCCTTCGAGCTCCGGCTCGACGAGCCCCTCAAAAGTCTCTTCATTATTTTCTGAAATAATCTGAAATTTTTAGTAACTTCAAACAAAAGGGAACCAACTTCAATAAAATTGATAGCAACTACTCCTACAAGTGCCTAGAGCCTATATCAAGTGTTAGAACTACTTGGAACCATATAAATTTGACATGCAAGCTCAAGAACATGGTCACCTATGCAGCACAAATTTGCAATGAATAAAGCACTAGAACAAAAACTAATTGGACCAATGGAGGAGTCACATACCAAGGAACAATCTCCCCAAGCAGTTTTGTGTGAGGTGCTTTGAGCAAAGAGATCGAAAATCACAGCAACGGGGGCTGGAACTCGTGTTTGAGCCAGATATTTGTGTTTGTGGGAGGAAGAAGAAGAGGATGGGTGCAGGAATAAGTGGAGGAGGGCCACCGTGGGCCCACGAGGTAGGGGGCGCCCCCAGGGGGTAGGGCGCGCCCTCCACCCTCGTGGCCAGGTGGCAGCTCCCCCCGTGGTAAATTTTGCACCATAAATCCTCAAATATTCCCGAAAAAATCATATTAAATTGACATGGCATTCTGAGAACTTTTATTTTCGGGATATTTTTATATTGCACGGATAAGTCAGGAAACAGACAGAAAAATACTATTTGACTTTATTTCCACTAAATAACAGAAAGTATAAAGAGGGTACAGAAGGTTGTGCCTTCTAGTTTCATCCGTCTCATGCTCATCAAAAGGAATCCACTAACAAGGTTGATCAAGTCTTGTTAACAAACTCATTCCGATTAACATGGAACCGGACAAATTTCAAATAACACTATGTTACCTCAACGGGGATATGCACATCCCCTATAATAAGAATATCATATTTCTTCTTGACAGTAGGAAGAGGAAATTCAAAACCTCCAAATATAATCGATGGAATTTTTCCAATAGAATTGATGCTATAAACTTGAGATTGTTTCCTCGGAAAGTGTACCGTATGCTCATTACCATTAACATGAAAAGTGACATTGCCTTTGTTGCAATCAATAACAGCCCCTGCAGTATTCATAAAAGGTCTTCCAAGAATAATCCACATACTATCGTCCTCGGGAATATCAAGAATAACAAAGTCCGTTAAAATAGTAACGTTTGCAACCACAACAGGCACATCCTCACAAATACCGACAAGTATAGCAGTTGATTTATCAGCCATTTGCAAAGATATTTCAGTAGGTGTCAACTTATTCAACTCAAGTCTACGATATAAAGAGAGAGGCATAACACTAAAACCGGCTCCAAGATCACATAAAGCAGTTTTAACATAATTCCTTTTAATGGAGCATGGTATAGTGGGTACTCCTGGGTCTCCAAGTTTCTTTGGTATTCCGCGCTTAAAAGTATAATTAGCAAGCATGGTGGAAATTTCAGCTTCCGGTATCTTTCTCTTATTGGTAATGATATCCTTCATATACTTAGCATAAGGATTTGTTTTGAGCACATCGAGTTAATCGCATACATAAAAGATAGGTCTAATCATTTCAACAAAGCGCTCAAAATCCTCATCATCCTTTTTCTTGGATGGTTTGGGAGGAAAAGGCATGGGTTTACGAACCCATGGTTCTCTTCTTTACCATGTTTCCTAGCAACAAAGTCTCTCTTATCATAATGTTGATTCTTTGATTGTGGGTTATCAAGATCAACAGCAGGTTCAACTTCCACATCATTATCATTACTAGGTTGAGCATCATCATGAACATCATCATTATTATTTTCACTAGGTTCATGTTCATTACCAGATTGTGTTTCAGCATCAGACATAGATATATCATTTGTATTCTCAGATGGTTCAACAATAGGTTCACTAGAAGTTTGCAAAGTCCTATCATTTTTCTTTTTCTTCCTCTTAGAAGAACTAGGCACATCAGTATTATTTCTCTGAGAATCTTCCTCAATTCTCTTAGGGTGGCCTTCAGGATACAAAGGTTCCTGAGTCATTCTACCAGTTCTAGTAGCCACTCTAACAGCATAATCATTCTTCTCACTATTCATTTTATTGAGCAAATCATTTTGAGCCTTAAGTACTTGTTCTACTTGAGTGGTAACCATAGAAGCATGTTTGCTAACAAGTTTAAGTTCACATCTAACATTAGCCATATAATCACCCAACTGTTTAATCATATAGGTATTTTGTTTTAATTGTCTACCAAAATAAGCATTGAAATTTTCTTGTTTGACAATAAATTTTCTTGTTTTAATTGTCTAACATTAGCCATATATCAAACTCATCCAAGCATTGTCTAGCAGACTTATAGTGAGGAATATCACCTTCATCAAATCTATAGAGAGAATTTACCTTTACTACCTGTGTCGGGTTATCGGGATCAGGAGGTTCTTCAAATAGGTAATGGATCAAGATCATATGTTTCTTCAACAGGCGGTAAATTAAGACCATGTATTTCTTCAATAGGAGGTAAATTCTTAGCATCTTCGGCTTTAATACCTTTTTATTTCATAGATTTCTTTGCCTCTTGCATATCTACAGGAGTGAGAAATAGAACACCTCTCTTCTTCGGAGTTGGTTTAGGAGTAGGCTCAATAATTGGAGTTGGAGCTGGCTCAGGAAGTGCCCAAATATTTTCATTTGTCAATATATTATTCAATAGAATTTCAGCTTCATCCGGTGTTCTTTCCCTGAAAAAAGAACCAGCACAACTATCCAGGTAATCTCTGGAAGCATCGGTTAGTCCATTATAAAAGATATCAAGTATTTCATTTTTCTTAAGAGGATGATCAGGCAAAGCATTAAGTAACTTGAGAAGCCTCCCCCAAGCTTGTGGGAGGCTCTCTTCTTCAATTTGCATAAAGTTGTATATTTCCTTTAGAGCAGCTTGTTTCTTATGAGCAGGGAAATATTTAGCAGAGAAGTAATAAATCATATCCTGGGGACTACGCACACAACCAGGATGAAGAGAATTAAACCATATCTTAGCATCACCCTTTAATGAGAACGGAAATATTTTAAGGATGTAAAAGTAGCGAGATCTCTCATCATTAGTGAACAGGGTGGCTATATCATTTAATTTAGTAAGATGTGTCACAACAGTTTCAGATTCATAACCATGAAAAGGATCAGATTCAACCAAAGTAATTATATCGGGATCAACAGAGAATTCATAATCCTTATCGGGAACACAAATAGGTGAAGTAGCAAAAGCAGGGTCGGGTTTCATTCTATCCCTAAGAGATTCTTTACTCCATTTAACTAATAGCCTCCTAAGTTCGTTTCTATCTTTGCAGGCAAAAATAGTTGCAGAAGATTCCACATCAAAAACATAACCCTCAGGAATAGCAGGCATATCTTCATCATCAATTTCATCAACTTTATCAGTTTCAATAATTTCTTTCTCTCTAGCCCTAGAAATTTGTTCATCAAGAAATTCACCAAGGGGCACAGTAGTATCCAGCATAAAGTAGTTTCATCATAAGTATCATGCATAGCGAGTGGCATCATCAATAACATGCGACATATCGAGCGAATAGCGAAGTAGGTTTAGGTGTCGCAAGCTTACTCATAACAGAAGGCGAATCAAGTGCAGAGCTAGATGGCAGTTCCTTACCTCCCCTCGTAGTTGAGGGATAAAATTTTGTCTTAGCGTCTTTCAAATTCTTCATAGTGTCCAGCAGATATAAATCCCAAGTGACTCAAGGAATAGAGCTATGCTCCCCGGCAACGGCGCCAGAAATTGGTCTTGATAACCCACAAGTATAGGGGATCGCTACAGCTTTCGATGGTAGAGTATTCAACCCAAATTTATTGATTCGACACAAGGGGAGCCAAAGAATATTCTCAAGTATTAGCAACTGAGTTGTCATTTCAGCCACACCTGGATAAATTAATATCTGCAGCAAAGTATTTAGTAGCAAAGTAGTATGATAGTGGTGGTAACGGTAACAAAAGAGTAATGAAAGAAAAAGCAATATTTTTGGTGTTTTGTAATGATTGTAACAGTAACAACGGGAAAGTAAATAAGCATAAACCAATATATGGAAAGCTCATAGGCATTGGATCGGTGATGGATAATTATGCGGATCACGGTTCATCATGTAACATCATAACATAGGGTGACACGAACTAGCTCCAATTCATCAATATAATGTAGGCATGTATTCGAATATAGTCATGCGTGCTTATGGAAAAGAACTTGCATGACATCTTTTGTCCTACCCTCCCGTGGCAGCGGGGTCCTAATGGAAACTAAGAGATATTAAGGCCTCCTTTTAATTGAGAACCGGAACAAAGAATTAGCACATAGTGAATACATGAACTCCTCAAACTATGGTCATCACCGAGAAGTATCCCGATTATTGTCACTTCGGGGTTGTCGGATCATAACACATAATAGGTGACTATAGACTTGCAAGATAGGATCAAGAACACACATATATTCATGAAAACATAATAGGTTCAGATCTGAAATCATGGCACTCGGGCCCTAGTGACAAGCATTAAGCATAGCAAAGTCATAGCAACATCAATCTCAGAACATAGTGGATACTAGGAATCAAACCCTAACAAAACTAACTCAATTACATGATAAATCTCATCCAACCCATCACCGTCCAGCAAGCCTACGATGGAATTACTCACGCACGGCGGTGAGCATCATGAAATTTGTGATGGATGATAGTTGATGATGACGATGGCGACGAATCCCCCTCTCCGGAGCCCCGAACGGACTCCAGATCAGCCCTCCCGAGAGGCTTTAGGGCTTGGCGGCGGCTCCGTATAGTAAAACGCGATGACTTCTTCTCCCTGATTTTTTTCTCTTCGAAAGAAAATATATAGAGTTGGAGTTGGCGTTGGAGGGTCTCCAGGGGGCCCACGAGGTGAGGCGCGCCCGGGAGGCGCCCCACCCTCGTGGACGAGTGTGGGCCCCTGGTCTTCATCTTTGGCGATGATTTTTTATTATTTTTTCTAAGATGTTCCGTGGAGTTTCAGGTCATTCCGAGAACTTTTGTTTTCTGCACATAAACAACATCATGGCAATTCTGCTGAAAACAACGCCAGTCCGGGTTAGTTCCATTCAAATCATGCAAGTTAGAGTCCAAAACAAGGGCGAAAGTGTTTGGAAAAGTAGATACGACAGAGACGTATCAAGAGGCGCATTTCCCCGCCGCCTGTTGATCACCCATCACTCGGCGATCGCCTTGGTCGCCGAGAAGGAATCGGAGAAAACGATGCCCGCCACCGGATCGATCCCTGGCGCTAGACGAGGAAGATGAGCTGGGTCCGCCTTGTTTTGGCCCCCGCATCCGAGATGAGCCCTTCCCCAAAGGATTGACTCTCCCGAGAGACACACCCAAGTACACCGGCTCCGTGAAGCCAGAGGACTGGCTCGTCGACTACTCCACAGCCGTCAGCATCGCCAACGGCAACAAGCGCGTTGCCGTGAAGTACGTCCCGCTCATGCTCCAGGGCACGGCCCGGACGTGGTTGAACAGCCTGAAGCCCCGCAGCATCAACAATAGGGTTGATTTCACCGAAGCATTCATCCGCAACTTCACCAGCACGTACAAGCGGCCGCCCAAGCCCCCCAACTCTCCTTATGCGTCCAAGGCCCCAACGAGTCGACTCGCGACTATCTTACGCGCTGGCCGAGTAGCGCAACTCGTGCGAGGGTGTGCACGAGGTGCAGGCCATCGAGTACTTCACTACCGGGTGCCAAGAGGGCACCCTCCTCAAACACAAGCTTCTCTGCGATGAGCCGGCGACCCTCAACGAACTGCTAATCATAGCAGACAAGTACGCCACGGCCGACTCCTCCATGAAGGCGGAGATTCAAGTCAACGTGCCGGGCAAGGTGGCCCCTCAAGCTCCTCGGACCCTGGCTGGTGACTCCAGTCGGCGACAACAACCGAACGGCAACAAGCGCAAGGCCATGCGACCGGCTTCCACAAGCGGCGGTGGCGGCGATTGAATCGGCAGCGGAAGGCCGCCTCCTCCCAAGCGCCAGAAGGGAGGCAAGCCCAACTGGCTGCCCGCTTTCTCGTACGAGCAGACTCTTGATGCACCATGCAAGTTCCATAGCGGTGCGAAGCCATCCAATCACACTACTCGGAAGTGCCACTAGCTCACCAGGATCGCGAAGGGCGACGGACTCCAGCCTCCTCCGCCAGCCGGCCCGCCGCCTCCTCCTCCTCAGCAGCCGGCGGCCCGGCCAGTTGGTGCCATACAAGATGATTATCCCAAGGAGCATGGGGCCTATGTCGTATTCACCAGCGTGGCTGACGACATGCGCAGTAGACGGCAAAAGCAGCTAGAAGTGAATGCAGTAGCATCAGAGACCCCCGAGTTCATGCATTTGTCGGAGAAGCCCATCAGCTGGAGCAGAGCTGACCACCCGGAGGTGATGCCAAATCCCGGCTCTTATGCCTTGGTGTTGGATGCCACGTTTGCCATAGAGAGGCGAGCTGCTCGCTTCTCCCGAGTCCTGATAGATGGCGGCAGCAACATCAACATTCTGTACAAATATACCATGGAGAAGTTGGGGATCAAGCAGAGACATCTTCAGCCCAGCCGGACTGTTTTTCATGGCATAGTTCCTGGCCTTTCCTGCTCACCAATCGGCAAGACTCAGATAGATGTCCTCTTCAGGGACAAAAGTCATTTCCGTTGAGATCCAGTCTGGTTTGAAGTGGTGGACCTTGAGAGCCCTTATCATACATTACTTGGCCGGCCCGCCCTAGCCAAGTTCATGGCAGTTCCCCACTATGCTTACCTAAAGATGAAAATTCCGAGCTCCAAGGGGATCCTGATCATAGCAGGAGACTACAAGAAGTCGTCTGCCTGCACTGCAGAGAGCAGCCAGTTGGCCGAGTCCCTCGTGATCGCAGCAGAGAAACGGCTCCTTGACCGAGTTGTGGCAATCAGGCAAGCAGCCGGAAATTTCACCCAACCCCAAGGAGTCGGAAGCCGAGGGCTCGTTCAAGCCGGCCAAAGAAACAAAGAAGATACCCTTGGAGCCGGAGCACCCGGAGAGGTATGCTGTCATAGGCGCAAACCTTGACAGTAAATAGGAAGGCGAGCTCATCGATTTACTCCGTGAGAATCGGGACATCTTTGCATGGTCCCCCAAGGACATGTCGGGTGTTCCGACGGATTTCGCCAAGCACAAGCTACACGTCCGACCTGATGCCAAGCCAGTCTGGCAGCCCTTGCGCCGCCTGTCAGAAGAGAAAAGAAGAGTTGTTGGAGAAGAGATAGCCCGGCTTCTGGCAGCCGGCTTCATCATGGAGGTGTTCTTTCCAGAGTGGTTAGCCAACCCGGTCCTAGTGCTGAAGAAGAACAAGCAGTGGCGCATGTGTATTGATTATACCAGCCTCAACAAAGCATGCCCCAAAGACCCATTTGCTCTGCCAAGAATCGACCAAGTGATTGACTCTACAGCTGGATGCGAGCTATTGAGTTTTTTGGATGCATACTCCGGGTATCACCAGATCAAGCTGAACCCGACCGATAGGCTGAAGACCGCCTTCATCACGCCATTCGGAGCCTTCTGTTACCTGACCATGACGTTCGGCTTGAGAAACGCCGGCGCCACATTTCAAGGATGCATGCAGAAGTGTCTCCTCAAGCAACTCGGCAGAAAAGCCCATGTCTATGTGGACGATGTGGTGGTGAAGACGGAGAAGCGTGGGACGCTACTAGAAGATCTCAAGGAGACCTTTGAGAATTTGCGCCGATTTCGGATCATGCTCAACCCGGAGAAATGCGTCTTTGGAGTACCAGCCGGCCAGATTCTTGGCTTCTTGGTCTCAGAGTGCGGCATGGAGTGCAAACCTGTGAAGATCAAGGCCATCAAGATGATGGAGGTGCCCACCCGACTGCTGGACGTGCAAAATTTCACCGGCTGCTTGGCATCCATCAGCCGTTTCATCAGTCGGCTGGGCGAGAAGGCTCTTCCCCTGTATCAGCTCATGAAGAAGACCACTTTTTTCGAGTGGAACGACAAGGCGGATGAAGCTTTTCTCCAGCTCAAGAAAATGTTGACCACTCCGCTTTGTCTGGCGGCCCCGACTCTAAGGAGCCCATGCTCCTCTACATCGCCGCTACCAGCCAGGTGGTCAGCACAGTCATAGTGGTGGAACGCAAGGAAGAAGGCAAAGCCCTACCAGTCCAAAGGCCGGTGTATTACCTGAGTGAAGTACTATCCGCTTCCAAGCAGAACTATCCCCACTACCAGAAGATGTGTTATGGCGTGCACTTTGCTGCCAAGAAGCTGAAGCCATACTTCCAAGAGCACCCAATCACTGTGGTCTGCACAGCTTCACTTGCCGAGATCATTGGAAGCCGAGATGCCTCGGGCCGAGTGGCCAAATGGGCCATAGATTTGCCCCCCTACACCATCTACTACCAGGCTCGCACTGCCATCAAGTCACAAGCACTGGCCGACTTCCTCGTCGACTGGGCCGAGACCCAGTACCCGCCGCCAGCGCCAGATTCCACCCGTTGGCGGATGCATTTTGATGGTTCAAAAATGTGCACCGGTTTGGGAGCCGGCATCGTCCACACCTCTACTAAAGGTGGCAAGCTCAGGTATGTGCTACAAATTCACTTTGCCGCCTCCAACAACGTAGCTGAATACGAAGCGCTCATACACGGGTTCCGGCTTGCCAAGGAACTCGGCATTCACCGGATCCTGTGCTATGGAGACTCCGATTTGGTGGTCCAGCAGTCATCGGGCGACTGGGACGCCAAGGATGCAAATATGGCCAGCTACCGCTTCCTCGTACAGCAACTTAGTGGATACTTCGAAGGGTGCGAGTTCCTCCACGTGCCAAGAAATGACAATGAGCAAGCCGACGCCTTGGCACGAATTGGCTCCACCCGGCGAGCAATACCAGCCGGCGTCGCCCTGCAACGCCTCCTCAAGCCGCCGGTTAAACCATCACCAGAGTCGGATTCCATCTTTGTGCTGGCTCCTCCTGAAGCAGTCGGATCCGACTTGAGAGCCCCAACAGCCGGCATGGGAACTTCGGCAGGCGGCCCGGGGACTGCAGCAGTCGCACCTGGCCATGGGACCTCAGAGCCCGACCCGGGGACTGCAACAGTCGGCCCGGGGACTTCATCAATTCAGCAAGCGGCGGCCGACTCCAACCCACCGCCTCCCAGCCCAACCGCCCTCGTGCAAGTAGCAGTCATAGCAGTCGAAGAAGTTGGAGCACCTTCATGGGCCCACCCCATCCTCAACTTCCTGGTGAACAAAAAACTGCCGACTGATGAGATCTCGGCCTGGCAGGTGCAACGCCGGGCAGCAGCGTACACAATCGTCAACAGAGAACTTGTGAGGCGCAGCGTCATTGGTGTTTACCAGCGCTGCATGGAGCTGGAGCAAGGCCAAGCAATCCTCAAAGATATCCATCAAGGCGAGTGTGGTCACCACACGGCTTCAAGAGCACTTGTTGCCAAAGCTTTCCGCCATGGTTTTTTCTAGCCGACTGCTCTAGAAGACGCTAAAGACTTGGTCCAGAAATACAAAGGGTGCCAGAAGTTCCGCTCCAAGCCTCATCAGCTGGCTTCTGCACTCAAGACTATCCCCATTGCCTGGCCCTTTGCTGTCTGGGGCCTGGACATGGTGGGACCATTCAAAATAGCACGAGGTGGCATGACTCATCTGCTTGTCGCGATGGACAAGTTCACCAAGTGGATAGAAGGAAAACCAATCAAGAAATTGAATGGTCTGACTGCTGTGACTTTCATCTCCGACATCACCATCCGGTATGGCATACCACACAGCATCATCACCGACAATGGCACGAACTTCACCAAAGGCGCCTTGGCCCGTTTCTGCGCGACGCAGGGCATCCGACTGGACTTAGCGTCTGTAGCCCATCCGCAGTCAAATGGCCAAGTGGAGCGAGCAAACGGCCTTATTTTGTCCGGCATCAAGCCCCGACTAGTCGAGCCTCTGGAGCGTTCGGCCGGCTGCTGGCTCAACGAGCTACCAGCTGTCCTCTGGATTCTGCGCACAACCCCGAAAAAGTCAACCGGCTTCACTCCTTTCTTCCTCGTGTACGGTGCCGAAGTCGTCATCCCGAGGGACATAGAATTCGACTCCCCTCGAGTCACCATGTACACCGAAGAGGAGGCAGAAGAAGCATGACAAGACGACGTCGATCTGCTGGAAGAGGGCCAGCTGTTGGCACTCAGCCGGTCCACCATCTACCAGCAGAGTCTACGCCGATACTACAACCGAAAGGTCAAGCCAAGATCCTTCCAAGAAGGAGACCTTGTGCTCCGGCTGATCCAGCGAACAGCCGGCCAGCACAAGCTCTCGGCACCTTGGGAAGGCCCCTTCATCATCAGCAAGGTGTTGGGCAACGACTCCTACTACCTCATCGATGCTCAGAAGCCTCGAGCACGCAAAAGAGATGACTCCGGCAAGGAGACAGAGCGACCATGGAATGCGAATATCCTTCGAAGGTTTTACAGTTAAAAGCAGTATGTACCACGCCAAATTTTGTATTAAGTACGAAGACTCCGGGTCCCCTGATAAGAGCTCGGGGACTGCCCTCTTTTATCTATATGATAAGTATTATGCCTGTCATTTGTGTTATCCCATTAGACCGTCTGGCACCGGGTTCGACCAGTCGACCCGGGGACTTGCCGCTTTGTACTATGAAATGCTTTCTGCAGCCGGATAAGTAATGTGTTGGCACCTTAGCTTTCTCCTGCTAGAGGCCGCAGCTCGCAGAGCGACTGTTCGGTCGGCAGGAGCTAAGGCGAAAAGGGTGTCTGCATGAAAAATGGCTAAGGACCTAAAGCATACACATAGTCCAAGCCGGCTTCTCACCTCACCGACCGGCTTCTACTTAACTTGCCAGAAAACTCTAGACGGCTAAGTATTTGCCTTCCCGAAAGTGGCTAAGTACTTGACCCAGCCACAGTCCGTAGAGCGGCTGTTCGGCTGGCAAGACGGCAACCAAGGGAAGGCGGCAAAGGAAAAAAGCCAAAAGAGCAGAAAGCAAGGAAAGATAGAACTCGGATAAGATATTTACACATCAAAAGGCCCTTGGCCGATATTCAACAGGAGTTTGAAATACACCCCGCGGGTGGGATTGTGCGAAATTAATAAAGTTGTTGAAACCGATAAGCAGGAAGAAGCAAAGGTAAATAGCAGCCTAGGAAGCAGCAGACGGAGTCGGCGAAATGGTGGAGTCGATGGTGCCGGCTGGTTGGGCAGCCGGCTGGTCGGTCTCCGCTTGGTCGCCCTCAGCAGCAGCCGGCTTGCTCGGGCGCGACTCGTTGCTAGAGGCGCGATCGAGTTGAGGCTGGCCGTCCGCTCCGACCTCTGGTGCCTCCTCTTCACCTTCCTCCTCCTCTTCGTCTTCTCCTTCGTCACTAGAGTCGATCACCTCGGCCGAGTCCTTGCCATCCTCCGGATTCAGCCCAAACCACTCCGGTGGCGCCTTGGCACCGTTCTCGGCCAGCTCCGGGACGAAGATGCTGGTGTTGGTGTACTCAGCGATTGTCGCCGCTCGCTTGACAAGGTCATCCTCCACCGCCACCAGCTCCTCCTAGGCTTCCAGTTGAAACATGGTCAACTGGGCTAGATCTAGCCCAGGGTACCACACCTTGACGAACTCCAAGGCCCGACGCGCTCCGGCCCGGGCCGAGGAGCCCTTCCACGCCTCAAGACGACCGGCCGCCACCTCCAACTAGTCGGCAGTCCGGCTGGGTGTGCGTGGAGCCGGCATGTCTGGCCATAGGGCGGCGATCGCCTGGGCGCCGACACGCTGAAGGTGGCGCAACATCCGATGAGCCGACCAATGACGAGCCTGGATGCTGAGAAGTTGCTCGCCAAAAGTGCGGGGGGCGTCGGCAGTGATCTGCTCGCCTTCTGCCCTCCGTCCTTCGCGGTCGGCCTCGATAGCCTGGTTGGCAGCGCCAGAGTGATCCGGGAAGAAGTCTTCTCGGACAAAAAAGCTAAGAGTCAGATCAGAAACAAGAAGACGGCTTGATCAGAGGCCGGCAGTTTGAAGAAAGAGTAAAGAAGGCAGCCTACCATCTACCATGTCATCAACCTCGCCGAGGCTGGCAGTCAGCATTGCCTCCTTGTCGGTCCAGGCGGAGCATTCAGCCGCGAACTCAGCAAGGAGGCCGGTCTCTTTGTCTTCCGCCTCCTTCTGAGCCTTCTTGAGAAGCTCCACCTGCTCCGCCAGCTGCGTGACCAGCCTGTCACGCTCCTCCGCCAGCTTGTTGCAGTCCTCCTCCTTGGCGTGCAGCATGGTGTTGGCTTCTCCAAAGCTGCTGCTGCAGGGTGGCGTTGGCTTCTGCAAAAAGAAGAAGAAAGGACGTCAACAATCAGCGAAGAAAGATGAAGTTGCCAGGAAGATCCGCCTGACCGCTTTCGTGATCAGCCGAATCTCGAGGACTAGAGCCAGCGGAGTGCCCAGTAGCGCCCGCGAAGAAAGAAGAAGACTTACTCCGGCTCTCCGACAAGTCGAAGACACGTTGATCCAACTCCTGGACTTTGGAGTTGAAGGCGGCCGCACAGAGGTTATGGTAGTCCTGCAGCAAAGACATTAGTACTCGGAGCTTGCTAATTAAAGTTCCGAGCCGCCTGCTCAGCAGCCGGCCCGAAACTCGGGGACTACACCCGATGGAGTGCTGCGGCGCGCCTCACGGCAATACAAAATTAAAACGAAGAAGCAAGAAGCGTGCCGGATGGCCTCTCGCGATTCCAGAACGCTTTGTTGCGATGCTTGAGAGCGTCGGCCTCGGCGCGGAGTTTGGCTTGAACATCCAGGATCACCTTGTTCAGAGGGCCCGTCCCGCCTCCCCGCACCCACCCAGTGGGCGCGGCGCTGGTCGCCTCGGTGTCCGGGATCGAGGAGCATGCGGCGCCGGTATCCAGCGGGCGTGGCGCCGAGGCCGCCTTCGCGAGCCAGCGGCGTAAGGGTGTGCGGACCCCGGGAATCGGGCCCATCACCATCTCGTTTCTGGCTGGTGGTGCCGGCGGGTCGGCCGGCTGCTTGTCTCGCGCGTCCTCAGAAGGTGGTGGCGGGGGCACGATTACGTCTGGCATGGCGACGTCGCCACTGTCCCTCTCCATGATAGGGTGCTCGCCGCCGACTTCCCCAGTCTGCGCCACGAACTCTGGTGGTGGAGGCGCAGAGTTCAGGGGGTGTCAAACATCGCCGACTGACGGCGTGTGGCTTCCTCGGCCCGCTTCTTCGTCACGGTGGCGGCCTCGGCCTCCGCCCTGTCTGCCTCCGCCTTCTCCAGACGGGTGGCTTCCTGCTCCTCGCACGCCTCCCGCGTGTTCTGTTCCGTCGCCTCCCGGAGGTTGGCGGCCGGATCGATCCGCCGGGTGGTGGTGGAAGTCTCCACCGACCCCACGATGGAGGCGGCAGCCGACTTCTCAAGAGAGAGCGGGGCCCTAGATCAAGGGAAGCGAAGCGAAGAAACTTAGACAAGATCAACATGGAAGGAGAAAGTACGAGAGGAAGAAAGTACTTACGTGGAAACTAGCTGCGGCTCCTTCACCGCCTTTGCAGAAGCGGATGGCTTTCGCGGCCGCTTCATCCCGCTTGGTCGCTGCGGCCGAGCCCTTGGACTTCTTCCGCCGGCTGCCGAACAGGCTCAGCGCGGCCCTGCGCTTTTTCGCGGCACCTCGGGCTGCCGGCGCGTCAGGCGAGCTCGCGCCCAGCTGATCGGACCCCGACTGGCGGCGCGGGAGGACTTCCCCCGCTTCGTCGTCTGGCCAGTCCTCGAGGCTGGCTCCGAGCCCTGAGCCACCTGCTGCGCCGCCCCCTCCCTCGGCGTCTTCCTCCAAGGCCGCCGCCCCCAAGTCGGGGTCATCCACATCACTCTTCACCCGGTCGGGGAGAAATTGATGCTCCGGCCCCGCGGCGCCGGCTGCCGGCTGGAGGAGGGAGCTCTGCTCGAAGAGCCGGTTCATAAGGTTGGACAAACGGAACTCGGAAAAAAGAAGAGAGAGAGAAGGAAAGGTAATTTACCATAGGCGGGGGGTCGGGGCGAGAATACGGCTCCTTGCCGAACCGCCCCTCATCCATGAGCTTGCAGTTCGCAAGGTAGTTCACCATATGAGCTACCTCTGCATGAGGCATCTCCTTGGTGCACAACCGACTTGGGTCCCGATGCCCGCTCATCTGACAGATCGTGTGAGGGCGGCCCTGGAGCGGGAGCACCCGACGCGCCATGAAGGCGGACAGCAAGTCGGGCCCGGTCAGGCCCTCCGACTGTACCAACACCCGGAGCCGCGCGATGGCGGCGGCTCCAGAAGGCAACAGTGTCTTGGCCCGGTACGACCAGTTGGGCCGCCGCCCGGCTGGCGGGCCGGCAGCATAAGCTGGCAGGTTGACCCAGTCACCCTCCGCGAAGATGCTCTTCACGTAGAAGTACGACTGCTGCCACATCTTCACCGACTGAATCAACGTGATGGGAGGAAATGGATTGTTGCCTCCCGGCCTCCGCACCGCGATGAAGGCGCCGCACTGAGCCGACACGCCCGCAATGATGATGCCGAGCTTGGTGTAGAAACCCCCCCAAAGCTCGATAGTGGGGAGGACACCGAGGAAGCCTTTGCACAGAGTGATGAAGGCGGACAGCAGCACCACCGTGTTCGGGGTGAGGTGGTGCGGCTGGAGATTGTAGAATTAGAGGAAGGCCCGGAAGAAGCCACTCGCCGGCAGGCCGAGGCTGCGCAGGCAGTGCGAGCGGAAGACGACCCGCTCGCCCTCCTCCGGCGTCGGCGAGATCTCCCCCTCTGGCGCGAGGTGAACCCTCACGTAGTCCTTGCTGGGCAGCCGCCACATCTGGCGGAGGAAGTTGATGTGGTCTTCGTGGACTATGGAGCCGTCCCAGGCTCCGGAGCACGCCATGGGGGCGAGAGGTTGACGGACGGACTCGACGGAGACGAACTGCGGCAGCGCTTCGGCGGGGCTCGGGGCGCAGCGGCGAGAGGAAGAAGAAGAAGGGAGAGTGGGATGGAGGGGCGCGCGTGCTTCGCCGCTCCCTCTCCTCTCCCTACTTATAGCCTACGGGCGACGAAGCCGAGGGGGTGGGCGTGGGATCGTGGGATTAACTGTGCCCACGACCCCACGCTCCCGCCTTTACCGCGCGGGTTACTGCGTGCAATAACTCCGCGGGGAAACCCAACCGCCCGCCTCGGCCGCAGCGGATCCGCTCGCCGGCCGAGGCCCGGTGGTGGCGGTCCCGACCTTCGGTCGCGTCCCGTCACGCGCGTGGGCTGGCAGGCCGACCCGGCTGGCTGGCACCATGTGGCACACCCACGACGGGCGGCGGACCGAGAAGCTTATTAAGCACGCCACCTGGTTCTCGCTGATGCATTCGAAATTCCAGAAGGATCCGACTAGACGTACCCGACTCCTGCCGACCGGCTCCCCAGAAGTCGGATGGAGCTTCCTTTGGAGCACCCGGAGGAGGAAACTGTCGAGGCTCCCCGGCTCCTCAACCGTGGCCCCTCACCAGCTTCGGGGACTACTGTCGGAGTAATGGGCCACGGGTAGCCTAACCCGAGCCCCCGAACCTTTCAAGACATCGGGGCCGGCTGCCCCCCTCAAGACGTCAAGATAGATCCCCGCCTTCTGGCGGCCGGTTGGCCGAACGGCCGACTTTCAAAAGGCGGCCGAGTTCCAGAAGACGACATCACAACAGGCCGACTCCTAGTGGGAGGCCTCCAGAGAGGCCGGCCCCTAGCAGTCGACCCGTGGCGCCCTCAAAATCTGCGCCCTCATCAAGGAGACAAGACAGGGTATGGCTACAGCGTAGCCCATCCCCCTGAATCCAGGGCCGGGCGTGGCCACAGTGCCCCATACAGGCGGAGATCTCCGCATGACGCGGCACTGTTGCCTCTCCCCCCCTAAACGTCACTCCTGACAGGCAAAGCCCGGTTCCCACGATGGCCTGTCGGTACGGCTTGCAGGCGGCGGGCCCTAGCAGGTAGTGAGAGCCCTGAAGATGGAGGAAGCCAGGGCAGCCGGACCTGAGGGAAGCCGGCTTCCAGCAGGCGGCTTATCCCTCCCTCGGGCCCCGAGCGCCATCAACCAGATGAGACGCGGTGTGGCTACAGATGTCGCCCGCCCGGTGGCGGGGATCAGTAGCCACGCTTCCCGACCAAGCTCGTCATTAGCATCACGGCTACGATGATCAAGAATCGCAAGACCCATGAGTGGCGGGGCGGCTGTCGGCTCCGTGCAGACCGGTCAGCGGGGCCCACCAGTAGCGGGCCCCAAAGAGCGGTAGAAGCCGGCGTCGGAGACATCGACAGCCGGGTCCTACACCGGCAGATTACCAATGTGCCCCAGGGGTAGGCCTATATAAACCCCTCAGGGCACCCATGCAAAGGGTTCCAACCTGTTAGAACTAGACTCATACCTAGAGGAGGAGAGAGCGTGCCTGCCTTCTTCCACCTCTAGCAAACAGCTCAAGGAGCACCATTGTACCACTAGTGCCTTAGTGATCATGCGGAGACCCTGCAGAGCAGGACTAGGGGTGTTATCTCCACGGAGAGCCCCGAACCTGGGTAAAGTTCGCCGGCGTACGTGTCTACGCCTCATCCCGCTTCTAGGCACCGGCGACGTTCTACTGGCTCCCACCATGATAAGCCATCCTTTGGCATATGTCGCCCCAACCCCCGACACATAGTGCGCCCCCGACCTTCACGCAAAGGAAGACACTCAATATTAAATCGTGCTCCAACTGCTTAGCATAACAAGAGACTCCACATGCATGCTTCAGGAATCAAAAACCTTAACAACAATATTCTTACTAAACCACAATCATTCACTAGTACCTCCCACATATTACCATCTTCATATCGCAAAACTATTGCAAGGAATCAAACTTGTCATATTCAGTGATCTACATGAAAGTGTTTATTATATCCCTCTTGAATACCTATCATATTAGGACCAATTTCATAACTTGTGCATATTGCCATTACTATTATCAAACTCTCAAAATGATATAAGTGAAGCATGAGAGTGCAACTATTTCTTTAAAATATAACCACCGCCGTGCTCTAAAAGATATAAATGAAGCACATAGAGTATTCTAACAAATCATGAATAATGTGTGTCCATCTCAAAAAGTCATGTCCAACAAAGATGACCGTGGCAAAATAAAAAGCAAACAAAGCAAAGACTCATATAATACACAATGCTCCAAGAAAAACTCATGTCATGTGATGAATAAACATATAGCTCCATGTATTTTACCGATGGTTGGTAGATAAAAGAGGGGATGCCATCTGGGGCATACCCATGCTTAGACCCTTGGGTCTCCTAGGATATTACCTTGGGGTGCCTTGGGCATCCCCAAGCTTAGGCTCTTGCCACTCTCAATTCCTTCATCCATCGCGATCTCACTTAAAACTTGAAAACTTCAGCACACAAAACTCAAGAGAAAACTCATGGGATTCGTTAGTATAACAAGCCAATCATAAATTTTAGGTACTGTTGTAACTGCATTCATATTTTATTATTGCATATTACCTACTGTATTCTAACTTCACCATGACTTATACCCCCCGATACAATCCATAGATTCATTAAAACAAGCAAACAATGCAACAAAAACATAATCTATCAAAAACAGAACAATATGTAATGATATGGCTAAGCGCAATACTTATATAACTCCAAAAATTCTTAAAAATTAGGAAAACATGGGTAATTTGTATATAAATCATGTATAAAAGAAATCAAAATTTTATTACGCTCTAGTGAATTTAAACAATTCTGTTACTAGGCGGAAAAGTTTCTGTATTTTCACATAATCAAAGCAACTATCATCCAAACCATCCCAAAGACTTTACTTGGCACAAACACTAATTTAAACACAAAAATACAACCATAACATTAGCATAATTGTGTGCACACTAAAAAAGCTATATATGATAACTATTGGGTTGTCTCCCAACAAGCTCTTTCTTTATAATCATTAAGATAGGCTTGAGATTTTATTGATGCTCACATGAAAGATAATAACTGGAACACAAAGAGAGCATCATAAAACATGTAACAAACACATTTGAGTCTAACATACTTCCCATGCATAGGAATTTTATAAGCAAACAAATTATCAAGACAAGAAATATCTAGCATATGCAAAGGAGAGGGATAAAACATTGACAATCTCAACATAATGAGAGGTAATTTAGTTACATGAAAATTTTCTACAACCATATTTTCCTCTCTCATAATAATTACATGTAAGATCATAATCAAACTCAACAATATAGTTATTATATAAAATTTTCTCTTCACGATCCACATGAAAGAAATATGCCCTAGAGGCAATAATAAAGTTGTTACTTATATTTACTTATATCATGATAAATGTTTATTATTTATACTATAATTTTATTAACCGGAAAATTAGTACATGTGTGAATACATAGACAAAACAGAGTGTCCCTAGTATGCCTCTACTTTACTAGGTCGTTAATCAAAGATGGTTATGTTTCCTGACCATAGACATGTGTTGTCATTTGATGAACAAGATGACATCATTAGCGAATGATGTGATGGACAAGATGTTGGGGAACGTTGCATAAAATAAAAAATTTCCTACGTTCACCAAGATCCATCTATGAGTTCATCTAGCAACGAGTGAGAGATGCATCTACATACCACTTGTAGATCATGTGCGGAAGCGTTCAAGAGAACGGGGTTGATGGAGTCGTTCTCGTCGTGATCCAGCGCCGAACGGACGGCACCTCCGCGTTCAACACACGTACGGTCAGCGTGACGTCTCCTCCGTCTTGATCCAGCAAGGGGAAAGGAGAGGTTGATGAAGATCCAGCAGCACGACGGCATGGTGGTGGATGCAGTAGTCACCGCAGCAGGGCTTCGCCGAGCTTCTACGAGAGGGAGAGGTGTAGCAGGGGAGAGGGAGGCGCCAAGATGCAGGTGCGGCTGCCTCCTCCCCTCCTTATATAGGCCCCGGGGGGCGGCCCCGAGATCCAATCTCCAAGGGGCGGCGGCCAAGGGGAGACTTGCCCCCAAGGCAGTGGGCGCCCCCCCCCCACCCTAGGGTTTCCACCCTAGGCACGGGGGGGCCCAAGTGGGGCGTGCCAGCCCACCAGGCTGGTTCCTCCCACTTCAGCCCATGGGGCCCTCCGAATAGGTGGCCCCACCGGTGGACCCCGGACCCTTCCGTGGTCCCAGACAATACCAGAACCCGAAATTCTCCGATGGCGAAATAGCACTTCCTATATATAATTCTTTACCTCCGGACCATTCCGGAACTCCTCGTGACGTCCGGGATCTCATCTGGGACTCCGAACAACATTCGGTTTGCTGCATACTCGTATTCATACAACCCTAGCGTCACCGAACCTTAAGTGTGTAGACCCTACGGATTCGGGAGACATGCAGACATGACCGAGACGGCTCTCGGTCAATAACCAACAGCGGGATCTGGATACCCATGTTGGTTCCCACATACTCCTCGATGATCTCATCGGATGAACCATGATGTCGAGGATTCAAGCAACCCCGTATACAATTCCCTTTGTCAGACGGTATGTTACTTGCCCGAGATTCGATCGTAGGTATCCCAATACCTCGTTCAATCTCGTTACCGGCAAGTCACTTTACTCGCATCGTAATGCATGATCCGTGACCGGACACTTGGTCACTTTGAGCTCATTATGATGATGCACTACCGAGTGGGCCCAAGATACCTCTCCGAAATACGGAGTGATAAATCCCAGCCTCGATCCGTGTCAACCCAATGATACTTTCGAGATACCGTAGTGCACCTTTATAGTCACCCAGTTACGTTGTGACGTTTGGTACACCCAAAGCACTCCTACGGTATCCGGGAGTTACACGATCTCATGGTCTAAGGAAAATATATTTGACATTGGAAAAGCTCTAGCAAAACGAACTGCACAATCTTGTGCTATGCTTAGGATTGGGTCTTGTCCATCACATCATTCTCCTAATGATGTGATCCTGTTATCAATGACATCCAATGTCCATAGTCAGGACACCATGACTATCTATTGATCAACGAGCTAGTCCACTAGAGGCTCACTAGGGACATGTTGTGGTCTATCTATTCACACGTGTATCACGATTTCCGGATAATACAATTATAGCATGAATAAAAGACAATTATCACGAACAAGGAAATATAATAATAATCCTTTTATTATTGCCTCTAGGGCATATTTCCAACAGTCTCCCACTTGCACTAGTCAATAATCTAGTTACGTTGTGATGAATCGAACACCCATAGAGTTCTGATGTTGATCATGTTTTGCTCGCGGAAGAGGTTTAGTCAGCGGATCTGCGACATTCAGATCTGTATGGACTTTGCAAATTTCTATGTCTCCATCTTGAACATTTTCACGAATGGAGTTGAAGCGACGCTTGATGTGCCTGGTCTTCTTGCGAAACCTGGGCTCATTGGCAAGTGCAATAGCTCCAGTGTTGTCACAGAAGAGTTTGATTGGCCCCGACACATTGGGTATGACTCCTAGGTCGGTGATGAACTCCTTCACCCATATTGCTTCATGCGCTGCCTCCGAGGCTGCCATGTACTTCGCTTCACATGTAGATCCCGCCACAACGCTCGCTTGCACCGCACCAGCCATCGCTCCACCATTCAACATATACACGATCCGGTTTGTGACTTAGAGTCATCGGATCTGTGTCGAAGCTAAGCGTCGGCGTAACCCTTCTGACGAGCTCTTCGTCACCTCCATAAACGAAAACATGTCCTTAGTCCTTTTAGGTACTTCAGATATTCTTGACCGCTGTCCGGTGTTCCTTGCGGGATTACTTTGGTACCTTCCTACCAAACTTACGGCAAGGTTTACATCAGGTCTGGTACACAAGATGGCATACATAATAGAACCTATGGCTGATGCATAGGGGATGACACTCATCTCTTCTATATCTTCTGCCGTGGTCGGACATTGAGCCGAGCTCAATTTCGCACCTTGTAATATAGGCAAGAACCCTTTCTTGGATTGATCCATTTTGAACTTCTTCAATATCTTATCAAGGTATGTGCTTTGTGAAAGACCTATGAGGCGTCTCGATCTATCTCTATAGATCTTGATGCCTAATATGTAAGCAGCTTCTCCAAGGTCCTTCATCGAAAAACTTTTATTCAAGTAGGCCTTAATGCTGTCCAAGAGTTCTATATCATTTCCCATCAAAAGTATGTCATTTACATATAATATGAGAAATGTTACAGAGCTCCCACTCACTTTCTTGTAAACACAGGCTTCTCCATAAGTCTCCATAAACCCAAACGCTTTGATCATCTCATCAAAGTGAATGTTCCAACTCCGAGATGCTTGCACCAGCCCATAAATGGATCGCTGGAGCTTGCATACCTTGTTAGCATTCTTAGGGTCGACAAAACCTTCCGGCTGCATCATATACAGTTCTTCCTTAAGATAGCCGTTAAGGAATGCCATTTTGACGTCCATTTGCCATATCCCATAATCATAGTATGCGGCAATTGCTAACATGATTCGGACGGACTTCAGCTTCGCTACGGGAGAGAAAGTCTCATCGTAGTCAATCCCTTGAACTTGCCGATAACCTTTAGCGACAAGTCGAGCTTTATAGATGGTAACATTACCATCTGCGTCCGTCTTCTTCTTAAAGATCCATTTGTTTTCTATCGCTCGCCGATCATCGGGCAAGTCTGTCAAAGTCCATACTTTGTTTTCATACATGGATCCTATCTCGGATTGCATGGCTTCAAGCCATTTGTTGGAATCTGGGCCGCCATTGCTTCTTCATAGTTCAAGGTTCACCATTGTCTAACAACATGATTTCCGTGACAGGGTTGCCATACCACTCTGGTGTGGAACGTGTCCTTGTGGACCTCTGAAGTTCAAGAGCAACTTGATCCGAAGTACCTTGATCATCATCATTAATTTCCTCTCCGATCGGTGTAGGCACCACATGAACATTTTCCTGAGCTGCACTACTTTTCGGTTCAAGAGGTAGTACTTCATCAAGTTCTACTTTCCTCCCACTTACTCCTTTCGAGAGAAACTCTTTTTCAAGAAAGGATCCGTTCTTAACAACAAAGATCTTGCCTTCGGATCTAAGGTAGAAGGTATACCCAATGGTTTCCTTAGGGTATCCTATGAAGACGCATTTTTCCGATTTGGGTTTGAGCTTTTCAGGTTGAAGTTTCTTGACATAAGCATCGCATCCCCAAACTTTTAGAAACGACGACTTAGGTTTCTTCCCAAACCATAATTCATACGGTGTCGTCTCAACGGATTTAGACGGTGCCCTATTTAAAGTGAAGGTAGCTGTCTCTAGAGCATATCCCCAAAATGATAGCGGTAAATCAAGAAGAGACATCATAGATCGCACCATATCCAATAGAGTGCGATTCGACGTTCGGACACACCGTTCTGCCGAGGTGTTCCAGCGTGAGTTGTGAAACGATTCCACATTTCCTTAAGTGTGTACCAAATTCGTGACTTAAATATTCTCCTCCACGATCTGATCGTAAGAACTTTATTTTTCGGTCGCGTTGATTCTCTACCTCATTCTGAAATTCCTTGAACTTTTCAAAGGTCTCAGACTTGTGTTTCATCAAGTAGACATACCCATATCTACTCAAGTCCTCGGTGAGAGTGAGAACATAACGATATCCTCCATGAGCCTCAACGCTCATTGGACCGCATACATCGGTATGTATGATTTCCAATAAGTTGGTTGCTCGCTCCATTGTTCCGAGAACGAGTCTTGGTCATTTTGCCCATCGGGCATGGTTCGCATGTGTCAAATGATTCATAATCGAGAGACTCTAAAGTCCATCGAATGGAGCTTCTTCATGCGCTTGACACCAATGTGACCAAGGCGGCAGTGCCACAAGTATGTGGGACTATCGTTATGAACTTTACATCTTTTGGTATTCACACTATGAATATGTGTAATATTACGTTCGAGATTCATTAAGAATAAACCATTGACCATCGGAGCTTGACCATAAAACATATCTCTCATATAAATAGAACAACCATTATTCTCGGATTTAAATGAGTAGCCATCTCGCATTAAATGAGATCCTGATACAATGTTCATGCTCAAACTTGGCACTAAATAACAATTATTGAGGTTTAAAACTAATCCCGTAGGTAAATGTAGAGGTAGCGTGCCGACGGCGATCACATCGACCTTGGAACCATTCCCGACGCAAGCGCCGTCACCTCGTCCTTCGCCAGTCTCCGTTTATTCCGCAGCTCCTGCTGTGAGTTACAAATGTGAGCAACGGCACCGTATCAAATACCGGGAGTTACTACGAGTATTGGTAAGGTACACATCAATTACATGTATATCAAATATACCTTTAGTGTTGCCGGCCTTCTTGTCTCGCTAAGTATTTGGGGCAGTTCCGCTTCAAAGACCCTTCCCTTTGCAATAAAAGCACTCTGTCTCGTGCTTGGGTCCATTCTTTGACTTCTTCCGACAATCTGGCTTATCGGGCGCGGCAACATCTTTGCCGTCCTTCTTGAAGTTCTTCTTACCCTTGCCCTTCTTGAACTTAGTGGTTTTATTTACCATCAACACTTGATGTTCTTTCTTGATTTCAACCTCTGCTGATTTCAAGATTGAGAATACTTCAGAATGGTCTTCACCATCCCTGTATATTGTAGTTCATCACAAAGCTCTTGTAGCTTGGTGGGGCGATCAATGATTCTGTCAATGACCGCCTCGTCCGGAAGGTTAATGTCCACCGGGACAAAGCGGTTGTGCAACCTGCACATTTTGAGTATGTGCTCCTTGACGTAACTGTTTTCCTCCATCTTACAACTATAGAACTTGTCGGAGACTTCATATCTCTCGACCCGGGCATGAGCTTGGAAAACCATTTTCAGCTCCTCGAACATCTCATATGCTCCGTGTTGCTCAAAACGCTTTTGGAGCCCCCGGTTCTAAGCTGTAAAGCATGACGCACTGAACGAGGGAGTAATAATCAGCACGAGACTGCCAAGCATTCATAATGTCTTGGTTCTCTGGGATGGGTGCTTCACCTAGCGGTGCTTCTAGGACATATTGTTTCTTGGCTGCTATGAGGATGATCCTCAGGTTCCGGGCCCAGTTTGAATAGTTGCTGCCATCGTCTTTCAGCTTGGTTTTCTCTAGGAATGTGTTGAAGTTCATGGTGACATGAGCGTTGGCCATTTGATCTAGAAGACATTTTGCAAAGATTTTAGACTAATGTTCATGATAATTAAGTTCATCTAATCAAATTATATAATGAACTCCCACTCAGATTTGACATCCCTCTAGTCATCTAAGTGTTACATGATCCGAGTCGACTAGGCCGTGTCCGATCATCACGTGAGACGGACTAGTCATCGTTGGTGAACATCTCCATGTTGATCGTATCTTCCATACGACTCATGTTCGACCTTTCGGTCTCTTGTGTTCCGAGGCCATGTCTGTACATGCTAGGCTCGTCAAGTTAACCCTAAGTGTTTTGCATGTGTAAAACTGTCTTACACCCGTTGTATGTGAACGTAAGAATCTATCACACCCGATCATCACTTGGTGCTTGAAACGATTTAACTTTAGCAACGCGCACGTTAGGAGAACACTTTCTTGAAATTATAATAAGGATCATCTTATTTACTACCGCCGTTCTAAGTAAACAAGATACATAAAACATAATAAACATCACATGCAATTATATAAAGTAGTGACATGATATGGCCAATATCATATAGCTCCTTTGATCTTCATCTACGGGGCTCCATGATCATCTTGTCACCGGCATGACACCATGATCTCCATCATCATGATCTCCATCATCGTGTCTCCATGAAGTTGCTCGCCAACTATTACTTCCACTACTATGGCTAACACGTTTAGCAATAAATTAAAGTAATTTACATGGCGTTGAATCAATGACACGCAGGTCATACAATAATTAAGACAACTCCTATGGCTCCTGCCGGTTGTCATACTCATCGACATGCAAGTCGTGATTCCTATTACAAGAACATGATTTCATACATCACAATATATCATTCATCATTCATCACAACTTCTGGCCATATCACATCACATGACAATTGCTGCAAAAACAAGTTAGACGTCCTCTAATTGTTGTTGCATCTTTTACGTGGCTGCAATTGGGTTCTAGCAAGAACGTTTTCTTACCTACGTGAAAGCCACAACGTGATTTGTCAACTTCTATTTACCCTTCATAAGGTCCCTTTTCATCGAATCCGCTCCAACTAAAGTGGGAGAGACAGACACCCGCTAGCCACCTTATGCAACTAGTGCATGTCAGTCGGTGGAACCTGTCTCACGTAAGCGTACGTGTAAGGTCGGTCCGGGCCGCTTCATCCCACAATACCGCTGAAGCAAGATAAGACTAGTAGCGGCAAGAAATTTGACAACATCTACGCCCACAACAAATTGTGTTCTACTCGTGCAATAGAGAACTACACATAGACCTAGCTCATGATGCCACTGTTGGGGAACGTTGCATAAAATAAATTTTTTCCTACGTTCACCAAGATCCATCTATGAGTTCATCTAGAAACGAGTGAGAGATGCATCTACATACCACTTGTAGATCACGTGCGGAAGCGTTCAAGAGAACGGGGTTGAGGGAGTCGTTCTCGTCGTGATCCAAATCACCGGAGATCCTAGCGCCGAACGGACGACACCTCCGCGTTCAACACACGTACGGTCAGCGTGACGTCTCCTCCATCTTGATCCAGCAAGGGGAAAGGAGAAGTTGATGAAGATCCAGCAGCACGACGGGGTGGTGGTGGATGCAGCAGTCACCGCAGCAGGGCTTCGCCGAGCTTCTACGAGAGGGAGAGGTGTAGCAGGGGAGAGGGAGGCGCCAAGATGCAGGGTGCGGCTGCCCTCCCTCCCCCCTCCTTTATCTAGGCCCCCGGGGGCGCCGGCCCTGGAGATCCAATCTCCAAGGGGGGCGGCGGCCAAGGGGGGAGACTTGCCCCCCAAGGCAAGTGGGGCGCCCCCACCCTAGGGTTTCCAACCCTAGGCGCAGGGGGGGCCCAAGTGGGGGGCGCACCAGCCCACCAGGGGCTGGTTCCCTCCCACTTCAGCCCACGGGGCCCTCCGCGATAGGTGGCCTCACCCGGTGGACCCCCGGGACCCTTCCGGTGGTCCCCGTACAATACCGGTAACCCCCGAAATTCTCCCGATGGCCGAAATAGCACTTCCTATATATAATTCTTTACCTCCGGACCATTCCGGAACTCCTCGTGACGTCCGGGATCTCATCCGGGACTCCGAACAACATTCGGTTTGCTGCATACTCATATTCATACAACCCTAGTGTCACCGAACCTTAAGTGTGTAGACCCTACGGGTTCGGGAGACATGCAGACATGACCGAGACGGCTCTCCGGTCAATAACCAACAGCGGTATCTGGATACCCATGTTGGTTCCCACATACTCCTCGATGATCTCATCGGATGAACCACGATGTCGAGGATTCAAGCAACCCCATATACAATTCCCTTTGTCAGACGGTATGTTACTTGCCCGAGATTCGATCGTCGGTATCCCAATACCTCGCTCAATCTCGTTATCGAAAGTCACTTTACTCGCATCAGAATGCATGATCCCGTGACGGACACTTGGTCACTTTGAGCTCATTATGATGATGCACTACCGAGTGGGCCCAGTGATACCTCTCCAAAATACGGAGTGATAAATCCCAGTCTCGATCCGTGTCAACCCAACAGATACTTTCGGAGATACCTGTAGTGCACCTTTATAGTCACCCAGCCGCTGTGACGTTTGGTACACCAAAGCACTCCTACGGTATCCGGAGTTACACGATCTCATGGTCTAAGGAAAAGATACTTGACATTGGAAAAGCTCTAGCAAAACGAACTACACGATCTTGTGCTATGCTTAGGATTGGGTCTTGTCCATCACATCATTCTCCTAATGATGTGATCCCGTTATCAATGACATCCAATGTCCATAGTTAGGAAACCATGACTATCTATTGATCAACGAGCTAGTCAACTAGAGGCTCACTAGGGACATGTTGTGGTCTATCTATTCACACGTGTATCACGATTTCTGGATAATACAATTATAGCATGAATAAAAGACAATTATCACGAACAAGGAAATATAATAATAATCCTTTTATTATTTCCTCTAGGGCATATTTCCAACACAAGACCCATCCGTTAGCTTAGCATTATGATCATTTAGTTATATTGCTATTGCTTTCTTCATAACTTATACAACTCCAGAATACCGGAGGAACACCTTGTGTGCTATGAAACATCACAAAGTAACTGGGTGATTATAAAGATGCTCTACTGGTGTCTCCGAAGGTGTTTGTTGAGTTGGCATAGATCGATATTAGGATTTGTCACCCCGAGTATCGGAGAGGTATGTCTGGGCCCTCTCGGTAGTTCACATCACTATAAGCCTTGCAAGCAATGTGACTATTGAGTTAGTTGTGGGATGATGCATTACGGAACAAGTAAAGAGACTTGCCGGTAACGAGATTGAACTAGGTATGATGATACCGATGATCGAATCTCGGGCAAGTAACATACCGATGACGAAGGGAACAACGTATGTTGTTATGCGGTTTGACCGATAAAGATCTTCGTAGAATATGTAGGAACCAATATGAGAATACAGGTTCAGATATTGATTATTGACCAGAGATGTGTCTCGGTCATGTCTACATAGTTCTCTAACCCAGAGAGTCCGCACGCTTAACGTTCGGTGACGATTTGTATTATAAGTTATGTGTTTTAGTGACCGAAGTTTGTTCGGAGTCCCGGATGAGATCACAGACATGACAAGGAGTCTCGAAATGGTCGAGAGGTAAAGATTCATATATTGGAAGGTTGTATACGGACACCAGAATGGTTCCGAAGAGGTTCGGGGATTTATCGGAGTACCGGGAGGCTATCGGAACCCCCCGGGAAAGTTAATGGGCCTCATGGGCCATAGTGGAGAGGAGGAGACAGCCACGGGAGGTGGCGCACGCCCCCCGAAGCCCAATCCGAATTGGACAAGGGGTGGGGGCGCGCCCCCCCCTTTCCTTCTCCCTCTCCCCTCTTTCCGCTTCCCCCTCTCTGTTGGAAGGAAGGGGGGGGGGCGAATCCTACTAGGAGAGGAGTCCTAGTAGGACCCCCCCATGGTGTGCCACCCCTAGGGCCGGCCACCTCCTCCTCCCCTCCTTTATATACGTGGGCAGGGGGCACACCAAAGGTACAACATTTATTCTCTTAGTCGTGTGCGGTGCCCCCTCCACACTTTACTCCTCCGGTCATAGCGTCGTAGTGCTTAGGCGAAGCCCTGCGCGGATCACATCACCATCACCATCGCCACGCCGTCGTGCTGATGGAACTCTCCCTCGACCCTCTACTGGATTAAGAGTTCGAGGGATGTCATCGAGCTGAACGTGTGCTGAACACGGAGGTGCCGTACGTTCGGTACTTGGATCGGTTGGATCGTGAAGACGTTAAACTACATCAACCGCGTTAACCTAACGCTTCCGCTTTTGCTCTACGAGGGTACGTGGACACACTCTCCCCATCTCGTTGCTATGCATCTCTTAGATAGATCTTGCGTGATCGTAGGAATTTTTTTTGAAATTACATGCTACGTTCCCCAAAAGTGGCATCCGAGCCAGGTCTATGTGTAGATGATATGCATGAGTTGAACACAATGAGTTGTGGGCGATAATAGTCATGCTGCTTACCACCAACGTCTTATTTTGATTCGGCAGTATTGTTGGATGAAGCGGCCCGGCCAACATTACATGACCACGTTCATGAGACCGGTTCTACCTTTTGGGGAACGCAATATTTCAAAAATTTGCCTACGATCACACAAGATCTATCTAGGAGATGCATAGCAACGGGCGGGGAGAGTGTGTCCACGTATCCTCGTAGACCGAAAGCGGAAGTGCTTAGTAACGCAGTTGATGTAGTCGAACGTCTTCGCGATCCAACCGATCCAAGTACCGAACGTACGTCACCTCCGCGATCAACACACGTTCAGCTCGGTGACGTCCCTCGAACTCTTGATCCAGTTGAGGCCGAGGTAGAGTTCCGTCAGCACGACGGCGTGGCGATGATGTTGATGAAGTTACCGGCGCAGGGCTTTACCTAAGGACTACGATGATATGACCGAGGTGTGTAATTGTGGGGGCGCGCCGCTGCGGCTAAGAGAAGAATTGGTGTGCCTTTGGGGTGCCCCTTCCCACGTATATAAAGGGGGAGGAGGAGGAGGCCGGCCCTAGAGGGGGCGCGCCAAGGGGGGAGTCCTACTTGGAATCCTAGCCCAAGTAGGATTCGACCCCCTCCTTCCTTCCACCGAAGAGTGAAAACGGGAAGGGAGAGAGAGAGAGAAGGAAGGGGGGGGGCGCCCCCCTCCCTAGTCCAATTGAGACTCCCTATAGGGAGGGGGCGCGGCTGCCACTTGTGGGCTGCCTCCCCTCTTCCCTGTGGCCCATGTAGGCCCAATCTTCCCCCGGGGGGTTCCGGTAACCCCCCGGTACTTCGGATAAATGCCCGAATCACTCGGAACCATTCCGATGTCCGAATGCAACCTTTCGATATATGAATCTTTACCTCTCAACCATTTCGATACTTCTCATCATGTCTGTGATCTCATCCGGGACTCCGAACAAACTTTGGTTCATCAAAACACAAAACTCATAATATAAATCGTCATCGAACGTTAAGCGTGCGGACCCTACGGGTTCGAGAACTATGTAGACATGACCGAGACACATCTCTGGTCAATAACCAATAGCGGAACCTAGATGCTCATATTGGCTCCTACATATTCTACGAAGATCTTTATTGGTCAAATCGCATAACAACATACGTTGTTGCCTTTGTCATCGGTATGTTACTTGCCCGAGATTCGATCGTCGGTATCCTCATACCTAGTTCAATCTCGTTATTGGCAAGTCTCTTTACTCGTTCCGTAATGCATCATCCCGTGACTAACTCATTAGTCATATTGCTTGCAAGGCTCATAGCAATGTGCATTACCGAGAGGGCCCAGAGATACCTCTCCGATACACGGAGTGACAAATCCTAATCTCGATCTATGCCAACTCAACAAACTCCATCGGAGACACATGTAGAGCATCTTTATAATCACCCAGTTACTTTGTGACGTTTGATAGCACACAAGGTATTCCTCCGGTATTCGGGAGTTGCATAATCTCATAGTCTGAGGAACATGTACAAGTCATGAAGAAAGTAATAGTAGAAAAACTAAACGATCATTATGCTAAGATAACGGATGGGTCTTGTCCATCACATCATTCTCTAATGATGTGATCCCGTTCATCAAATGACAACACATCTCTATGGCTAGGAAACTTAAGCACCTTTGATTTACGAGCTAGTCAAGTAGAGGCATACTAGGGACACTCTGTTTGTCTATGTATCCACACATGTACTAAGTTTCCGGTTAATACAATTCTAGCATGAATAATAAACATTTATCATGATATAAGGAAATATAAATAACAACTTTATTATTGCCTCTAGGGCACACAGGTGGCTGGCGGGTGTCTGTTTCTCCAACTTTAGTTGAACCGAATTTGACTACGACCGGTCCTTGTTGAAGGTTAAAACAGCACACTTGACGAAAAATTGTTGTGGTTTTGATGCGTAGGTAAGAACAGTTCGTGCTAGAAGCCCGTAGCAGCCACGTAAAACTTGCAACAAAAAAGTAGAGGACGTCTAAGTTGTTTTTGCAGGGCATGTTGTGATGTGATATGGTCAAGACGTAATGAGATATAAATTGTTGTATGAGATGATCATGTTTTGTAAAAGTTATCGGCAACTGGCAGGAGCCTTATGGTTGTCGCTTTATTGTATGAAATGCAATCACCATGTAATTGCTTTACTTTATCACTAAGTGGTAGCGATAGTCGTAGAAGCAATAGTTGGCAAGACAACAACGTCGCTACGATGGAGATGAAGTTGTCAAGCCGGTGACGTTGGAGATCATGATGGTGCTTTGGAGATGGAGATCAAAGGCACAAGATGATGATGCCCATATCATGTCACATATTTTGATTGCATGTGATGTTTATCCTTTATGCATCTTATTTTGCTTAGTACGGTGTTAGCATTATAAGATGTTCCCTCACTAAAATTTCAAAGTACAAGTGTTCTCCTGAGTATGCACTGTTGCTACAGTTCGTCATGCCGAGACACCACGTGATGATCGGGTGTGATAAGCTCTACATTCACATACAACGGGTGCAAGCCAGTTTTGCACGTGCAGAATACTCGGGTTAAACTTGACGAGCCTAGCATATGCAGTTATGGCCTCAGAACACTGAGACCGAAAGGTCGAACGTAAATCATATGGTAGATATGATCAACATGGTGATGTTCACCATTGAAAACTACTTCATCTCACGTGATGATCGGACATGGTTTGGTTGATATGGATCATGCGATCATTTAGATGACTAGAGGGATGTCTATCTAGTGGGAGTTCTTAAGTAATATGATTAGTTGAACTTTAATTTATCATGAACTTAGTCCTGATAGTTTTTGCATATCTATGTTGTTGTAGATCAATGGCCCATGCTACCATTCCCTTGAATTTTAATGCGTTCCTAGAGAAAGCTAAGTTGAAAGATGATGGTAGCAAATACACAGACTAGGTCCGTAACTTGAGGATTATCCTCATTGCTGCACAAAAGAATTACATCCTGGAAGCACCGCTAGGTGCAAGACCCGCTGTAGGAGCAACTCCGGATGTTATGAATGTCTGGCAGACTAAAGCTGATGACTACTCGATAGTTCAGTGTGCCATGCTTTACGGCTTAGAATTGGGACTTCAAAGACGTTTTGTATGTCATGGAGCATATGAGATGTTCCAGGAGTTGAAGTTAATATTTCAAGCAAATGCCCGAGTTGAGAGATATGAAGTCTCCAACAAGTTCTATACCTGCAAGATGCAGGAGAATAGTTCTATCAGTGAACACATACTCAGAATGTCTGGGTACCATAATCTTCCTGATCATAGCGTCATTGACAAAGTTCTTCAATCACTGCCACCATGCTATAAAGGCTTCATGATGAACTATAAGATGCAAGGGATGGAAAATACAATTCCCGAGCTCTTCGCAATGCTAAAGGCTCCGGAGGTAGAAATCAAGAAGAAGCATCAAGTGTTGATGGTTAACAAGACCACTAGTTTCAAGAAAAAGGGCAAAGGGAAGAAGGGGAACTTCAAGAAGAACAGCAAGCAAGTTGCTGCTCAAGGGAAGAAGCACAAGTCTGGACCTAAGCCTGAAACTGAGTGCTTCTACTGCAAAGGGACTGGTCTCTGGAAGCAGAATTGCCCCAAGTATTTGGCGGATAAGAAGGATGGAAAAGTGAAAGGTATATTTGATATACATGTTATTGATGTGTACCTTACTAATGCTCGTAGTAGCGCCTGGGTATTTGATACTGGTTCTGTTGCTCATATTTGCAACTCAAGACACGGGCTACAGATTAAACGAAGATTGGCTAAGGGCGAGGTGACGATGGCGTCGGAAATGGTTCCAAGGTCGATGTGATCGCCGTCGGCACGCTACCTCTACATCTACCTTCGGGATTAGTTTTAGACCTGAATAATTGTTATTTGGTGCCAGCGTTGAGCATGAACATTATATCTGGATCTTGTTTAATGTGAGACGGTTATTCATTTAAATCAGAGAATAATGGTTGTTCTATTTATATGAGTAATATCTTTTATGGTCATGCACCCTTGATGAGTGGTCTATTTTTGTTGAGTCTTGATCGTGGTGATACACATATTCATAATACTGATGCCAAAAGATGCAAAGTTAATAATCATAGTGCAACTTATTTGTGGCACTGTCGTTTAGCCATATTGGTGTAAAGCGCATGAAGAAACTCCATGCATATGGGCTTTCGGAATCAATTGATGCTTGTGAACCACGTTGGAAATATGCCCTAGAGGCAATAATAAAATGGTTATTATTATATTTCTTTGTCCATGATAATTGTCTATTATCCATGCTATAATTGTGTTATCCGGAAATCGTAATACATGTGTGAATACATAGACCACAACATGTCCCTAGTGAGCCTCTAGTTGACTAGCTCGTTGATCAACAGATAGTCATGGTTTCCTGACTATGGACATTGGATGTCATTGATAACGGGATCACATCATTAGGAGAATGATGTGATGGACAAGACCCAATCCTAAGCATAGCACAAAGATCGTGTAGTTCATTCGCTAGAGCTTTTCCAAATGTCAAGTATCATTTCCTTAGACTATGAGATTTTGCAACTCCCGGGCACCGTAGGAGTGCTCTGGGTGTGCCAAACGTCACAACGTAACTGGGTGGCTATAAAGGTGCACTACGGGTATCTCCGAAAGTGTCTGTTGGGTTGGCACGAATCGAGACTGAGATTTGTCACTCCGTATGACGGAGAGGTATCTCTGGGTCCACTCGGTAATGCATCATCATAATGAGCTCAATGTGACCAAGTGTCTGGTCACGGGATCATGCATTACGGTACGAGTAAAGTGACTTGCCGGTAACGAGATTGAACGAGGTATTGGGATACCGACGATCGAGTCTCGGGCAAGTAACATACCGATTGACAAAGGGAATTGTATACGTGATTGATTGAATCCTCGACATCGTGGTTCATCCGATGAGATCATCGAGGAGCATGTGGGAGCCAACATGGGTATCCAGATCCCGCTATTGGTTATTGACCGGAGAGTCATCTCGGTCATGTCTGCATGTCTCCCGAACCCGTAGGGTCTACACACTTAAGGTTCGGTGACGCTAGGGTTGTAGAGATATTAGTATGCAGTAACCCAAAAGTTTTTCGGAGTCCCGGATGAGATCCCAGACGTCATGAGGAGTTCCAGAATGGTCCGGAGGTATAGATTTATATATAGGAAGTCAAGTTTCGGCCATCGAGAAAGTTTCGGGGGTCACCGGTATTGTACCGGGACCACCGGAAGGGTCCCGGGGGTCCACCGGGTGGGGCCGCCTATCCCGGAGGGCCCCATGGGCTGAAGTGGGGAGGGGAACCAGCCCCTGGTCGGCTGGTGCGCCCCCCTTTGGCCTCCCCCTGCGCCTAGGGCAGGAAACCCTAGGGGTGGGGGCGGCCCCTTGGCTTGGGGGGCAAGCCACCCCCTTGGCCGCCGCCCCCCTTGGAGATCCCATCTCCTAGGGCCGCCCCCCAGGGGCCCTATATATATGGTGGGGGGGGGGAGGGAGGTCAGCCGGACCCTAGCCCCTGGCGCCTCCCTCTCCCTCTCCAACACCTCATCCTCTCTGTAGAGCTTGGCGGCCTGCCGAGATCCCTCACGATCCACCACCACGCCGTTGTCTGCTGGATCTCCATCAACCTCTCCTTCCCCCTTGCTGGATCAAGAAGGAGGAGACGTCTTCCCCAACCGTACGTGTGTTGAACGCAGAGGTGCCGTCCGTTCGGCACTCGGTCATCGGTGATTTAGATCACGCCGAGTACGACTCCATCAACCCCGTTCTCTTGAACGCTTCCGCTCGCGATCTACAAGGGTATGCATATGCACTCCTTTTCCCCTCGTTGCTAGACAACTCCATAGATTGATCTTGGTGATGCGTAGAAATTTTTTGATTTCTGCTTTGTTCCCCAACAGTGGTATCAGAGCCAGGTCTATGTGTAGTTACTATGCACACGAGTAGAACACAAAGCAGTTGTGGGCGTAGATGTTGTCAATTTTCTTGCCATTACTAGTCTTATCTTGCTTCGACGGCATCGTGGGATGAAGCGGCCCGGACTGACCTTACACGTACGCTTACGTGAGACAGGTTCCACCGACTGACATGCACTAGTTGCATAAGGTGGCTAGCGGGTGTCTGTCTCTCCCACTTTAGTTGGAGCGGATTCGATGAAAAGGGTCCTTATGAAGGGTAAATAGAAATTGGCATATCACGCTGTGGTTTTACGAGGTAAGAAACGTTCTTGCTTGAAACCTATAACAACCACGTAAAAACATGCAACAACAATTAGAGGACGTCTAACTTGTTTTTGCAGCAAGTGCTTTGTGATGTGATATGGCCAAAGGATGTGATGAATGATATATGTGATGTATGAGATGATCATGTTCTTGTAATAGGAATCACGACTTGCATGTCGATGAGTATGACAACCGGCAGGAGCCATAGGAGTTGTCTTTATTTTTTGTATGACCTGCGTGTCATTGAGTAACGCCATGTAAATTACTTTACTTTATTGCTAAACGTGTTAGCCATAGAAGTAGAAGTAATCGTTGGGGTGAAAACTTCATGAAGACACGATGATGGAGATCATGATGATGGAGATCATGGTGTCATGCCGGTGACGAAGATGATCATGGCGCTCCGAAGATGGGGATCAAAGGAGCAATATGATATTGGCCATATCATGTCACTATTTGATTGCATGTGATGTTTATCATGTTTTGCTTCTTATTTGCTTAGAACGACAGTAGTAAATAAGATGACCCCTTATAATAATTTCAAGAAAGTGTTCTCCCTAACTGTGCACCATTGCGAAGGTTCGTTGTTTCGAAGCACCACGTGATGATCGGGTGTGATAGATTCTAACGTTCGAATACAATGGGTGTAAGCCAGATTTACACACGCAATACACTTAGGTTGACTTGACGAGCCTAGCATGTACAGACATGGCCTCGGAACACGGAAGACCGAAAGGTCGAGCATGAGTCGTATAGAAGATACGATCAACATAGATGTTCACCGACGTTGACTAGTCCGTGTCACGTGATGATCGGACACGGCCTAGTTGACTCGGATCATGTTTCACTTAGATGACTAGAGGGATGTCTATCTGAGTGGGAGTTCATTGAATAATTTGATTAGATGAACTTAATTATCATGAACTTAGTCTAAAATCTTTACAATATGTCTTGTAGATCAAATGGCCCACGCTAATGTTGCCCTCAACTTCAACGCGTTCCAAGAGAAAACCAAGCTGAAAGATGATGGCATCAACTATACGGACTGGGTCCGGAACCTGAGGATCATCCTCATAGCTGCCAAGAAAGATTATGTCCTAGAAGCACCGCTAGGTGAAGCACCCATCCAGAGAACCAAGACGTTATGAACGCTTGGCAGTCTCGTGCTGATGATTACTCCCTCGTTCAGTGCGGCATGCTTTACAGCTTAGAACTGGGGCTCCAAAAGCATTTTGAGCAACACGGATCATATGAGATGTTCGAAGAGCTGAAAATGGTTTTCCAAGCTCACGCCCGGGTCGAGAGATATGAAGTCTCCGACAAGTTCTTCAGCTGTAAGATGGAGGAAAATAGTTCTGTCGGTGAGCACATACTCAAAATGTGTGGGTTGCACAACCGCTGACTCAGTGGGAGTTAATCTCCGGATGACGCGGTCATTGACAGATCCTTCGATCGCTTCCACCGAGCTACAAGAGCTTTGATGAACTTCAATATGCGGGGATGGAAAAGACCATTCCGAGGTATATTCAATGCTGAAATCAGCGGAGGTGGAGATCAAAAGGAACATCAAGTGTTGATGGTGAATAAAACCACTAAGTTTAAGAAAGGCAAGGGTAAGAAGAACTTCAAGAAGGACGGCAAGGAGTTGCCACGCCCGTAAGCCGCTTGCCGGAAGAAGCCAAAGAATGGACCCAAGCCCGAGACCGAGTGCTTTTATTGCAAGGAAGTGGTCATCGAAGCGGAACTGCCCCAAATACTTAGCGGACAAGAAGGCCGGCAACACCAAAGGTATATGTGATATACATGTAATTGATGTGTACCTTACCAGTACTCGTAGTAGCTCCTGGGTATTTGATACCGGTGTCGTTGCTCATATTTGTAACTCAAAGAAGGAGCTGCGGAATAAGCGGAGGCTGGCAAAGGATGAGGTGATGATGCGCGTCGGGAATGGTTCCAAGGTCGATGTGATCGCCGTCGGCACGCTACCTCTACATTTACCTACGGGATTAGTTTTAAACCTCAATAATTGTTATTTAGGGCCAACTTTGAGCATGAACATTGTATCAGGATCTTGTTTAATTCGAGATGGCTACTCATTTAAATCTAAGAATAATGGTTGTTCTATTTATATGAGAGATATGTTTTATGGTCATGCCCCGCTGGTGAATGGTTTATTCTTAATGAATCTCGAGCGCAATGTTACACATATTCATAGTGTGAATACCAAAAGATGTAAGGTTGATAATGATGGTCCCACATACTTGTGGCAATCGCCGCCTTGGTCACATAGGTGTCAAACGCATGAAGAAGCTCCATGCGATGGACTTTGGAGTCTCTTGATTACGAATCTTTTGACACGTCATGAACCATGCCTCATGGGTAAAATGACCAAGACTCGTTCTCCTGAACAATGGAGCGAGCAACCAACTTGTTGGAAATCATACATACCGATGTGTGCGGTCCAATGAGTGTTGAGGTCATGGTGGCTACGTTATGTTCTCATTCTCACCGATGACTTGAGTAGATATGGGTATGTCTACTTAATGAAACACAAGTCTGAGACCTTTGAAAAGTTCAAGGAATTTCAGAGTGAGGTTGAGAATCAACGTTACAGGAAAATAAAGTTCTTACGATCAGATCGTGGAGGGGAATATTTGAGTCACGAATTTGGCACACACTGAAGGAAATGTGGAATCGTTTCACAACTCATGCCGCCTGGAACACCTCAGCGAAATGGTGTGTCCGAACGTCATAATCGCACTCTATTAGATATGGTGTGATCTATGATGTCTCTTACCGATCTACCGCTCTCATTTTGGGGCTATGCTTTAGAGACTGCCGCATTCACTTTAAATAGGGCTCCGTCAAAATCCGTTGAGACGACACCGTATGAATTATGGTTTGGGAAGAAACCTAAGTTGTCGTTTCTAAAAGTTTGGGGATGCGATGCTTATGTCAAGAAACTTCAACCTGAAAAGCTCGAACCCAAGTCGGAAAAATGCGTCTTCATAGGATACCCTAAGGAAACCATTGGGTATACCTTCTACCTCAGATCCGAAGGCAAGATCTTTGTTGCTAAGAACGGATCCTTTCTGGAGAAAGAGTTTCTCTCGAGAGAATTAAGTGGGAGGAAAGTAGAGCTTGATGAAGTACTACCTCTTGAAACAGGAAGTAGCGCAGCTCAGGAAGATGTTCCTGTGGTGCCTGCACCGACTAGAGAGGAGGTTAATGATGATGATCAAGGTACTACGGATCAAGCTCCTACTGAACTTCGTAGGTCCGTAAGGACACGTTCCGCACCAGAGTGGTACGGCAACCCTGTCTTGGAAATCATGTTGTTTGACAACGGTGAACCTTCGAACTATGAAGAAGCGATGGCGGGCCCAGATTCCGACAAATGGCTAGAAGCCATTAAATCCGAGATAGGATCCATGTATAAAAATGAAGTATGGACTTTGACTGACTTGCCCGATGATCGGCAAGCCATAGAAAATAAACGGATCTTTAAGAAGAAGACATACGCGGATGGTAATGTGACCATCTATAAGGCTCAACTTGTCGCTAAGGGTTATCGAAAAATTCAAGGGGTTGACTACGATGAGACTTTCTCACCCGTAGCAAAGCTGAAGTCTGTCCGAATCATGTTAGCTATTGCCGCATTCTATGATTATGAGATATGGCAAATGGACGTCAAAACGGCATTCCTTAATGGCTTACTTAAGGAAGAATTGTATATATGATGCAGCCGGAAGGTTTTGTCGATCCAGAGAATGCTAACAAGGTGTGCAAGCTCCAACGCCAATCTATGGGCTGGTGCAAGCATCTCGAGTTGGAACATTCGATTTGATGAGATGATCAAAGCGTTTGGGTTTACATGACTTATGGAGAAGCCTATGTTTACAAGAAAGTGAGTGGGAGCTCAGAGCATTTCTCATATTATATGTGGATGACATACTGTTGATGGGAAATGATATAGAATTCTTGGAAAGCATAAAGGCCTACTTGAACAAGTGTTTTCAATGAAGGACCTTGGAGAAGTTGCTTATATATTAGGCATCAAGATCTATAGAGATAGATCGAGACGCCTCATTGGTCTTTCACAAAGCACGCACCTTGACAAGATATTGAAGAAGTTCAATATGGATCAGTCCAAGAAGGGTTCTTGCCAGTATTGAAAGGTGTGCGATTGAGCACGGCTCAATGCCCCACCACGGCGTAAGATAGAGAAAAGATGAGTGTCGCCCCTATGCCTCGCCATAGGGTCTATTATGTATGCCATGCTGTGTACCGACCTGATGTAAACCTTGCCGTAAGTTTGGTAGGAAGGTACCAAAGTAATCCCGGCATGGAACACCGGACAGCGGTCCGAATATCCTAAAGTACCGAAAAGGACTAAGGACATGTTTCGTTTATGGAGGTGCGAAGAGCTCGTCAGAAGGGTTACGCCGATGCTAGCTTCGACACAGATCTGGATGACTCTAAGTCACAAACCGGATACGTGTTTATTTTGAATGGTGCGGCAAGAAGCTGGTGCAGTTTGCAAGCAAAGCGTCGTGGCGGGATCTACATGTGAAGCGGAGTACATGGCAACCTCGGAGGCAGCGCATGAAGCAATCTGGGTGAAGGAGTTCATCACCGACCTAGGAGTCATACCGAATGCGTCGGGGCCGGTCACTCTCTTCTGTGACAACACTGGAGCTATTGCCCTTGCCAAGGAGCCCAGGTTTCATAAGAAGACCAGGCACATCAAGCGTCGCTTCAACTCCATTCGTGAAAATGTTCAAGATGGAGACATAGATATTTGTCAAGTACATACGAACCTGAATGTAGCAGATCCGCTGACTAAACCTCTCCCTAGAGCAAAACATGATCAACACCAGAACTCTATGGGTGTTCGATTCATCACAATGTAACTAGATTAGTGACTCTAGTGCAAGTGGGAGACTGTTGGAAATATGCCCTAGAGGCAATAATAAAAGGATTATTATTATATTTCTTTGTTCATGATAATTGTCTATTATTCATGCTATAATTGTGTTATCCGGAAATCGTAATACATGTGTGAATACATAGACCACAACATGTCCCTAGTGAGCCTCTATTTGACTAGCTTGTTGATCAACATATAGTCATGGTTTCCTGAATATGGACATTGGATGTCATTGATAACGGGATCACATCATTAGGAGAATGATGTGATGGACAAGACCCAATCCTAAGCATAGCACAAAGATCGTGTAGTTCGTTTGCTAGAGCTTTTCCAAATGTCAAGTATCATTTCCTTAGACCATGAGATTGTGCAACTCCCGGATACCGTATGAGTGCTTTGGGTGTGCCAAACGTCACAACGTAACTGGGTGGCTATAAAGCTGCACTATGGGTATCTCCAAAAGTGTCTGTTGGGTTGGCACGAATCGAGACTGGGATTTGTCAGTCCGTATGACGGAGAGGTATCTCTGGGCCCACTCGGTAATGCATCATCATAATGAGCTCAATGTGACCAAGTGTCTGGTCACGGGATCATGCATTACGGTACGATTAAAGTGACTTGCCGGTAACGAGATTGAATGAGGTATTGGGATACCAACGATCGAGTCTCGGGCAAGTAACGTACCGATTGACAAAGGGAATTGTATACGGGATTGATTGAATCCTCGACATCGTGGTTCATCCGATGAGATCATCGAGGAGCATGTGGGAGCCAACATGGGTATCCAGATCCCGTTGTTGGTTATTGACTGGAGAGTCGTCTCGGTCATGTCTGCATGTCTCCCGAACCCGTAGGGTCTACACACTTAAGGTTCGGTGGCACTAGGGTTGTAGAGATATTAGTATGCAGTAACCCGAAAGTTGTTCGGAGTCCCGGATGAGATCCTGGATGTTACGAGGAGTTCCGGAATGGTCCGGAGGTAAAGATTTATATATAGGAAGTCAAGTTTCAGCCATCGGGAAAGTTTCGGGGGTCACCGGTATTGTACCGGGACCACCGGAAGGGTCCCGGGGGTCCATCGGGTGGGGCCACCTATCCCGGAGGGCCCCATGGGCTGAAGTGGGGAGGGGAACCAGCCCCTGGTGGGCTGGTGTGACCCCCTTGGGCCTCCCCCTACGCCTAGGGCAGGAAACCCTAGGGGTGGGGGGCGCCCCCTTGGCTTGGGGGGCAAGCCACCCCCTTGGCCGCCGCCCCCCTTGGAGATCCCATCTCCTAGGGCCGGCGCCCCCTAGGGGCCCTATATATAGTGGGGGGAGGGAGGGCAGCCGGACCCTAGCCCCTGGCGCCTCCCTCTCCCTCTCCAACACCTCCTCCTCTCTGTAGAGCTTGGCGAAGCCCTGCCGAGATCCCCGCTGCATCCACCCCGTTCTCTTGAACGCTTCCGCTCGCGATCTACAAGGGTATGTAGATGCACTCCTTTTCCCCTCTTTGCTAGATAACTCCATAGATTGATCTTGGTGATGCGTAGAATTTTTTTGATTTCTGCTACGTTCCCCAACAAACCATGCCTCATGGGCAAGATGACTAAGACTCCGTTCTCCAAAACAATGGAGCGAGCCACTGACTTATTGGAAATAATACATATTGATGTATGCGGTCTGATGAGTGCTGAGGCTCACGGTGGGTATCGTTATTTTCTAACCTTCACAGATGATTTGAGCAGATATGGGTATATCTACTTAATGAAACACAAGTCTGAAACATTTGAAAAGTTCAAAGAATTTCATAGTGAAGTGGAAAATCATCGTAACAAGAAAATAAAGTTTCTATGATCTGATCGAGGAGGTGAATATTTGAGTTATGAGATTGGTATTCATTTAAAACAATGTGGAATAGTTTCGCAACTCACTCCACCTGGAACACCACAGCGTAATGGTGTGTCTGAATGTCGTAACCGTACTTTACTAGATATGGTGCGATCTATGATGTCTCTTAGCGATTTACCGCTATCGTTTTGGGGTTATGCTTTAGAGACGTCTGCATTCACGTTGAATAGAGCACCATCTAAATCCATTGAGACGACACCGTATGAACTGTGATTTAGCAAGAAACCTAAGCTATCATTTCTTAAAGTTTGGGACTGCGATGCTTATGTGAAAAAGCTTCAACCTGATAAGCTCGAACCCAAATCAAAGAAATGCATCTTCATAGGATACCCAAAGAAACTGTTGGGTACACCTTCTATCACAGATCCGAAGGCAAGATATTCGTTGCTAAGAATGGATCTTTTCTAGAGAAGGAGTTTCTCTCAAAAGAAGTGAGTGGGAGGAAAGTAGAACTCGATGAGGTAATTCTACCTTCTCCCTATTTGGAATGTAGTTCATCGCAGAAATCAGTTCCAGTGATTCCTACACCAATTAGTGAGGAAGCTAATGATGATGATCATGAAACTTCAGATCAAGTTACTACCAAACCTTGTAGGTCAACCAGAGTACGGTCCACACCAGAGTGGTACGGAAATCCTGTTCTGGAAGTCATGTTACTAGACCATGACAAACCTACGAACTATGAGGAAGTGATGATTTGCCCAGATTCCGTGAAATGGCTAGAGGCCATGAAATCTAAGATGGGATCCACGTATGAGAACAAAGTGTGTACTTTGGTTGACTTGCCCGATGATCGGCAAGCCATAGAGAATAAATGGATATTCAAGAAGAAGACTGACGATGACGGTAATATTACTGTCTACAAAGCTCGACTTGTTGCAAAAGGTTTTCGACAAGTTCATGGAGTTGACTACGATGAGACCTTCTCACCCGTAGCGATGCTTAAGTCTGTCCGAATCATGTTAGCAATTGCCGCATTTTATGATTATGAAATTTGGCAAATGGATGTCAAAACTGCATTCCTTAATGGATATCTAAAGAAGAGTTGTATATGATGCAACTAGAAGGTTTTGTCGATCCTAAAGGTGCTAACAAAGTGTGCAAGCTCCAGCGATCCATTTATGGACCGGTGCAAGCATCTAGGAGTTGGAATATACGCTTTGATAGTGTGATCAAAGCATATGGTTTTATACAGACTTTTGGAGATGCCTGTATTTACAAGAAAGTGAGTGGGAGCTCTGTAGCATTTCTAATATTATATGTGGATGACATATTGTTGATTGGAAATAATACAGAATTTTGGATAGCATAAAAGGATACTTGAATAATAATTTTTCAATGAAAGACCTCAATGAAGCTGCTTATATATTGGGCATCAAGATCTATTGAGATAGATCAAGACACTTAATTGGACTTTCACAAAGCACATACCTTGATAAAGTTTTGAAGAAGTTCAATATGGACCCGTCAAAGAAAGGTTTCTTGCCTGTGCTACAAGGTGTGAAGTTGAGTCAGACTCAATGCCCGAGCACTTCAGAAGATAGAGAGAAAATGAAAGTCATTCCCTATGCCTCAGCCATAGGTTCTACCATGTATGCAATGCTGTGTACCAGACCTGATGTGTGCCTTGCTATAAGTTTAGGAGGGAGGTACCAAAGTAATCAAGGAGTGGATCACTAGACAGTGGTCAAGAACATCCTGAAATACCTAAAAGGGACTAAGGATATGTTTCTCGTTTATGGAGGTGAAAAAGAGCTTATCGTAAATGGTTACGTTGATGCAAGCTTTGACACTGATCCGGATGACTCTAAGTTGCAAACCGGATACGTATTTATATTGAATGGTGGAGCTGTCAGTTGGTGCAGTTCCAAGCAGAGCATGGGGCAAGATCTACGTGTGAAGCGGAGTACATAGCTGCCTTGGAAGCAGCAAATGAAGGAATCTGGATGAAGGAGTTCATATCCGATCTAGGTGTAATACCTAGTGCATCAGGTCCAATGAAAATCTTTTGTGACAATACTAGAGCAATTGCCTTGGCGAAGGAATCCAGATTTCACAAGAGAACCAAACACATCAAGAAACGCTTCAATTCCATCCGCAATCAAGTCAAGGAGGGAGACATAGAGATTTCCAAAATACATACGGATCTGAATGTTGTAGACCCGTTGACTAAGCCTCTTCCACGAGCAAAACATGATCAGCACCGAGACTCCATGAGTGTTAGAATCATTACTATGTAATCTAGATTATTGACTCTAGTGCAAGTGGGAGACTGAAGGAAATATGCCCTGGAGGCAATAAGAAAGTTTTTATTTATATTTCTTTATATCATGATAAATGTTTATTATTCATGCTAGAATTGTATTAACCAGAAATTAGTACATGCGTGAATACATAGACAAAACAAAGTGTCCCTAGTATGCCTCAACTTGACTAGCTCATTAATCAAAGATTGTTATGTTTCCTGACCATAAACATGTGTTGTCATTTGATGAACGGGATCACATCATTAGAGAATGATGTGATGGACAAGACCCATCCGTTGGCTTAGCATTATGATGGTTTAGTTTTATTGCTATTGCTTTCTTCATAACTTATACATATTCCTCTGAATATGAGATTATGCAACTCCCGAATACCGGAGGAACACCTTGTGTGCTATTAAACGTCACACCGTAACTCGGTGATTATAAAGTTGCTCTACACGTGTCTCCAAAGGTGTTTGTTGAGTTGGCATAGATCGAGATTAGGATTTGTCACTCCGAGTATCGGAGAGGTATCTCTGGGCCCTCTCGGTAATGCACATCACTATAAGCCTTGCAAGCAATGTGACTAATGAGTTAGTTGCGGAATGATGCATTACAGAACAAGTAAAGAGACTTGCCGATAATGAGATTGAACTAGGTATGATGATACCGACGATCGAATCACGGGCAAGTAACATACCGATGACGAAGGGAATAACATATGTTGTTATGTGGTTTGACCGATAAAGATCTTCGTAGAATATGTAGGAACAAATATGAGCATCCAGGTTCCGCTATTGGTTATTGACCAGAGATGTGTCTCGGTCATGTATACATAGTTCTCGAACCCGTAGGGTCCGCACGCTTAATGTTCGATGATGATTTGTATTATGAGTTTCGTGTTTTGGTGACCGAAGTTTGTTCGGAGTCCCGGATGAGATCACAGACATGACGAGGAATCTCGAAATGGTCGGGAGGTAAAGATTCATATATTGGAAGGTTGTATACGGACACCTGAATGGTTCCGAAGAGGTTCGGGGATTTATCGAAGTGCTGGGAGGCTATCGGAACCCCCTGGAAAGTTAATGGGCCTCATGGGCCATAGTGGAGAGGAGGAGGCAGCCACGGGAGGTGGCGCGCGCCCCCCAAGCCCAATCCGAATTGGACAAGGGGTGGGGGGCGCGACCCCCGTTTCCTTCTCCCTCTCCCCTCTTTCCCCTTTCCCCTCTCCGTTGGAAGGAAGGGGGAGGGCGAATCCTACTAGGAGCGGAGTCCAAGTAGGACTCCCCCCGTGGCGCGCCACCCCTAGGGCCGGCCACCTCCTCCTCCCCTCCTTTATATACGTGGGGAGGGGGCACCCCAAAGGTACAACAGTTATTCTCCTAGCCGCGTGCGATGCCCCCTCCACAGTTTACTCCTCCGGTCATAGCGTCGTAGTGCTTAGGCGAAGCCCTTCGTGGATCACATCACCATCACCGTCGCCACGCCCTCGTGCTGACGGAACTCTCCCTCGACCCTCTACTGGATCAAGAGTCCGAGGGACGTCATCGAGCTGAACGTGTGCTGGACACGGAGGTGTCGTACGTTTGGTACTTGGATCGGTTGGATCGTGAAGACGTTCAACTACATCAACCGCGTTAACCTAACACTTCCGCTTTCGGTCTACGAGGGTACGTGGACACACTCTCCCTATCTTGTTGTTATGCATCTCCTAGATAGATCTTGCCTGATCGTAGGATTTTTTTTTTGAAATTTCATGGTACTTTCCTCAATACCACATGCATAAAAGTTTTATAATCTTCCAATATAGTGGGATTAACATCAACTAAAGTCATGACCTCTCCAAACCCACTTTCATCAAAAAATTCATAAGGTTGAACACTCTCCAAATATGTGGGTTTATTTTTACCAAATTTTGACACTGTACCAAACCCACTTTCAATATTATTGCAAACATTATATTATCAATAACATATTCATCGTGAGGCTTAAATAAATTTTCAAGATCATAAGAAGCATTATTACCCGAATCATGATCATTGCAACAAGTATTGGACATAACAAATTTATCATTCCCAAGCTTGTAGCTTTGCATATCATTAGCACAACTGACGTTAATAGAATTTATAATAACATCATTGCAATCATGCTTTTTATCTAAGGAGCTATCATGAATCACCTTATAAACTTCTTCTAACACTTCATCACAATTTTCAGATTCATGATCTTTAAGCAAAACTTCATAAAGATAATCTAGTGCACTCAACTCACTAGAAATTGGTTCATCATAATTGGATGTTTTGAAAAGATTAGCAAGTGGATGAGGATCCATATGTCTTTACTTTTCATTTTTCTTTTCTATTTTTTGTGTGTTGACATGAAGGCAATAAAAGCAAGCAAACGAGCCAACAAGCAAAAAGGCAAACGAAAAATATTTTTGTAAAATTGTTTTAGAACTGGGGGAGATGAAAACGAGAGGCAAAAGACAAATGAAAGTAAATGCAAGGAGATGAAAGTTATTGCGATGGTACTTGATAGGTTTTGGTGATGTCTCCCGGGCAACGGCGCAAGAAATTCTTCCTGCTGCTTGTGAGTTGTTTTGGGATTTCCTCGAAGAGGAGAGGAGAACCACGCAACACCTCGTGAACAGTACCTATACACAAAATAACAAATACTTGCACCCAACGCAAACAAGGGGTTGTCAATCCGTTGGCGGTTAATTGCAAGGATCAAATCTCGTAGTGATAGATAGATAGACAAACACACAAAATAAAATAACAGTAAATGATGTGCAGCAAGGTATTTTTGGATTTTAATATATGAGAAAGATAGACCCGGGGGCCATAGTTTTCACTAGAGGCTTCTCTCTCGAACAAAAAGCATGGTGGGTTAACAAATTACTTGTAACGCCCTCGATGCGGCTATATCTCCCACGTGTCGAAGCACGACTTAGAGGCATAACCGCATTGAAAGCAATGTCGCAAGTGAGGTAATCTTCACACAACCCATGTAATACATAAGGGAAAGAGATACATAGTTGGCTTACAGTCGCCATTTCACACAATACATAAATAAACATCCATCATTCAGATTACACTCAAGGTCCGACTAGTGGAACCAAAATAAAAGAAGACTACCCCAAATGCTACACGATCCCGATCATCCCAACTGGGCTCCACTACGATCATCGTGAAAAGACACATAGTAACGACCACGTTCCTCGTCGAACTCCCACTTGAGCTCGGTTGCGTCACCTGCACCGCATCGCCGGCACCTGCAATTGTTTTGTAGAATCTGTGAGTCACGGGACTCAGCAATCTCACACCCGCGAGATCAAGACTATTTAAGCTTATAGGAAGGACAGAGTTGTGAGGTGGAGCTACAGAAGCGACTAGCATATATGGTGGCTACATTCGCAAAAGAGAGCGAGAAGAGAAGCAGGGCACGGTCGTGAAGCTAGTAGCGATCAAGAAGTGATCCTGAACTACTTACGCCAAACATAACTCCAACACCGTGTTCACTTCCGGACTCACGAGAAGAGACCATCATGGTTACACACGCGTTGATGTGTATTAATTAAGGTCAACTTCGGGTTTTCTACAACCGACATTAACAAATTCCCATCTGCCTCATAACCGCGGGCACGGCTTTGAAAGATAATACCTGCAGGGTGTCCCAACTAAGCCCATTATAAGCTCTCACGGTCAACGAAGGATATTCCTTCTACCGAAGACCCGATCATCTCGAATCCCGGACTACAAGACATTTCAACAGCAATAAAACAAGACCAACAAAGCCGCCCGATTGTGCCGACAAATCCCGATAGGAGCTGCACATATCTCGTTCTCAGGGCACATCCGGATGAGCAGTCTGTACAACTAAAACCAGGCCTCAAGTTTCCCCAAGGTGGCGCTGCAAAGGGTTCTAGTTTGGACCAACACTCGTGAGGAGCATTGGCCCGGGGTTAATAAAGATGACCCTCGGGCTCGCGAAACCCGGGGAAAAAGGCTTAGGCGGCAAATGGTAAAACCAATGTTGGGCCTTCTTTGGAGGAGTCTTATTCAAAGCGAACTGTCAAGGGGTCCCATAAATCACCCAACCGTAAGGAACGCTAAATCAAGGAACATAACACCGGTATGACGGAAACTAAGGCGGCAAGAGTGGAACGAAACACCAGGCATAAGGTCGAGTCTTCCACCCTTTACCAAGTATATAGATGCATTAATTAAACAATAGATATTGTGATATCCCAACAAGTAAACATGTTCCAACAAGGAACAACATCTCCATGTTCCAACAAGGAACAAACTTCATCTTCACCTGCAACTAGCAACGCTATAAGAGGGGCTGAGCAAAGCGGTAACATAGCCAAACAACGGTTTGCAAGGAAAGGGTGGTTAGGGGTTTGACATGGCAACATGGGAGGCATGATAAGCAAGTGATAGGCATCGTAGCATAGGCATAACATAAGAGCGAGCATCTAGCAAGCAAAGATAGAAGTGATTTTGAGGGTATGGTCATCTTGCCTGCAAAGTTCTCAGAGTTGTCGAAAGCTTGATCCTCGTATGCGTTCTCAACAGGTTCCTCGTTCACGTACTCGTCTCCCAGCTCTACCCAAAGCAAGAACACAAACAATGGAACCACAATAAATCACGGTGCAATGCACAAGCAACATGATGCAAAACATGGCATGATATGCGAGATGTGATATGCAATGCGTATGCGTGCTCCGTAGGGAAAATGATGAACCAGGCATCAACTTGGCAAACCAAGTATGCCGCTGGAAAGGTGAGATGATTTCGTTGAAATCGATATAAAGATCACCGGAATCGGATGCACGGTTTGCAAATGACAAGCAAAACAAGAATGACACAAATCTGCCATTAACAACATGATACCACATAGCAAGCAACAAGAAATTAAGCTACTGCACCCAAACGTACCAACAAAGCATATGGCAGTGATGTACTCAAGATGCTTGACAAAAGATGAACAATGAGCTACGGCTAAATCACACCACAACAGGTCCAAACAGGCATGGCAAAAGTGCAAAATATATCAGCTTCACAGACTTGGTGAAAATACTGAACATGGAAGAAACAGCATTAGGAAGCAATGTTCAGAGCAAGAAAACAACATACTACAGGAACTTATAATAGCAAAACAAGGCATGGAATGAATCTACTCAGAGCATAGAACAAAATTCCCTTACAGACCATGAGCCAAAAAGGATCAGAAGATATAATAGCACCCATGTAAACATAGCAAGTTTCATTATGATTCAAAGAAACAGGCATGACATTGACAGAATTATGAAGGCATCTTCATGAGCTCGATGCACTCACTACAGAGCATTACATGATAAACTAAGCATACATCAATCAAGAAGACATGGCATATAAGCTATAAATGGCAAGAACAACATCATAGCATACACGGATCAACCACAACAACCTTGGCAAAATTGAATAACATGTAAACAATCTGCCAGGAAACATTTTATAGCAAAAGTAGAGCTCGATTGACTCAAGCTATGGCACTCCATAATTGCAAACAAGGGCATGGATGGATAGAGCATAACCATATGTTCAAAACATCCTTACTGAAGTATCTCAAAATAAGCATGGATCTCTTTGTAGCATCAAGTTAACATGGCATAAAAATATCAGCAAAACAGGGGCTGAAATCAGCAACATCATGAAGCCTAGTTTACATGCTTGTGCTAGTCACCACAGAGATCACAAAAATACATGGCATAAACCCCTCTAAAGATGGCATGGCATATTACAAAACACATGTAGGACTCAAGATCATAGGATGCACACATCAATCATGGCAAAAATGACAAAAGTGCATGTTCTGATAAGAATCTGAAACTAACATCACATAGCCCTCTTCAAACAGCATTTCTGGCATCAAGATGAGATCAAATGAAAATGATGCAATGAGATAAAATGATGTACTCATCGAGGCGAACATTTTGGTATGCTACACGCCCAAAACGGAGCAACGGGTGCAAAGTTATGGCATGATGAAAATGCAACAAAATAATGACAGAAGAGGAAATTCGGGGGAGGAGAAGAAAGTCAACCCTCTCAGATACGATCGGATCCGTCGCCGGAGCGGGAGCTCGGGCCGGAGGGAGGAGAGGCCGGGGCAGCCGGAGGCGGGCCGGGCGACGCGGCGGGCGACGGCGGGCGGGCGGGTCGGCCGGGCGGGGCCGAGGCCGGAGGCGGCAACGGGCGAGGCCGAGCGCCAAGGGCGGACGGCGGCGAGGTTCGCCCGGCGGCAGCGGACGGCCGAGGCGGCGAGGGGCGCGGCAGCGCGGCGGCACGCTGGCGGGCGGGCGGGCGGGCGCTGGGGGAGGGCCCCAGACGGCCTCGCGGGCCCAGCTGGGTCGGGCGGCGATGGGGCGCTGGGAGGCGGCGTCTGGCCAGTCGCGGAGACGAGCGGCGGACGCGTCCGCCTGTCCGGACGTGTCCGGGCGCGAGAGGAGCGGACTAGGGTTAGGGTGGAATTGATCCGGATTTCGGGAGGGGTGTTTTATAGGTAGAAGGAGCTAGGAAGCTCCAAATGAGGTGCGGTTTTCGCCACACGATCGTGATCGAACGGCGATGGACATGGAAGTGACTTAGATGGGTTATTGGGCTGTTTTGAAGGGGTGTTGGGCTGCAACTTAAAAGAGGCCTTTGCGAGAGTGCGGTTAACTGCTGGAGTACCAAACGAGCTCCAAATGACCAAACTTGACAGTGGTCTACCGTGGTGTACCAAGGCCACTTGGCAAACCTCGTCCATTCCGAGAAAGTTTAGTACCCGCCACGGAAAAATGTAAAAGGGGACGCCAGGAACATAGGAGTGCCGGATTGCAAAACGGACAACAGGAAAATGCTCTAATCATGAGACTAACACGATACGAATGCGATGCACATGATGACATGATATGAAATGCATGACATGGACAAAATGCAAAAATGAAGAAAAACCCAACCACGGAGGGAATATCATATCACAATGCTGAAAATGGCAAGAGTTGGAGTTACAAATATGGAAAGTTACATCTGGGGTGTTACATTACTGTTGGGCAATTGATAGAAAAGCGCAGAGTTATGACGATATCCAAAGCAATGATCATGTATATAGGCATCACGTCCGAGACAACTACACCGTCTCCTTCCTACATCTACTACTATTACTCCACACATCAACCACTTTCCAGCATGCATCCAGAGTATTAAGTTCATAAAGAACGGAGTAACGCCTTGATGAGAACATGACAACCATTTATACATCATCGGTCATCAATGGAGAAATCATAATAATTTGTATCAAACAAATACATTGCCAGGTGAACGCTAACTTAAGTTCATACTATAACCTGGAACACATGGCTGCAGTTTCATCTCCTTTGTTGTTGGTTGAACTCAGGTGCAATATCGAAGAAGGACAAACATATTTCAGTCTGTGCAAAACAATGTTGTATGGCAAACAAACAAAGTTAGGAGTTCATGAAGAAATTAGTTGTGTGCCAAAGAAACATTGTTCCAATTCTGACGAAACAGTGTTTTGCACGAGTTTGGATATCCCAACTTGGGAAAGGTTTCCAGAACTCGAATTTGCTGCTGAAGGAAACATTGTTTGACTCCAGTAAACAATGTTGGTCAGGAACCACCAACCACCTCCAACAAGAGATTTCCAGAATCAGCTCATTAAGTCTCGAAGCCATTTAGTCAAACAAAAGTTGGTTCTCTTTCAAACCTAAGCAGGTTCCCGAAGGTAGTTTGGTTTCACACCTATCCAGGGGGGTGTCCCTATTATAAATAGGCTAGCTCTTCCCTTCGTTGGGGGACTTTTGCCATTTCTATTAAAGACCAAAGACATGGACTCCTCCTGAGGTTGGAGAGCTATTGTTATCCTTATTCTCGTGATCCTTGAGCAATTGCTCCTAATTCGTGCTCCACGACTGGATCTTGTTCTGTGGATTAGAGTTTGTGGTTTCCCTTGCGGATTGCACCTACCCCGTGCTCCATGACTTGAGCGTGCTTGTGTGGGGTAGTATTGCGGGTTGTGGATCGGCGAATGTTCGGATTGCAGGCTTCGGTGAGCATCCTCCTCGCCAGGTCATAATTTCTTATTTTCCTTTTTTGACTGCCTGCATCAAGTTACCCCCTTCCATTATCGATCCTATGCCGTGAAGATCGGACCTCCCTTGTACACCCTCTTCTCTGAAGACGGTGTCGCATCATCTGGTATTCAGAGCAAGGTTTACACAGTAGGATCTGTATTGTTGTAGCCAGATCTATCCTTTTTTAGTTTAGTATTCCCTGTCCTAGAGTCCAAAGCCAAAAATCCACAAAAAAATCCGAGCCTTTGTTTGCTGAGATCTAGTTGTTTGCTTTCCTCTTTGTGTTTGCACAAAGTTCTATCCAAAGTTGTTGCTGTTTTCCTTTGAGTCTTGTTGTTGGATCTATTGTATTGCAAAAAAAGAGCAAAAAAAGCAAAAAAGGAAGAGAAAGTGTTGAGTAAGTGTGCAATCATATTTAGTTTGGTGACAAATTTCAGAAGTTGTAGTGGCAAGTGTTGCAGCTCAAACATTGTGCAAGGATCTACAATTTTTTGTTGTTCATTTGGGTTGCACCGATTGGATCTCGCACTAGCCCTCCTCATTTTACCCCAGCAAGATCCACCCAAAAACTGTCAGCTTCTTCCCTTTCATTCGCCCGTCCACTCTTGAGTTTCTACCACTGCACAGTCGCTAAGGAATCATTAGAATTTGGGTAAGCAATATTTTTTCTTTGTCCACTTTCTTCCCCATGATTAACGTGTCAGGCTCCAATTAAAGTGTACATGGAGGAAATATTATGAAAGAAGAGTTCCTAAAGACTCGAGCTGCACTGGGTGATATGATTGAAGAAAGTATAATTGCAGCTTTGCGAAGGATGTTTGGAGGCCGTCTTCCTATCACGGGTAATGGGGATCAACACCAACATAGCCCTGCTACCTCGCCGATCACCGACAACTGACAACGCCACAACAACCATGACCCCCATGGTGGTCGTGGATGGGTTGTTGATGCCCCTGCAACTGATGCCCCGGTCATGGGAGTTGTACGAGGTTGTGGAGACTTCACCAAGCATAACTCCCATGGGTATGTTGCTGGCCAGAAGGAGTTTTTTTACCATAGTGACAAGTTTGATGGATCCACTCATGTTTCCATGAATCCTTTTCGGCCTATGGAGGACAAAATTTTACCACACCCATGTGAGCGAAAGCGTGCCCAGCCCAAAATCCCACATCTTGATAGTGACAAGAAAGGAGAGTTGAGTGGCTCCACCAAATATGAGCGAGAGCGTACACAACCCAAAAACCCACAACTTGAGAGTAACAAAAAAAGCGAGTTAAGTGACTCTACAAAATGTGAGGAAGAGTGTACACTTTCCAGAAACCCACATATTAAGAGTGATAAGAGAGTTGAGTTGAGTGACTCCACCAATGCAAGGAAGAGTGTCCGATTACAAAAATTCCACACATTGAGATTGCTAAGAGGGGTGAGTTGAGTGACTCCATCAAAGGCGAGGAAGAGTGTCCATTTCCAAAAATCCACATATTGAGAATGATAAGAGAGGTGAGCTGAGTGACTCCACCAGATGTGAGGAAGAGTGTTCACTTCCCAAAATTCCACATAATGAGAGTGATAAGAGAGGTGAGGTGAGTGAGTCCACCAAATATGAGAATCAGATTGTTCAACATGAGATTAGAGAGATGAAATATCTCCACCCAAGTATACCTCACAAACGGCGAGAGAGGATTAGTGAGTTGTGTGAGTCCACCAAATATGAGGGTGAGGTAATCCACCACAAGATTAGAGAAATGAGTGAACCACAACATAATATACCACATCAGCCAAGAGAGAGGAACAGTGAGTTGTGTGAGGCCACCAAAAGTGAGCTTGAGGTGTTTCCACACAATGTCAAAGAGATTAGTGATCCACCATATGAAAGAGGAGAGGATTTTTTTATTACCAACAATTCTCAAAGCTCTCTTTCTTTGCAATATGTGTAGATGCATACATCTGTTGTAGATGCCCTTTTACAACAATGGGAGGACAAGATCAAAGAACAAATTTGGGGCACATGGAGTACCACTACACAAGGTGCATATAAGCAGGTTGATTTTCAAAAAGGCATGAAGTACTCAATGAGGTAAAGGGAAAAAGATCATTCATCTTGAAGCACGCAGAGGTATGCACTTATGAACTCTTGAAGCATTGGATGAAATAAGAGGAAAGATATTTGCTATGTCATCCATCCAACAATACCCTTTTGTTAATCATAATGAAACCATCAAGGAGCCAACAAAACTAATAATTGAATATGCTTTTTTCCACTTTTCCTTGGCCAAGTGCTTCTGTTTTGTCCTCATGCTATTATTTTGTAGACCAAAGGAAGTCAAGGGCGACTTTTCTTCAAGAGGGAGAGGATGATATGAACATGGTTGTGCCTCATACAAGTTTTTACATCATGGAAATGTTAGTTGGAAGGAATTGCTGAGTCGTACCAAATATCTGAAGTTCACAAAGGTGAAAGCTAAACTTATGCATTTGATAAAATATTTTGCATTGCTTCTTTGTCCTGGCCTATTTTCTTTTGTGTGATGACCAACTAGAGTCGAGGATGACTCCTTTTCCAGAGGGGGAGGATGATGAGGACATGAAATCCATTGAACCCTTAGAGTCGAGGACGACTCCTTTTCAAGAGGGTGAGGATGATGAGAACATGACAACCATTTATACATCCTCAGCCATCAAAGGAGAAATCATAATAATTTGTGTCAAATAAATACATTGCCAGGTGAATGCTAACTTAAGTTCATACTATAACCTGGATCACATGGCCGCACTTTCATCCTTTGATATTGGTTGAACTCTGGTGCAATATCGAAGAAGGCCAAACACATTTCAGTCCGTGCAAAATAATGTTTTATGGAAAACAAACAAAGTTAGGAGTTCACAAAGAAATAAGTTGTCTGGTGAAGAAACATTGTTCCGATTCTGACGAAACAATGTTTTGCACGAGTTTGGATATCCTACTTGCGAAAGGTTTCCAGAACTCAAGTTTGCTACACAAAGAAACATTATTTGACTCCATTAAACAATGTTTGGTCGGGAACCACCAACCACCTCCAACGAGAGATTTCCAAAAGCTGCCTCATTAAGTCTCGAAACCATTTAGTCAAACCAAAGTTGGTTCTCTTTCAAAGCTAAGAAGGTTCCTGAAGATAGTTTGGTTTCACACCTATCAGGGGGTGTCCCTATTATAATTAGGCTAGCTCTTCCCTTCATTTGGAACTTTTGCCATTTCTATCAAAGACCAAAGGCATAGACTCCTCCTGAGATTGGAGAGCTCTTGTTATCCTTATTCTAGTGATTCATTGAGAAATTGCTCCTAATTCATGCTCCACGACTAGATTGTGTTGCGTGGGTTAGAGTTCATGGTTTCCCATGCGAATTGCACCTATCCCGTACTCCACGACTTGAGCGTGGTTGTGTAGGGTAGTATTGCGGGTTGTGGATCGACGAATGTTCGAATTGCAGGCTTCAGCGAGCATCCTCCTCGTCGGGTCATAATCTCTTATTTTTTTTCCATTTTTAGCTGCTTGCAGCTAGTTACCCCCCATCCATTATCGATCCTATGCCATGAAGATTAGACCTCCCCTTATACAGCATGTTCTCCGAATACGGTGTCACATCACGCCTTAACCAAGATGACATGATGTAGACAAAGTAAACTCAATCAATATGAATAAAACCCATTGTTTTATCAACAATACAAATACGTATCTTGTCCCGTTCTGTCACTGAGATATAGTGCACCGCAAGATTAAACCCATCACAAAGCATCTCTCCCATTGCAAGATAAATCAATCTTGTTGGCCAAACCAAACGAATAGATCAGAGAGAAATACAAAGCTATAACAATCATGCATAAAATAGTTCAGAGAAGACTCAAATAATATTCATGGATAATTTGATCATAAACCTACAATTCACCAGATCCCAACAAACACACTGTAAAAGAAGATTACATTGAATAGTTCTCCAAGAACATCGAGCAGAACAATGTATTGAAGATCATAGAGAGAGAAGAAGCCATCTAGCTACTAGCTATGGACCCGTAGGTTTGTGGTAAACTACTCACACATCATCGGAAGGGCAGCAAGGTTGATGTAGAAGCTCTCTGTGATTGTTTCCCCCTCCGACAGAGTACCGAAAAAGGCCTCGAGATGGTATTTTGCAAGAACAAAGGATTGAGGTGGCGGAAAAAGTATTTTTGGTGGCTCCCTTTTGGTTTCCCGATTTTAGAGAATTTATAGAGGCGGAATTAGGTCAAGTGGAGAAACGAGGGGCCCCTTGTGGCCCACTCCTTTGCCTTGTGGTCTCCTCCCGAAGCTTATAGGGTCTCTTATGTCCTGAAAAAAATTGATAAAATGTTTTGTGGCATTTGGACTTCGTTTTGTACCGATTTCATGGAAAACTAAAAAACAGACAAAAAATAGCAACTGGCACTTGACACTAAGTTAATAGATTACTCCCAAAAAATGATATATAATTGCATATAAAACAACCAAGATTGAAACTATAATAGAATGGAACAACAAAAAATTATAGATACGTTGGAGATCTATCAATATATAACAGATGAGCAGCAAAACTAAATTTGAAAGAGATTTCAAACATGAGATATATAAGATACGACCAAAAAGGGTTTTGTTGGGAATACCATAATGATATAAATATTTCAAAGTCATGTGTATGAATTTAAAATAAAATATCATGTAGCTGGAAGTTTGATAAAGTAATTGGAGAATTTGAAAATTATAAAAGACTTGTGGATAAAAGAAGTTTAGTGGGAGCTCTATGGTGTTTATGATCATACATATGTATGACATGTCAGTTGATCAAAATAATATAAAGTATAATTAGCACAGAGAACATGTTTCTAAACACGTAGAATTATTGGATGAAAATCTATATAGATAGATTAAGACATCTGATTATACTAAAGATTGTACGGTGACAAAAGTTCTAAAGATGTTATAAAGGAGAAAACATTTTGTCAAAACATCTGGCATAACACTATACATAAATCAATAATTGATAAGAATGTATGGATGAATAAGATTCATCATGTGTGTCACCAAATGTACAAAGCCATATGTTTTGAGTAAATTGCTAGTAGTAAGTAACATAGTGTTGTCTAATAGATTCACTAGGTAATTGCTTAAAAGTTTTAAGTACCTTAGTTAGACAAAAGTTTTGCTTCTAGTATTCAGAGGAGATGAAGAGGTTGTTGTAAAAGTTACACAAAATACTTGTTGTAAAAATTTTACACAAGACAACTTCATGATTGATAAATTGTCTAAATGTTGAAATAGTTTCTCATAAATGAACATAAATTTTGGATCTATAAATGATTGAGACTTGAGAAGTATTTTAATAGAATATAATATGGACTAATAAAAGTTTATTGATAAATTAATTCCAAACAAATGTTGACTATATGGAAATATAGCAATGGGACTATATGGAGATATGGTGTTACTTTAGAATGGACTATATGGAGATATAGTATCACCATTAATGTAACAAATGAATTACACAATCAAACTAGATGTTACAGACAAAAATAATATTGAGATTTTTTAGAGTGTCAAATCTAGTGACAAAGGCTCTACCATGAGCAAAGCATGAGCAACATCCGATAGCCATTTGGGTTAAGAAAACATGCAACTAGATTGTTGACTCTAGTGCAAGTGGGAGACTGTTGGAAATATGCCCTAGAGCCAATAATATTTGTATTATTATATTTCCATATTCATAATTATAGAGTTTTTATTCTATGCTATAACTGCTATGATCCTGGAACATGTGATTCAGTGGAAAACTCATATGCACGTGTGGAATGATAAATGGTAAAATAAAAGGTTCATAGTCTTGCCTCTAGGACTAGCTCAAGTGTTGTTGGTGATCACATTTTCTAGATCTTAGGATATAATTAAGTGTAACGATGATCCTAAAAGAACATTGAGATTATGACGTTAGAAGAACGATTATATTGAACCGACCGAATCTTGTTTGTTATGAATTGACTTAACATCGTCTACATTCAATTGTAATAACACATAGTGTTAATGTGTGATATTGCTCCTTAGACCATGAGAGTATCATTGTCACTTCTTACGTACAGTGGGCTTTGGGGTTGCTCCAACGTCACCAGTAACACGGTGATCGTAACGACAACTTACGGGTTCATCGGGAAGTTTGGCAAGTGGTTGGATAGCTCAAGAGTGGTATTTTCTCCTCCGATGATGGAGATATATTCTTAGGGCCCTCTCGATGTGATGGCATCGATCATTGTCTGTCCAGACTCATGTGACTGCATCATGGGGTTGCCGGAACACAATAAGGAGAAAGAAGAACAAAATCGGTAACGAGGATTTAGGTATAATGGGCATGGTGATGACTCGGGAGGATATCGATACATCCTGGGTTTTGTGAAGTATCAAGAAGCAAAGGGAACAACACATGATAATGAAAGGTTCACCCAAATATCATTTGTGTACTCATAGGGACCGATCCGGACATCCACAATCCCATTGCCGGTCATTGAACGAACGGTTTCGTTCATTTCTATGAGTTACCGAACCTACGGGGTCACGAGCTTAAGACAATCATGATCTGCTGAGTGTTAGTAGGGAAGGATTCATGAGAATACATTTTTGGAATTATTTCATAAATATTCGGAATAGTTCCAAGAGGATCCGGTAGCGTTTTGGGGTCATCGGATGGGTTTCGGTGAATATCGGTAAAACCGGGTATTAATGATATATTATATATACGTGGAAAATGAAGGAAATATGCCCTAGAGGCAATAATAAAGTGGTTATTTTATATTTCCTTATTCATGATAAAGGTTTATTATTCATGCTAGAATTGTATTGATCGAAAACCTAAATACATGTGTGAATACATATACAAATACCGTGTCCCTAGTAAGCCTCTACTAGCCTAGCTCCTTGATCAAAGATGGTTAAGGTTTCCTAACCATAGACATGTGTAGTCATTTGATAATAGGATCACATCATTAGGAGAATGATGAGATGGACAAGACCCATCCATTAGCTTAGCATAATGATTGTTCAGTTTATTGCTATTGCTTTCTTCATGTCAAATACATATTCCTTCGACTATGAGATTATGCAACTCCTGGATAACGGAGGAATACCTTGTGTGCTATGATATGTCACAACATAACTGAGTGATCATAAAGATGCTCTACAGGTATCTCCGAAGGTGTTTGTTGAGTTGGCATATATCGAGATTAGGATTTGTCAGTCAGAGTATCAGAGAGGTTTCTCCAGACCCTCTCGGTAATACACATCATAAGCTTGCAAGCAAATGACTAAGGAGTTAGTCACGAGGTGATGTATTATGGAACGAGTAAAGAGACTTGCCGGTAACGAGATTGAACTAGGTATGAAGATACCAACGATCGAATCTTGGGCAAGTAACATACCGACGGACAAAGGGAATTACGTATGTTGTCATAACAGTTCGACCGATAAAGATCTTCGTAGAATATGTAGGAGCCAATATGGGCATCCAGGTTCCACTATTGGTTACTGAACAGAGAGGTGTCTCGGTCATGTCTACATAGTTCTTGAACCCGTAGGGTCTGCACGCTTAACGTTCGTTAACGACATAGTATTATATGAGTTATGTGATTTGGTGACCGAATGTTGTTCGGAGTCCCGAATGAGATCACGGACATGACGAGGACTCCCGAAATGGTCGAGAGGTAAAGATTGATATATAGGATGATGGTATTCGGACACCAAAAGTGTTCCGGAGGGTACCGTGTACATATCGGATCACCGAAAGGGGTTCCGGGCACCCCCAGCAAAAAATATGGGCCAAGAGGGGAAACGCACCAGCCACAAGGGGCTGGTGCGCTTCCCTTATGGGCCGAACTAGGAGGAGAAGGAAATAGGGGAAGAGAAAGGAAAGGGGGGGTTCATCCTCCCCCTTCCTTCCCTCCTCCTCCTCTTTCCTCCCCCCTCCGGCAAATATGGCAGGGGGCTCCGGCCAAGGGGAGACCCCAAGTAGGATTCGGTCTACTTGGGCGCCTCCTAGCAGCCTCCCCTCTCCCTCCCACCTATATATATGTTGGGTGGGGGGGGGGGGCGCCCTAGCACACACCAGATCAATTGTTATCCGTGTGCGGGGCCCCCCTCCACCGTTTACACCCCGGTCATATTTTCATAGTGCTTAGGCGAAGCCCTGCGAGGATCACTTCACTATCACCGTTACCACGCTGTCGTGCTGCCAAAACTCATCTACTACCTCGACGACTTGCTGGATCAAGAAGGGGAGGGACGTCACCGAGCTGAACGTGTGTAGAACGCGGAGATGCCGTGCGTTCGGTACTTGATCAGTTATTGCGAGAAGAAGTTCGACTACATCAACTACGTTGTGAAATGCTTCCGCTTACGGTCTACAAGGGTACATACACACACTCTCCCCCTCGTTGTTATGCATCTCCATGGATAGATCATTGCGTGTCCATAGAATTTTTTTTGTTTTCCATTCAATGATTCCCAACAGTGGCATCATGAGCTAGGTCTATGCGTAGATGATATGCACGAGTATAACACAAAGAGTTGTGGGTGGTGATAGTCATACTGCTTACCACCAACTCTTATTTTGATTCGGCAGTATTGTGGGATGAAGCCGCCCGGACCAACCTTACATGTCCACACACATGAGACCGGTTCCACCGGCAGACATGCAACTAGTTTTGCCTAAAGGTGGCTGGCGGGTGTCTGTTTCACCTACTTTAGTTGAATCGAATTTGACTGCGACTGGTCCTTGAAGAAGGTTAAAATAGCAAACTTGACGAAACACCGTTGTGATTTTATGCGTAGGTAAGAACGTTTCTTGCTAGAAGCCCGCAGCAGCCATGTAAAACTTGCAACAACAAAGTAGAGGACGTCTAACTTGTTTTTGTAGGGCATGTTGTGATGTGATATGGTCAAGACATGATGTGATATATGTTATTGTATGAGATGATCATGTTTTGTAAAGTTATCGGCAACCGATAGGAGCCTCATGGTTGTCTCTTTATTGTATGAAATGCAAATGCCATGTAATTGCTTTACTTTATCACTATGCCTTAGCGATAGTTGTAGAAGCAATTGTTGGCAAGACGACCACGACGCTACGATGGAGATCAAGGTGTCGAGTAGGTGACGATGGAGATCATGACGATGCTTTGGAGATGGAGATCAAAAGCACAAGATGATGATGGCCATATCATGTCACATATTTTGATTGCATGTGATGTTTATCTTTTATGCATATTATTTTTCTTAGTATGGCTGTAGCATTATAGATGATCCCTTCACTAAATTTCAAGGTAAAAGTGTTCTCCCTAAGTATGCACTGTTGCGAAAGTTCATCGTTTCGAGACACCACGTGATGATCGGGCGTGATAGACTCTACGTTCACATACAACGGGTGTAAGATAGTTTTACACATGCATAATACTTGGGTTAAACTTGATGAGCCTAGCATGTACAGACATGGCCTCGAAACACTGGAGACTGAAAGGTCGAATGTGAATCATATAGTAGATATGATCAACATAGAGATGTTCACCATGGATGACTACCCCATCTCACGTGATGATCGGACATGGGTTAGTTGATTTGGATCACATATCACTTAGATGACTTCAGGGATGTTTATTTAAGTGGGAGTTCTTAAGTAATTTGATTAATTGAAATTAATTTATTATGAACTTAGTCTTGATAGTATTTGTAGATCTATGTTGTAGATCAATAGCTCACGATATAGCTCCCCTATTTTTGATACGTTCCTAGAGAAAAATAAGTTGAAAGATGATAGTAGCAATGATGCGGACTAGGTCCGTGATCTGAGGATTATCCTCATTGTTGCACAGAAGACTTATGTCCTTGACGCACCGCTAGGTGACAAACCTGTTGCAGGAGCAGATGCATACGTTATGAACGTTTTGCAAGATCGATGTGATGACTACTTGATGCTTCAGTGTGCCATGCTTTACGGCTTAGAACCGGGACTTAAAAAATGTTTTGAATGCCACGAAGCATATGAGATGTTCGAAGAGGTGAAATTGGTATTTCAGACTCATGCCCGTGTCGAGAGGTATGAGACCTCTGACAAGTACTTTGCCTACAAGATGGAGGAGAATAGCTCGGCCAATGAGCATGTTCTCAGAATGTCAGGGTACTACAATCGCTTGAATCAAGTGGGAGTTAATCTTTGAAATAAGATAGTGATTGACAGAGTTCTCTAGTTACTATCACCAAGCTACTAGAACTTTGTGATGAACTATAATATGCAAGGGATGACGAAGACGATTCTCGAGCTCTTCGCGATGCTGAAATCGGCGAATGTAGAAATCAAGAAAGAGCATCAAGTGTTGATGGTTAACAAGACCACTAGTTTCAAGAAAAAGGGCAAGGGAAAGAAGGGGAACTTCAAGAAGAATGGCAAGCAAGTTGCCACTCCCAGGAAGAAGCCCAAAGCTGGACCCAAGCTTTAAACTGAGTGCTTCTACTATCAAGGAAATGGTCACTAGAAGTGGAACTGCCTGAAACATTTGGCGGATAAGAAGGATGGCAAAGTGAACAAAGTGAAGGAAATATGCCCTAGAGGCAATAATAAAGTTTTTATTTATATTTCCTTATATCATGATAAATGTTTATTATTCATGCTACAATTGTATTAACTGGAAACTTAGTACATGTGTGAATACATAGGCAAAACAGAGTGTCCCTAGTATGCCTCTACTTGACTAGCTCGTTAATCAAAGATGGTTAAGTTTCCTAACCATAGACATGTGTTGTCAATTGATGAACGGGATCACATCATTAGAGAATGATGTGATGGACAAGACCCATCCGTTAGCTTGGCAATGATCGTTTAGTTTTATTGCTATTGCTTTCTTCATGACTTATACATGTTCCTATGACTATGAGATTATGCAACTCCCAAATATCGGAGGAACACTTAGTGTGCTATCTAACATCAACGTAACTGGGTGATTATAAAGATGCTCTACAGGTGTCTCCGATGGTGTTTGTTGAGTTGGCATATATCGAGATTAGGATTTGTCACTCCGATTGTCGGAGAGGTATCTCTGGGCCCTCTTAGTAATGCACATCACTATAAGCCTTGCAAGCAATGTGACAAAAGAGTTAGTCACGGGATGATGCATTACAGAACGAGTAAAGGGAGTTGCCGGTAACAATATTGAACTATGTACGATGATACCGACGATCGAATCTCGGGCAAGTAACATACCGATGACAAAGGGAACAACGAATGTTGTTATGCGGTTTGACCGATAAAGATGTTCGTAGAATATGTAGGAGCCAATATGAGCATCCAGGTTCCGCTATTGGTTATTTACCGGAGATGTATCTCGGTCATGTCTACGTAGTTCTCGAACCCGTAGGGTCCGCACACTTAACGTTCGATGACGATTCGTATTATGAGTTTATGTGATTTGATGTACCGAAGGTTGTTCGGTGTCCCGGATGTGATCACGGACATGACGAGGAGTCTTGAAATGGTCGAGACATAAACATTGATATATTGGACCATGTTATTCGGACACCGAAAGTGTTCAGGATAGTTTCAGATAAAACCGGAGTGCCAGAGGGTTACCTGTCACGACCGGTTTTTCAATGAAAATATTTATTGAACAACCGACCTATGAAGTCCAATATGAGGAAAATCCTTCATACCGGTAGACAAAACTTTGATACAATAAGCCAGTAGCATAACAATATTACAGGGTCGGACTGAAGATGCCCAACCAATTATTACAACACGCCATTAATTATACATGATGGCGGATATGACATAATGGTGTGGGGGTGGAAGTACTACTGACTCGAGATATGAGTGGTTGGTGGAATAACACAGTGGGGTGGTTTATAAGTCTACTGCACTGGCGGCTCATCGAGCGTCTAGGTGAGGCCCGATGAATTTATTTGGATAGCGGAAGCGGATATATCACAATGACTAATCCAGGGTCGCACGAGACCGACCGATTCCTCTAGGCGTCGGACTCGCTATCGAATTCTTCATCCATGAGATCGCCTTCATCAAGATCCGCCAAATCAATAAGCCGGTGAGTACTTTGAAAGTACTACGCAAGACAGTTCGACAAAAGATATAACAAATGAATGCATGAATGAGTCATGACTAATTTTAACAATGCTCAATTAAATCAGTATAGCAAAATAAATAAGAAGGGAATCGGCGGTAGTCCGCTCGAAAACCCAAAGAAGATAAACTCAAAACCGATCGGGTGTCTGAAGCGACGCCTCATGGGTGAACAAATAAGTAGAACATGCCACAGTCGGGCGTCTAAGCGACACCTCATAAAGGGCTTATGTTAAAGGAAAAGTACATACGTGCCGCAGTCGGACGTCGGAGCGACATCACAGAAAGGGCTTATAGTAAAAGTAAATAATAACAACGCAGCAGTCGGACGTCTGAGCGACGTCGCAGAAAGGGCTTATAATGAATTTAAATAACAACAATGCCGCAGTTGGACGTCTGAGCGACATCGCAGAAAGGGCTTATAATGAAATTAAATAACAACAATGCATGATCGGACGTCTGAGCGACATCGCAGAAAGGGCTTATAATGAAGTTAAATAACAACAATGCCGCGATCGGACGTCCCGAGCGACATCGCAGAAAGGGCTTATAATGAATTTAAATAACAACAATGCCACAGTCGGACGTCTGAGCGACATCGCAGAAAGGGCTTATAATTCATTTTTCATAACTGACACGATATAGTGCTCACGGAAAATATTCATCACAAGACAATAAGCGGGTTAGTCCATTCACAGGAAAATGAACCTTAAATACTCAAATGGTCCTCAAGAGTTTCTGTCACCGAGACTGACATTTGACAAGATGAGATGAACACGGTACTTGGATATGAATAAGATGAATTCAAGAATTTTGACTCTGCAGAGTTTGTACCAAAATTTGTCCACAGCCAATGGATTTCCATAGTCACGAAGGACTAGTTCCATTTACGGTATTTCGGAAGAAACACAACTAGCTATTACACACCCATCACACCTCACGTTGCCAGGAATCACCCTAGACAGCGTTTAAGAAAAACTTTGAGACGGGGAGATCACAATCTCGAATAGCATGGGATCAAATTTATATACGCCATTTAAGGGTGCCCCCTCTCGGTCCCAACCGAAACACCCATGCCCCTGACCGGATGAAAGGCTTTAATCCAGGGCCATGGAACCTTCATCCCGCCTCTCGATTTGGTGTGTACCAGAAGTGGTTTGCAACTTATTAAGTCGTATCCCTTGCGGGAAACAGTGGTAGTACTGAAAGGGAAGACGGACGGAATCGACTAATTTATGTTGACACTGGGTCAACGATATGGCATAAGCCTGGCATGCTACAACACTGCCATCTTACCCATACTCATGCCAACTCATGGCCATGCAACAAGTTTCCAACAACTCATGGATTTACCGAGCCCATTTGCCTCAACGCTCACGAGATAAACTATCATCGGAATGCGCATGAACGTGCCATGATACAAAAATAATGCAAACATGCCCAAACACTCATCATATCAAAAGTTCAAACATTGCTTGCCTGGTTAGGAGTAGTCGGGGTCTAGCTCGACGAAGTTCGCGGTTCCGTCACCTCCTTCGGTATCTACGGTACACAAAAATACACGCGCTAACGTGAATACCGTGGGGTACAGAAAGTTGATCCAAATATTTTTCAAATAAATATGATAAAAAACTACAGAAAAATTTGAAGAGGACAGAAAAAGAATTACCCAAAAATTCCTTTCTGTTAAAAAGTTATAAGGGTTTTAGTCCAAGGACTCATCTGTAATGAAAAAGAAAACTTCCAGGGGGCTTTGCAGAAAAGTCCAGAAAAACGGTTCAGAGTGGAAGCGTATTCGCCAAAGTACGCTTTCAGAAAACGATTCAAAACAAACAAAAGAGAGGCTGACGGGCGGGTCCCACCCGTTAGGTTTGAAATTTCAAACGAGGGAGTCGGGGCTCGTCGGCGCCCGAGAGCCGCGGTGGTCGCCGACGGCGATCCACGGCGAGGCAGGGAGATCGGAGAGTACCTCCGTGTTGAGGGCGCCATTCCGCGTCTGTGGGAGGTGGTGGTGGTCGCCGGCGAGTACCACGTCGGCGGTGACGCTTGCTCCGGCGGACGGCGATTCGGGTGGTCGTGGACCTCGTCGGAGAGAGCTGCGGAGGTGGAATTGAGGAGGGGGTTAGACTCGTGATAGCATGAGAGGGTATCTGACAAGGTTAGGGCGCCTGAGATGACCTCACCGGAGTGAATCACGGTGGAGGCCGAGGTGGAACGAGGTGGCCGGAGTCGGGGAAGAAGATCCCCTCGAGGCCCTTCCAGGGGCTTGGCGAGGTCTGGAGAGGTAGTGGAGGTGTGCGATGGCGAGAGCAAGCTCGGGGGTGCTATATATAGCCGGCCTGAGGCGGTTGCCGAGAACGGGGTTCTCCGGCGAGGTGATTAAGGCGGCGCTGTGGCTGCACGGTGGGCTTAGGGGTTTGAGCACCGACTAGACGACGAACTGGTGCCATCCCCGTGTCCAACTCAGCAAGGTGGGCGAGGTTACGGCATGTCCTCGACGGAACGGCCGCACGGCCCGTCACCGGCAGAGAATGCGCTCTGCGCGTGCCAGGCCACGGCGACTGTGCTGCATGCGTGCGCTGGCAAGGAAATGGCCACGCGGAGCCACCAGGGGGTTTGGGCGGCGCCGAACGGCGTTATGCCGCCGTTCTGCTCCCTGTCGGCCGCCACGGTGGTTCGGCCACCGCAAGACACGCCGCAAGAAGCGCCAGTGGCGCCACCGACGCCAGGAACGCGCCAAGCACGCGTGTGAGGCTCCGTACAAGAATGTTAGGCTGCGAGCAACGTGCCAAGTGCACTGTGAGCATGTGACTGAACTCTGACGGAGATCGACACTGAATTTCTGAACTTAACTGAAGATGAGCAGAAACAGTGCATGCAAGGTGTTCGACAGAATTATCTAGGCATGTAGGGATTTTTCCTTGAGCTGGTTTTTGGTGGAGGGGCCTCTCATTTCATCTAGAGGCTGCCTGAATATTTGTGGAATTTCTGGAGAAGTGTAGATATGAATTTCACCAAATTTGGCAAATCTGGTCCAGACTTGCAGAGACTATAATTTGAAATATTTGAATGTAAGAGGAGGATCTTGATTGATCTAGGTTGTGGGTACCAAGGACCATCCAGGGGAGTTGGTTTGAGGTCAAAACTCAAATGCATTTAGGTACTTGCTTTGCAAATTACCTAGGCTCAAAATAATAGATAGAAAAGATTTGGGAGGAGGAACAATTGAAATAAAATTCAGAAAATGGTTGAGCTTGTTGAGACAGAATGTTTGGATTGCCCAAAGTGGAAGGAGAGATTTTTGGGCAAGTTTTACCATGTGGTGCATGGAAAAATCATGAATGGTTTCAAATATTGGAGAGGATGCAAAACTCCTAGAGTTTCTTTTTTTTGAAAGGAAAAAATAAACTCCAAAGATTTTCTTGAAGTTTTGAGAAGAGGGCAATCAGAAGAAAATTTAAAACCAAACACTAGAGTTGAAGGAGATGCAAAAATAAAATTATTTGCTAAAGGGAAAAAGCTTTTGAGAGAGATTTTTGGAAGGGTTTTGGAGACCTCGTTCAAATCCAACAAAATTTTGAAGAAAACCAAAGGAAAAATTTTGGAGTGCCACAACACCTACCCCCTTAGGAAAAATCTCATCCCCGAGATTCCAGTTGATCCTCAAATAATTGTGGGTGCTCTGTCCGAAGGAAATCCTCTCTTTCCCAAGTGGCTTCACTTTCGGTGTGGTTGCTCCACTGAACTTTGAAGAACTTGATGGTTTTCTGTCGGGTTCTCCTTTCTGATTCTTCCAAGATTTTTATCGGATGCTCCCGATATGTAAGGTCTGGCTGCACGTCAATGTTTTTATGGGGTACTTGTTTCTCTGGGTTGCTTACGCACTTCCTCAATTGGGAGACGTGAAATACGTCGTGGATGTCGGATAATTCTTCAGGTAAGTCTAGTTGGTAGGCCACCGTGCCTCTTCGTGCTACTATGCAGAATGGTCCGATGAATCTTGGTGCTAGATTCCCTTTAATCTTGAATCGGTGCAGGCCTCTCATAGGGGATACTCGTAGGTACACAAATTCACCGGGTTCAAAATTGACTCCACGATGCTTCTGATTGTAATAACTCTTTTGTCGGCTTTGGGCTGTCTTGAGTCGGTCCTTAATCACCTTGACCTTATCTTCAGCCTCTTTGAGAAGGTCTGGGCCGAAGATATGGCTGTCTCCGGTTTCCGACCAATTTAGCGGGGTACGACATCTTCGCCCGTACAGAGCTTCAAATGGTGCCATTTGCAGGCTGGACTGATAGCTGTTGTTATATGCGAATTCTGCGTATGGTAAGCTCTCTTCCCAACTGGTCCCGTAGGTGAGGACACATGCTCTCAAAGATATCTTCTAGAATCTGGTTTACTCGCCGGTTTGCCCATCCGTCTGGGATGGTATGCGGTAATTGAATGCCAGCTGAGTTCCTAGAGCTTGTTGTAAGTGATCCCAAAATCGGGAGACGAATTGAGTGCCTCTGTCCGAGATTATTTTCTTTGGGACTCCATGTAAACAAACGATACGGGAAAGGTAGAGCCTAGCAAGCTTCTGAGTGGTGTGGGTTGTCTTCACGGGGATGAAGTGTGCATCATGTCCGTGTCGTGACCGAGGTAGTCCAACAATAAAATCCATTCCAATCTCGTCCCATTTCCACTCGGGTATCTTATTTGGTTGCAACAGCCCGGCCGGTTTCTGGTGCTCGGCCTTGATGCGTTGACAAGAGTCACAACATGCAATAAACGTGGCTATGTCTCTTTTTATACCATGCCACCAAAATGTTTCCTGAAGATCTTTGTAGATTTTTGTTCCTCCAGGATGGATTGAATATGGAGCGGTGTGGCCCTCAGCCAGGATTTGCTGTTTAAGGTCATGGATATTTGGTACGCAAAGCCTATTCCCGTACCACAATATCCCTTGCTCATCAATAACGAATTCTGAGGCCTTGCCCAACTTCATCTTCCGTTTTATGCCTTCAATGCTGGGGTGTCCATGTTGAGCCTCTTTAACCTTCTCTCTCAGGGTAGGCTGTAATTCTAAGTTCGACACACTGCCTTCGGTGACCATCATCAGATTGAGCTTCGCGAATTCCTGTTGGAATTCAGGTCTTAAGTTTGGCATGTTTGTCGTTGTCCGGACCGGGTTCCGATCGAGCATCTGCTACAACATTTGCTTTGCTCGGGTGGTAGTGGATTCCAACATCATAATCCTTTACTAATTCCAACCAGCGTCGCTGCCAGAATTTAGTTCTGGTTGTGTGAAAATATACTTGAGGCTTTTGTGGTCCGTGTATATTTCTAACGATTACCAAGTAAGAAGTGTCTCCATTCCTTGAGTGCATGAGTAATCTGCTAATTCCAGGTCATGAGTAGGATAATTTTCCTCATGCTTGCGAAGTTGTCTGAAACATATGCATAACCTTGCCTTCTTGCATTAACACGCACCCGAGGCCCTTTCGAGATGCGCCACAAAATACCTCAAAATTTTGTGTATATCCGCACAATTAGTATCGGTGCTGTCGCCGCTTTCCTCTTTAGTTCTTGGAAACTTTTCTCGCAAGCTTCCATCCATTCAAACTTCCTGCCTTTCTTGAGTAGTTGCGTCATTGGCTTTGCTATGGTGGAGAATCCTTCAATAAATCTCCGTAGTATCCTGCCATACCCAGGAAACTTCAGACATCCGTCACGCTGGCTGGTGGCTTCCACCAAGGCACGGCCTTGACTTTTTCCGGTCTCGGCGATACCTTCTTGGGTCAAGATCGTGGCCCGTAAAACCTACTTGCTTTAACCAAAATTCACACTTGCTGAATTTAGCGTACAACTGATGTTTCCTGAGTTCTCCCAGTATAATCCGGAGATGTTCAGCGTGCTCTTCTGGTGTTTTGGAGTATACCAGAATATCATCGATAAATACCACAAGAAACTTATCCATAAACTTCATGAATACTTTGTTCATGAGGTGAACAAAATATGTGGGGTCGTTTGTTAGTCCGAATGGCATTACGGTGAACTCATACAATCCGTATCTAGAGGTGAAAGCTGTCTTGGGAATATCTTCGGTTCGCACTTTCAGTTGGTGGTATCCCGATCTCAAGTCAATCTTTGAGAACACCTTGGCCTTAGCGAGTTGATCGAATAAATCATTTATTCGTGGCATCGGATATTTGTTCTTGATTGTGACCATGTTTAGCGCTCGATAGTCTATGCACAATCTCAGTGTTCCATCCTTCTTTTTGGCAAACAAAATTGGTGAACCCTGTGGTGAGGAACGGCTCGAATGTACCCTTTTTCCAATAATTCCTTTATTTGCTTCTTCAGTTCTACCAATTCGATGGTGCCATCCTGTATGGTTTCTTGTATATGGGAGCGGTTCCGGTGCTAGCTCAATGCTGAATTCTATCTCTCGATCCGTGGCATGCCCGGTAGTTCTTCGGGAATACATCCGAAATTCACACACTCTCGAACCTTGCTCAATTCAGAAATATCCACCTTGTTCAATCTCGGTTGTCGGGATATTTTTCTTTCCTTGGCTGAAACTTTTATGGTCTTCCTGTGGAGATGGGTGAGAATTACTGTCCTGTTGAAGCAGTCAATAAAACCTTTGTTGGTTGTTAACCAATCCATCCCTAAGATGAGATCCAGTCCTTTATTTTCCAAAACGATAAGATTTGCGTGAAACTTCAACCCTTCAAACTCGATAACCACACCTTGGCAATAATTCTGGGTAACTTGCTTAATTCCAGGGGACTTGATGATCATAGATTTTCCCAAGGGAAGCATCGAAAAATTATTTTGCAAAGCAAAACTTTTCGAAACAAATGAGTGAGAAGCTCCAGAATCAAACAAAACCATGGCAGGTATTGTGTTGACAGGAAACGTACCGAGTACGATATCTGGGGCATTTTGTGCTTCCTCTTTGGTCACGTGGTTCAGATGACCCTTTTTGTGGTTGTTATTTGGGTTGAAACTGTTGCGCTTTGGCGCCGAATTATTGCTTCCGTTGTTCGGCTTTGGGGTCGAGTTCCTTGGCTTGGGGCACTGCTTGGCATAGTGCCCTTCTTCTCGACAAGCGTAACAGGTAACGCCTGGGCGATATGTGAACTCCTTGTCCCTTGCATGAAAATTCTTGATTGGGCGTGAGACGTTTGTCGTGGGTTTGGGTGTCCAGTTTTTCTGAATATCTATCTTGCTGCGGTGATTGCGGGCGTGTTTAGTCTGGTCCCTCTTCCACTTGCGAAAATCTTCTAAGCTGCGTCTCTCATTTTCCAAGGTAACGGCCTTATCCACCAGCGTCTTAAAATCTGGAAATGTGTGTACGACCAATTGGCATTTAAGCGCGGGTGTCGAACGCCTAGGAATTTCTCCATCTTTTGTTTTCGACATACGCTCCTCGTTGGCGAAGCGAGACAGCAGGTAAACCGACTATTGTATTCGACACACCGCATTTTCCTTTGCTTGAGGTCATCAAATTCTCTCTTTTGATCTTCATAAGACTCTTAGGAATATGTGCCCCACTAAAACCTTCTTTAAATTCCTCCCATGATATATTATTTTCGTTGGGGTGCATGTGTAAGAAATTTTCCCACCATGATGCGGCTGCTCCAGTGAGATAGTGCGGAGCATAAAGCACTTTCTCATGGTCTGAACACTGGGCAATAATTAATTTTCTCTCCATGTCTCGAAGCCAGTCCTCGACTTCAAGAGGTTTGTCAGTGTGAGAGAATGTTTGGGGACGTGTCTTCTGTAGATCAGATAATTTTGATTGCTGCTGATACTGTCCACGGCGATTTCCCATATTGATGACTTGGTTCAGTATTTCCTGATGTTGCTGCTGACTTTGTTCATAAAGACGGCACATTTGGGAAAGTGTCGTTTCACCGTCCTGCTGACTTGTCTCCCCTGTGAAATTGTTGCACGGGGTGTGCCAAAATTTTCCTCTGTCGGAGTTGGCATGGAGCGCGCCCAAGGACGAGACATAGTTCACTCTGGGGATATATTTTGAAACTCTCATAAGAAAAGAAATTGAGCCGCAAAAATCAATAAATTCAAGAAGATGCAAAAAGTTACAAATGCTCCAAGATTTTTCAAGAGAACACACGTTTGCGCACGGAGAAGGACTGTCCATTACATATCTTACACGCAAGCAGTAATTATACAATACATCACTCAGGATATGCGTACATAATCCTGACATGTTATTTAGTCTAGTGCACTTCTCCAGATCCTACATGATGCGCAAACAAGCTACTTCTCACATCCCATTTACATATAAACATATCGTACAAGTCGGTACATCGCATGGCGGCTAAGCGTACTTAGTCGGAGATGGTAAGGATTTCCCTTGGCCTGCCAAGGGTGAGGCGTAGAGAGGCTGGGGACTCAACCTCCTCTTCGGAGATAGGCTCCAGACGAGAGGTGCTGCGCGGAGTTGGTGGAGCAGGTGCCCGGTGCGGAACAACTCGAACCTGAGCGGGCACGAGGGGTGGTGCAGAACGAACCGGAGTAGGCGCAATGACGTGGTTGAACTCCTCTATGGTAGGCAGGCGACGAGTAGCGGTGCGAGCAGAAGGAGCAAACGATGCTGATGACGAGACGAAAGTCGCTGGCGGTGCGGCGCGCAGAGCTCCCTCTGTTGGCGGCACAGCCATGGACCGAGTCCATGCGGCAGCTACAAAGTCGCCCACCAGGTTGTCGAAGGCTGCCTCCAAAGCTTGGAAATACTCGATAAGCATCTCAAAAGCTTCGTCCCGTTCTCCTCTGGGGCAAGAGAACGCGTAGTGGCAGGTGTATGGCACGTGACATGGCAGGTAGCGGTAGCGACGAGTCTTCATCGAAGGAAGGATATCCCTGAGACGAGCTATCGCCTCACGGGCTGCCATCTGCAGTGCATGCTTCTCTGTGGGCATGGCTCTCCCCACGAACCGGTAACGCTCAACTCGTCCTCTCTTCAATTCCATCGCGGCTTGGTGCACGGTTAGACGGTCATTGACCTTGTGCTGAGAGAGAGAGAAGATCAAGCACATCCGCCCCATCGCGACTTGGACGATGAAAGAGAGAAGCTTGACGAACCCATCGGGCATGTTGGCGAACATCTCCGACTCGCAGTCGTTGCCAGCCATCTACAAAAGTAGGCAAAAATCCTGAGTAGTCAAGTCATAAATTTATGCTGACTGTCAGAAATTTACTACATTTGTGAAAATAATAATTAGCTCTAATATGCTAATAACCGATTAGCGATCGCACCTAGTGGCTTCCTACAGTCAGCCTGGCTCTGGTACCAAGCTTGTCACGACCGGTTTTTCAATAAAAATATTTATTGAAGAACCGACCTATGAAGTCCAATATGAGGAAAATCCTTCATACCGTAGACAAAACTTTGATACAATAAGCCAAGAGCATAACAATATTACAGGTCGGATCAAGATGCCCAACCAATTATTACAACACGCCATTAATTATACATGATGGCGGATATGACACAATGGTGTGGGGTGGAAATACTACTTGACTCGAGATATGAGTGGTTGGTGGAATAACACAAGGGTGGTTTATAAGTCTCATCAGATCGCGGCTCATCGAGCGTCTAGGTGAGGCCCGATGAATTTATTTGGATAGCGGAAGCGGATATATCACAATGACTAATCCAGGGTCACACGAGACCGACCGATTCCTCTAGGCGGTCGGACTCACTATCGAATTCTTCATCCATGAGATCGCGTTACAAGATCCGCCAAATCAACAAGCCAGGTGAGTACTTTGAAAGTACTCGCAAGACAGTTCGGACAAAAGATATAACAAATGAATGCATGAATGAGTCATGACTAATTTTAACAATGCTCAATTAAATCAGTATAGCAAAATAAATTATAAGGGAATCGACGGTAGTCCGCTCGAAAACCCAAAGAAGATAAACTCAAAACCGATCGGGTGTCTGAAGCGACGCCTCGATGGGTGAACAAATAAGTAGAACATGCCATAGTCGGGCGTTTAAGCGACACCTCATAAAGGGCTTATATTAAAGGAAAAGTACATACGTGCCGTAGTCGGACGTCGGAGCGACATCACAGAAAGGGCTTATAGTAAAAGTAAATAATAACAACGCCGCAGTCGGACGTCTGAGCGACGTCGCAGAAAGGGCTTATAATGAATTTAAATAACAACAATGCCGCAGTCGGACGTCTGAGCGACATCGCAGAAAGGGCTTATAATGAAATTAAATAACAACAATGCCGTAGTCGGACGTCTGAGCGACATCGCAGAAAGGGCTTATAATGAAGTTAAATAACAACAATGCCGCAGTCGGACGTATGAGCGACATCGCAGAAAGGGCTTATAATGAATTTAAATAACAACAATGCCGGAGTCGGACGTCTGAGCGACATTGCAGAAAGGGCTTATAATTCATTTTTCATAACTGACACGATATAGTGCTCACGGAAAATATTCATCACAAGACAATAAGCGGGTTAGTCCATTCACAGGAAAATGAACCTTAAATACTCAAATGGTCCTCAAGAGTTTCTGTCACCGAGACTGACATTTGACAAGATGAGATGAACACGGTACTTGGATTTGAATAAGATGAATTCAAGAATTTTGACTCTGCAGAGTTTGTACCAAAATTTGTCCACAGCCAACGGATTTCCGTAGTCACGAAGGACTAGTTCCATTTACGGTATTTCAGAAGAAACACAACTAGCTAGTACACACCCATCACACCTCACGTTGCCAGGAATCACCCTAGACAGCGTTTAAGAAACACTTTGAGACGGGGAGATCACAATCTCGAATAGCATGGGATCAAATTTATATACGCGCGATCTAAGGGGTGCCCCTCTCGTCCCAACCGAAACACCCATGCCCCCGACCGGATGAAAGGCTTTAATCCAGGCCATGGAACCTTCATCCTGGCCTCTAGATTTGGTGTGTACCAGAAGTGGTTTGCAACTTATTAAGCCGTATCCCTTGCGGGAAACAGTGGTAGTCTGAAAGGGAAGACGGACGGAATCGACTGATTTATGTTGACACTGGTCAACGATATGGCATAAGCCCGGCATGCTACAACACTGCCATCTTACCCATAGTCATGCCAACTCATGGCCATGCAACAAGTTTCCAACAACTCATGGATTTACCGAGCCCATTTGCCTCAACGCTCACGAGATAAACTATCATCTAATGCCCATGAACGTGCCATGATACAAAAATAATGCAAACATGCCCAAACACTCATCATATCAAAAGTTCAAACATTGCTTGCCTGGTTCGGAGTAGTCGGGTCTAGCTCGTGAAGTTCGCGTTCCGTCACCTCCTTCGGTATCTACGGTACACAAAAATACACGCTAACGTAAATGTCGTGGGGTACAGAAAGTTGATCCAAATATTTTTCAAATAAATATGATAAAAACTAGACAAAATTTGAAGAGGACAGAAAAGAATCACCCAAAAATTCCTTTCTCATTAAAACGTTATAAGGGTTTTAGTCCAAGGACTCATCTGTAATGAAACGAAAAAACTTCGGGGGCTTTGCGTAAAAGTCCAGAAAATGGTTCAGAGTGGAAGCGTATTCGCAAAATGCGCTTTCAGAAAACGATTCAAAACAAACAAAAGAGAGGCTGACGGGCGGGTCCCACCCGTCAGGTTTGAAATTTCAAACGAGGGAGTCGGGGCTCGTCGGCGCCCGAGAGCCGCGGTGGTCGCCGACGGTGATCCACGGCGAGGCAGGGAGATCGGAGAGTACCTCCGTGTTTAGGGCACCATTACGCTTCTGTGGGAGGTGGTGGTGGTCACCGGCGAGTACCACGTCGGCGGTGACGCTTGCTCCGGCGGACGGTGATTCGGGTGGTCGTGGACCTCGTCGGAGAGAGCTGCAGAGGTGGAATTGAGGAGGGGGTTAGACTCGTGATAGCATGAGAGGGTATCTGACGAGGTTAGGGCGCCTGAGATGACCTCACCGGAGTGAATCACGGTGGAGGCCGAGGCGGAACGAGGTGGCCGGAGTCGGGGAAGAAGAGCCCCTCGAGGCCCTTCCAGGGGCTTGGCGAGGTCTGGAGAGGTAGTGGAGCTATGCGAGGGCGAGAGCAAGCTCGGGGGTGCTATATATAGCCGCCCGAGGCAGTTGCCGAGAATGGGGTTCTCCGGCGAGGTGATTACGGCGGTGTTGTGGCTGCACGGTCGGCTTAGGGGTTTGAGCACCGACTAGACGACGAACTGGTGCCATCCCCGTGTCCAACTCAGCAAGGTGGGCGAGGTTACGGCATGTCCTCGACGGAACGGCCGCATGGCCCGTCAGCGGCAGAGAACGCGCTCTGCGCGTGCCAGGCCACGACGACGGTGCTGATGCGTGCGCTGGCAAGGAAATGGCCATGCGGAGCCACCAGGGGGTTTGGGCGGTGCGGAACGGCGTTATGCCGCCGTTCTGCTCCCTGTCGGCCGCTACGGTGGTTCGGCCACCGCAAGACACGCCAGCGCAGGCGGCCAGGGCGCCACCGACGCCAGGAACGCGCCAAGCACGCGTGTGAGGCTCCGAACAAGCAGGTTAGGCTGCGAGCAACGTGCCAATTGCACTGTGAGCATGTGACTGAACTCTGACGGAGATCGACACTGAATTTCTGAACTTAACTGAAGATGAGCAGAAACAGTGCATGCAAGGTGTTCGACAGAATTATCTAGGCATGTAGGGATTTTTCCTTGAGCTGGTTTTTGGTGGAGGGGCCTCTCATTTCATCTAGAGGCTGCCTGAATATTTGTGGAATTTTTGGAGAAGTGTAGATATGAATTTCACCAAATTTGGCAAATCTGGTCCAAACTTGCAGAGACTATAATTTGAAATATTTGAACAAAAGAGGAGTGGATCTTGATTGATCTAGGTTGTGGGTACCAAGGACCATCCAGGGGAGTTGGTTTGAGGTCAAAACTCAAATGCATTTAGGTACTTGCTTTGCAAATTACCTAGGCTCAAAATAATAGACAGAAAAGATTTGGGAGGAGGAACAATTGAAATAAAATTCAGAAAATGGTTGAGCTTGTTGAGACAGAATGTTTGGATTGCCCAAAGTGGAAGGAGAGATTTTTGGGCAAGTTTTACCATGTGGTGCATGGAAAAATCATGAATGGTTTCAAATATTGGAGAGGATGCAAAACTCCTAGAGTTTCTTTTTTTTTTGAAAGGAAAAATAAACTCTAAAGATTTTCTTGAAGTTTTGAGAAGAGGGCAATCAGAAGAAAATTTAAAACCAAACACTAGAGTTGAAGGAGATGCAAAAATAAAATTATTTGCTAAAGGGAAAAAGCTTTTGAGAGAGATTTTTGGAAGGGTTTTGGAGACCTCCTTCAAATCCAACAAAATTTTGAAGAAAACCAAAGGAAAAATTTTGGAGTGCCACATTACCGGACCCCCCCCCCCCCCAGAAAGTTAGTGGGCCACCATGGGCCTTAGAGGAGAGAGGGCCAGCCAGGAGGTGGCGTGCGCCCCCCAGTCCAAATTGGACAAGGGGAGGGGGCGGCGCCCCCCTCCTTCCTTTTCTCCCCTTCCTCCTTCCTTCCCCTCCTTGTTGGACTAGGAAAGGGGGGAACCTGTGATGCCCGGATAATCAAGCTACAGTAATTCCCTGCTAATGGCCATGTCACCATGATTACTGTTGTTAAACTCACGTTGGTTCGCAACCGACTCAAATTCGAATTCAAAATCAAGTCAGAAAATAAAGGTTTTCAAATATTAAAACTAAAATGTTCGAGATGTGACAAATAATTCATAAGTAATATTGGTGGGTAAACCAAGTCTTTACAAAATATTTAAATGCACTAAACTAAATAAAAAAGTAGCAAGAACAATTAGATAAATGCCTTTTATTCATTATAAAATATTAAACCATTTTATTTGAGGTTTAAACTTTTTGTGGCAGTGGTGTAATTAGTAGAACTAATTTAGGTACTACTAAAATATTTTACAAAACTAAAATAGATTGATGAATGTAATCAAACATTAAATAAATAACACACAAAAATAATAATAGAAAGAACCCCCGCCAGCCCTTTGGCTTCACCCAATGGCCTCTGGACGCCAGCCGCCCACCCCACTTCCCCCTTAACCCCACTGGCCCCCCGTGACCTAGAACCCGCTACCCCACTTCTCCCCTGAAATATCTCCCTCCCCCCTCTCTCTCGATTGGATCGGGAGGGGGAACAAACCAACGACGCCACCGCCCCGATCCCGTCCCCCCGGAGCTGCCACGTCGTCGTCGACTGCCTCGTCGCCATTCCGTCCTCGACCTCCTCTTTGTCAGACCACGCCGGAACTCGTCGCGCCGCCGCCTGCCATCGATGCCCGCCTCCTCACTCCTCCCCGCCGCCCGACGTGCTCGATGCCGGCGCCGCATCGCCACCGCTTGGAGGACCTCCCCGCCATCGCCGTTTGTCGGGGCAACCTCACTGGAGCTCCTCTGCCTCGACCCCGCCGTCGCTGGAACGCCACCTCGACCCCCCTCCTCGCCGGACCTCGCGTCCTCGGCCTCTTCCCCACCGGCCGCCAGCAAGCCTCGGCGCCCCCTCTCCTCATCAACGCTGGTGAGGCCCTGGGCCTCTCCCCTTCTCTGCCTCATGCCTCGCTTGCGGTCACCGCATGCTAGACGACCCCACAAGCGCGCCCGCGGTGAGCATGCGCTCACCGTGCCCCGCGCGCCCTCTGTGCTGAGCTCCCCGCGCCCGAGTCATCCTTGTCGTGCGCTGCCTCCCCGCACCGATCATGACGGTCTACACTGCCGTTGTTGGCCCCGTGCCCCCCCTCGTGCTGCTCTACTGCGACGGCTACCGCTGCGGGCGCTACGCCACCGTAGCCTCACGGCCATCGCCATAGCTGCTGTCGGCCAAGTGCCCGTGGCGGCGCCCTCTACCCGAAAGGCCAGCGTGCAAAATCCCTATTGGGCCTGCCTTTTAGTTAGCAGATAACCCACCCCTAGCACAATCGACTATGGGACCCCACGCACTAATTAGGAGTTTGGGTCAAACTAAAATTAGTTAACTAAAATGTCTCACTGACCTTTGGGTCCCACCCCACCTAAATAACCTATTTAAACAATCTGTTAAACAACTGGTTAATGACATGTGGGACCTACTGGTCAGGATGACCAGTCAACGGTCAAGCTTTGGCTGTTGACTGGGCTGCTGACTCAGCCCCTTGTCCCCACCGGTCAGCCCCATGTGTACACCTCTGGGTACACTTATGCGTACCCATAGCATTTAACTATTTAATTTTCGAATTAAAATAATATTAGAAAATGTTTAAAAACATTGAAAATTAATATAAAATGAAACGTAAGTCAGATGAAAAAACTTTGTACATGAAAGTTGCTCAGAACGACGAGACAAATGCGGATACGCAGTCCGTTCATCCGCCACATATCCCTAGCATATAAAACGTGCAACAACCCCCTCCGGTTCGTCTGTCCGAAAACGTCAAACACCGGGAATACTTTCTCGAATGTTTTTCCCTTTTCGTCAGTAGCACCTACTACTACGTTAGGTCACCTCTAGCACCGCGTAATGCCATGTTACACTTTGTAATGCTTTGATTGCTCTGTTATTTATTGTGTTCCCCCTCCGTTACTTCTTTTCGGTAGACCCCAAGACTGCCGGCGACCCCCAGTTCGACTACGGTGTTGACGACCCTTCCTTCTTGCCAGAGCAACCAGGCAAGCCCCCCCCCCTTGATCACCAGATATCGCCTATTCTCTTCTAAACTGCTTGCATTAGAGTAGTGTAGCATGTTACTGCTTTCCGTTATCCTATCCTGATGCATAGCCTGTCCTTGTTACTACTGTTGTTATCTTTACCTGCAATCCTACATGCCTAGTATAGGATGCTAGTATTCCATCTGTGGCCCTACATTCTTGTCCGTCTGTTGTGCTATACTATCAGGCCGTGATCACTCGGGAGGTGATCATGGGTATATACTATATACTTTATACATGATACATGTGGTGACAAAAGTCGGGTCGGCTTGTGGAGCACCCGCGAGTGATTCACGGATTGGGGGCTGAAAGGACCTTTGTCCCAACGGCTCTCTGTGTGGATCTTTGTGGTGGAGCGACAGGGCAGGTTGAGACCGCCTAAGAGAGAGGTGGGCCTGGCCCTGTTCGGCGTTCACGGATACTTAACATGCTTAACGAGATCTTGGTATTTGATCTGAGTTGGGTCGTTGACCTTATACGCACTAACCGCCACGTGGGACAATATATGGGCAACCGGCATCATGGTATCAGCCGAAGCATTTCGTGACGTCAGCGACTGAGCGGCGCGCGCCGGATTGGACTGGAACGCCTGCTAGGCTAGGTCTGCTTCGGCCGTTGTTCATAACGTGCAGTGTGCTAAGGGCGATGGGCCCGCACTTCGTGCGCTTAGGTTTAGACCGGCGTCTTGACCTCTCTTGTGCCTAGGTGGGGCTGCGGCGTGTTGATCTTTCGCGGCGGGCATGACCCAGAAAGTGTGTCCGCCAAATGGGATCAGCGTGTCGGGTAATGTGGTGCACCCTGCAGGAAGTTAATCTATTCGAATAGCCGTGATCTTCGATAATGTGACGACTTGGAGTTGTACCTTGACCTTATGACAACTAGAACCGGATACTTAATAAAACACACCCTTCCAAGTGCGGATACAACTCGGTGGTCGCTCTCTAACAGGGGCTACGAGGAGAGGATCACCGGTAGGATTATGCTATGCGATGCTACTTGGAGGACTTCATCTACTCTCTTCTACATGTCAGAAGACGGAGGCTGCGAGCGTAGTCTTCGACAGGATTAGTTATCCCCCTCTTATTCTGGCATTCTGTAGTTTAGTCCACTGATATGGCCCTTTACACATATACCCATGCATATGTAGTGTAGCTCCTTGCTTGCAAGTACTTTGGATGAGTACTCACGATTGCCTTGTTCCCCCTTTTCCCCCTTTATTTACCCGATTGCTGCAACCAGACGATGGAGCCCAGGAGCCAGATGCCACCGTCGATGACGACTACTACACCGGAGGTGCCTACTACTACGTGGAGCCCACTGATGACGACCAGGAGTAGTTAGGAGGATCCCAGGCAGGAGGCCTGCGCCTCTTTCGATCTGTATCCCAGTTTGTGCTAGCCATCTTATGGCAAACTTGTTTAACTTATGTCCAGATCAGATATTGTTGCTTCCGCTGACTCGCCTATGATCGAGCACTTGTATTCGAGCCCTCGAGGCCCCTGGCTTGTATTATGATGCTTGTATGACTTACTTATGTTTTAGAGTTGTGTTGTGATATCTTCCCGTGAGTCCCTGATCTTGATCATACACAATTGCGTGCATGATTAGTGTACGATTGAATCGGGGGCGTCACAAGTTGGTATCAGAGCCGACTGCCTGTAGGAATCCCCCTTTCCATCTCCTTGGCCGAAGTTGAGTCTAGTCATTGAAAAAAGGTTTTACTAACATGGCTGTGCGGCCCATGGGCCCACGTCGCCATTGGGTGGTATTAGGATCTTTTATTCCTCGACCTATACTCTGGGACTCTGATCTCTCTTCTAATCAGGTTAAATGATTTTACTAAATCTAACTCTAGGATCTCGTGATCGCTTCCACCCGGAGAGCCCCTAAATACAGATGACCGCCTGTTGCACCAGAAGATTCCGAAGATACTCTCCGATGTTCCTTCGAGACTTTGTGACCACCGCTTTTGCTATTCCCGACCACCGATAAATCCTTAAGGATAACTACTTACACTTGTCGTTCATACCTTCGTACCCAGTTGCCTTTGTTATTACTTGATACCCTGAAAAATTATCCGATATTCTGAGAATCCTTTGTGTCTACTACTTTGCAGCTCTTTTCCGCATTAATACCCATACGGGTAATTCCTCGCAGTTACTGAGTGTCCGCTCATTCCCAGTTGTGCATGTGTTTCACAAAAGACTTTTAAATACCATTCGATCTTCCGAAACTCTTGAGTAGCCTATTGTTCTTGAAATTCTTCCTTGCTTGCATCATGGTTAAACCCATAAGTCTAGTAATCATTATTGGCATCCCGTGTCATTATCATTTTGAGTCCATTGATTCAATAAGTTGCGAATGCTTGCAATCCTCAATCATATCCTATAATTCATCCTTTCGGCTCAGACGTCAGTTTGAACATGAGCTGGTTCTCAACCAATCAAGTTGTCGTTGAATGTACCCCTAAGTCTATTCAACTTATCCATTGTTAATCAGAGCGTTTGCTTCCGATCCCTTGATTTGGAAATCATAATTCCTTTACATTTGAGCTTTGAATTAGTCAGTTGTTTCTATAATCTTATCTCCTTGCATTCTTTCTTCTTCTGGTTGAGTACCGATGCTCACATCAGATCCCTCATGGACCACCAGATCCTTTGTTGGATTTTATCTGACAGCGTCCTTCATATTCAATAACCTTGTGAGCCTTCACTCGGATACATAATGCCTTTGGTAAATTGTATCCTCTGCTTTGTCAACCATTATCTACTTTTGAGCTGGTGATAATTACTCCTGATGTTCATGGTATATGTTCTAAGAAGCCCCGATGGGTTGAACCTATGCCTTCCTTAATCTATGTGAACTCGAAAGTTTTCACGGGTCATACTCCTATGGTAATTCACCAGGTAGGTTTTGACACTGAAATCATTTTATCTAGAGCAGTGAATGAAAGGTTAGGCATTGCAGAAGTGGGAGTCGACCTTGAACCTTTGTGTTCATGCCCATGGACATGATGTAGATCCTATCATGCAAGCTTCTTGTAATAATAACTATTTCCTTGATATTATATCCTTTGGTATCGGTGAAGTTGATCCTTTGCAATCGTGGTTCCGACCATATGTTCTTCTTTGATCCCATTTCTCGGGCAAGTTTAAGCACTTGTCTTCTGTGGATCAATACATCTGTCCAACCTCTATTCTACTCTACCTTCGAGTATACCCTCTGGTACCTCGAGAATATCACGGAACTACATAACTTCTTATGAGTTCTTCATCAACTATTATTCTCACCGATTCCAATCCCCCTCGAGTTTTGAGTTATTAGTCACTCAAGAACACCGATAAGTGTATCGATTCCGCACTCCGATTCAATACTCTAAGTAATTTTCGTTGGTTATGAGTTTAATAATCCTTCAAGTCATTCCTAGCCTAATTGGCTATATCCTTATTGTGCTAAATTCTAACTGTGCTACCTCGTCCTTATTCCTGGAGCACAACTTTCAGCGATGAACTAAGCCTCGTCAATTTCCTCGTCTTATCGTTTCACCTCGAACAACAAACTTGACCCCGAGTTTGTATAGTATCTGTGGCTACAATAATCTTTTGCTGCATCAGTCCTTTTGCTTGATGCGATCGATCAATTGCTTCTTCAGGATCCTCTCGACAACAAATTGTCGTGATCATCATCAACATTTTGAGCTCTTCCAGGATATCAATTGAATTCATGATGAGGAATACCATCCATGCCCTCGATGAATTGTATTATCATCGACCACTTTATTGCCTTCCCACCAACACAAGCTTGTTCATGTTTGGTGTTATACCTTGAGTTCCTTGCTATCCAGCAATTGTTCTTCTTTACCTTGGAGTATTACCATCTTTTATGTCAAGAATGTTCTGAGATTTGTTCCACCTCTTGAGAATTCTTGGTATAGTGATACTTCTCACCATCACCATTTTTTCATGGTCCTCGTGTTGATTCCAACCGGGGTACCAACAAGTGAACGGTGCTGTTTGGATCCTGCACTTCTAGCAACCCTATTGCTTTGAAGTTAATGGTCAGCCGTTCATTCTTAGACTATTGATTATTGAATCACCATTCTGACATTGGTCATGCAACCCAAACCATATTGCGGGCGCACCTTTCAACCAATGTTTAGTTGTGTATGTTCTCCTCGAGCATACCTCCTTATATCATTTGATCCGGCAAATGTTATCTCCTTGTTCAGATAATCGTGGAAATCCATCTTTTGAAATCTCAATGGAATGTCGCTGAGTCCATCAGCCACCTCCTCACCCTCTGCTTGGTTTAATGATGAACTCTTGTTTCGGAACTCGCTTCCATAGTTCATTTCCCCGAGAATCTTACAATGTCATCTCGTCAATTTGCGTTGCACCTTTTCTTCTCAGGTATCCTAACTCTGAGGTATCCTGACACCAATCGGATCTGAATCTCGGTCAGATATGATGGTCAGGACATATTTCCAAGAGTTATAACATTGGTCTCTACATAACCCGGTAAGGTGGTGTCTTTGCTTAGCACCCTTGGCCAGAGGACCTATTGTTATAGTTTCCTTTTTAGCAATGTTAACCATTCTTCCAAGAGGAAATTGAAAGACTTATTCTATAAGCTGTTCCTGATGAATCCATTGAGTATCTAAAGTCCGACCTTTGCTTGAAGACCATGTCAATGCTATCTCGAAGCATGTCTGTGGTACTCCGATTTTCAACAAGAACATTTGAATCCCAATGCTAGATGTTTCTTGCTCAATTATCCAAACACCGTTGTATGGGTAATGTCATGAAATTTCTCTCCCCTTACCTAAAAGGTTTTATTCATTGTATCCTGCTATGGATATCATGCCCCGCTTGTCCTTGGGAAGGATATATCCCTGAAATATGTGTTTAAACACATTTTCCCTTCCATTGTTCTATTAATCTGATGATCACCTTTTCCTTTTCATTGATTTGTTTAACCTTCCTTGTGGTTCATATGATCTAAGCAGTAATATTCTTCTGCTTATGAAAACACCTTGGTGTACAACCGTGTCACTAAGACCCTGTTGCATTTGTCGATAGCATTCCGGTAACCACCGATGGATGAGAACTTTGCCTATTGGCCCGCCTCATTTCAACGAGCAGGAAAATGGTTCTCTTCGTCCCTCGCCCTTGGTACCGACGTTGTTGCCGACATAACTGACAGGCTATCCTCTGACATGCCTTGCTTACATTATCATACAAGACGTCAACACCCTTCCCTATTTTAACCCACATGGTGGCCCCATAACCCACAGGTCCCAGGATCGAAACCTGACTCTCCTGTACACCCTGTTAACAAAGTTATTCCTCGTGCTTGACTTCGTATGTAATTCATGGGGTCATCTTCCTAGTAATCTACTTTGGTATCATACGCAATACTTATTCTCGTTGCTCTGGACCCCTTTCGCATGTTGTTTCAGGCAACGAGCGATTTCCTACCTGCTTGAAACTTCCCATGATACCTCCTTACTATGCTCTTGATATTTTCTTAAGTTTCAACTCGAGAGTTACTCTCCGCCACCTTCCCCGATGTTATCGACCAGATAGCCAACCTTGTAGAGGCCCGTTCTCCAGAAATACCCACCATTTATTCTTTCATAAGTACGATGTAGTTCCCGAAGAAAGGATGCCGACTTCATCACGATGACCTGAGGAAGAGAAATGAAGACATCAACGTATTGGATCGATCTCTTCGAGAAGAGCAAACAAGACCGAAAAGATTCGTTAGAATTTCGTAACCAGAACTTTCCCACCCCCCCCCCCCTACTCCCCCTCTTAAATCTCGGGACGAGATTTCTTGTAGTGGAGGAGAATTGTGACGCCCGGATAATCAAGCTATAGTAATTCCCTGCTAATGGCCACGTCACCATGATTACTGTTGTTAAACTCACGTTGGTTCGAAACCGATTCAAATTCGAATTCAAAATCAAGTCAAAAAATAAAGGTTTTCAAATATTAAAACTAAAATGTTCGAGATGTGCCAAATAATTCATAAGTAATATTGCTGGGTGAACCAAGTCTTTACAAAATATTTAAATGCACTAAACTAAATAAAACAGTAGCAAGAACAATTAGATAAATGCCTTTTATTAATTATAAAATATTAAACCATTTTATTTGAGGTTTAAACTTTTTGTGGCAGTGGTGTAATTAGTAGAACTAATTTAGGTACTACTAAAATATTTTAAAAAACTAAAATAGATTGATGAATGTAATCAAACAGTAAAGAAATAACACACAAAAATAATAATAGAAAGAACCCCCCTGGCCACTGGGCTTCACCCAATCGCCTCTGGGGCGCCAGCCGCCCACCCCATTTCCCTTAACCCCATCGCCTCGTGACCTAGAACCCGCTACCCCACTTCTCCCCGAAATATCTCCTCCCCTCTCTCCGATTGGATCGGGAGGGGGAACAAACCACCGACGCCACCGCCCCGATCCTGTCCCCCCGGAGCTGCCACGCCGTCGTCGACTGCCTCGTCGCCGTTCCGTCCTCGACCTCCTCTTCGTCAGACCACGCCGGAACTCGTCGCGCCGCCGCCTGGCATCGGCGCCCGCCTCCTCACTCCTCCCCACCGCCCGACGTGCTCGATGCCGGCGCCGCATAGCCACCGCTTGGAGGACCTCCCCGCCATCGCCGTTCGTCGGGGCAACCTCACCGGAGCTCCTCTGCCTCGACCCCGCCGTCGCCGGAACGCCACCTCGATCCCCCTCCTCGTCGGACCTCGCGTCCTCGGCCTCTTCCCCGTCGGCCGCCAGCAAGCCTCGGCGCCCCCTCTCCCCATCAACGCTGGTGAGGCCCTGGGCCTCTGCCCTTCTCTGCCTCACGCCTCGCTCGCGGTCACCGCACGCTAGACGACCCCACAAGCGCGCCCGCGGTGAGCACGCGCTCACCGTGCCCCGCGCGCCCTCTGTGCTGAGCTCCCCGCGCCCGAGTCATCCTCGTTGTGCGCTGCATCCCCGCATCGATCACGACGGTCTACACTGCCGCTGTTGGCCCCGTGCTCCCCCTCGTGCTGCTCTACTGCGACGGCTACCGCTGCGGGCGCTGCGCCACCGTGGCCTACGGCCACTGCCACCGCTGCCTGCCGGCCAAGTGCCGCCGTGGCCGGCGCCCCTCTACCCGAGCGCGCGTGCAAAATCCCCTGCTGGGGCCTGCCTTTTAGTTAGCAGATAACCTACCCCCTAGCACACTGACTATGGGACCCCCACGCACTAATTAGGAGTTTGGGTCAAACTAAAATTAGTTAACTAAAATGTCTCACTGACCTTTGGGTCCCACCCCACCTAAATAACCTATTTAAACAATCTGTTAAACAACTGGTTAATGACATGTGGGACCTACTGGTCAGGTTGACCAGTCAACGGTCAAGCTTTGACTGTTGACTGGGCTGCTGACTCAGCCCCTTATCCCCACCAGTCAGCCCCATGTGTACACCTATGGATACACTTATGCGTACCCATAGCATTTAACTATTTAATTTTCGAATTAAAATAATTTTAGAAAATGTTTAAAAACTTTGTAAATTAATATAAAATAAACCGTAAGTCAGATGAAAAAACTTTGAACATGAAAGTTGCTCAGAACGACGAGACGAATCCGGATATGCAGTCCGTTCGTCCGCCACATATCCCTAGCATAGCAAACGTGCAACAACCCCCTCCGGTTCGTCTGTCCGAAAACGTCAAACACCGGGAATACTTTCTCGAATGTTTTTCCCTTTTCGTCAGTAGCACCTACTACTACGTTAGGTCACCTCTAGCACCATGTAATGCCATGTTACACTTTGTAATGCTTTCATTGCTCTGTTATTTATTGTGTTCCCCCTCCGTTACTTCTTTTCGGTAGACCCCGAGACTGCCGGCGACCCCCAGTTCGACTACGGTGTTGACGACCCTTCCTTCTTGCCAGAGCAACCAGGCAAGCCCCCCCTTGATCACCAGATATCGCCTATTCTCTTCTATACTGCTTGCATTAGAGTAGTGTAGCATGTTACTGCTTTCCGTTATCCTATCCTGATGCATAGCCTGTCCTTGTTACTACTGTTCTTATCTTTACCTGCAATCCTACAGGCCTAGTATAGGATGCTAGTATTCCATCTGTGGCCCTACATTCTTGTCCGTCTGCTGTGCTATACTATCGGGCCGTGATCACTCGGGAGGTGATCATGGGTATATATTATATACTTTATACATGATACATGTGGTGACTAAAGTCGGGTCGGCTTGTGGAGCACCCGCGAGTGATTCACGGATTGGGGCTGAAAGGACCTTTGTCCCAACGACTCTGTGTGGATCTTTGTGGCGGGCGACAGGGCAGGTTGAGACCGCCTAGGAGAGAGGTGGGCCTGGCCTGTTCGGCGTTCATGGATACTTAACACGCTTAACGAGATCTTGGTATTTGATCTGAGTTGGGTCATTGACCTTATACGCACTAACCGCCACGTGGGACAAGATATGGGCAACCGCGCCGTGGTATCACCAAGCATTTCGTGACGCCAGCGACTAAGCGGCATGCGCCGGATTGACCGAACGCTCGCTAGGCTAGGTCTGCTTCCGGTCGCGTTCGCAACGTGCAGGTGTGCTAAGGGCGATTGGCCCAGACCCCTGTGCGCTTAGGTTTAGACCGGCGTGCTGACCTCTCTGTTGTGCCTAGGTGGGGCTGCGACGTGTTGATCTTCCGTGGCCGGGCATGACCCAGGAAAGTGTGTCCGGCCAAATGGGATCGAGCTTGTCGGGTAATGTGGTGCACCCCTGCAGGGAAGTTAATCTATTCGAATAGCCATGATCTTCGGTAACAGGACGACTTGGAGTTGTACCTTGACCTTATGACAACTAGAACCGGATACTTAATAAAACACACCCTTCCAAGTGCCAGATACAACTCGGTGGTCGCTCTCTAACAGGGCTGCGAGGAGAGGATCGCCGGGTAGGATTATGCTATGCGATGCTACTTGGAGGACTTCAGTCTACTCTCTTCTACATGCTGCAAGACGGAGGCTGCGAGCGTAGTCTTGACGTGATTAGTTATCCCCTCTTATTCGGCATTCTGCAGCTCAGTCCACCGATATGGCCCTTTACACATATAGCCATGCATATGTAGTGTAGCTCCTTGCTTGCAGTACTTTGGATGAGTACTCACGCTTGCCTTGTTCCCGTTTTCCCCTTTCTTTACCCGATTGCTGCAACAGACGATGGAGCCAGGAGCGACGCCACCGTCGATGACGACTACTACACTGGAGGTGCCTACTACTACGTGCAGCCGGCGGCGACCGACCGGAGTAGTTAGGAGGATCCTGCGGGAGGCCTGCGCCTCTTCGATCTGATCCCGGTTTGTGCTAGCCATCTTATGGCAAACTTGTTTAACTTATGTCTGTACTCAGATATTGGTGCTTCCGCTGACTCGTCTATGATCGAGCACTTGTATTCGAGCCCTCGAGGCCCCTGGCTTGTATTATGATGCTTGTATGACTTACATATGTTTTAGAGTTGTGTTGTGATATCTTCCCGTGAGTCCCTGATCTTGATCGTACACAATTGCGTGCATGATTAGTGTATGATTGAATCGGGGGCGTCACAGAACCTACTCCTAGTAGGAGTAGGATTCCCCCCTTGGGCTCGCCCCTTGTTGGCGGCCGGTGATACGTCTCCAACGTATCTATAATTTTTTATTGTTCCATGCTATATTATATTATGTTATGGACATTATTGGGCTTTCTTATACACTTTTATATTATTTTTGGGACTAACCTATTAACCGGAGGCCCAGGCTAGAATTGATGTTTTTTCCCTATTTCAGAGTTTTGCAGAACAAGAATATCAAATGGAGTCCAAACGGAATGAAACCTTCGGGAACGTGATTTTCGGAACAAAAGTGATTTAGAGGACTTGGACCCTAGGTCAAGACATCAACCAGGAAGGCACGAGGTAGGGGTTGCGCCTTACCCCCCAGGGCGCGCCCTCCACCCTCGTGGGCCCCATGTTGCTCCACCGACGTACTTCTTCCTCCTATATATACCTACGTACCCCAAACTACAAGATACGGAGCCAAAAACCTAATCCAGCGCCGCAACCATCTGTACCTGTGAGATGCCATCTTGGGGCCTGTTCAGGAGCTCCACCGGAGGGGGCATCGATCACGGAGGGCTTCTACATCAACACCATAGCCTCTCCGATGATGTGTGAGTAGTTTACCTTAGACCTTCGGGTCCATAGTTATTAGCTAGATGGCTTCTTCTCTCTTTTTGGATCTCAATACAATGTTCTCCCCCTCTCTCGTGGAGATCTATTCAATGTAATCTTCTTTTGCGGTGTGTTTGTTGAGACCGATGAATTGTGGGTTTATGATCAAGTTTATCTATGAACAATATTTGAATCTTCTCTGAATTCTTTTATGTATGATTGGTTATCTTTGCTAGTCTCTTCGAATTATTAGTTTGGTTTGGCCTACTAGATTGATCTTTCTTGCAATGGGAGAAGTGCTTAGCTTTGGGTTCAATCTTGCGGTGTCCTTTCCCAAAGGATGAGGGGCAGCAAGGCACATATTGTATTGTTGCCATCGAGGATAACAAGATGGGGTTTATATCATATTGCTTGCGTTCGTTGCGAGGATTTATTTGTTTGTGTAGGTGCGAGGGACTCGTGCATGGCCTCCTACTGGATTGATACCTTGGTTCTCAAAAACTAAGGGAAATGCTTACGCTACTTTGCTGCATCACCCTTTCCTCTTCAAGGGAAAACCAACACAGTGCTCAAGAGGTAGCAAGAAGGATTTCTGGCGCCGTTGCCGGGGAGATTCGCGCAAGGTCAAGACAAGATTTGGACTCCCGACAACGAGCCATTTCTGGCGCCGTTGCCGGGGAGTCTACGCAAAAGTCAACACACCAAGTACCCATCACAAACCCTTATCTCCCGCATTACATTATTTGCCATTTGCCTCTCGTTTTCCTCTCCCCCACTTCACCCTTGCCGTTTTATTCGCCTTCTTCCCGTATGACTTTCTGTTTGTGTTTCCATGTGCCTTCTATTTTCTTGCATCTTTGCTTGCTAAAAATCTATTGATATGGATCCACTTAAAGTGTTCTACTTGGATCATCTTCGATCCTTATGCGCTCGTGCTGAAACCCCAACTAGCCTAGTTGATGGGAAATCTTTAGATGAGCATGCTCATTTTGTGCGTCACTGTTTGTCTAAAAAAGGTAAACTCTTATGGAATCAAATAAACAAATTGTTGTGTTATGCTTGGAATCTTTGTGAAATTTGTGATTTTACTTGTTGCTCTAAGAACCCTAAAAAACACCTTCCCTACCTATGTGAGTTTAATGAAAATGAAATCTTATCTTCTTATGCAAAGGGTGTTTATAGTTACTATGATATCGAACAAATTGAAGAATTTGTTGCTTTTAAGGGTGCTTATGAAGTTGCTTCTTTGATTGAAAAGTATGATATTTCTCTCTACGAATCTAAAAATTTTGACATACTTAAATATTGCTATGAAAACTATACTCATAATGTCTATGTCAAAGAATTTATTGAGAGAATGACCGTTGCTTTGGAAGAAAATAATGATATGCATGAATCTATAGATAATGATGATTCCGATGATTTGATTGAAATATCCCTTGATGAACATGATGCTTTCTATTCTTGTGGCCATGATGCCAATATTTATGAAGATGAATTTGCTATAGTTCCTTATGTTAAACATGCGATCGTTGCTATTGCACCCATACTTGATAGTTCCTTTGATGAAAAGCATGATTGCAATGATGTTATTATAAAATATGTTAATGATATGCAAAACCCTAAGCTTGGGGATGCTAGTTTTGCTATGTCTACTACTTGTTGCAATGATCATGATTGGGGTGATTCTTCTTATGATCTTGAAAATTTATTTAAGCCCCATGATGAATATGAGATCGATAATAGTGTTTGCAATATTATTGAAAGTGGGTTTGGAAGAGTGTCAACTTTAGATCCCACATATTTGTAGAATGTTCTATCTTATGAAATTTTTGATAAAAGTGGGTTTGGAGAGGTCATGACTTTAGTTAATGATAATCCCACTATTTTGGAAGAGTGTCAACTTTGCATGCATGTGGATCGCGTTGAAAATATTTTATATGGTAGATATTTTGTTGAATTTGCTTATGATCCCACATGTAATTATTATGAGAGAGGAAAATATGGTTGTAGAAAATTTCATGATAATAAATCACCTCTCGTTATGTTGAGATTGCTATTGTTTCTTTCCGCTTCCTTGCATATGCTAGTTTCTGCTTGTCTTGATAATTTGTTTGCTTATAAGATGCCTATGCATAGGAAGTATGTTAGACTTAGATGTGTTTTTCACATGCTATATGATGCTCTCTTTGTGCTTCAATTCATGGCTTTCATGTGAGCATCATTGAAATTATCAGTGCCTAGCTAGGGGCATTAAACGATAGCGCTTGTTGGGAGGCAACCCAATTTTATTTTTAGTTTTTTTGCTTTTTTCTTATGTTTAGGAATAAATATTTGATCTAGCCTCTGTTTATACTTGTTTTATGTTTAATTTAGTGTTTGTGCCAAGCTAAACCTATAGGATCTTCTTGGATAATAGTTATTTGATCTTGCTGTAAATTCCAGAAACTTTCTGTTCACGAAAATAATTATTAAAAATCACCAGAACGTGATAAAATATTGATTCCAATTGCTTCTAATCAATAAACAAATTGTATATGTCGTACTATTTTTGCTGAATTTTTGGAGTTCCAGAAGTTTGCGTTAGTTACAGATTACTACAGACTGTTCTGTTTTTGACAGATTCTGTTTTTCGTGTGTTGTTTGCTTATTTTGAAGAATCTATGGCTAGTAAAATAGTTTATAAACCATATAGAAGTTGGAATAAATTAGGTTTAACACCAATATAAATAAATAATGAGTTCACTACAGTACCTTGAAGTGGTGTTTTGTTTTCTTTCGCTAACGGAGCTCACGAGATTTTCTGTTAAGTTTTGTGTTGTGAAGTTTTCAAGTTTTGGGTGAAAAATTTGATGGATTATGGAACAAGGAGTGGCAAGAGCCTAAGCTTGGGTATGCCCATGGCACCCCAAGATAATCTAAGGACACCAAAAAGCCAAAGCTTGGGGATGCCCCGGAAGGCATCCCCTCTTTCGTCTACTTCCGTCGGTAACTTTACTTGGAGCTATATTTTTATTCACCACATGATATGTGTTTTGCTTGGAGCGTCTTGTATGATTTGAATATTTTACTTTTAGTTTACCACAATCATCCTTGCTGTACACACCTTTTGAGAGAGACACACATGATTCATAAATTATTAGAATAATCTATGTGCTTCACTTATATCTTTTGAGTTATATAGTTTTTGATCTAGTACTTCACTTATATCTTTTAGAGTACGGTGGTGGTTTTGTTTTATAGAAACTATTATTATCTCATGCTTCACTAAGATTATTTTGAGAGTATTAAACAACATGGTAATTTGCTTAAATAATCCTAATATGCTAGGTATTCAAGACTAGTAAAAACTTTCTTATGAGTGTGTTGAATACTAAGAAAAGTTTGATGCTTGATGATTGTTTTGAGACATGGAGGTAGTGATATCAAAGTTGTGCTAGTTGAGTGATACGTCTTCAACGTATCTATAATTTTTGATTGTTCCATGCTATTTTATTATCCATCTTGGATGTTTTATGGGCTTTACTATGCACTTTTATATTATTTTTGGGACTAACCTATTGACCCAGAGCCCAGTGCCAGTTCCTGTTTTTTCCCTTGTTTCAGTGTTTCGAAGAAAAGGAATATCAACGGAGTCGAAATGGAATGAAACCTTTTGGAGAAGTTATTTTTGGAAGGAAAGCTACCTGATAGACTTGGAGTGCACGTCAGGAAAGAAACGAGGGAGCCACAAGGTAGGGGGGCACGCCCACCCCCCTAGGGCGCGCCCTCCACCCTCGTGGGCCCCTCGTGGCTCCCCTGACATACTTCTTCCACCTATATATATCCATATACCCTAAAAACTTCGGGGAACAGAACAGATCAGGAGTTCCACCGCCGCAAGCCTCTGTAGCCACCAAAAACCAATCGGGACCCTGTTCCGGCACCCTGCCGGAGGGGGGAACCCTCACCAGTGGCCATCTTCATCATCCCGGTGATCTCCATGACGAGGACGGAGTTGTTCACCCTCGGGGCTGAGGGTATGTACCAGTAGCTATGTGTTTGATCTCTCTCTCTCTCGTGTTCTTGATTTGGCACGATCTTGACTTATTGCAAGCTTTGCTATTATAGTTGGATGTTATGTTGCTTCTCCCCCTCTACTCTCTTGTAATGGATTGAGTTTTCCCTTTGAAGTAATCTTATCGGATTGAGTCTTTAATGACTTGAGAACACTTTATGTATGTCTTGCCGTGCGTATCTGTGGTGACAATGGGATATCACGTGATTCACTTGATGTATGTTTTGGTGATCAACTTGCGGGTTCCACCCATGAACCTATGCATAGGGGTTAGCACACGTTTTCGTCTCGATTCTCCGGTAGAAACTTTTGGGCACTCTTTAAGGTTCTATATGTTGGTTGAATAGATGAATCTGAGATTGTGTGATGCATAACGTATAATCATACCCACGGATACTTGAGGTGACATTGGAGTATCTAGGTGACATTAGGGTTTTGATTTATTTGTGTCTTAAGATGTTATTCTAGTACGAACTCTAGGGCTATTTGTGACACTTATAGGAATAGCCCAACGGATTGATTGGAAAGAATAACTTTGAGGTGGTTTCGTACCCTACCATAATCTCTTCGTTTGTTCTCCGCTATTAGTGACTTTGGAGTGACTCTTTGTTGCATGTTGAGGGATAGTTATATGATACAATTGTGTTATTTATTGTTGAGAGAACTTGCACTAGTGAAAGTATGAACCCTAGGCCTTGTTTCCTAGCATTGCAATACCGTTTACGCTCACTTTTACCACTTGTTACCTTGCTGTTTTTATATTTTCATATTACAAAAACCTATATCTACCATCCGTATTGCACTTGTATTACCATCTCTTCGCCGAACTAGTGCACCTATACAATTTACCATTGTATTGGGTGTGTTGGGGACACAAGAGACTCTTTGTTATTTGGTTGCAGGGTTGTTTGAGAGAGGCCATCTTCAACCTACGCCTCCCACGGATTGATAAACCTTAGTTCATCCACTTGAGGGAAATTTGCTACTGTCCTACAAACCTCTGCACTTGGAGGCCCAACAACGTCTACAAGAAGAAGGTTGCATAGTAGGCATCAAGCTCTTTTCTGGCACCGTTGCCGGGGAGGCTAGGTAAGCGGCACTCACACCCCGTCAACTAAGATCTTTTCTGGCGCCGTTGCTGGGGAGGTGAGTGCTTGAAGGTATATCTTTAGATCTTGCAATCGAATCTTTTTGTTTCTTGTTTTAGCACTAGTTTAGTTTATAAAAGAAAACTACAAAAAATGGAATTGAGAGTGCCTCATATGCTTCATCTTTTTAATGTCTTCCGTGAAAATAAGGATTGCGATAATTGTGCTCAATTGCTAGAGGAAGAATGCATTAAAATGTTTGGCACTAAATATGTGAATGATGATCATGATTGCAATGTTGTTAGTATGAATTCCTTGAATATCCATGATGCTAATGATATGCAAAGACACAAGCTTGGGGAAGCTATGTTTGATGAAGATGATATTTTTTGTCCCCCAAGCTTTGATGAGCAAATTTACTATGATGAAAGCATGCCTTCTATCTATGATGATTATTATGATGACACGTATGCGATAAAGAATAATGATAACCATGAAACTTGTCATCTTGATCTTAATTTTCACTCACATGATAGTTATTTTGTTGAGTTTGCTCCCACTACAATTGATGAGAATAGATTTGCTTATGTGGAGAGTAATAAAAATTCTATGCTTATGCATCATGAAAAGAATGCTTTAGGTACTGGTTATATTATTGAATTCATTCATGATGCTACTGAAAATTATTATGGGGGAGGAATATACGCTTGTAGGAATTGCAATAATACCAAGTTTCCTCTCTATGTGCTTAAAGTTTTGAAGTTATGCTTGTTTTTCCTTCCTATGCTAGTTGATTATTGTTCCCATAAGTTGTTTGCTCACAAAATCCCAATGCATTGGAAGTGGGTTAAACTTAAATGTGCTAGTCATATTCTTCATGATGCTCTCTTTATGTTTCAATTCTTATCTTTTATGTGAGCATCATTGAAATCGTCATGCCTAGCTAGGGGCGTTAAACGTTAGCGTTTGTTGGGAGGCAACCCAATTTTATTTTAGTTTCTTGATTTTTGGTTCTGTTTAGGAATAAATAATACATCTAGCCTCTTTTTAGATGTGGTTTTATGTTTTAATTAGTGTTTGTGCCAAGTAGAACCTTTGGGAAGACTTGGGTGAAGTCTTTATGATCATGCTGTAAAAAACAGAAACTTTAGCGCTCACGAGATTAGCTTCAACTTTTTACTGGAGAGTGATATTTAGTTGATTCTTTTTGCAGATGATTACTAGACAAATTACTCAGGTCTAACAATTTACTTTAGAATTTTTGGAGTTCCAGAAGTTTGCGTTAGTTACAGATTACTACAGACTTTTCTTTTTTTGACAGATTCTGTTTTTCGTGTGTTGTTTGCTTATTTTGATGAATCTATGGCTAGTAAAATAGTTTATAAACCATAGAGAAGTTGGAATACAGTAGGTTTAACACCAATATAAATAAATAATGAGTTCATTACAGTACCTTGAAGTGGTGTTTTGTTTTCTTTCGTTAACGGAGCTTACGAGTTTTCTGTTAAGTATTGTGTTGTGAAGTTTTCATGTTTTGGGTAAATATTCGATGGATTATGGAATAAGGAGTGGCAAGAGCCTAATATTGGGGATTCCCAAGGCACCCCAAGGTAATATTCAAGGACAACCAAGAGCCTAAGCTTGGGGATGCCCCGGATGGCATCCCGTCTTTCGTCTTCATTCATCGGTAACTTTACTTGGAGCTATATTTTTATTCGCCACATGATATGTGTTTTGCTTGGAGCATCATTTTATTTTCTTTGGTTTGGATTTCTGTTTGAATAAAGTACCAAAATCTGAAATTATTAAATGGGAGAGTGTTCACACAGTTTCATAATTATCCGACTACTCATTGATCTTCACTTATATCTTTCGGAGTAGTTTGTTGTTTGCTCTAGTGCTTCACTTATATCTTTTAAAGCACGGTAGTGGTTTTATTTCAAAGAAATAGATGAACTCTCATGCTTCAGTTATATTATTTTGAGAGTCTTAAACAGCATGGTAGTTTTCTTTAACAATAATAGGCATACAAGATTAGTAAAAGAAAAATTCTTTTGAGTGTGTTGAATACTAAGAGAAGTTTGATGCTTGATGATTGTTTTGAGATATGGAGGTAGTAATATTAGAGTCATGCTAGTTGGGTAGTTGTGAATTTGAGAAATATTTGTGTTAAAGTTTGTGATTCCCGTAGCATGCACGTATGGTGAACCGTTATGTGATGAAGTCGGAGCATAATTTATTTATTGATTGTCTTCCTTATGAGTGGCGGTCGGGGATGAGCGATGGTCTTTTCCTACCAATCTATCCCCCTAGGAGCATGCGCGTAATACTTTGCTTTGATAACTTGTAGATTTTTGCAATAAGTATATGAGTTCTTTATGCCTAATGTTGAGCCCATGGATTATACGCACTTTCTTCCTTCCACCATTGCTAGCCTCTCTAATACCGCAAGACCTTTCACGGTATCATACACCCACCATATACCTTCCTCAAAACAGCCACCATACCTACCTATCATGGCATTTCCATAGCCATTTCGAGATATATTGCCATGCAACTTTCCACCGTTCCGTTTATTATGACACGCTCCATCATTGTCATATTGCTTAGCATGATCATGTAGTTGACATCGTATTTGTGGCAAAGCCACTATTCATAATTCTTTCATACATGTCACTCTTGATTCATTGCATATCCCGGTACACCACCGTAGGCATTCATATAGAGTCATATTTTGTTCTAAGTATCGATTTGTAATTGTTGAGTTGTAAGAAAATATAAGTGTGATGATCTTCATTTTTAGAGCATTGTCCCAAGTGAGGAAAGGATGATGGAGACTATGATTCCCCCACAAGTCGGGATGAGACTCCGGACGAAAAAAAGGGAGAGAAAAGAGGCCATAAAAAAAGAGAAAAGGCCCAAATAAAAAAAATGAAAGAAAAAGAGAGAAGGGACAATGTTACTATCCTTCTACCACACTTGTGCTTCAAAGTAGCACCATGATCTTCATGATAGAGAGTCTCTCGTTTTGTCACTTTCATATACTAGTGGGAAGTTTTCATTATAGAACTTGGCTTGTATATTCCAATAATGGGCTTCCTCAAAATGCGCTAGGTCTTCGTGAGCAAGCGAGTTGGATGCACTCCCACTTAGTTTCTTTTGTTGAGCTTTCATATGTTTATAGCTCTAGTGCATCCGTTGCATGGCAATCCCTACTCACTCACATTGATATCTATTGATGGGCATCTCCATAGCCCATTGATACGCCTAGTTGATGTGAGACTATCTTCTCCCTTTTTTGTCTTCTCCACAACCACCATTCTATTCCACATATAGTGCTATATCCATGGCTCACGCTCATGTATTGCGTGAAGATTGAAAAAGTTTGAGAATGTCAAAAGTATGAAACAATTGCTTGGCTTGTCGTCGGGGTTGTGCATGATTTAAATACTTTGTGTGGTGAAGATAGAGCATAGCCAGACTATATGATTTTGTAGGGATAACTTTCTTTGGCCATGTTATTTTGAGAAGACATAATTGCTTAGTTAGTATGCTTGAAGTATTATTATTTTTATGTCAATATGAACTTTTATCTTGAATCTTTCGGATCTGAATATTCATACCACAAGTCAGAAGAATTACATTGAAATTATGCCAAGTAGCATTCCACATCAAAAATTCTGTTTTTATTCCTACTCGAGGACGAGCAGGAATTAAGCTTGGGGATGCTGATACGTCTCCAACGTATCTATAATTTTTTATTGTTCCATGCTATTTTATTATCCATCTTGGATGTTTTATGGGCTTTACTATGCACTTTTATATTATTTTTGGGACTAACCTATTGACCCAGAGCCCAGTGCCAATTCCTGTTTTTTCCCTTGTTTCAGTGTTTCGAAGAAAAGGAATATCAAACGGAGTCGAAACGGAATGAAACCTTCTGGAGAAGTTATTTTTGGAAGGAAAGCTACCCGATAGACTTGGAGTGCACGTCAGGAAAGAAACGAGGGAGCCACGAGGTAGGGGGCGCGCCCACCCCCCTAGGGCGCACCCTCCACCCTCGTGGGCCCCTCGTGGCTCCCCTGACATACTTCTTCCGCCTATATATATCCATATACCCTATAAACTTCAGGGAACATAATATATCGGGAATTCTGCCGCCGCAAGCCTCTGTAGCCACCAAAAACCAATCCGGACCCTATTCCGGCACCCTGCCGGAGGGGGGAACCCTCACAAGTGGCCATCTTCATCATCCCGGCGATCTCCATGACGAGGAGGGAGTAGTTCACCCTCGGGGCTGAGGGTATGTACCAGTAGCTATGTGTCTGATCTCTCTCTCTCTCTCTCTCTCTCTCTCTCTCTCGGGTTCTTGATTTGGCACGATGTTGATGTATTGCGAGCTTTGCTATTATAGTTGGACCTTATGTTGCTTCTCCCCCTCTACTCTCTTGGAATGGATTGAGTTTTCCCTTTGAAGTAATCTTATCGGATTGAGTCTTTAATAACTTGAGAACACTTGATGTATGTCTTGCCGTGCGTATCTGTGGTGACAATGGGATATCACGTGATTCACTTGATGTATGTTTTCGTGATCAACTTGCGGGTTCCGCCCATGAACCTATGCATAGGGGTTGGCACACGTTTTCATCTTGATTCTCCGGTAGAAACTTTGGGGCACTCTTTGAGGTTCAATATGTTGGTTGAATAGATGATTCTGAGATTGCGTGATGCATATCGTATAATCATACCCACGGATACTTGAGGTGACATTGGAGTATGTAGGTGACATTAGGGTTTTGATTGATTTGTGTCTTAAGGTGTTATTCTAGTACGAACTCTAGGGCTGTTTGTGACACTTATAGGAATAGCCCAACGGATTGATTAGAAAGAATAACTTTGAGGTGGTTTCGTACCCTATCCTAATCTCTTCGTTTGTTGTTCGCTATTAGTGACTTTGGAGTGACTCTTTTTTGCATGTTGAGGGATAGTTATATGATCCAATTATGTTATTATTGTTGAGAGAACTTGCACTAGTGAAAGTATGAACCCTAGGCCTTGTTTCCTAGCATTGCAATACCGTTTACGCTCACTTTTACCACTTGTTACCTTGCTGTTTTTATATTTTCAGATTACAAAAACCTATATCTACCATCCATATTGCACTTGTATCACCATCTCTTCGCCGAACTAGTGCACCTATACAATTTACCATTGTATTGGGTGTTTTGGGGACACAAGAGACTCTTTGTTATTTGGTTGCAGGGTTGTTTGAGAGAGACCATCTTCAACCAACGCCTCCCACGGATTGATAAACCTTAGGTCATCCACTTGAGGGAAATTTGCTACTGTCCTACAAACCTCTGCACTTGGAGGCCCAACAGCGTCTACAAGAAGAAGGTTGCATAGTAGACATCATTGAGCAGTTGTGAATTTGAGAAATACTTGTGTTGAAGTTTGCAAGTCCTGTAGCATGCACGCATGGTAAACGTTATGTAACAAATTTGAAACATGAGGTGTTCTTTGGTTGTCCTCCTTATGAGTGGCGGTCGGGGACGAGCCATGGTCTTTTCGTACCAATCTAGCCACCTAGGAGCATGCGCGTAGTGCTTGGTTTTTGATGACTTGTAGATTTTTGCAATAAGTATGTGAGTTCTTTATGACTAATGTTGAGTCCATGGATTATACGCACTCTCACCTTTCCATCATTGCTAGCCTCTTGATGCGTGCATTGCCCTTTCTCATATTGAGAGTTGGTGCAAACTTCACGATGCATCCAAACCCGTGATATGATACGCTCTTTCACACATAAACCTCCTTATATCTTCCTCAAAACATCCACCATACCTACCTATTATGGCATTTCCATAGCCATTCGAGATATATTGCCATGCAACTTTCCACCGTTCTGTTTATCATGACACGTTCATCATTGTCATATTGCTTTGCATGATCATGTAGTTGACATAGTATTTGTGGCAAAGCCACCATTCATAATTCTTTCATACATGTCACTCTTGGTTCATTGCATATCCCGTACACTCACGGAGGCATTCATATAGAGTCATACTTTGTTCTAGTATCGAGTTGTAATCATTGAGTTGTAAATAAATAGAAGTGTGATGATCATCATTTTCTAGAGCATTGTCCCAAGTGAGGAAAAAAAGAGAAAGGCCATAAAAAAAAAAGAAGGCCCAAAAAATGAGGGAAAAAGAGAGAAGGGACAATGTTACTATCCTTTTTACCACACTTGTGCTTCAAAGTAGCACCATAATCTTCGTGATAGAGAGTCTCTTTTTTTGTCACTTTCATATACTAGTGGAAATTTTCATTATAGAACTTGGCTGGTATATTTCAACAATGGGCTTCCTCAAATGCCCTAGGTCTTCGTGAGCAAGCAAGTTGGATGCACGCCCACTTAGTTTCTTTTGTTGAGCTTTCATATATTTATAGCTCTGGTGCATCCGTTGCATGGCAATCCCTACTCCTTGCATTAACATCAATCGATGGGCATCTCCATAGCTCATTGATTAGCCTCGTTGATGTGAGACTTTCTCCCTTTTTGTCTTCTCCACATAACCCCCATCATTATATTCTATTCCACCCATAGTGGTATATCCATGGCTCACGCTCATGTATTGCGTGAAGGTTGAAAAAGTTTGAGATTACTAAAGTATGAAACAATTGCTTGGCTTGTCATCGGGATTGTGCATGATGAGAGCATTCTTGTGTGACGAAAATGGAGCATGACTAAACTATATGATTTTGTAGGGATGTACTTTCTTTGGCCATGTTATTTTGAGAGGACATAATTGCTTATTTAGTATGCTTGAAGTATTATTATTTTTATGTCAATATTGAACTTTTATCTTGAATATTTCAGATCTGAATATTCATACCACAATTAAGAAGAATTACATTGAAATTATGCCAAGTAGCATTCCACATCAAAAATTCTGTTTTTATCATTTACCTACTCGAGGACGAGCAGGAATTAAGCTTGGGGATGCTTCATACGTCTCCAACGTATCTATAATTTTTGATTGTTCCTTTCTATATTATATTCTGTTTTGGACATTATTGGGCTTTATTATACACTTCTATAGTATTTTTGGGACTAACCTATTAACCGGAGGCCCAGCCCAGAATTGCTGTTTTTTTGCCTATTTCAGAGTTTCGCATAAAAGGAATATCAAACGGAGTCCAAACGGAATGAAACCTTCGGGAACGTGAATTTCGGAACAAACGTGATCCAGAGGACTTGGACCCTACGTCAAGACATCAACCAGGAAGGCACGAGGTAGGGGGCACGCCTACCCCCCAGGGCGCGCCCTCCACCCTCGTGGGCCCCATGTTGCTCCACCGACGTACTTCTTCCTCCTATATATACCTACGCACCCCCAAATTACCAAATACGGAGCCAAAAACCTAATTCCACCGCCACAACCTTCTGTACCCGTGAGATCCCATCTTGGGGCCTGTTCCGGAGCTCCGCCGGAGGGGGCATCGATCATGGAGGGCTTCTACATCAACACCATAGCCTCTCCGATGATGTGTGAGTAGTTTATCTCAGACCTTCGGGTCCATAGTTATTAGCTAGATGGCTTCTTCTCTCTTTTTGGATCTCAATACAATGTTCTCCCCTATCTCATGGAGATCTATTCGATGTAATCTTCTTTTGCGGTGTGTTTGTTGAGACTGATGAATTGTGGGTTTATGATCAAGTTTATCTATGAACAATATTTGAATCTTCTTTGAATTATTTTATGTATGATTGGTTATCTTTGCAAGTCTCTTCAAATTATTAGTTTGGTTTGGCCTACTAGATTGATCTTTCTTGCAATGGGAGAAGTGCTTAGCTTTGGGTTCAATCTTGCGGTGTCCTTTCCCAAAGGATGAGGGGCAGCAAGGCACATATTGTATTGTTGCCATCGAGGATAACAAGATGGGGTTTATATCATATTGCTTGAGTTTATCCCTCTACATCAACACCATAGCCCCTCCGATGAAGTTTGAGTAGTTTACCTCAGACCTTCGGGTCCATAGTTAGTAGCTAGATGGCTTCTTCTCTCTTGTTGGATCTCAATACAATGTTCTCCCCCTCTCTTGTGGAGATCTATTCGATGTAATCTTCTTTTGTGTTGTGTTTGTTGAGACCGATGAATTGTGGGTTTATGATCAAGTTTATCTATGAACAATATTTGTATCTTCTGAGTTCTTTTATGTATGATTGGTTATCTTTGCAAGTCTCTTCGAATTATCAGTTTGGTTTGGCCTACTAGATTGATCTTTCTTGCAATGGGAGAAGTGCTTAGCTTTGGGTTCAATCTTGCGGTGTCCTTTCCCAAAGGATGAGGGGCAGCAAGGCACGTATTGTATTGTTGCCATCGAGGATAAAAAGATGGTGTTTTTATCATATTGCATGAATTTATCCCTCTACATCATGTCATCTTGCTTAAGGCATTACTCTGTTGTTATGAACTTAATTCTCTAGATGCATGCTGGATAGCGGTCGATGTGTGGAGTAATAGTAGTAGATGCAGGCAGGAGTCGGTCTATTTGTCTCAGACGTGATGCCTATATACAAGATCATACCTAGATATTCTCATAACTATGCTCAATTCTGTCAATTGCTCAACAGTAATTTGTTCACCCACCGTAATACTTATGCTCTTGAGAGAAGCCACTAGTGAAACCTATGGCCCCTGGGTCTATTTTCCATCATATTAATCTCCCTACAACAAGTTATTTCTAGCACCGTTTTTATTTTACTTTCTTTACTTCGCATCTTTATCATTAAAATACCAAATATATTATCTTATCATATCTATCAGATCGCACTCTCGTAAGTGACCGTGAAGGGATTGACAACCCCTTTATTGCGTTGGTTGCGAGGATTTATTTGTTTGTGTAGGTGCGAGGGACTCGTGCGTGGCCTCCTACTGGATTGATACCTTGGTTCTCAAAAACTGAGGGAAATACTTACGCTACTTTGCTGCATCACCCTTTCCTCTTCAAGGGAAAAACAACGCAGTGCTCAAGAGGTAGCAGTTGGCCCCCTCCTCCCCTCCTTTATATATGGGGGAGGGGGGCACCCCATAGACACACAAGTTGATCTCTTAACTGTGTGCGGTGCCCCCTCCATAGTTTTCCACCTCGGTCATATTGTCATAGTGCTTAGGCGAAGCCTTGCGTCAGTAACTTCATCATCACCGTCACCACGCTGTCGTGCTGACAAAACTCTCCCTAGGCCTCAGCTGGATCAAGAGTACGAGGGATGTCACCGAGTTGAACGTGTGCAGATCGTGGAGGTGCCGTGCGTTCGATACTTGATCGGTTGGATCGCGAAGACATTTGACTACATCAACCGCGTTACTAAACGCTTCCGCTTTCTGTCTACAAGGGTACGTGGACACACTCTCCCCACTCGTTGCTATGCTTCTCCTAGATAGATCCTGCGTGATCGTAGGATTTTTTTTTGAAATACTACATTCCCCAATAGTGGTATCAGAGCCAGGTTTATGCATAGATGTTATATGCACGAGTAGAACACAAAGAGTTGTGGGCGATAATAGTCATACTGCTTACCAGCATGTAATACTTTGATTCGGCGGTATTTTTGGATGAAGCGACCCAGACTGACATTACATGACCGCGTTCATGAGACAGGTTCTACCGCCGTGCTTCGCACATAGGTGCCTAGTGGGTGTCTGTTTCTCCAACTTTAGTTGAATCGAGTGTGACTACGCCCGGTCCTTGTTGAAGGTTAAAAAAGCACACTTGACGAAAAATCATTGTGGTTTTGATGCGTAGGTAAGAACGGTTCTTGCTAGAAGCCCATAGCAGCCACGTAAAACTTGCAACAACAAAGTAGACGACGTCTAACTTGTTTTTGCAGGGGTTGCTGTGATGTGATATGGTCAAGACGTGATGATATATAAATTGTTGTATGAGATGATCATGTTTTGTAACATTTATCGGCAACTGGAAGGAGCCATATAGTTGTCGCTTTATTGTATGAAATGCAATCGACATGTAATTGCTTTACTTTATCACTAAGCGGTAGCGATAGTCATAGAAGCAATAGTTGGCGAGACGACAATGATGCTTCGATGGAGATCAAGGTGTCAAGCCGGTGATGATGGTGATCATGATGGTGCTTTGGAGATGGAGATCAAAGGCACAAGATGATGATGGCCATATCATATCATTTATTTTGATTGCATGTGATGTTTATCCTTTATGCATCTTATTTTGCTTAGTACGGCCGTAGCATTATAAGATGATCCCTCACTAAATTTCAAGGTATAAGTGTTCTGCCTCACTATGCACCGTTGCTACAATTCTTCGTGCCGAGACACCACGTGATGATTGGGTGTGATAAGCTCTACGTTCACATACAATGGGTGCAAAGCCAGTTTTGCACACGCGGAATACTTGGGTTAAACTTGACGAGCCTAGCATATGCAGATATGGCCTCGGAACACTGAGACTGAAAGGTCGAGCGTGAATCGTATAGTAGATATGATCAACATAGTGATGTTCACCATTGAAAGATACTCCATCTCACGTGATGATCGGACATGGTTTAGTTGATATGGATCACATGATCATTTAGATGACTCGAGGGATGTCTATCTAAGTGGGAGTTCTTAAGTAATATGATTAATTGAACTTTAATTTATCATGAACTTAGTCCTGATAGTATTTGCATATCTTTGTTGTAGATCAATAGCTTGCGATGTAGCTTCCAATTTATTTTTGATATGTTCCTAGAGAAAATAAGTTGAAAGATGATAGTAGCAATGATGCGGACTTGGTCCGTGAACTGAGGATTATCCTCATTGCTGCATAGAAGAATTATGTCCTTGATGCACCGCTAAGTGATAGACCTATTGCAGGAGCTGATGCACACGTTATAAATGTTTGACAAAGCTCGGTATGATGGCTACTTAATAGTTTAGTGCACCATGCTTTACGGCTTAGAACCGGGACTTCAAAAATGTTTTGAAACGCCATGAAGCATATAAGATGTTCTAAGAGTTTAAATTGGTATTTCATACTCATGCGCGTGTCAAGAGGTATGAGACCTCTGACAGTACTTTGCCTACAAGATGGAGGAGAATAGCTCAACCAGTGAGCATGTGCTCAGATTGTCTGGGTACTACAATTGCTTGAATCAAGTGGGAGTTAATCTACCAGATAAGATAGTAATTGACAAAGTTCTCTAGTCACTATCACCAAGTTACTAGAATTTAGTGATGAACTATAATATGCAAGGGATGACAAAAGTAATTCCCAAGCTCTTCGCGATGCTGAAATCGGCGAAGGTAGAAATCAAGAAATAGCATCAAGTGTTGATGGTTAACAAGACCACTAGTTTCAAGAAAAGGGCAAAGGGAAAGAAAGAGGAACTTCAAAGAATTATAGCAAGCAAGTTGCTTCTCCCATGAAGAAGCCCAAAGCTGGACCCAAGGTTGGAACTGAGTGCTTCTACTACAAAGGAAATGGTCACTGGAAGTGGAACTGCCCTAGATACTTGGCGGATAAGAAGGATGGCAAAGTGAACAAAAGTATATTTGATATACATGTTATTGATGTGTACTTTACTAGTGTTTATAGCAACCCCTCAGTATTTGATACTAGTTTAGTTGCTAAGAGTAGTAACTAAAAACAGGAGTTGCAGAATGAACACGGACTAGTTATGGGCGAAGTGACGATGTGTGTTGGAAATGATTCAAGGTTGATAAGATCACCATCGCACACTCCCTCTACCTTCGAGATTAGTGTCGGACCAAATTAAATGTTATTTGGTGTTTGCGTTGAGCATGAATATGATTGGATCATGTTTATTGCAATACGGTTATTCATTTAAGTCAAAGAATAATTGTTGTTCTCTTTACATGAATAAAACCTTCTATGGTCATACACTTAATATAAATGGTTTATTGAATATCGATCGTAATGATACACATATTCATAATATTGATGCCAAAAGATGCAAAGTAGATAATGATAGTGCAACATATTTGTGGCACTGCCGTTTAGGTCATATTGATGTAAAGCGCATGAAGAAACTCCATGCTGATGGTCTTTTGGAATCACTTGATTATGAATCACTTGATGCTTGTGAACCATGCCTCATGGGCAAGATGACTAAGACTCCGTTCTTCGGAACAATGGAGCGAACAACAGACTTGTTGGAAATAATACATACTGATGTATGCGGTCCGATGAGTGTTGAGGCTCGCGGCGGGTATCGTTATTTTCTAACCTTCATAGATGATTTGAGAAGATATGGGTATATCTGCTTGATGAAACATAAAGTCTGAAACATTTGAAAATTTCAAAGAATTTCAGAGTGAAGTGGGAAATCATCATAATAAGAAAATAAAGTTTCTATGATCTGATCATGGAGGCGAATATTTGAGTTACGAGTTTGTTCACCATTTGAAACAATGTGAAATAGTTTCACAACTCACGCCACCTGGAACACCACAGCGTAATGGTGTGTCCGAACGTTGTATCCGTACTTTATTAGATATGGTGCGATCTATGATGTCTCTTACCGATTTACCACTATTGTTTTGGGGTTATGCATTAGAGATAGCTGTATTCACGTTAAATAGGGCACCATATAAATCCGTTGAGACGACACCGTATGAACTATGGTTTGGCAAGAAACCTAAACTGTCGTTTCTTAAAGTTTGAGGTTGCGATGCTTATGTGAAAAAGCTCAGCCTGATAAGATCGAACCCAAATCGGAGAAGTGCGTCTTCATAGGATACCCAAAAGAAACTGTTGGGTACACCTTCTATCATTGATCTGAAGGCAAGATCTTCGTTGCTAAGAATGGATCATTTCTAGAGAAGAAGTTTCTATCGAAAGAAGTGAGTCGGAGGAAAGTAGAACTTGATGAGGTAACTGTACCTTCTCTCAAATTGGAGAGTAGTTCATCATAGAAATGAGTTCCATGATGCCTACACCAATTAGTGAGGAAGTTAATGATGATGATCATGAAACTTCAGATCAAGTTACTACCGAACCTCGTAGGTCAACCAGAGTATGTTCCGCACCAGAGTGGTACGGTAATCCTGTTCTGGAGGTCATGTTACTTGACCATGACGAACCTACGAACTATGAGAAGCGATGATGAGCCCAAATTCCGTGAAATGGCTTGAGGCCATAAAATCTGAGATGGAATCCATGGATAAGAACAAAGTATGGACTTTGATTGACTTGCCCGATGATTGGCGAGCCATTGAGATTAAATGGATCTTCAAGAGGAAGACGAATGCTGATAGTAGTGTTACTATCTACAAAAGCTCGAATTGTCGCAAAAGGTTTTTCAATAAGTTCAAGGTGTTGACTACGATGAGAGTTTCTCACTCGTATCTATGCGTAGAAGTCTGTCCGAATCATGTTAGCAATTTCCACATTTTATGAAATCTGGCAAATGGATGTCAAAACTACATTCCTTAATGGATTTTTTAAAGAAGAGTTGTATATGATGCAACAAGAAGGTTTTGTCAATCCTAAAGGTGCTAACAAAATGTGCAAGCTCCAGTGATCCATCTATGGACTAGTGCAAGCATCTCGGATTTGGAATATACGCTTTGATAAGGTGATCAAAGCATATGGTTTTATACAGACTTTTGGTGAAGCCTGTATTTACAAGAAAGTGAGTGGGAGCACTACAACCTTTCTGATAAGTATATGTGAATGGCATATTGTTGATCAGAAATTATGTAGAATTTTCTGGAAAGCATAAAGGAGTGTTTGAAAGGAGTTTTTCAAAGAAAGACCTCGGTGAAGCTGCTTACATGTTGGGCATCAAGATCTATAAAAGATAGATCAAAACGCTTGATAAGACTTTCGATGAGTACATACCTTGATAAGATTTTGAAGGAGTTCAAAATAGATCAGTCAAAGAAGGAGTTCTTGCCTGAGTTGAAAGGTGTGAAGTTGAGTAAAGACTAAAGACCCGACCACGGCAGAAAATAGAAAGAGAATGAAAAGTCATTCCCTATGCCTCAGTCATAGGTTCTATAAAGTATGCTATGATGTATACTAGACCTATTGTGTACCTCACAAGGAGTTTGGCAATAGGGTACACTAGTGATCCAGGAGTGGATCACTGGACAACGGTCAAAATTATCCTTAGTGGGATAAGGACATGTTTCTCAGTTATGGAGATGACAAAAAGTTCATCGTAAAGGGTTACGTCGATGCAAGTTTTGACACTGATCTAGATGACTCTAAGTCCCAATCTGGATACATACTGAAAGTGAGAGCGATTAGCTAGAGTAGCTCCGTGCAGAGCATTGTAGACATAGAAAATTTGCAAAGTACATACGGCTCTGAATGTGGCAGACCCGTTGACTAAACTTCTCTCACAAAGAAAAACATGATCACTCTTTGGGTGTTAATCACATAGCGATGTGAACTAGATTATTGACTCTAGTAAACCCTTTGGGTATTAGTCACATGGAGATGTGAACTAATCACATAAAGATGTGAACTAGTGGTGTTAAATCACATGACGATGTGAACTAGATTATTGACTCTAATGCAAGTGGGAGACTGAAGGAAATATGCCCTTGAGGCAATAATAAAGTTGTTATTTATATTTCCTTATATCATGATAAATGTTTATTATTCATTCTAGAATTGTATTAACCGGAAACTTAGTACATGTGTGAATACATAGACAAAACAGAGTGTCCCTAGTATGCCTCTACTTGACTAGCTCGTTAATTTTTAGATGGTTAAGTTTCCTACCATAGACATGTGTTGTCATTAGATGAACGGGATCACATCATTAGAGAATGATGTGATGGACAAGACCCATCCGTTAGCTCAGCATAATGATCATTTAGTTTTATTGCTATTGCTTTCTTCATGACTTATACATGTTCCTATGACTATGAAATTATGCAACTTCCGAATACCAGAGCAACAATTAGTGTGCTATCAAACATCACAACGTAACTGGGTGATTGTAAAGATGCTCTACAGGTGTCTCCGATGGTGTTTGTTGAGTTGGCATAGATCGAGATTAGGATTTGTCACTCCGATTGTCGGGGAGGTATCTCAGGGCCCTCTCGGTAATGCACATCACTATAAGCCTTGCAAGCAATGTGACTAATGAGTTAGTTACATCATGATGCATTACTGAACGAGTAAAGAGACTTGCCGGTAACGAGATTGAACTAGGTATGATGATACCGACGACCGAATCTCGGGCAAGTAACATACCAATGACAAAGGGAACAACGTAGGTTGTTATGCGGTTTGACCGATAAAGATTTTCGTAGAATATGTAGGAGCCAATATGAGCATCCAGGTTCCGCTATTGGTTATTGACCGGAGATGTGTCTCAGTCATGTCTACATAGTTCTTGAACCCGTAGGGTCTGCACGATTAACGTCTGATGACGATTCATATTATGAGTTTATGTGATTTGATGTACCGAAGGTTGTTCGGAGTCTCGGATGTGATCATGGACATGACGAGGAGTCTCGAAATGGTCGAGACATAAAGATTGATATATTGGACCATGTTATTCGGACACCAAAAGTGTTCAGGATAGTTTCGGATAAAACCAGAGTGCCAGAGGGTTACCGGAACCCCCCGGGGAAGTTAGTGGGCCACCATGGGCCTTAGAGGAGAGAGGGCCGGCTAGGAGGTGGTGCACGCCCCCCAGTCCGAATTGGACAAGGGGTGGGGGCGGCGCCCCCCTCCTTCCTTCTCTCCCCTTCCTCATTCCTTCCCCTCCTTGTTGGACTAGGAAAGGGGGAACCTACTCCTAGTAGGAGTAGGATTCCCCCCTTGGGCGCGCCCCTTGTGGCCGGCCGGCCCCCTCCTCCCCTCCTTTATATACGGGGGAGGGGGCACCCCATAGACACACAAGTTGATCTCTTATCCGTGTGCGGTGCCCCCCTCCACAGTTTTCCACTTCGGTCATATTGTCGTAGTGCTTAGACGAAGCCCTGCGTCGGTAACTTCATCATCACTGTCACCACGCCATCGTGCTGATGAAACTCTCCCTCGGCCCCAGCTAGATCAAGAGTACAAGGGACGTCATCGAGATGAACGTGTGCAGATCGCGGGGGTGCCGTGCGTTCCGTACTTGGTCGGTTGGATCGCAAAGACGTTCAACTACATCAACCGCGTTACTAAACACTCCCGCTTTCGGTCTACGAGGGTACGTGGACACACTCTCCCGGCTCGTTGTTATGCTTCTCCTAGATAGATCTTGCGTGATCATAGGAAGTTTTTTGAAATACTACGTTCCCCAACACAAAGGTATATTTGATATACAAATTATTGATGTGTACCTTACTAGTGTTTGTAGTATCCCCTGGGTGTACTAGTTTAGTTGCTAAGATTAGTAACTCAAAACAGGAGTTGCAGAGACTAGTTAAAAGCGAGGTGACGATGTGTGTTGGAAGTGATTCCAAGGTTGATAAGATCATCATCCCACTCTCCCTCTACCTTCGGGGTCAATGTTGAACCTAAATAAATGTTATTTTGTGTTTGCATTGAGCATGAATATGATTGGATCATGTTTATTGCAATACGATTATTCATTTAAGTCAATGAATAATTGTTGTTCTATTTACATGAATAAAACCTTCTGTGGTCATACACCCAATATAAATGGTTTATTGAATCTCGATCATAGTGATACACATATTCATAATATTGATGCCAAAAGATGCAAAGTTGATAATGATAGTGCAACATACTTGTGGCACTGCCGTTTAGGTCATATTGGTGTAAAGCGCATGAAGAAACTCCATGCAGATGGACAATCACTTGATTATGAATCATTTGATACTTGCGAACCATGCCTCATGGGCAAGACGACTAAAACTCCATTCTCCGGAAAAATGGTGCGAGCCAATGACTTATTGGAAATAATACATATCGATGTATGCGGTCCAATGAGTGTTGAGGCACGCGGCGGGTATCGTTATTTTCTGACCTTCACAGATGATTTGAGCATATATGGGTATATCTACTTAATGAAACACAAGTCTGAAACATTTGAAAAGTTCAAAGAATTTTAGAGTGAAGTGGAGAATCATCGTAACAAGAAAATAAAGTGTCTACGATCTAATCAGGGAGATGAATATTTGAGTTACGAGTTTGGCCTTCGTTTAAAACAATGTGGAATTGTTTCACAACTCACGCCACCTGGAACACCACATCGTAATGGTGTGTCCGAACGTCGTAACCGTACTTTATTAGATATGGTGCGTTCTATGATGTCTCTTACCGATTTACCACTATCATATTTGGGTTATGCATTAGAGACAGCCGCATTCACGTTAAATAGGGCACCGTCTAAATCCTTTGAGACGACACTTTATGAACTATGGTTTGGCAAGAAACCTAAGCTATCATTTCTTATAAGTTTGGGGATGCGATGCTTATGTCAAAAGGCTTTAGCCTGATAAGATCAAACCCAAAGCGGAGCAGTGTGTATTCATAGGATACCTGAAAGAAACTATTGGGTATACCTTCTACCATAGATTCGAAGGCAAAAATCTTTGGTGCTAAGGATGAGTTCTCTCGAAAGAAGTGAGTGGGAGGAAAGTAAAACTTGATGAGTTAATTGTACCTTCTCTCAATTTGGAAAGTAGCACATCAGACAAATCTGTTCCTGTGATGCCTACACCAACTAGAGAGGAAGCTAACGATGATGATCATGAAACATCAGATCAAGTTACTACTGGACCTCATAGGTTGAACAGAGCACGTTCCGCACCAGAGTGGTACGGTAATCCTGTCCTGGAAGTCATCACTACAAAAAAGACACTTCCATGATGATACGTGTTTGTCATAGTAGGTCACGTTTTCTGTCATGCATGTACATCCATGACAATTTTATGACAAAATCAAGATAGTCATACTTGTGCTGTCGTAGAAGTATTCCATGACATTACCAAAATTATCATCACAGAAGTGTCCACTTCCATGACGATAAATATCGCGTCATAGAAGTGCTTTCGTCAAGGGTGACCAACACGTGGCATCCATCGTAACGGGACGCCGTTAAGCTATCGGGTCCGGTTTTGGATCCGATAACCCGCTAACAGCAACGACCAATGCCGATTTTCCATGTGTAAAATTCTCATTGGCTGATGGAACCACGTGTCAGCTCCGCGTTGGCACAGGTGTCACTCATCCAATGGCAAGATGCGCCTATGATATGTTGACACGTGTATCGGCCCAAAAGTGGCCCATAAAGATTAAATGGGCCGGCGCAACTAAAGGCCCACAAGATTTAGCGGGCCATATGTAACATCCCAAATTTTCAATTTGGAATGTTATACATTAGATCATCATTGCCTATCATATTTTATTTGCATTTTTGTTTGATCCTAGAAATTCTACGCAACTCAAGGACCTGCGGAGAGAGTTGGGGATTTCGTTATTTTCATATTTGAGTTTTCTCGAATTTTGAAAAGAGGATCGTTTGATTTTAATTATTTTCTCTTCGAATATTTCTTTTATAAAAATAAAAGAGAGAGGATAAAATGACTTCCTCAAAATAAAGAAATATCGAAGGTTTAATATTAAAATCAAATAAGATTTTTATTCAGAGTTTTATCGCTATTTTATTTGAATTAGGAAAAATATGCGTTTTTAAAAAAATTGTATTTTAGGCCCAAATAAATGTTCACCTTGTCCGGCCTATTTTTAGAGGACGGGGAAAATTTATTTCGGGATTTTTGGAGTCCGTTTAGTACTTCTTTTCTTTCTTTTTCTACACGTCGGAGTTACTTAAAAAAAGAGAAACTGACTCCGGGCCGTACCCAAGAGGGACTCCGCCGGGGGCTTTATAAGCCACCGCCCTGAGCCGCCCCAAGGCCCAGCCGCCAGCCCGCCCCGCGCCCGCGCCCCAAACCCTAACCTAGCCGCCGCCACATTGCCGCCGCCGCATTTCTTGCGCCTCCGCCGCCTTAGCCGCCGCCCTAGCCGCCCGCCGCCGCGCCGCCCACCGCCGCGAGCCGCCCGCCTCGTCGGACCTCCGCCGGAGGTAGCCGCCGCCGCCGCCGTTCGTCTCCATTTTATTTTTTCGGTTAACCGTTCGGTTTTTTAGAAAACCTAGATTCGTTTTTTTAGATTAGATCGGTTCGGTTTTTTTGGTTTACTTATTTAGCGAATGCCCGTTCGTACGTTTGTTTTAACGAACGGTTTTCACCATTTAGTCGTAGACAGCGAACGTTCGTTCGTTAGCCTGTTCGTCAGTTTTTCTTTTTCTCGGATTTTCCGTGATTATTTTCGATCGCGATTTCTGATCTGATTTTCGTTTTAGTTTAACTTTTCGCTCGTTTATCGAAATCAGGCGATTCAAGCGCCTAGAGTTTTGTCTCGAAACCCTCTTTCTGTTTAATCAACTTAAACAAGTTTTTGCTACTGTAAAATTTGACTTTATTCCAGATTAGTAATCGAAGCTTGTTTCTTTCGCTGTTTGAGTTTTGTTGCTTCGTTTGATTTGATTCTTTTTGCAAACCGGAGTTCTTAAGTTGAACTTTCTGGTTAGATCTCTTATTTGAGTTTTACCCGTGCCCTTGCTTGATTTCTTATTGTATGCTTGTTTGTTTGCGATAGAGTACCCGGAGTGTGAAGCGTGCTACTACGAGTCTCTAGGTTTCGCGGATCATCAGCAAGGCAAGTAACACTTTGATTATACCTCTTTCATACCCAGTTTTATTGCATTAGATCAATCCTCAAACAATTGCATGGTTAGGATCTGATTTAAATTGTGGGTTTGGGAAGTAGATGTGGTAGTACCTATTCACCTGTTTATTATCAAACCTTGGGAGTTACTTCTATGTTGCTTATATTGCTATGCTATGCTCCTAGACGTGGATTGGGTTTGAGTGTATTCATTACAGATGTGAGTATTGTTAATTAATGGTTAACTTAAGGTGGCAACTTTAATACACATCTGGGTGGATTGAGGCACCTGGGGAATTCCAGTGGTTGCCTGTAATTTTTGAAATCCCGGGGTACCGTGTGATTCTCCTATGGACTGCCACCCAGGCTCAAAGGGATCATAAGATTATTCATGCTAGAAACTTTCGTGTGCAGCCACATGCCATTATGGGCTCTGGCATAGTTGAGTAAGTTGTGGGGAACCTTTCCATGATGGGCTAGCAGATGTAGGGGATTGTAGGTGTACAGGCCTATCTATCGGTTAAAGGGACCTCTTCGGAAAGATTGTGTCTCGGTCATCCGTTTCTCAAACATCATGTAGTGCGAGAAATCAAACGGAGGAGATCGAGTCTTGTGGGGAAAAGTGCACAAACCTCTGCAGAGTGTACAAACTAATCATGGTTAGCCGTGTCCCCGGTTATGGACGTCTTGAGTATCTAGTTTCTGGATTATCATGTGGATCTCATCACTCTTAATATAATTTTATTGGGTTTAATGATGATGCTTAATTGGGATTGAGTTGGGTGAACCTTCTCAATGTTTAACAACCACCATGATAGTTAAATAAAAATATATTCCTTTGTTGTAGGAAAAAAATGGCTTTTCGCAAAACATATTAACCATACAGCCTCCACCAGCCATATATGCATATAGTGATAGCATTATTCTATTCATTACTCTTTTGTGTTACATTGCCAGCATATTCCATGTGCTGACCCGTTTTTGGGCTGCAATGTATCATGTTGCAGACTTTTCAGACGACGAGTAAGGAGCCTTAGGTCGTGGTCTTTCACTCAGCGATGTCGTTGGAGTTGATGGACTCACTTTATCTTCCAAGCCTTCCGTTGTTATCGTATTACATGGCCTTAAGCCATACTTATTGTAATAAGTTCTCTTTTGAGACATTCGATGTAATAAGTGTGTGATTGCTACTCTGTTATAAATCCTTCAAGTACTGTGTGTGTCAGCATTACCGATCCAGGGATGACAGTGATGCACAGAGATCAGACTGTTTGAGGTCTGGTCGCTACACCATAATGGGCCGGCCCAGCTAAAGGCCCACAAGATTTTGCAGACCATAATGGGTCGGCCCAGCTAAAGGCCCAACATTCTCAGTTAAGGCCCGTACGGTTAGTGTTCAATTGGCCCGTCAACGACCCATCCTAAACTTGTCATCATTGCGGCCCATGGTCACTTCTGGCCCTTTAACAGTCCGCTAAGAATTTGGGCCGAATTACGGCCCGGTGTGTTTCCGGTCTGTTAAAGGTCCTGCTTCATTTGGGCCCATTTATAGGCCATTGAAACTTTCGGCCCATAAACGACCGTGAAGGATATGGGTCATATTCGGCCATGTCTGACATTCGGCCTGTTAGAGGCCCACTACAGATTTAGGCCACTTTCAGCCTGTTAACGTCGGACGAAATCCATGGGCCATATGTGGCCCAATGCCACATCGGGCCTACTAACGGCCCATATAAAAATGACACTAATCAAGCCCGACCGAACTTTCGCCTGTTAAAGGCCCGTGTAGTAGGTCGGCGCATTTACGGCCCGTCTGAATTTCGGCCTATGGACGATCCGCATTGTAAATGGGCCACCATTTCGGCCTGCTAGGACCAGTGGGTTATTTGGCACAATCAGGGCCCAATCTTACTTTCGGCCTACTAAAGGCCCATGTTTTTTATGGGCTCGAGATATTTACACATGTAAATGGCCTTTCATTACTGAGGGCCCAAATTATATTTAGGCCTGTTAAAGGCCCACTATGGGCACGGGCCTACCAGAAAAATATGAAAGCTTATGCTGATTTAGGCCCAGATATTTTTAGTGGGCTACATGAAAATTTTGGCTCAGAATCGTTTTTAGCCCAATTGGAATGGGCCCGATGAATGTTGGCATGTTGGGCTCCTATGAAGCTTTCGGCCGAATACATTACTAAGATAAACCTACACTCTACAAAAATAGCATCGTAGTTACTACAACCTTTGGCAGCATCATAAATGTTGTATCACAACAAAATAAATTCCAACCATACAACAAAAGGCCTGTTGGCATCAAGTTTACAGTCCTTGCAGATAAAAGCACCATCAGATGTATAGAAGCACAAATCATTTGACCTGAGTGCTTATGTTTTAGGCTGTAGAATCTGATGGAGCAGCACGATCTTCCCCTTTTTTCCACCATTGCTCTTGAACACCGAAGAAAATGTTGGATAGTCTGGTTTCAAAACCATTCATATCTTCACGACATTTGTCAACCACTTTTTTTGTTTCCGACACAACGTCCGTTAGGGATTGGACTTGTGTCTAGAGCACAGACATATCACTCTGTCTAGCCGGAAGATTTTGTTTAGTAGGCGATTTGGATGAGGTTACCTTGACAACCAACCTAGAATTATGCAGGAAGGTGCTTTTTGCACTGTTAGTGGAGAGATACTGACGCACTGCAGCAAGAGGTGACATTATGCCTGTGGTAGCCTCATCACCTTCAGGTGGTTGTGGCTGTTCAATCATTTGTTCCATAGCTTGCTGAAAGTTTGAACTTGTAGATTAGTGTACCAGATAAGTTACTAATGAGACAAAAACAAACAAAGTAGGTTTCACGTTTATACATAACTTATTTTGGTGAACTACTATAATACATTAGCATGTATTGTAGTGCCAACCACATAATAAAATCACTTTCATAACATATGTCCATGTAGCATGCCTACTGTATTGTCTATTTCCTCACATTCGTTGACATCTAAGGATAAAGAGACATGGTTTAAAGTAGGATAAAGAGACATCATTCATATCATGGGCAAATAGATATAAAACAAACTGGCTATTGTATCATTGTGTGAGCACGTGAACATCACAACTAGATTACAGATCAAGACCAAAAGAATAACCTTCATCTCTTTTAAACCATGTAAGGTGAAATGAGTTAAGACAACTGTGTATAAAAGTGAACAGAGTAACTGACATTGCTTGCAAACGAAGCAGTTAAATGAACACATCATAGTACCAATCAGTTCAAAGGTAGGAGGAGTAAGGACTTACAATAGCGGCCTGAACTGGTGTGCTCATGCCCTTCATCTTGCTGGTGTGGCAATCCTTGAAGATTTGCACTACATTCGGTTCAGGTTCTTTTTGGTCTGCACGGGTTTTCCGCTGTATTTGGAACAAGTCAATATAGATACGATAATATGGCACAGAAAAAGAAGGAAGTAGCAGCTATTTACAAGAGCCTCGCAGTGTGCAATATAGCTACGAGATCCTGTTGTCTGTTGGAATTTCACTTTAGAACGGTTGGTCTTGTTCTTCAAACAGTTAGCCTAGAAGAAGATACACTTGTAAGGCACATACATAAATACAAGTTCAATATGTGGTCTGATCAAATACATATACCCTACCTGATACTTTGGATCAGACCAGTGTTTAACGAGGGCTGTCCAGTCTTCATCTGTAATATATTCCACTTGAGATGTTTGGGTGATTTCATTGTTAGCCTTGCCTTCAAAGTGAGATTTTCTAAGGTGGTACCGATCTTGTCATGAGCGCGACTAAAAACATGAGTGCATGCTTGTTTAGTTGCATCATCTTTCTGATCCAACTTGAACCTCATCTGTTGAAAAAAGAATGTGAGTCTTATTAGGAGGAAGCTCGAAAGTATGGCACAGAGCAAGACAATATTACAAATTGTGATGAATAACATTACTTACGGATAAATGGTCAACGAAGGTGTTAAACTGGGTATTGTATTTCTCATTCCTGTACTGGATCCACGTTGGGAGGATACGTGCATGACACCTAACGGCAATGGCTGCCTCGATACTAACTTGGCTGACTCAGAGCATCACGTGGCCTTTTAAAACTGCCTCAAAATGGATCTCCATTCTTCCTCCTTTAGATTTTGTTAATCTGTCAAGCATTATCCCGATGTCTGCTTCGCTTCTGTTGTGGTGCTAGTTCAACAACGAATATGGAAAGTGTTAGTGCAAATCAAATTGTGAGAGTACATATAAAGGAGCATGCAACTGCATCTTGACTCGGTCAGGTACCGTCTTGGTGTTGATGCTCATGAGGTTCATCTGATCTTGCCAAGTCTTGTTGTGTCAGCAGTGCTTCAGAAGTAGTGTTAGGTGTGAATGCAGCTTGGGAACTGGCCAGTTCCTGTAGCGATGCGACCTCAGACAGTCGAATCTCTGTGTATAAGTTTCATCCCTGGATCGGTAATGCTGACACACATAGTACTTGAAGGATTTATAACATAGTTCAATCACACACTTATTACATCGAATGTCTCAAAAGAGACCTTATTACAATAAATATGGCTTAAGGCCATCTAAATGACATAACAGCGGAAGGCTTGGAAGATAAAGTGAGTCCATCAACTCCAACGACATAGTTGAGTGCAGGACAAACGACCTAGCGCACCTTACTCTTCGTCTGAAAAGTCTGCAACATGATATGTTGCAGCCCGAAACGGGCCAGCACATGGAATATGCCGGCAATGTAACACAATAGAGCAATGAACAGATAAATGCTATCACTACATGCATATATGGCTGGTGGAGGCTCTATGGTTATAATGTTTTGTGAAAAGCCAATTTTTCCCTTCAACAAAGGAATATATTTTATTTAACTATCATGGTAGTTGAAACATTGAGAAGGTTCCTCCAACTCAATCCCAATGAAAAAGTAATTAACAACCTAATAAATTAATTTAGAGTGATGAGATCAAATCAATAATTCTAGTACCTGATACTCAAGACATCCATAACCGGGGACACGGCTAACCATGATTAGTTTATACACTCTGCAGAGGTTTGCGCACTTTTCACCATAAGACTCGATCTCCTCCATTGGATTTCTCGCACTACATGGTGTTTGAGAAATGGATGACCGAGACACAGTCTTTCAGAAGCAATAATTCTAACCCTGGGTAGACAGTACCAACCTACATCCCCTACATCTGCTAGCCTACCACTAGAAGAGGTCATGCAACATACTCAACTATGCTAGAGCCCATAATAGCTTGTGGCTGCACACGGAAGTTTCTAGCATGAATAATCTTATGATCCCTTTGAGCCTGGGTGGCGAACCATAGGATGATCACACGGGTACTCCGGGATATCCTAGGACAACACTGGATTCTCCAGGTGCCCGCAACCAATCCACCCAGATGTGTATTTAAGTAGCCACCTTAAGTAAACCATTAATTAACAATCTCACATCTGTCATGGATACACTCAAACCCAATCCACGTCTACGAGCATGGCATGGCAATATAAGCCTAACGTAGAAGTAACTCCCAGGGTTTGATAAAAAAGGGCAATAGGTTCTACCTCATCATCTACTTCCCAATACCCACAAGTTAATCACATCCTAATCATGCAGTGTTTGAGGATTGTAACTAATGCATAAAAACTGGGTATGAAAATAATATGATCAATGTGTTACTTGCCTTGCTGACGATCTGCAAACCCTAGAGACTCATAGTAGCACGCTTCGCACTCCGGGAATTCTATCACAAAAAACAATAGCATACATAAGAAATCAAGCATAGATGCAAGGGTAAAACTCAAATAATAAGATCCGAACTAAAAGTTCAACTAAAGAGCTTCGATTTGCAAAAAGAATCAATCGAATCGGAGCTACTGAACTGAAACTACGGTCAAAAGAACTTCGAAATCATATCTGCTTGAAACCAAATTTTAAATTGTCAAAATCATGTTCAGTTTGGTTAAACAGAAAGAGGGGCTCGAGAAGAAGCTTTTGGTGTTGGTTTCACTGGATTTGGACGAACGGTTGAAAAGTTACGAGGGTTTGAAGGCTAGGGGCTAATCTACGATAAAAGTAATCGCGGATAGGTCCCTAGCAGAAAAAGAAAATAAAAAGAAAAAACTACGGCGCGAACGTTCGTTAACAGAGATGAACGGGCGAACACGTTCGTTAAAAATGAACTAACGAGCGAAGGCTCGCTAAATAATGAAACCGAATAAAACGAACCGATCTAAAAAACCAAACCTAGTTTTTTTTTATAAAAACCGATGGTTTTACCTATAACAAAAAAACCCGGCGGCGGATCCGCGAGGTCAATGGCGGCAGCGGGGTAGCGAGATCCGGCGGGCGGGCGGCGTCGGGCGTGGACGACGGGCGTGGGAGTGGTGCTTGGTGGTGGCGGCGCTGAGTCTGCAGCGGTGGCGCTGCAAGCAGCAATGCCGAGCAGGCTTTGGTCTTCTTCTTGCGGTTTATGGGCGGGCGGGCGGCGGCGGCGGCTTATAAGGAAGGGAGGGGGTGTGCCTTGGGGAGGGGGGCGGCGGGCGGCGTGGCGGCGTCGGACTCCTTCGGGGGAGTCCGGCTTGGGGACGAAGGCGATGGCGGCGCGTGAGTGGGCCATCTGGGCTTCGGCCCAGTCGGTCGGGAACCTTTTTTTAAAGAAAGCCGCCGAGAAAAATCCTAAAGAAATATAAAAAAATTCTAAAAATGTCAAAAACAATTTTGACCGTCTAAATAAAATATTTAGAACAAAGTGAACATTTTCTTGGCCTAAAATGCAATTTAGAAAAAATCATATTTTTCTAATTCAAATAAAATAGCAATAAAATCCGAATAAAATTATTTATTTGATTTTAATATTTTCCTCCAATATTTCTTTCATTTTGGAGAAGTCATATTATCTCCTCTCATATATTTTTGATATTGGAAATATTTTCCGGAGAGAAAAATAATTAAAACCAAAATGATCCTCTTTTCAATATTTGAGAAAATTCAAATATGAAAAGAAAAGAAATCCCCAACTCTCTCCGTGGGTCCTTGAGTTGCTTAAGATTTTTAGGATCACAAAAACAAAATGCAAATAAAATATGATATGCATATGATGACCTATGTATAACATTCCAAATTTGAAATTTTGGGATGTTATAGTTCCGGAGCAAACGAACGAGTAACTCGTTGAGATGCTGGTACAGTTGAAGCGGATGCTGCAGCTGGTGGAGCAGGTGATACTGTGTTTGTAGATTTAGCCGGTGGACTTGGACCTTCTCTCGCACTATAAGTACCCGCAGAATCTCGAGGGCGATCCTTTTCCTTTCACCCGATTTAGTAACACCATTCCCTACTATATTCTTTTCCTTGCTCTTTTTTGACTTTGCCATGTCAAGGCATACCCACAACACAAAAGAATAAAATCGCTCTTCAGAACTCATTGATGCATGATACAGACAAGCAATACTTTGATGTAAGACAACTGTATGAGGATGGAATATGTAAGAAAAACAGGACGACGTGACATATTCACAGCCAGGATGTGTAAACTAAGCAGAAGGATTTTCAAGAAAATAGAAGTAATGCAAGCTAGACACCATACTAAAGATGCAACCAATATCACTCGCCTAGTTAAAAGTGTCTTGTCATAAGTGGCATTTCAAAAATTAGAAGCGATACAACATAGAAATCAATGCAAGATGCAACCACTATCAAACCGCCATGTTAAAAGCGTCCAATCATGAGTGACTGATGCGGGATACACAACAGCAGTACTTTGATGTAAGAACATGGTATGATTGATAGATGAAGTGTATTCTAGACACAGAAAGGCATGTCATATGCACATGTATAACGTATAAACTCAGAAGGTGCAATTTAATCAAAATAGAAGAAATACAGGCTAGACAACATATGCAACATGAAACCAATTATCACACTGTTAGCTTAGAGAAAGAACCTGCGATGGTGGAGTACGGGAGATGAACTCATCATGTAGTCTTGGGACTTCAACATCATTAGCAGTAGCAGTGGCAAATCTAGAGAGTCTCTGTTTGTGTTGGTCCGGAGGACCACCAACATCCCCTAACTTACTCTTTTCCTTCCTATTTTCTGATATTGCCTTATGAAGTCAAAACCAAAAGAAGATGAATAAAATTAACTCTGCATAACTGGTTGATGTATGATACAGACGAACACTACTTTGATGTAAGGCAAGCGCAAGATAGGAGGATGGAATATATACAAAAAAATACAACATTGCATATTCAGACGTACGATAGGAGGATGGAATATGTATGAAAAACAGTAAGCATAAGACATTTCAACAAAATTAGAAGAAATGAAAGCTAGGCACCATATGAACATGCAACCAATATCACTATCAGGTAAAAAGTGTCTCGTCGTAAGTGCCATTTCAAGAAATTAGAAGCAGTACAAGTTAGAAGACAATGCAAGATGCAACCTACATCACACTCCCAAGTTAAATGTGTCTTATGGGTAAGTGATCGTTGCAGGTATAAGTTGTAAGCTACACAGATGCAATTCAAGAAAATCAGAAGCAATACAAACTAGACATTATATGGAACACTCAACCACATATAATAGTTCCAAGTTAGAGCAAGCACCTGTGATGGTGGAGTAGGGGAGATGTGCTCATCATCTACACGCATGTTCTAGAAACAGGAACATGTGTCATATTCACAGGCATTATGTGTATAGTAAGCAGATGCAATTTAACAAAGTTAGAAGCAATACAAGCTAGACATCATACGCAACATGCAACCACATATAATAGTGCCAAGTTAGAGCAAGCACCTGTGATGGTGTAGTAGGGGAGATGTTCTCATCATCTACACAGCTACGTTGACTGTCTAACCTTACGTTGTCTTGCGAATCTTGTTGGGAGGATGGCGGAGTAGAAACTGTAAAGCCCCTCCGTTTGAGTTTCTCGGAAGGACCACCATCATCCAATGCCTTACCTATTTCCTTCCCCTTTATTGATTTTGCATTGTGACGTCAAACCGACAAGAAAAAGGAATAAATTCGCTCTTCAGAACTCATTCATGCATGATACTGACGAACACTACTCTGATGGAAGGCAAAGTCATGAGACGAGGATGGAATATGTACGAAAAATGGACGGCTTGATATATTCACACCTATGATGTGGTAACTAAGTAGAAGGAACTTCAACAAATTATAAGCACTGCAAGCTAGACACCATATGGAAGGTGCAATCAATATCACTCTACCAAGTTAAAACTGTCTCGTCCTAGGTGGCGTTCATCAAACTAGAAGCACTACATGCTAGAAATCATATTCAGGACGCAAACCAATATCACACTGCCAACTTAAAGGTGTCCCATCATATGTGACTGACTCGGGATACACAAGAAGAGTAGTTTCATGTACCAAAAACAGGAAAGCGTATCATATTCACACGTATCATGTGTAAGCTAAGCAGATGCAGTTTACACTAATTAGGAGCAATACAAGCTAGAAACCATATGCAACATGCAACCAGATATCACACTGCCAAGTTAGAGCAAGCACCTTGGATGGTGGAGTAGGGGAGCGGAGACTTGGAACTTGTAATGCACTAGCAGTACAAGGAGAATCCATACAGATGCTCCGTTTACGTTGCTGCAGAGGACCACCATCATCGCCTTCCTTACTCTTTTCCTTCCTCTTTTTTGATTTTGCCTTGTCAAGTCAAACCCACAAGAAAAAGGAATAAAATTTGCTCTTCAGAACTCATTGATGCATGATACTGATGAGCACTACTTTCATGGAAGACATACGCATGATAGGAGGATGGAATATGTATGAAAAACAGGACGACATGACATATTGACATGTATGATGTATAAAGTGTAAACTAAGCACAAGGTGTTTGAACTAGTTAGAAGCAATGCAAGCTAGAAACCATATGAAAGATGAAACCAATATCACTCTGCCAAATTAAAAGGGTGGCCTAACAAATGTATTTGACCAAATTAGAAGCAATACTCCCTCCGTTCCACAATGTAGTGCCTATAGATTGTTTTGAAAGTCAAACTTTGTGATCTTTGACCAAGTGTATAGAGAAAACTATCTACATCTACAATACCAAACATGTACAATCTGAAAATACAACTCATTATGTATCCAATGGTGTGCATTTGGTATTCTAGATGTGCCTATTTTTCTCTAGGCGTGTCATATTCACATGTATAATGTGTAAGCTAAGGAGATGCAATTTAACAAATTAGGAGCAATAGAAGCTAGGCACCATATGCAACATGCAACCAGATATCACACTGCCATGTTAGAGCAAGCACCTGGGGTTGTGGAGTAGGGGAGATGAGATTTGGAACTTGCATTGCAGTAGGAGTAGTAGGAGAATCTGCAGAGATCATCTGTTTCGGTTGCTCCAAAGGACCACCATCATTCCGTGCCTTCGTCCTCTTAGATTTTGCCATGTCAAGTAAACACACAAGAAAAAGGAATGAAATTCGCACTTCCAAATTCGTTGATGCATGATACTGACGAACACAACTTTTATGTATGGAAACCACATTGTAGGAGGATGGAATATGTACGAAAAATGCTAAGCAGAAGGCATTTCAACAAAATGGAAGCAATGCAATCTAGACACCATATGAAAGATCCAACCAAAATCACTCTACCAAGTTAGATGTGTGATAAGTCTCCAACGTATCTATAATTTTTTATTGTTCCATGCTATTATATTATCCATCTAGGATGTTTTATATGCATTTATATGCTATTTTATATGATTTTTGGGACTAACCTATTAACCTGGAGCCCAGTGCCAGTTTCTGTTTTTTCCTTGTTTTTGAGTTGTACATAAAAGGAATACCAAACGAAGTCCAATTGACGTGCCAATTTTTGATGATTTTTTATGGACCAAAAGAAGCCCCCAGAGTAAAAGAGTTGGGCCAGAAGAGTCCCAGGCTACCCATGAGGGTGGGGGCGCGCCCCCTATCTCGTGGACGGCTTGGAGACCCCCTTGACGTGAGACCTAAGCCAAAAGTTCCGATAAATACAGAAACCTCCAAAACATAACCTAGATCAGGAGTTCCGCCGCCGCAAGCCTCTGTAGCCACCAAAAACCAATCGGGACCTGTTCGGCACCACCGCCAAGGGGGATTCTCATCGGTGGCCATCTTCATCATCCCGCGATCTCCATGATGATGAGGGAGTAGTTTACCCTCGGGGCTGAGGGTATGTACCAGTAGCTATGTGTTTGATCTCTCTCTCTCTCTCTCTCTCTCTCTCTCTCTCTCTTGTGTTCTTAATTCGGCACGATCTTGATGTATCGCGAGCTTTGCTATTATAGTTGGATCTTATGATGTTTCTCCCCCTCTACTCTCTTGTAATGGATTGAGTTTTCCCTTTGAAGTTATCTTATCGGATTGAGTCTTTAAGGATTTGAGAACACTTGATGTATGTCTTGCATGTGCTTATCTGTGGTGACAATGGGATATTCACGTGATCCACTTGATGTATGTTTTGGTGATCAACTTGCGGGTTCCGTAACATTGTGAACTTATACATAGGGGTTGGCACACGTTTTCGTCTTGACTCTCCAGTAGAAACTTTGGGGCACTCTTTGAAGTTCTTTATGTTAGTTGAATAGATGAATCTGAGATTGTGTGATGCATATCGTATAATCAGACCCACGGATACTTGAGGTGACATTGGAGTATCTAGGTGACATTAGGGTTTTGGTTGATTTGTGTCTTAAGGTGTTATTCTAGTACGAACTCTAGGATAGATCGAACAGAAAGAATAGCTTCGCGTTATTTTACTGCAGACTCTTGAATAGATTGATCAGAAAGGATAACTTTGAGGTGGTTTCGTACCCTACAATAATCTCTTCGTTTGTTCTTCGCTATTAGTGACTTTGGAGTGACTCTTTGTTTCATGTTGAGGGATCGTAATATGATCCAATTATGTGATTATTGTTGAGAGAATTTGCACTAGTGAAAGTATGAACCCTAGGCGTTGTTTCAACGCATTGCAATACCATTTTCGCTCACTTTTATCATTAGTTACCTTGCTGTTTTTATAATTTCAGATTATGAAAACCTATATCTACCATCCATATTGCACTTGTATCACCATCTCTTCGCCGAACTAGTGCACCTATACAATTTACCATTGTATTGGGTGTGTTGGGGACACAAGAGACTCTTTGTTATTTGGTTGCAGGGTTGTTTGAGAGAGACCATTTTCATCCTACGCCTCCCACGGATTGATGAACCTTAGGTCATCCACTTGAGGGAAATTTGCTACTGTCCTACAAACCTCTGCACTTGGAGGCCCAACAACGTCTACAAGAAGAAGGTTGTGTAGTAGACATCAAGCAATTTCTGGTGCCGTTGCGGGCGAGGTGAGTGCTTGAAGGTATATCTTTAGATCTTGCAATCGATTATTTTAGTTTCTTGTTTCATCACTAGTTTAGTCTATAAAAGAAAACTAAAAAATGGAATTGAGGTTACCTCATATGCTTCATCTTTTTAATATCTTTCATGAAAATGATGGAAAGGAAAATTGTGCCCAACTGCTAGAAGAAGAATGCATTAAAATGTTTGGCACTAAATCTTTGTATGATGAGCATGATTGCAATGTTGTTGGTACAAATTCTTTGAATACCCATGATGCTAATGATATGCAAAGCCACAAGCCTGGGGATGCTATGTTTGATGAAGATGATATATTTAGTCCCCCAAGTTTTGATGAGCAAATTTATTATGATGAAAGCATGCCTCCTATTTATGATGATTATTGTGATGACATGTATGCTATAAAGAATAAATATAACCATGAAACTTGTCATCATGATTTTTATTTTCAATTGGATTATGCTTCACATGATAGTTATTTTGTTGAGTTTGCTCCCACTACTATTCATGAGAACAAATTTGCTTTTGTGGAGAGTAATAAAATTTCTATGCAAGTAGATCATGAAAAGAATGCTTTATGTGCTGGTTATATGGTTGAATTCATTCATGATGCTACTGAAAATTATTATGAGAGAGGATCATGTGCTTCTACATATTGCAATAATATCAAGTTTCCTCTCTATGTGTTGAAATTTTGAAGTCATGCTTGTTTTGCCTTCCTATGCTAGTTTGTTATTGTTACCATAAGTTGTTTGCTCAAAAAATCCCTATGAATAAGAAGTGGGTTAGACTTAAATATGCTAGTCATATTCTTCATGATGCTCTCTTTATGTTTCAATTGTTATCTTTTATGTGAGCATCATTGAAATCATCATGCCTAGCTAGGGGCGTTAAACGTTAGCGCTTGTTGGGAGGCAACCTAATTTTACTTTTGTTCTTTACCTTTTTATCCTGTTTAGTAATAAATAATCTATGTAGACTCTGGTTAGATGTGGTTTTATGTTTTAATTAGTGTTTGTGCCAAGTAGAACCTTTGGGAAGACTTGGGTGAAGTCTATGTGATCTTACTGTTAAAAACAGAAACTTTTGCGCTCACGAGATTAGCTACCATTTTTTACTGGAGAGTGATTTTAGGTTGCTTCGTTTTGCAAAAGATTAATAGACAAATTCCTCAGGTCCATTAATTTATTTCAGAATTTTTGGAGTTACAGAAGTATTTGAATGATACAGATTACTACAGACTATTCTGTTTTTGACAGATTCTGTTTTCTATGTGTTGTTTGCTTATTTTGATGAATCTATGAGTAGTATCGGAGGTTATGAACCATAGAGAAGTTGGAATACAGTAGAAATTACACCAATATGAATTTATAATAAGTTCACAATTTTACCTAAGTGGTCATTTATTTTCTTATACTAACGGAGCTTACGAGTTTTCTGTTAAGTTTTGTGTTGTGAAGTTTTCAAGTTTTGGGTAAAGATTCGATGGACTATGTAATAAGGAGTGGCAAGAGCCTATGCTTGGGGATGCCCAAGGCACCCCAAGGTATTATTCAAGGACAACCAAAAGCTTAAGCTTGGGGATGCCCCGGAAGGCATCCCTCTTTAAATCTTCGCTCATCGGGGCATCCCTCTTTAAATCTTCGCTATCGGTAACTTTACTTGAGGCTACATTTTTATTCACCACATGATATGTGTTTTGCTTGGAGCGTCATTTTATTTATTTTTCTGCTTGCTGTTTGAATAAAATACCAAGATCTGAAATTATTAAATGTTACAGAGTCTTCGCATAGTTACATAATTATTCAACTACTCATTGATCTTCACTTATATCTTTTGGAGTAGTTTGTCATTTTCTCTAGTGCTTCACTTATATCTTTCTAGAGCATGGCGGTAGTTTTATTTTGAAGAAATTGTTGATCTCTCATGCTTCACTTATATTATTTCGAGAGTCTTTTAGAACAGCATGGTAATTTGCTTTGGTTATAAAATTAGTCCTAATATGATGGGCATCCAAGATGGGTATAATAAAAACTTTCATATAAAGTGCATTGAATACTATGAGAAGTTGGATTCCTTATGATTGTTTTGAGATATGAAGACGGTGATATTAGAGTCGTGCTAGTTGAGTAGTTGTGAATTTGAGAGATACTTGTGTTAAAGTTTTTGATTCCCGTAGCATGCACGTATGGTGAACCGTTATGTAATGAAGTCGGAGCATGATTTATTTTTTGATTGTCTTCCTTATGAGTGGCGGTCGGGGACGAGCGATGGTCTTCTCCTACCAATATATCCCCCTAGGAGCATGCGCGTAGTACTTCATTTTGATAACTAATAGATTTTTGCAATAAGTATGTGAGTTATTTATGACTAATCTTGAGTCCATGGATTATAAGCACTCTCACCCTTCCACCATTGCTAGCCTCTCTTGTGCCGCGCAACTTTCGCCGGTACCATACACCTACCATATACCTTCCTCAAAACAACCACCATACCTACCTATTATGGAATTTCCATAGCCACTCCGAGATATATTTCCATGCAATTTTCCACCGTTCCATTTATTATGACACGCTCCATCACTGTCATATTGCTTTGCATGATCATGTAGTTGACATCGTATTTGTGGAAAGGCCACCATTCATCATTCATACATGTCACTCTTGATTCATTGCATATCCCGGTACACCACCGGAGGCATTCACATAGAGTCATATTTTTTTCTAAGTATTGAGTTGTAATTCTTGAGTTGTAAGTAAATAAAAGTGTGATCATCATCATTATTAGAGCATTGTCCCAGTGAGGAAAGGATGATGGAGACCATGATTCCCCCACAAGTCGGGATGAGACTCCGGACGAAAAAAAGAGGCCAAAGAAGCCCAAATAAAAAAAGAGGCCATAAAAAAGAGAAGGCCCAAATAAAAAATAAAAAAATAAAAAAAATGAGAGAGAAAGAGAGAAGGGACAATGCTACTATCCTTTTACCACACTTGTGCTTCAAAGTAGCACCATGATCTTCATGATAGAGAGTTTCCTATGTTGTCACTTTTATAGTAGTGGGAATTTTACATTATAGAACTTGGCTTGTATACTCCAATGATGGGCTTCCTCAAATTGCCCTAGGTCTTCGTGAGCAAGCAAGTTGGATGCACACCCACTTAGTTTCTTTTGTTGAGCTTTCATACACTTATAGCTCTAGTGCATCCGTTGCATGGCAATCCCTACTCACTTACATTGATATCTATTGATGGGTATCTCCATAGCCCGTTGATACGCCTAGTTGATGTGAGACTATCTTCTCCCTTTTTTGTCTTCTCCACAACCACCATTCTATTCCACATATAGTGCTATGTCCATGGCTCACGCTCATGTATTGCGTGAAAATTGAAAAAGTTTGAGAACATCAAAGTATGAAACAATTGCTTGGCTTGTCATCGGGGTTGTGCATGATTTAAATATTTTGTGTGATGAAGATAGAGCATAGCCAAACTATATGTTTTTGTAGGGATAACTTGCTTTGGCCATGTTATTTTGAGAAGACATGATTGCTTTGTTAGTATGCTTGAAGTATTATTGTTTTCATGTCAATATTAAACTTTTGTTTTGAATCTTATGGATCTTAATATTCTTGCCACAATAAAGAAGATTACATTGATAAATATGTTAGCTAGCATTCCACATCAAAAATTCTGTTTTTATCATTTACCTACTCGAGGACGAGCAGGAATTAAGCTTGGGGATGCTGATACGTCTCCAACGTATCTATAATTTTTTATTGTTCCATGCTATTATATTATCCACCTAGGATGTTTTATATGCATTTATATGCTATTTTGTATGATTTTGGGACTAACCTATTAACCTAGAGCCCAGTGCCAGTTTCAGTTTTTTCCTTGTTTTTGAGTTTTACAGAAAAGGAATACCAAACGGAGTCCAATTGACGTGCCAATTTTTGATGATTTTTCATGGACCAAAAGAAGCCCCCAGAGTAAAAGAGTTGGGCCAGAAGAGTCCCGGGCTGCCCACGAGGGTGGGGGGCGCGCCCACCCCCCTGGGCGAGCCCCCCTATCTCGTGGACGGCTCGGAGACCCCCTTGACGTGAGACCTACGCCAAAAATTCCTATAAATACAGAAACCTCCAGAACATAACCTAGATCAGCAGTTCCGCCGCCGCAAGCCTCTGTAGCCACCAAAAACCGATCGGGACCCTGTTCCGGCACCCTGCCGGAGGGGGGATCCCTCACCGGTGGCCATCTTCATCATCCCGCCGATCTCCTTGACGAGGAGAGAGTAGTTCACCCTCGGGGCTGAGGGTATGTACCAGTAGCTATGTGTTTGATCTCTCTCTCTGTCTCTCTCTCTCTCTCTCTCTCGTGTTCTTGATTCGACATGATCTTGATGTATCGCGAGCTTTGCTATTATAGTTGGATCTTATGATGTTTCTCCCCCTCTACTCTCTTGTAATGAATTGAGTTTTCCCTTTGAAGTTATCTTATCGGATTGAGTCTTTAAGGATTTGAGAACACTTGATGTATGTCTTGCATGTGCTTATCTGTGGTGACAATGGGATATTCACATGATCCACTTGATGTATGTTTTGGTGATCAACTTGCGGGTTCCGTAACATTGTGAACTTATGCATAGGGGTTGGCACACGTTTTCGTCTTGACTCTCCGGTAGAAACTTTGGGGCACTCTTTGAAGTTCTTTATGTTGGTTGAATAGATGAATCTGAGATTGTGTGATGCATGTCATTAATCAGACCCACGGATACTTGAGGTGACATTAGGGTTTTGGTTGATTTGTGTCTTAAGGTGTTATTCTAGTACGAACTCTAGGATAGATCGAACGGAAAGAATAGCTTCGTGTTATTTTACTACGGACTCTTCAATAGATTGATCAGAAAGGATAACTTTGTGGTGGTTTCATACCCTACAATAATCTCTTCATTTGTTCTCTGCTATTAGTGACTTTGGAGTGACTCTTTGTTTCATGTTGGGATAGTTAAATGATCCAATTATGTTATTATTGTTGATAGAACTTGCACTAGTGAAAGTATGAACCCTAGGCCTTGTTTCAATGCATTGCAATACCGTTTTCGCTCACTTTTATCATTAGTTACCTTGCTGTTTTTATAATTTCAGATTACAAAAACCTATATCTACCTTCCATATTGCACTTGTATCACCACCTCTTCGCTGAACTAGTGCACCTATACAATTTACCATTGTATTGGGTGTGTTGGGGACACAAGAGACTCTTTGTTATTTTGTTGCAGGGTTGTTTGAGAGAGACCATCTTCATCCTACGCCTCCCACGGATTGATAAACATTAGGTCATCCACTTGAGGGAAATTTGCTACTGTCCTACAAACCACTGCACTTGGAGGCCCAACGACGTCTACAAGAAGAAGGTTGTGTAGTAGACATCAATGTGTCTCATTATAAGTGGCACTTGAACAAATTAGAGGCAATACGTGTTTGAAATGATATGCCAGATGCAACCAATATTACACTGTCAACTTGAAGGTGTCTCGTCAAAAGTGATTGATGAGGGATACACAAGAAAAGTAGTTTGATTAAAAACATGGTTAATAGAAAGACGTAATATGTACCAAAAACAGGAACGCATGTCATATTCATAGGTATAGTGTGTTAACTAAGCAGATGCAATTTACCCTAATTAGAAGCATTACAATGTAGACACCATATGCAACATGCAACCACATATCACACTGCCAAGTAAGAGCAAGCACCTGCGATGGTGATGTGGGAGAATTGCGGTCATCAACTAGAGAGCTACGTTGACTATCTTCATTTAGCATTGCTGTTTCTTGAGACTCATGTGGGGAGGATGACACTGCACTCTTTAAACGAGTAGCGCGTCTCAGAGTAACCCACAGGGGTGACTGTCTTGTCATAAGTGATTGATGAGGGATACAAAAGAGCATTAGTTTGATGTACGAACATGGTTAATAGACATATGTAGTATGTATCAAAAACAGGAAGGCATGTCATTATCAAAGGTATAATGTGTAAAGTAAGCTGATGCAATTTAACCAAATTGGAAGCAATACAAGCTAGACACCATATACAACATGCGACCACATTTGACAGAGCGAAGTTAAAGCAAGCACCTGGGATGGTTGTGGGTGGCAATTGAGATCATCAACTGCAGAGCTACACTTACAGTCTCCATCTGCTAGCACTGCACCCTTTAGAGCACTGGGACGCTTAGTGCTTATCTTCGAATTACACTGGAGCGACTTCTGTCTTTTCTTTTTTGTATTCATCAACACTGCGTCACAGTCTGAAATACCCATGCATAAAAAAACAATAGTGTGAGTATGGGTGAAGTGTGTGCACAAGTAGTAGAGTGTAAAGGTAGCAGATAGCAGGTCGGTGAGAAATAAATGATGGGAGACATATGATAGATCTACAACATGCATGGCACACGAAATTACTAGATTCTAGGATTTTGAAATATGAGCACAGGGATGGCTGGGAAATGCAGATGCTCCTCCAGCACACCACAAGGTGTGGTCCTATGAAAATAACAGTCGACTGAAAACAAATAGGTCAGTCCATTTTTTCTGCACCGTCCGATGTACAAAGAACGGGCAGATCGCCTTCATCTACCTCCAGCTAGTCAGTGTTATGATCTTCCTCGAAATGCCAGCGACCACCGGCACAGTCCCCTGCCTCCGCCCTCCCCTCGACCTCACCGCACCGCCCCCAGCTATCCCTTCCAGCCCCGCCGACCTCCAGATCGGGCGCAAGTAGCTCCTGCTCCCCACACCCCTATGATAGACACCGATGCGCCGCTTCCCCGGCGAACAAGCGGATTAGGTGCTCCACGCGCCTAAGCGGGTGCTGCTTCTTTTGATTGCGATTTGACTAACCCTGAATTGAAATCCAGGCAGGCTACTGACCTCTAGCAAAGGTCAAATAGTAAATGGGAGGAAACCTTGTGCATTTAGTATCACGAACAAGATGCAGTACAAAGTTCTCAACTAGTTTATTTCGTGGGATGAATACGGTGTGAGCAGAGACGTAAGATTTGCACAAATAAGGGAAGAGGAGTACCTATTTCTGCTGGCAGTGCTGTGTCCTCCTTCTATTTTTCCAATGATCTTCTTGTGGTTCGCTGGAAACGAGAAGTTGTGGAGGACGATGGAGCCTTGGACGAACCCATGGCCAAGTTGTTGAGTGTGGTGTGGTGGCCGTCTGTCGGCAGCGGGGAACCAGATCCGAGGCGGCGAATGACGGCATAGCGGGAACAGCTCCGGTGCGGTGGACGGTTGCGACAGTGGAGTGGCAGCTGTGAGGCGCAGGACGGTGTGGTCGAAGTGGTTCTGGTACGGCGCACGTCGGCGTCGGCGTCGTGGAGGCAGCGCTGCCTCGGCTTCAGCTGCTAACTCCTTGAGGGTGTTGTGGTTGCGGTTGCGTTGGACGACGACGTCGGGGTACCAGCTCCGGCGTGATGGAGGAGGGCGGCAGTGGATTGGGCGCAATGGGGTGGAGGACGGACGAGGCTGGGGTTTCGCGGCTGGTGGAGAAGGCGTTTTGGCGCCCAACAGAGGGAGGGGGAACTAAGGGTGAACAATGTTTCCGTTCGGGACGCGCTTGTTTGAAATTTTGGGAAAGTTACAAACTTTGCCCTGATCTAAAATTTCGGACATATTGCGGGTTGGGGGTAGGACAGTAATCTCAGGTGCCCCAAATGGTGGGCGGGATAGATTTCGGCCGAGCGCATGGGTGTTTAGGCGCCCACGGCGTATGAATGCTTCTCGGAGGCGGTTGAGACTGGCATCTTGGTGAATTTACAAACCTACCCCGGTTTAGACCTTTGGACATCGGACCGATAGGCTACACGTGCTAGAGTCAGGACAGTAATTTCCTACCACCAAACATTAGTCTCGTGCGAGGTTTCGGGTGACCAGAAGCTTATTTGGCGCTTCGTTCAATATTTGGGAGCAAAAGCATTAACGTTTTCGGTTCTCTTGAATTGAACTTTCAGGATTTGTCAAACTTCACAAACTTTACTCTTGAAAATCCTAAAACTACGATTATTTTGGAATGGAGGGGGTAAATTTGAATATACATTGTACACGAGTATATATTAAAAATATGCAACTTACCTCAGTTCATGCATGGTTCCAGATATAATCTCCTTGGTTGCAAAAAAATAGTTAGATATGCGTATGAATATATAGCATGTTCAAACGCACAACAAAGATTGATGCCCCCTTTTAGATCTGATTTACAAATGCCATTATCTCGGGTTCAAATAGATGAATGCACTTCCTATGAATTCGAACCTTCGAAACCCCCTTTATGTTGAATTCGACATGTATTCTATTTCGTAGCTAGAAATTTGGAATGTATCCATGTAAGTGACAAATGTATAAAGTGCTTCACACTAACAACATGGAGTGCACTAATCAATGTTTATATATGAATTGCAAAAGCAATGCATTGCCTGTATTTCAAACCGCTCTCACTCTATGGATCGATAATATGAAATAAACACATGCACATGTTAGAATTCAATAGAGTATGGGTGTCTGATAGATCGATTTTCGTTCATACACAAATTGCAAAATTCATGATCTCATCCAAAAATAATAATGCCATTTATATTTTAATTTAATGCGTAGAACCGCCTTTTACACGTAGATGCACTATGCCTCGGCATGTTCTAAAAAACGTGCTATATCTCTCTCTATCTAACGCATAAGTGCACACACTTTATATACATCGGCATTTCTCTTTCACACATGCTCACAATCTCTCCCGGGGTGTCGGGGTGTCTCACGCACACACTCCCTCTGTATCTCTCTCTCTCTCTCTCTCTCTCTCTCTCTCTCTCTGTGTGTGTGTTTCTGACTACTATGTACCACTCTTTTCACTAATCTCAGTTAGAAAACACTATTTCTCTCACGTGCATATATACACACGCACAGGCTCTACTAGCCCTCTATACGCACATATATGTGCCTACGTGTCTCCCACACGCACATTATCTTTGCACTACAAAAAAAAGACACTTCCGTGATGATACGTGTTTGTCACAGTAGGTCACGTTTTCTGTCATGCATGTACATCCATGACAATTTTATGACAGAATCAAGATAGTCATACATGTGCTGTCGTAGAAGTGTTCCATGACATTACCAAAATTATCATCACGGAAGTGTCCACTTCCATGACAATAAATCACGGGTCATAGAAGTGCTTTCGTCAAGGGTGACCGACACGTGGCATCCACCGTAACGGGTCGCCGTTAAGCTATCGGGTCCGGTTTTGGATCCGATAACCCGTTAGCAGCCCGGACCAATGAGGATTTTGCATGTGTAAATTTGTCATTGGCCGGAGGAAACATGTGTTGGCTCACCGTTGGGACAAATGTCATCCATTCATTGGACAGGAGGCGCCTCTGATACGTCAACATGTGGCACGACCCAACAAAGGCCCTGAAGGAAATATGCCCTAGAGGCAATAATAAAGTTATTATTTATTTCCTTATTTCATGATAAATGTTTATTATTCATGCTAGAATTGTATTAACCGGAAACATAATACATGTGTGAATACATAGACAAACAGAGTGTCACTAGTATGCCTCTACTTGACTATCTCGTTGATCAAAGATGGTTATGTTTCCTAGCCATAGACATGATTTGTCATTTGATTAACGGGATCACATCATTAGGAGAATGATGTGATTTACTTGACCCATTCTGTTAGCTTAGCACTTGATCGTTTAGTATGTTGCTATTGCTTTCTTCATGACTTATATATGTTCCTATGACTATGAGATTATGCAACTCCCGTTTACCGGAGGAACACTTTGTGTGCTACCAAACGTCACAATGTAACTGGGTGATTATAAAGGTGCTCTACAGGTGTCTCCAAAGGTACTTGTTGGGTTGGCGTATTTCGAGATTAGGATTTGTCACTCCGATTGTCAGAGAGGTATCTCTGGGCCCACTTAGTAATGCACATCACTTAAGCCTTGCAAGCATTGCAACTAATGAGTTAATTGCGGGATGATGTATTACGGAACGAGTAAAGAGACTTGCCGGTAACGAGATTGAACTAGGTATTGAGATACCGACGATCGAATCTCGGGCAAGTAACATACCGATGACAAAGGGAACAACGTATGTTGTTATGCGGTTTGACCGATAAAGATCTTCGTAGAATATGTGGGAGTCAATATGAGCATCCAGGTTCCGCTATTGGTTATTGACCGGGGACGTGTCTCGGTCATGTCTACATAGTTCTCGAACCCGTAGGGTCCGCACGCTTAAAGTTTGATGACGGTTATATTAAGAGTTTATGTGTTTTGATGTACCGAAGGTAGTTCGGAGTCCTGGATGAGATCGGGGACATGACGAGGAGTCTCGAAATGGTCGAGACGTAAAGATCGATATACTGGACGACTATATTCGGACAACGGAAAGGTTCCGAGTGATTCAGGTATTTTTCAGAGTACCGGGGAGTTACGGGAATACGGGAAAGAAGTATTGGGCCTTAATGGGCCTTGGTGGGAAGGAGAGGCAGCAGCTAGGAGGTGGCGCGCGCCCCTCCCAAGCCTAGTCCGAATTAGACAAGGGGTTTGGGGCGAGGCCCCCCTCTCCCTTCCTTCTCCTCTTCCCCCCTTTCCCCCCTTCTCCTAGTTGGACTAGGAAAGGAGGAAACCTACTCCCACTAGGAGTAGGAATCCTACTCCCTTGGCGCGCCCCTCCTAGGGCCAGCCTCCTCCTCCCTTGCTCCTTTATATACGGGGGCAGGGGGGCACCCCATAGACACAACAATTGATCGTTTGATCTTTTAGCCGTGTGCGGTGCCCCCTCCACCATAGTCCACCTTGATAATACTGTAGCGCTGCTTAGGCGAAGCCCTGCGTCGGTAGAACATCATCATCGTCACTACGCCGTCGTGCTGACGAAACTCTCCCTCAACACTCGGCTGGATCGGAGTTCGAGGGACGTCATTGGGCTGAACGTGTGCTGAACTCAGAGGTGTCGTGCGTTCGGTACTTGATCGGTCGGATCGTGAAGACGTACGACTACATCAACCGCGTTGTGCTAACACTTACGCTTTCGGTCTACGAGGGTACGTGGACAACACTCTCCCCTGTCGTTGCTATGCATCACCATGATCTTGTGTGTGCATAGGATTTTTTTTTGAAATTACTATGTTCCCCAACAGTGGCATCCGAGCCTGGTTTTATGCGTAGATGTCATATGCACGAGTAGATCACAAGTGAGTTGTGGGCGAGATAAGTCATACTGCTTACCAGCATGTCATACTTTGGTTCGGCGGTATTGTTGGATGAAGCGGCCCGGACCGACATTATGCGTACGCTTACGCGAGACTGGTTCTACCGACGTGCTTTGCACATAGGTGGCTGGCGGGTGTCAGTTTCTCCAACTTTAGTTGAACCGAGTGTGGCTACACCCGGTCCTTGCGAAGGTTAAAACAACACCAACTTGACAAACTATCGTTGTGGTTTTGATGCGTAGGTAAGAACGGTTCTTGCTAAGCCCGTAGCAGCCACGTAAAACTTGCAACAACAAAGTAGAGGACGTCTAACTTGTTTTTGCAGGGCATGTTGTGGTGTGATATGGTCAAGACGTGATGAGATATAAGTTGTTGTATAAGATGATCATGTTTTGTTGAAGTTATCGGCAACTGGCAGAAGCCTTGTGGTTGTCTCTTTATTGCATAAGATGCAAGCGCCATATAATTGCTTTACTTTATCGCTATGAGATAGCAATAGTTGCAAGAGCAATAGTTGGCGAGACGACCATGTGATGACACATTGATATAGATCAAGATGATGGAGATCATGGTGTCATGTCGGTGACGATGGAAATCATGACGATGCTTTGGAGATGGAGATCAAAGGCACAAGATGATGATGGCCATATCATGTCACATATTTTGATTGCATGTGATGTTTATCTCTTATACATCTTATTTTGCTTAGTTCGGTGGTAGCTTTATAAGATGATCTCTCACTAAATTATCAAGGTATAAGTGTTCTCCCTAAGTATGCACCGTTGCGAAAGTTCTTCGTGCTGAGACACCACGTGATGATCGGGTGTGATAGGCTCTACGTTCAAATACAACGAGTGAAAAACAGTTGCACACGTGGAATACTCAGGTTAAACTTGACGAGCCTAGCATATAACATATATGGCCTCGGAACACTGAGACCGAAAGGTCGAGCGTGAATCATATAGTAGATATGATCAACATAGTGATGTGCACCATTGAAACTACTCCATCTCACGTGATGATCGGACATGGTTTAGTTGATTTGGATCACGTGATCACTTATAGGATTAGAGGGATGTCTATCTAAGTGGGAGTTCTTAAGTAATATGATTAATTGAACTTAAATTTATCATGAACTTAGTCCTGGTAGTATTAGCATATCTATGTTGTAGATCAATAGCTCGCGTTTTGCTCCCTGTTTATATTTTGATATGTTCCTAGAGAAAACTATGTTGAAAGATGTTAGTAGCAATGATGCGGACTTGGTCCGTGATCCAAAGATTTTCCTCATTGCTGCACAGAAAAATTGTGTTCTTGATGCACCGCTAGGTGACAGAAATATTGCAGGAGCAGATGCAGACATTATGAACGTTTTGACAAAGCTCGGTATGATGACTACTTGATAGTTTAATGCACCATGCTTTACGGCTTAGAACCGGGACTTCAAAAACGTTTTGAACGCTATGGAGCATATGTGATGTTCCAAGAGTTGAAATTGGTATTTCATATTCACGCCCGTGTCGAGAGGTATGAGACCTCTGACAATACTTTGCCTACAAGATGGAGGAGAATAGCTCAACTAGTGAGTATGTGCTCAGATTGTCTGGGTACTACAATTGCTTGAATCAAGTGGGAGTTAATCTTCCAGATAAGATAGCGATTGACATAATTCTCTAGTCACCACCACCAAGTTAGTAGAACTTCGTGATGAACTATAATATGCAAGGGATGATGAAAACAATTCCCAAGCTCTTCGCGTTGCAAAAATCGGCGAAGGTAGAAATCAAAGAAAAACATCAAAGTGTTGATGGTGGACAAGATCACTAGTTTCAAGAAAAAGGGCAAAGGGAAGAAGGGGAACTTCAAGAAGAACAACAAGCAAGTTGCTGCTCAAGTGAAGAAGCCCAAGTCTGGACCTAAGCCTAAGACTAAGTGATTCTACTGCAAAGGGACTGGTCACTGGAAGCGTAACTACCCCAAGTATTTGGCGGATAAGAAGGATGGCAAAGTGAACATAGGTATATTTGATATACATGTTATTGATGTGTACTTTACTAGTGTTTATAGCAACCCTTGGTATTTGATACTGGTTCGCTTGCTAAGAGTAGTAACTCAAACAGAGTTGCGTATAAAATGAAACTAGTTGAGGGTGAGGTGACGATGTGTGTTGGAAGTAGTTCCAACATTGATATGATCATCATCGCACACTCCCTATACTTTCGGGATTAGTGAACCTAAATAAGTGTTATTTGGTGTTTGCGTTGAGCATGAATGTGATTTGATCATGTTTATTGCACTACGGTTATTCATGTAAGTTAGAGAATAATTGTTGTTCTGTTTACATGAATAAAACCTTCTATGGTCATACACCCAATTAAAATGGTTTGTTGGATCTCGATCGTGTGATACACATATTCATAATATTGAAGCCAAAAGATGTAAAGTTGCCGGTGTTCTGGGGACGAGGGTCCCCAAACTTGCCTGCCTGTGGCCTGCGGCGTGGCTCAAGTAGGGGCCCAGTGCAGCCCAGCTTCATCAGCTCAAGCTCAAGACCCTCGCGAGGGGCCACGCCTCGCGGGGCGGACGACAGGAAGCTTCCTTAGGAGCAGCCTCATCAGGCAGGCTCGCGAGGAGGCGGAGAGATCAAGGCAAGGGCACCTCGTGAGGAGCCCGTGACGAAGCCATGACGATCGAGACCAGGCAGGCGCCGGCCTGCGCAATGTCCTTGTTTCCTCATTGGTGCAAAGGGGGCAAACACAGGCCAAGGCATCAGGCAAAGGTTACCGTTTCGGTGCAACAAGACCAAGACCAGCAGAACGGCAGGATGGAGGTCATCGTGGTGCCCAGGACGGCGTCATCGTTAGAACCTTTGGCAGCCGAAGACCAACTTTAGTCAGGATAAGTGTACCAGATGTTCCCCTTCAAAATGGCCAATTGTTGGCGCCCTTCCGCTCATTATTTGGGAAGAGGCCCAGGGCCTCCCTCTATAAATAGGACTAGCCACCACAGTAGAAAGGGGGGGAGAGAAGAAAAATCGAGATCACGCATAGACAAGAGAGAGGCTACTGAACTCACCCAAGCAGTTCATCGCACCAGCTCAAGAACAACCCTCGTGAGGTTGTTCTCCCTTTGTACTATTCATCATCAGCCCCTGAGGAAATCTACCACACCACACACTGGAGTAGGGTATCACACCACAATGGTGGCCTGAACCAGTATAAACCTCGTGTCCCTTGTGTGTTCTTCTTTCTAGCCTAGATCCTTTGCGAGACTTCGAGACGTGAGCTAGTAGGGGAAAGATCTCCGCGTGCACCCCAGAGTTCGAACCTCAAGGGTCTGCCGGAACCCGAAATCCGACATTTGGCACGCCAGGTAGGGGTGCGCCGGAATCTTTCTTCCGCTCGTCGCGTGTGATCTTCCGTTGTGTCCATGGCTGACGCTCACCGAGCCCGCGCCGAGCGTCGGGCTGCTCTCGCCACCCGCGTCGCCCAGACGGTGCCCATCGGCGGTCGCCCCCGTCGCCTGCCGCCAACGCCGCCACCGAACTGGTGGGGAACGAGCAGCAGGCCTCGTCCCTGCATCCTTCGGTGCGGCGGGAAGGCCGCACCGCCACCCCGTCGTTGACTCCAGCTGGTTCATCGTCCCACGCCGGTCGCGCCCCCATGGACGCGCATGCTGCGCTGCTCCTGGCGCGTGAGCTCCTGCACTACCGTCCCGTCGACGACCTCTATGAGGACTGGCTCGCCCGCATCACCGAGCTCATCAGCGCCGCAGGGGGCTCTCCTATGCCATCCCTCTCGCTGCCTCGCCCTCCATCCGGTGCAGGAGGCGAGGATCAGGAGGTGCCTCTGCCACCTCCTCCCCAAGAAGGTGCCATAGCTCCAAGGCGCGTGGCCCCAGGACGAGACCCTCCATGTCCGGCGCCTGCGCGACAAGAAAGGAGTTGCTAAGAAATCCCTCGTCCCCAAGAAGGTGCTCGCGTGCTCCCAGCACCAGTGCGCCATGACCACATCCCTGCGCCACCACGTCAAGACCCCGCGTTGCTCCAGGCAGCGAAGCGCGGGAATCCCCAGGAGCAAGCCTCGCATCAGCAGAGAGCTCCGGTGGCCACTGCAGGCTGCCGCGCCTTCACCGTCGAGCTGCGTAGCGTCGCATGGCCCGACAAGTTCAAGCCGGAGCTGCCTCCTCACTACGACGGCACTGCAGACCCCGCGGAGTTCCTCCAGCTCTACGAGCTGGGCATCGAAGCCGCCAGCGGGGACGAAAAGGTCATGGCAAACTGGTTTCCCATAGCGCTCAAGGACGGCGCCCGCACCTGGCTCCTGAACCTGGCTCCTGGCACGATCTCCTCCTGGGACGAGATGCGCACCCGCTTCATCGCCAACTTCCAAGGCACTCGCGACCGGCCCTCGGTCATGAGTGACCTTGCGCCGCATCAAGCAACAGCCGAGAGAGACCACAAAAAAAGTACATCCAGCGCTTCAACAACGCCGCCTCAAGATCCCCAGGGTGACTGAGGAAGCCATCATCTCAGCCTTCTCCGATGGCGTGCGCGACATCAAGATGAAAGAGGAGCTAGCAATCCATGAAGACCTGTGCACATTCCTGGAGTTGTTCAACTTGGCAACCAAGTGCGCCAGGGCTGAGGAAGGGCGCCTCTCCCTCCTCGAGCTTCCGGCTGCCGACCCAGAAGAGAAGAAGCCCAAGGTCAAAGGACGTGAAGCGTAAGGGAGCTGTTGTGCTCGCAGCGGAGCCAGACACCAAGCAAGGCAGGGATCAGCCTGAGTCATCCAAGGGCAGCCGGTACTGCGTGTACCACGACCTCCACACCCACAACACCAACGAATGCCAAGAGCTCAGGGCTGTGTGAGATGGGCGCATCGGCCGACGCCCAGAGCTCAGCGACTGGGGCTATGGCCGAGGAGGAGGAAGAGGTGGAGGACAATGGGAAGACCGTGGCCCACGGCAAGGATGGCGTGACCGACCTCGCGAGGACCGCTGGCAGGACCAGCCTCGCGAGGGAGGCTGGAGGGATCAGCCTCGTGAGGACCACCCTCAAGGCAACGCAGGCCTCCCTCCTCTGCCACCACCACCGAGGAGGAATGAAGACCATCGTCAGGACGAGGGGGCTGGGGGCTTCCAGGAGCCGCGCGCAATCGCTTGCATCCTGGGCGGCGCTCAGGCCCCAGCCTCTCGGTGCATCTTCAAGCAGTTTGCTTGCGAGGTGAACGCAGTCCTCCCTAGGCTTGAGGCCACACGCCCTCTTAGGTGGTCTGCGTGCGCTATCACGTTTAGCTCAGCGGATCAGCTCAAGTGCGCAGCAACGGCCGGAGTCCTCCCGATGCTCTGTTCCCCAGTCATCAGCAATGTGTAATTCACCAGGACCCTCATCGACGGCGGAGCGGGACTCAACGTCCTGTCTGTCGAGACATTTGACAATCTCCAAGTGCCATATGATCAGCTTCAGCCAACCAAGCCTTTCTCAGGAGTCACCGATGGTTCCACTGTTCCGATAGGGCAGGTTCGCCTTCCAGTCACCTTTGGGCAGCACAACAACTACCGCACCGAGCTCATTGACTTCGATGTCGCCCACATCCGCCTGCCATACAATGCCATCCTCGGGTACCCAGCCCTGGCCAAGTTCATGGCAGTGACTCACCATGGCTATAACGTCCTCAAGATGCCAGGAAGCGGTGGAGTCATCACAGTGCCATGTGAGGAAAGGGATGCAGTGTGTTCTCTCGAGCGTGCCTTCCAAGCCGCGGCAATCGAAGACCCAGATCATAGGAGCGGGAGACTTCCCGAGACAGTCCCTAAGAAGAAGAAATCTTCACCTGGCCCAAACCCTCAGGAGTTCATCGCGAGGAACACTCAGGAGCTACAGGAGTCAAGGGTCATGCGCGGCAGCCGCCGCTTGCCCGTCGTGGCCCCACATCCAGACGAGGATGGTGGGCTGCGCGTCTGCATCAACGTACCAGGGCTCAACCGAGCCGCGTCTCAGGAGCGCCTCTGGCCTTCACGCGTGGGGTGTTGTGAGGGTCCACCTCACAGCTACGATCGCATGCCTTTCGGCCTGCCGAACGCGGCCGCCGCTCGTCAGCGCCTGCTGAGGAGCATTCTGGAGGCTCAGGAGGTCAGGCATCGCGTGGTCCTGGCGGAGATGGAGATGGCCCTCGAAGATCCACCCATGCCCTCGGAGCCTCCCGAGGTTCCAGGTCCCGGGAGCTCGTGAGGGCCGGCCTCCTCACCGCGCGTCGTCCGCTGCTTCAGAATCCCTTCATATCCAACGGTATCAGGTGACATCTTTCAAAGTTCCATTTTTCAGCTGGGAGCGCCCGCAGGGCTGCATCATTCCCAGGTCACGTGGGTCCGTCCCTGTGGCATGTATCCGTTTTGCTTATGCTCTTTACCTGCCTTGATGGGAGCGCCCCTCAGGCTGCATTATCCCCAAGCCGCATGGGCCTGACCCAGTGTCGTTTGCTTTTTCTGCATCTTTCTAAATGGATTTGCTCCTCTGTAGGGACCAGACCTCAAACAGCCTGATCTCTGTGCTCAGTGTCATCCCTGAATCAGTAATGCTGACACCACACAGTACTCGGAGGATTTATAACAGAGTAGCAATCACACACTTATTACAATCGAATGTCTCAAGAGAGAACTTAATAAAATAAAAATGGCTTAAGGCCATCTAAGTACGATAACAGCGGAAGGCTTGGAAGAATAAGCGAGTCCATCAACTCGAACGGCATCACTGAGTATAGAACCACGACCTAAGCACCTTACTCGTCGTCTGAAAAGTCTGCAACATGAAACGTTGCATCCCGAAAAACGGGTCAGCACATGGAATATGCTGGCAATGTAACACATAGAGAATAATGGAATGATAACTATACTACATGCATATATGGCTGGTGGAAAAGCTCTATGGTTACAGTTTTTGCATAAAGCCAATTCTTCCCTACTGCAAAGGAATAAATTTATTTAACTATCATGGTGGTTGTTAAACATTGAGAATGGTTGACAGCATTCTCAATCCCAATTAAAAGTACTCATTAAAAACCCAACAATATTAATTAGAAATAACATGATGAGATTCACATGATATCCAAGTACTAGATACTCAAGATGTCCATAACCGAGGACACGGATAACCATGATTAGTTTATACACTCTGCAGAGGTTTGCGCACTTTTCCCCACAAGCCTCGATCGCCCCCGTTTGATTTCTCGCACTACATGGTGTTTGAGAGACGGATGACCGAGACATAGTCTTTCAGAAGCGCTAGCACCTTACATGTGGGTAGACCGTACCAACCTACAACCCCTACATCAGCTAGTCTACCCGTAAGAGTTTGCACAACTTAATAAACTACGCCAGAGCCCATAATGGCTTGTGGCTGCACACGTAAGTTTCTAGCATGAATAATCTCATGATCCCTTTGAGCCTGGGTGGCGGTCCGAAGAAATACAGGCAAGTCCTGATAGAAACCAGGTGCCTCAATCCACCCAGATGTGTGTTCAAGTTGCCACCTTAAATAAACCATTAATCTAACAATCTCACATCTGTCATGGAATACACTCACCCAATTCACGTCTACTAGCATAGCATAGCATAATAAGCAAACGTAGAAGTAACTCCCAAGGGTTTGAATATAAATCAGGTAATAGGTACTACCTCAATCTACTTCCCATCCCACAATTTAATTAGATCCTAATCATGCAATGTTTGAGGATAGATCTAATGCATAAAAACTGGGTAGTAGAAAAGGTATGATCAAAGTGTTACTTGCCTTGTCGATGATCCGCAAACCTAGAGACTCAAGTAACAAAGCGCGCACTCCGGTATTCTATCGCAGACAAACAAACAAGCATACAATAAGTACTCATCTAATGCACAGGTAAAACTCAAATAGATCTAACCATATAGTTCAACTTAAGAACTCCGGTTTGCAAAAAGAATCAAATCAAACGAAGCAACGAAAGTCAAACGGCGGAAGAAAACAGCTTCGTTTTACTAATCTGGATCTAAGTAGCAAAAACTTGTTTAAGTAGTTTATTCTGAAAGAGGGTTTCGATACGAAACTCCAGGAGCTTGAATCGCCTGATTCCGATAAACGAGCGAAAAATTATACTAAAACGAAAATCGGATCAGGAATCGCGATCAGAAAATCACGAATTAAATACGAGAAAAAGAAAAACGACGAACGGGTTAACGAACGGATGTTCGTTAACTAAACTAATCTGACGAACGCGTTCGTTAAAAACGAACAAACGAACGAACGTTCGCTATTTAACCTAAACCAGAAAAAAACTGAAACTAAAAAACAAAAATAAACCGAAGGAAAACCGCCCGGTTTTTTGAAAAAAAAACCGCTGCACGGTTGAGGCGGCGGCGAACCTCGGCGAGGTCGGCGGAGGAGTCCGACGGGTTCGGCGGCGGCGGCGGGCGGCCGGCGGGCAAGCGGGGCTGCTGGGTTAGGGTTTAAGGCTGGGCGGCGGGTGGGCCTCGGGCTGGCTCCCCGGCTTATAAAGCCTCAAGGCCAGAGTCCTAGCGGACACGGCCCGTAGGTCGGTGCTGCTTTTTTAATAATTCTGCGCAGAAGAGAAATAAAAAGAAATACTAAACAAACTCCAAAAATCCCGAAATAAATTTTCCCCGGCTTCTAAAATCAAGCCGGACAAGATGAACATTTATTTGGGGCCTAAATGCAATTTTGAAAAACGCGCACTTTTCCTAAATTCAAATAAAAAGGCGAAAAACTCCAAAATGAAATCTTATTTGATTTTATTATTAAATCTTCATTATTTCTTTATTTTGGGAAAGTCATTTTATTCCCTCTCTCATATTTTGATAGAAGAAATAATTGAAGATAAAATAATTAAAATCAAATGATCCTATTTTCAAAATTTGAGAAAAACTCAAATATGAAAATAACGAAATCCCCAACTCTCTCCGTGGGTCCTTGAGTTGTGTAGAATTTCTAGGACCGAGCAAAAATGCAACGAAAAATATGATATGCAATGATGCTCTATGTATAACATTCCAAATTGAAATTTTGGGATGTTACAAACCTACCCTTAAGATGAATCTAGCCCTCGAGATTCGGGTTGGCTAGAAAATAGGTGAGGTGGTCCTTACAAATCTTCCTCTCGCTCCCGGTGGCTTCATCCTCGGTGTGGTGGCTCCAATTGAACTTTGCAAAACTTAATGACCTTGCTGCGAGTAACTCGACTAACAAACTCGAGAATCTTAACTGGTTTCTCCTCGTAGGTCAAATCATCATTCAACTGAATCGCTTCCAGTGGCATTGTATCTCTCAGTGGTATATCAGCCATCTCTGTGTGACACTTCTTCAACTGAGAAACATGAAACACATCATGAACACCTGACAACCCTTCGGGTAATTCCAACTTGTACGCAACTTCTCCCATACGTTCCAAAACTTTGTATGGTCCCACAAAACGTGGCGCTAATTTTCCTTTAACACCAAAACACTTAACTCCTCGAAGTGGAGATACACAAAGATAAACTCTGTCTCCGACTTCGTATTTTGTCTCCTTGCGTTTTGAATCCGCATAACTTTTCTGTCTTGACTGGGCTACCTTGAGCCTATCGCGAATCAACTTTACTTTCCGCTCGCACTCCTTAATCAAATCCGTCCAAACAATGGCGGTCTCCAACTTCATCCCACAACAACGGGTCCTGCACCTCCGTCCGCATAAGGCTTCGAAGGTGCCATCTTCAAACCGGATTGATAACTGTTGTTGTAAGAAAACTCCGCATATGGCAAATTTTCGTCCCAACTGGATCCATAATCCAAGGCACAAGCTCTAAGCATATCCTCCAAAATCTGGTTGACTCTCTCGGTTTGTCCATCATGCGTGGATGAAAAGTCATGCTAAACTCCACTGGTTCCCAAAGTTTCGTGCAACCGCTTCCGAAACTTTGAGGTGAATTGGGTTCCTCTATCGTCGATACGATACTCGGAACTCCATGCAAGCATACAATCCTTGTCATGTATATCTTAGCCAATTTGGCACTTGTAGGTAGTCTTTATTTGAATGAAATGAGCTACCTTCACAAACGATCGACTACAATCCAAATCGAGTCATAGCTTTGAACGAGTCCCGGCAATCTCGTGATGAAATCCATACCTAGTTTATCCCACTTCCATTCGGTATAGGCAATGGTCTGTAATAATCCTGCCGGCTTCGATGTTCTGCTTTCACCCTCTGACATACATCACAAACTGCTACGTACTCTGCAATGTCCTTCTTCATTCCGGTCCACCAGAAAGTATTCTTCAAATCCAAATACATCTTGGTATTTCCTGGGTGAATCGAATATGGTGAATCATGTGCCTCTTGTAGAATCAACTTCCTGATCTGCGGGTCATTGGGCATATAAACACGGTCTTCAAACCATAGGGTATCGTGCTCATCCTCACAAAATCCCGTAGCCTTTCCTTCGCTCATTTTCTCCTTTATAGAGGCAATCTCTTTGTCAGTCTTCTGAGCCTCCCTGATTTTATCCATCAAAGTAGATTGAATCTCCAACGCTGATACATAGCCTCGTGGAACTATTTCCAAACATAGCTCCCGAAATTCCTCGGCTAATTCTTTTGGTAAACCTCTGGTCATTAGGATGTTAACATGACTCTTACGGCTCAACGCGTCTGCTACCACGTTAGCCTTTCCGGGGTGGTAATGCAATCTCATGTCATAATCCTTAATGAGCTCCAACCATCTCCTCTGCCTGAGATTTAACTCCTTCTGCGTGAAGATGTACTTTAAACTCTTGTGATCCGTATACACCTCACAATGATTTCCAATGAGGAAATCTCTCCAAGTCTTCAACGCATGCACTACGGCTGCTAACTCCAAATCATGTGTGGCATAGTTTAGCTCATGAGGCTTAAGCTGTCGTGAAGCATACGAAACAACTCTTCCCTCCTGCATAAGCACTTCTCCAAGTCCTCTACATGAAGCGTCGCAATACACCTCATAATCCTTGGTTTGATCTGGCAGGATTAACACTGGTGAGGTAACCAAACGTTTCTTCAACTCTTGGAAACTAGCTTCACACTCCTCTGTCCATATGAACTTGGTATCCTTCTTCAACAATTCTGCCATAGGCTTCACAATTCTTGAGAAATTCTCAATGAATCTCCGGTAGTATCCTGCGAGTCCAAGGAAACTCCGGATCTCCCCAACTTTTGTTGGCGCTTCCCAGTTTGTCACAGTGACAACTTTAGTGGGGTCTACTGCTATACCTTCTCCGGATATAACATGTCCGAGAAATCCAACTTCCTTCAACCAAAACTCACACTTGCTGAACTTGGCATATAACTGGTGTTCTCTGAGCTTCTTGAGTACCAAACGCAAATGCTCCTTATGTTCTTCTTCATTCTTCGAGTAAACCAAAATATCATCAATGAACACCACAACGAACTTATCCAAAAACTCCATAAACACTTTGTTCACCATGTTCATAAAATAGGCAGGTGCGTTAGTCAGACCAAATGACATAACGGTATACTCATACAGCCCGTACCTGGTGGTAAAAGTCGTCTTAGGTATATCCTGCTCTCGAATCTTCAACTGATGGTACCCTGATCGTAGATCGATCTTAGAAAACACCTTAGCTCCTTGCAATTGGTCAAACAAGTCATTGATCATCGGCAGTGGGTACTTGTTCTTGATGGTCACTTCATTCAATCCTCGATAATCAACAACCATTCTTAATGATCCATCCTTCTTCTCCACTAGAAGTACAGGTGATCCCCAAGGCGAAGAACTTGGGCGAATAAAACCTTTATCCAGTAACTCCTTAATCTGCTTCTTAATTTCCTCCAAATCTTGGGCTGGCATCCTATACGGTCTCTTAGATATCGGCCCAAAGGCTCGGCAAGAGTTCAATCGAAACTCAATGTCCCTATCCGTGGCATGCCCGCAACTCTTCCGAAACACGTCCGAGTAATCCCTTACCACCGGTACTTCCTCCCGCACAACTCCGTTAAGGAATTTACATGTGCTCTCCTCGGCTCATGCCGTGATACAAACTTGATTCTCCTCCTTCGGGGTGGTAAGAAAATCGACTTCATCGGCGCAATCTATGTTCCTCCATACTTGATAACCAATCCATGCCTAATATCACATCCAATCCTTGCGATTCCGTAACTATTAGGTCCGAGGGAAATACATAGTGTCCAATCCTTAATGGCAATCGATCACACCATATACTAGCCATGTATTCTGCTCCGGTGAGGTTACTAGCATGGGTGACCTAAGGGCTTGGGTTGGTAGTTTATACTTATCCACAAATCCCTTGATATGTATGAATGCGATGCACCAAGATAAAAAGAACAACTGCAGAAAAGTCTTAACCAAAACTTACCTATTACTGCGTCTGGCTGAGCTTCAACCTCCTCCACAGTAACGTGGTTCACTTGTCCCCTGTTGAAAGGGTTCAGCTTCTTTCCTGAGCTTCCATTACCATTACCATTTTGGCCTTCTGGACAATCATTTCCATAATGCCCGGTCTTGCGGCACTTAAAGCAAGTGATGTGGCTCAGGTCTACCTTGGATGGTGTTGACGGGTTGGTGCGGTTTTGTCCATTGCTTCCTCCATTCCCATTCCCATTCTTGGTGCCATTATGGTTGTGCGAGCTACCTCCTCCATGGGTATGCTGAAATTGTCCTCCTGGCTTCGGGGTAAAGCGAAGTTTCTGCTGAGCTCCAGAGTTATTTTTCCCCTGTCCATACTATCTCTTGCGATTGTCAATCTGCTGCTGCTTTCCTTCAATCATAAGTGCATGATCTACCAACTCCTGGTAGTTGTTGAAAGTGGCTACCATCAACTGCATGCTCAGCTCATCATTCAGTCCTTCTAGAAACTTCTCCGCTTAGTCTGCATCCGTAGCAACGCTCATCCGGGGCATAACGTGCTAACTTACTAAAATCATCTACATATCGCCAACCGTCTGTCCTCCTTGGCGCAAGTTGCGAAACTCACGCTTCTTCATGGCCATAGCTCCTGCTGAAACATGGGCAGACGGAAAGCTTGTTGGCCCCGATCCCATGTGACGGTGTCTATAGGGTAAGTGGTCTGTAAAATTCTCCCACCATGCTCTGCGGGTCCTTCGAGCTGATGTGCGGCAAATTTCACCCTTTGTCCATCCGTACATCCCGCAGTGGTCAACTCCTCCCTATCTTACGGAGCCAATCATCTGCAACAATCGGCTCGGTGCTCTTTGAAAACACCGCGGATTCAGCCTTAAGAAACGGGTCAAATGGTCAACAGGTGGTGGTGGCGGTGGGTTATTGTTGTTGTTGTTGTTGTTGTTGTTGTTGTTGTTGTTGTTGTTGTTGTTGTTGTTGTTGTTGTTGTTGTTGTTGTTGTTGTTGTTGTTGTTGTTGTTGTTGTTGTTGTTGCCTTGGTTCTGTACCAATGTTTGAATCAAGGCATTCTCCTCTGAATCAACCGAGTGATCTCTGGCGGAAAACAAATCTGGGTCGCGTCTCGGAGGCATCTGAGCGTTTAAAGAAAATACGAGAGTTAAGAATAGAATGAGGTCTAGGGAGAAAACACTACCCATATGCACATGAGACAAATCACACAATATCACTCCAATCAATTCAAACAAGGGCATACAACGGTCTATCTATCGTTACAAAGTGCTGAAACTAAAACTAATTTAAAATGGGGAAATCTACTACCGTTATGGTGGTCAACTACAAAACTGTCCGATGAAGACTCCATGATATCTGCTCCACTTCATCTTCAAATCATCATCACTAGGATCGAATCGGTGTCGCCGATGATGATGTAGTTCTCTCGGACAGTGCAATCTTCATCTTCTCCTTCGGTGCTGAATTTCCCATGAGTTCTTCAATCTTCTCCTTAAGATCGCCGCTTTGTCCCACTAGAGCTACAATCTCCTCTATGTAGTCCTTGCGAGTGGCCTTCGCCTCCTTCTAGTTCGATAATCTTGGCTTTTGCTGTCGTCAACTCTATCATGTCTCACAAGACATCCGGTTCTCCGGCGCCGAATGTGCTGGTTTAACTCCTGGATGAAAGATGCAATGGACCGATCCTTCTTAGTGCAAACTATCTCCCATTGTTCATCTCGGCGCCCACAAATCTGGTAGATAGTATCCTTGAGGTCTTCTTTGTAAACTTCTCCAATGTGTCACATGGTTATGTGAGCTGCCATGCTCTTTCCCAGACTCCAAGTTGGTGCATTGAAAAAAATCTCAATGGGCTCCGTGATTGGCGCAAACGTCCTTCCGGGAACTTGAGCTTGAATCTTCCAGCGCTCTTCTTCGGGTAAAGAGGAATTGTAGGTCCCGGTGAAGCTTGGTATTCCGATGTTCAGGTACTTAGTGACTTCCTTCAGGTGTCGTCCAAAGGGTGTATCTTCATCCGGCTGGGTGAACTTGATCCTCGCTTCCGTCATCCTAAAAGAGTAGAAAAGATGAGGAGTCAGAAATGAGAAGAGAGTAGTGATCTAGGGCTTTAGCTTAATGGTCGTGTCCTACAGTCAACGTGTGCTCTGATACCATCTTTGTAGCGACCAGACCTCAAATACCGATCTCGTGCTCGGTGTCATTCTGGGATCAAGAATGCCGACACCACACAAGACTCGGAGGATTTATAACAGAGTAGCAATCACACACTTATTACAATCGAATGTCTCAAGAGAGAACTTAATAAAATAAAAATGGCTTAAGGCCATCTAAGTACGATAACAGCGGAACGCTTGGAAGAATAAGCGAGTCCATCAACTCCAACGGCATCACTAAGTATAGAACCACGACCTAAGCACCTTACTCGTAGTCTGAAAAGTCTGCAACATGAAACGTTGCAGCCCGAAAACGGGTCAGCACATGGAATATACTGGCAATGTAACACATGGAGAATAATGGAATGATAATCCTATACTACATGCATATATGGCTGGTGGAAAAGCTCTATGGTTACAGTTTTTGCGTAAAGCCAATTTTTCCCTACTACAAAGGAATAAATTTATTTAACTATCATGGTGGTTGTTAAACATTGAGAATGGTTGACAGCATTCTCAATCCCAATTAAAAGTACTCATTAAAAACCCAACAATATTAATTAGAAATAACATGATGAGATTCACATGATATCCAAGTACTAGATACTCAAGATGTCCATAACCGGGGACACGGCTAACCATGATTAGTTTATACACTCTGCAGAGGTTTGCGCTCTTTTCCCCACAAGACTCGATCGCCTCCGTTTGATTTCTCGCACTACATGGTGTTTGAGAGAAGGATGACCGAGACATAGTCTTTCAGAAGCGCTAGCACCTTACATGTGGGTAGACCGTACCAACCTACAACCCCTACATCAGCTAGTCTACCCGTAAGAGTTTGCACAACTTAATCAACTATGCCAGAGCCCATAATGGCTTGTGGCTGCACACGTAAGTTTCTAGCATGAATAATCTCATGATCCCTTTGAGCCTGGGTGGCGGTCCGAAGAAATACATGCAAGTCCTGATAGAAACCAGGTGCCTCAATCCACCCAGATGTGTGTTCAAGTTGCCACCTTAAATAAACCATTAATTTAACAATCTCACATCTGTCATGGAATACACTCACCCAATCCACGTCTACTAGCATAGCATAGCATAATAAGCAAACGTAGAAGTAACTCCCAAGGGTTTGAATATAAATCAGGTAATAGGTACTACCTCAATCTACTTCCCATCCCACAATTTAATTAGAACCTAATCATGCAATGTTTGAGGATAGATCTAATGCATAAAAACTGGGTAGTAGAAAAAGTATGATCAAAGTGTTACTTCCCTTGTCGATGATCCATGAAACCTAGAGACTCAAGTAACAAAGCGGCGACCGGGTATTCTATCGCAGACAAACAAACAAGCATACAATAAGTACTCATCTAATGCACAAGTAAAACTCAAATAGATCTAACCAGATAGTTCAACTTAAGAACTCCGGTTTGCAAAAAGAATCAAATCAAACGAAGCAACAAAAGTCAAACGGCGGAAGAAAACAACGTCGTTTTACTAATCTGGATCTAAGTCAAATTTTACAGTATCAAGAACTTGTTTAAGTAGGTTATTCGGAAAGAGGGTTTCGAGACGAAACTCCAGGCGCTTGAATCGCCTGATTCCGATAAACGAGCGAAAAATTATACTAAAACAAAAATCGGATCAGGAATCGCGATCAGAAAATCACGAATTAAATCCGAGAAAAAGAAAAACGACGAACGGGTTAACGAACGGACGTTCGTTAACTAAACTAATCTGACGAACGCGTTCGCTAAAAACGAACGAACGTTCGCTATTTAACCTAAATCGGAAAAAACTGAAACAAAAAAACGAAACTAAAAAAACCGAAAATAAACCGAAGGAAAACCGCCCGGTTTTTTGAAAAAAACCTACGGCATGGTTTTCGAGGCAGCGGCAAACCTCGGCGAGGTCGGCGGAAGGTCCGTGGGTTTGGCGCCATGCGATTTAATGATGGCGGCGGCGGTCAAGCATGGGCGCTTTGGTTTAGGCGCTTCGAAGCGGCGGCCGGGCCTCGGGCTGGCTCCCCGGCTTATAAAGCCTCATGGCCGGAGTCCTAGGCGGACACGGCCCAGAGGTCGGTGGCGCGCGCTTTTTTAATAATTCAGCGCAGAAGAAAAATAAAAAGAAACACTAAACGAACTCCAAAAATCCCGAAATAAATTTTCCCCGGCTTCTAAAATCAAGCCGGACAAGATGAACATTTATTTGGGGCCTAAATGCAATTTTAAAAAACGCACATTTTTCCTAAATTCAAATAAAAAGGCGAAAAACTTCAAAATAAAATCTCATTTGATTTTATTATTAAATCTTAATTATTTCTTTATTTTGGAAAAGTCATTTTATTCCCTCTTTCATATTTTGATAGAAGAAATAATTGAAGATAAAATAATTAAAATCAAATGATCCTATTTTCAAAATTTGAGAAAAACTCAAATATGAAAATAACGAAATCCCCAACTCTCTCCGTGGGTCCTTGAGTTGTGTAGAATTTCTAGGACCGAGCAAAAATGCAACGAAAAATATGATATGCAATGATGCTCTATGTATAACATTCCAAATTGAAAATTTGGGATGTTACATCCTCCGCGCCTAACCTGATTCCCATGGCTATCATCTGCTACTTATCGCGGAGCTCTCCGCTCGCATGCAAAGCGCTTGCACGTTAAAAGGGGGGTACCTGAGCATCGCGACTCATGGGCTCTTACTGGCTCTCCAGCCCTCACCCCTGGCCTTGACCCACGGCATCGCGACCTCATATACCAACATGGCGATCGAGCTCGCCGAGGGCCGGACCGAGGAAGTAGAGTATTTGCATTCTAACCACCTTGCAGGAACACATCATTGATAAAGGCCCAGAGCTAGGCGCAACCCGCCTCGAGATAGGGCCTCGTGAGTCCCGCGCTGGCTCACGGGTGCGCAGATACACCTCTCCTAGCCCTAAAAAGCCGGTCACGTGTCGTATGGGTGTATACGCCTGGGGCTCCCTCCCGAGGGGAGCCCTCCCACGCATCGCTGAAAGCACCATGCTTCGCTTGGTGGCGACACCGCCGAGGAGCGCTATGCCCGTGACACATACGGAAGCGCCAGGTTCGCTCCAGGTGATAAACAACTAAGGCGCCCACGGCCAGATCAACCTCGAGGGAGCCCAGAGCTCGATGTCCGCACCATCGCAACGCCCCTCGGGAGTGCCACGCGAGGGGACGGACACGGGACCGCGCCGCCACCCCGAACGCACGCCACCCAGCCAGGTGCCTCAGACCTGGTCGTCCCGCGCCTCTCCCCGAGCGGAGCCAAGGTACGAAAGCTCATTTGCACGTCAAGGGGGACTCCTGAGAATCGCGACTCAGAGCCTAATCGTCACGTAGCCCTCACTCCTTAGTCCCGTCCCCGGTTTCCGGTCGGGCTAACAACAGGCCGAGGTATGCGCGCGGGTCGGGCCCCGCCGACGAGAACGCATTTAATCCACTCCTACACCTCCCTTCCCTACTTGTTGTTTGCGCGTCAAGGGGGACTCCTGAGCATCGCGACTCAGGAGCCTAACTTGCCACGTAGCCCCTCACTCCTTAGTCCCGTCCTGGTTTCGGTCGGGGCTACGGCGCCTGAGAGAGGCTTGGGTCGGGCCCTGCCGACGTAGAACACAAGGAAATAGGAGGGAAAAATGCAAATTCTAGGGAATTCAAAAGCAAATATTACAAGCCATGGATAGTTTCACAATGCCAAACACAATTCTAAACGCCTCCACGAGGCACGATGCATGTTGCAGGAGTTAAAACAAGACAGAAGCTGCGAAGGGATCACTCCCCAGTGGCGCCGCTGCTTGTGGTGGAGTCGCGCTGGGCGGCTCCGCCTCCTGAGGCCGTGGAGCTGGCAGCACCGCGCCCGGGCAAGGTGCCGAAGGCGCGGAACCTCCCCAGCAAAGCCTCGGCTCGATCTTTCACGGCCTCTGCAGCAGCAGCGGCGAGGTCACCGCTCACGGGTTCCAGCAGGCTGTCGTGGTTGACGCTGGGGTCGCGAAGGTAGACGTGGCTGAGGACACGCATCAGCGCTGCAGAAGACAGGGCACGGGCCTCGGCCTCGGCCGTAGGACCAAGGCCGTCCATGACATCTTCAAGTGCACGGACTAGGAAGGGAAGCAGCTCGGCAGGACCGTCCTCTGCACCAGCCAACGGCTTCTCCAAGCCGCCCTCATAGAGCGTCTTCAGCGCGGCACGAGCTTTCTCCTCCAGCTTCACGAAGGCCACTCGATCCTCGGCCAGGACCTTCGCCTTGCCGTCTAGCTCGGTCCTCTCCGCCTTCAGCGACTGCTCCAGCGTCTCCAACTGGCCACGACAGTCATCAAGCTCGGGGTTCCAGTCCCTGACGGCAGCCTCCCGAGCCTCCATCTCCTTCTCCTTCTCCTGGAGGCCGCAGACCTCCTTGGCGAGCTCGTCACGCAGGCCTTGTAGCTCGACCTCCAGCGCCTTGCAGCGGCCCTGGGCATCCGCAACGTAGCCCTGGGCAGCATCGCGAGCGGCCTTGGCCTGACGGGTGGCTTGCTTCTCCTCGTCGGAGGCCGACACGGCCTGGCTCAGCGTCGCTCGGACGGAGGCGGCAGAACGGGCCTAGCCAGAAGCTAACTCCACGCGCCCGACCACCAGGCGAGGGTCCACGCTCTGAAGATCCTCCCGTGGCCGGCTCAGTTTGTTGGTGGCCTGGTCCAGGACGACAGAGGGATCAGAAGAGACGGGAGCCGGTGGAGCAGGCGGAGAGGACGGCAACGTGATCACGGCTTGGGAGGAAGGAGCCCCCTGGGCCTTGGACACCTCAGCGGCAGCATCAAGCGCAGACACCTCCAGATTCAGCGGGGCCACGGGGGCTGACTCCTCACTAGAGTGTCCCTGCTGGGCTCGCGAGGACGAATGGGCAGGGGAGACACGAGCCTCGATGCCTCCTTTCCCCGCAAACGAAGGTGCTGCCCCGGCAGACGGGCTCGCCTCGAGCGGGGCCGTAGAAGCCCCTCTCAACCTTTTTGGTGTAGGTGCCGGCCTGGCCAGAGAACCCAGATGTCAAGCCTTGGCGGCATAAACAAAGCAAAGCGCGGATCGAGCACTTACTGGTCGTCGTTCGCGGACTCAAGCAGCCTCCGGCCAAACTTGAAGCCCGAGAGCCTACAGCTGGGATCGGCTTTGGGAGGCCCGGAGGCGTATATGCTGTCGGAAGGGCCGGAGCTGGCCTCAGACCGCCCCGGGACCAGAGCAGACCCTGGGAGGACCAGCCCCGACCTGCCCTTCCTCGGGACCAAGGGAGAATCCTCCCCTCCTCTCCTGGTGCCAGCCTCGTCGTCGTCCGGCATGGAGCGGAGGGCGCGGGACCTGCACCGAGGGAAGGACTCCTCCGACTCGTCGCCAGTCGCCTCCAAGTCAAACTCTTCTTCCTCCTCCTCTCCGTCCTCCTCACTCCCACTGGAGTCGTTGGAGGACACGTTCACCGTCGCCAGCGCCGCCAGATCCCCGGGAGCTTCTGCGGGCACCAGCCCCTCACCGTTGAAGGTGGGCATGGCGTTCACCACCTGCTCCCAGTCGCCGTGAAGGAACAGGGGGACGGGAGCGCCCTCCGGCCTCGCCATGTCTCCCCCAACCAAGGAGTGGAGGGCCGCAACCAGATCTTCGTCGGCCAGGGCCTCGGAGCTCAGGCGAAGGGCAGCATCCGCTTCCCCAAGCCTCCACAATGGGAGCGGGTGCTCCCGGAGTGGAGCCACCCGGTGCTCCAGGAACTCCCTCAGGAGCGTGGCCCCGGTCAGCTTCGCCGCCCCCAAGTTGCCTGGCCTCAGGTCCGTGTTCATCCTCTTCAACACCGCCCTCGTGCGGGGGTCGACAAGCTCCGCGCGAGACCACGCATCAATGGCCCTGGGCTGCCTCGTAGGCAGCACCAGTCGGGGGTGGAGGCGCCCGACATCCACCATGACCCACTTGCTCCAGAAGCCTTCGATCCTCTTCCCAGGCTTCGAGATGGCGTTGGAGTTGGAGTATGCGATAAAGCTCGTGCATGCGGAGATGTGGGTGCGGGAAACCAGGAGGTAAAACTAATGACGCAGCAAGGCCACTGAGGGCTTTACCCCAACATGAGCCTCACCGTAGTAGGCGAAAGTCGCCAGGAGAAGAACATAGTTGGGGTGGAGATGCAGAGCTTGCAAGTTGTACTGGCGAAGAACGACAAAGAAGAACTCGGAAAAAGGAGGCACCAGACCGGCGATGATGGCGCTCAGGAAGAGCGGGTAGAAGGTGCTCCCCTTGGCTTCAGGCTGGTCGGAGCCGGCCTTGAGCACAGTCGCTCCCTCATTGCCCTGCGCCACCGTCATCAGGCGCGTGAGGGCGAGATTCTTCTCCGATACATTCGGGGGATCCAGAGCCGGCGAGTACCAGGCCTCGGTCGGGGTCTTGCGAGGCGCCATGGCTTGCCGGATGGGAAGGATTGAGACAGATCTGGAGGATTTCGGGAGCAGGAAGGAGAAGAGCGAGAAAGGGGATCTGGAGCAAGGCAAGCGAGAACAAAGCAAGTAAGTCTGGCCCGGGCACCTCTTTTTGTCAGATGGACGGTTGCCGAGGCGTCGTGGGGAAGCGGAGGCGCCCACGTCCAATCAACCGCCACGCGGCGCCCAAGGCCGCAGGCTATTGGGGCCCGCGGCGCTTCGCACTTGCCCCTTCGCTTCTCTGCTAAGCCAAGTCCGGGCGTGCCTTGGGCCCGGGGGCTACTGTCGGTGTTCTGGGAACGGGGGTCCCCAGACTTGCCTGCCCGCAACCTGTGGCGTGGCTCAAGTGGGGGCCCAGTGCAGCCCAGCTTCATCAGCTCAAGCTCAAGACCCTCGCGAGGGGCCGAGCCTCACGGGCGGACAACAGGAAGCTTCCTCAGGAGCAGCCTCATCAGGCAGGCTCACGAGGAGGCGGAGAGATCAAGGCAAGGGCACCTCGTGAGGAGCCCGTGACGCAAGCCATGACGATCGAGACCAGGCGGGCGCCACGCGGGCGTCGACCTGCGCAGTGTCCTTGTTTCCCCTTTGGTGCAAAGGGGGAAAGCAGAGGCCAAGGCATCAGGCAAAGGTTACCGTTTCGGTGCAACAAGACCAAGACCAGCAGAACGGCAGGATGGAGGTCATCGTGGATCCCAGGACGGCGTCATCGTCAGAACCTTTGGCAGCCGAAGACCAACTTTAGTCAGGATAAGTGTACCAGATGTTCCCCTTCAAAATGGCCAATTGTTGGCGCCCTTCCCGCTCATTATTTGGGAAGAGGCCCAGGGCCTCCCTCTATAAATAGGACTAGCCACCACAGTAGAAAGGGGGGAGAAAAGAGAAGAAAAATCGAGATCACGCATATACAAGAGAGAGGCGACTGAACTCACCCAAGCAGTTCATCTCAAGAACAGCCCTCGCGAGGCTGTTCTCCCTTTGTACTATTCATCATCAGCCCCTGAGGCAATCCACCACACCACACACTGGAGTAGGGTATTACACCACAATGGTGGCCTGAACCAGTATAAACCTCGTGTACCTTGTGTGTTCTTCTTTCTAGCCTAGATCCTTTGCGAGACTTCGAGGCGTGAGCTAGTAGGTGAAAGATCTCTGCGCGCACCCCAGAGTTCGATGCTCAAGGGTCTGCCGGAACCCGAAATCCGACAAAAGTTAAAAATGATAGTGCAACTTAATTGTGGCAATGCCGTTTAGGTCATATTGGTGTAAAGCGCATGAAGAAACTCCATGCTGATGGGCTTTTGGAATCACTTGATTATGAATCACTTGATGCTTGCGAACCATGCCTCATGGGCAAGATGACTAAGACTCCATTCTCCGGAACAATGGAGCGAGCAACAGATTTGTTGAAAATAATACATACTGATGTATGCAGTCCGATGAGTGTTGATGCTCGCGGCAGGTATTGTTATTTTCTGACCTTCACAGATGATTTGAGCAGATATGGGTATATCTACTTGATGAAACACAAGTCTGAAACATTTGAAAAGTTCAAAGAATTTCATAGTGAAGTGGAGAATCATCATAACAAGAAAATAAAAGTTTCTACGATATGATCGTAGAGGTAAAATATTTGAGTTATGAGTTTGGCTTTCAGTTAAAACAATGTGAAATAGTTTCACTACTCACGCCACCTGGAACACCACAGTGCAATGGTGTGTCCGAATGTCATAACTGTACTTTATTAGATATGGTGCGATCTATGATGTCTCTTACCGATTTACCACTATCGTTTTGGGAGTATGCATTAGAGACAACTGCATTCACGTTAAATAGGGCACCATCTAAATCCGTTCAGACAACACCGTATGAACTATGGTTTAGCAATAAACCTAAGCTGTCGTTTCTTAAAGTTTGGGGTTGTGATGCTTATGTGAAAAAGTTTCAACATGGTAAGCTCGAACCCAAATCGAAGAAGTGCGTCTTCATAGGATACCCAAAAAGAAACTATTGGGTACACCTTCTATCACAGATCCGAAGGCAAAATCTTTGTTGCTGAGAGTGGATCCTTTCTAGAGAAGGAGTTTCTCTCGAAAGAAGTGAGTGGGAGGAAAGTAGAACTTGATGAGGTAACTGCACATTCTCTCGAATTGGAAAGTAGCTCATCACTTAAATCAGTTCCAGTGATGCCTACACGAATTAGTGAGGAAGCTAATGATGATGATCATGAAACTTCAGATCAAGTTACTACCGAACCTCGTAGGTCAACCAAAATAAGAACCGCACCAGAGTGGTATGGTAGTCCTGTTCTGGAAGTCATGTTACTAGACCATGACGAACCTGTGAACTACGAGGAAGCGATGATGAGCCCAGATTCCACAAAATGGCTTGAGGCCATGGAATCTGGGATGGGATCCATGTATGAGAACAAAGTGTGGACTTTGGTTGACTTGCCCGATGATCGGCAAGCCATAGAAAATAAATGGATTTTCAAGAGGAAGACGGACGCTGATAGTAGCGTTACTATCTATAAAGCTAGACTTGTCGCAAAAGGTTTTCGACAAGTTCAAGGTGTTAACTACGATGAGAGTTTCTCACTCGTATCTCTTCTTAAGTCTGTCCGAATCATGTTGGTAATTGCCGCATTTTATGAAATCTGGCAAATGGATAAACAAAACTACGTTCCTTAATGGATTTATTAAAGAAGAGTTGTATATGATGCAACCAGAAGGTTTTGTCAATCCTAAAGGTGCTAACAAAATGTGCAAGCTCCAGCGATCATTCTATGGACTGGTGCAAGCATCTCGAGTTGGAATATACACTTTGATGAGTTGATCAAAGCATATAGTTTTATACTGACTTACGGTGAAGCCTGTATTTACAAAAAGTGAGTGGGAGCACTACAAAGATTTCGATAAGTATATGTGAATGACATATTGTTGATCGGAAATAATGTAGAATTATTCTGCAAAGCATAAAGGAGTATTTGAAAGGAGTTTCTCAAAGAAAGACCTCGGTGAAGCTACTTACATATTGAGCATAAAGATCTATAGAGATAGATCAAGACGCTTGATAAGTTTTTTCAATGAGTACATACCTTGACTAGATTTTGAAGTAGTTCAAAATGGAACAGTCAAAGAAAGAGTTCTTGCCTGTGTTACAAGGTGTGAGATTGAGTAAGACTCAAAACCCGACCATGGCAGAAGATAGATAGAGAATGAAAGTCATTCCCTATGCCTCAGCCATAGGTTCTATAAAGTATGCCATGCTGTGTGCCAGATCTATTGTATACCCTACACTATGTTTAGCAAGGGAGTACAATAGTGATCTAGGAGTAGATCACTGGACAACGGTCAAAATTATCCTTAGTGGAATAAGGATATATTTCTCGATTATGGAGGTGACAAAAGGTTCATCGTAAAGGGTTACGTCGATGCAAAGTTTGACACTGATCCAGATGACTCAAAGCCTCAATCTGGATGCATATTGAAAGTGGGAGTAATTAGCTAGAGGAGCTCCGTGCAGAGCATCGTTGACATAGAAATTTGCAAAATACATACGGATCTGAATGTGGCAGACCAGTTGACTAAACTTCTCTCACAAGCAAAACATGATCACACCTATGTACTCTTTGGGTGTTAATCACATAGCGATGTGAACTAGATTATTGACTCTAGTAAACCCTTTGGGTGTTGGTCACATGATGATGTGAACTATGGGTGTTAATCACATGGTGATGTGAACTATTGATGTTAAATCACATGGCGATGTGATCTAGATTATTGATTCTAGTGCAAGTGGGAGATTGAAGGAAATATGCCCTAGAGGCAATAATAAAGTTATTATTTATTTCCTTATTTCATGATAAATGTTTATTATTCATGCTAGAATTGTATTAACTGGAAACAAAATACATGTGTGAATACATAGACAAACAGAGTGTCACTAGTATGCCTCTACTTGACTAGCTCATTGATCAAAGATGGTTATGTTTCCTAGCCAAAGACATGAGTTGTTATTTGATTAACGGGATCACATCATTAGGAGAATGATGTGATTGACTTGACCCATTCCATTAGCTTAGCACTTGATCGTTTAGTATGTTGCTATTGCTTTCTTCATGACTTATATATGTTCTTATGACTACGAGATTATGCAACTACCGTTTACCGGAGGAACACTTTGTGTGCTACCAAACGTCACAACGTAACTGGGTGATTATAAAGGTGCTCTACAGGCGTCTCCAAAGGTACTTGTCGGGTTGGCGTATTTCGAGATTAGGATTTGTCACTCCGATTGTCGGAGAGGTATCTCTGGGCACTCAATAATGCACATCACTTAAGCCTTGCAAGCATTGCAACTAATGAGTTAGTTGCGGGATGATGTATTACGGTACGAGTAAAGAGACTTGACAGTAACGAGATTCAACTAGGTATTGAGATACCGACGATCGAATCTCGGGCAAGTAACATACCGATGACAAAGGGAACAACGTATGTTGTTATGCGGTTTGACCGATAAAGATCTTCGTAGAATATGTGGGAGCCAATATGAGCATCCAGGTTCCGCTATTGGTTATTGACCGGAGACGTGTCTCAGTCATGTCTACATAGTTCTCGAACCCGTAGGGTCCGCACTATAAGTTTATGTGTTTTGATGTACCTAAGGTAGTTCGGAGTCCCGGATGAGATCGGGGACATGACGAGGAGTCTCGAAATGGTCAAGACGTAAAGATCGACATATTCGACGACTATATTCGGACATCGGAAAGGTTCCGAGTGATTCGGGTATTTTTTGGAGTACCAGGGAGTTACGGGAATACGGAAAAGAAGTATTGGGCCTTAATGGGCCTTGGTCGGAAGGAGAGGCAGTAGCCAGGAGGTGGCGCGCTCCCCTCACAAGCCCATTCCGAATTGGACAAGGGGTTTGGGGCGCGGGCCCCTCTCCCTTCCTTCTCCTCTTCCCCCCTTTCCCCACTTCTCCTAGTTGGACTAGGAAAGGAGGAAACCTACTCCCACTAGGAGTAGGAATCCTACTCCATTGGCGCGCCCCTCCTAGGGCCGGCCTCCTCCTCCTTGCTCCTTTATATATAAGCGTGGGGCACCCGTGACACAACAATTGATCGTTTGATCTTTTAGCCGTGTGCGGTGCCCCCCTCCACCATAGTCCACCTCGATAATACTGTAGCGGTGCTTAGGCAAAGCCCTGCGTCGGTAGAACATCATCATCGTCACCACGCCGTCGTGCTGATGAAACTCTCCCTCAACACTCGGTTGGATCGGAGTTCGACGGACTTCATCAGGCTGAACGTGTGCTGAACTCGGAGGTGCCGTGCGTTCGGTACTTGATCGGTCGGATCGTGAAGACATACGACTACATCAACCGCGTTGTGCTAATGCTTCCGCTTTCGGTCTACGACGGTACGTGGACAACACTCTCCCCTGTCGTTGCCATGCATCACCATGATCTTGTGTGCGCGTAGGAATTTTTTTGAAATTACTACGTTCCCTGTCGGTGTCAAAACCGGCGGATCTCGGGTAGGGGGTCTCGAACTGTGCGTCTAGGCGGATGGTAATAGGAGACAGGGGACACGATGTTTTTACCCAGGTTCGGGCCCTCTCGATGGAGGTAATACCCTACTCCTGCTTGATTAATATTGATGATATGGGTAGTACAAGAGTAGATCTACCACGAGATCGTAGAGGCTAAACCCTAGAAGCTAGCCTATGGTATGATTGTTGTTCGCCCTACGGACTAAAACCCTCCGGTTTATATAGACACCGATAGGGTTAGGGTTACACAGAGTCGGTTACAATGGTAGGAGATCTACATATCCAGACGCCAAGCTTGCCTTCCACGCCAAGGAAAGTCCCATCCGGACACGGGACGAAGTCTTCAATCTTGTATCTTCATAGTCTAGGAGTCCGCCAAAGATGATAGTTCGCTATCCGGACACCCCTAGTCCAGACTCCTCAAGAGCCCCCTAACCAGGCTTCAATGACGACGAGTCCGGCGTGCATATTGTCTTCGGCATTGCAAGGCGGGTTCCTCCTCCGAATACTTCATAGAAGGTTTTGAACACAAGGATAGTGTCCGCTCGCAAAACAAGTTCCACATACTATCGTGAGAGTGAATAACTTTTGCACGATCTGCTGACGTATTCAGCGGCGTGACATCACACCACGACCAAGCCTTTATTCAATCGCTTTTACTGCTCCACCTCACCGCGTTTAGCGAGGCAGTTTCCTTGGCACGCCTCATCAAAGCGGAGATCGTGCCCCTTATTCCGGTTTCTCATCAATACGGATGTGGTAACCCAACTGCGCCGCTGGCACGCCTCCTCTATCGGCGAGTCCCAATCGACCACGGGAGGGCTCTTGGTATTCAACCTCTTTATAATGAGACCAAGGCCCTCTTCTTTTTCCACCTCCATCGAGTTCGCCTCGGGCGCTTGAGTTCTAACACCCAAAGCTTCAGATTTAGGCGCTTCGACCTTCGATGATGTCCGCTCCGACCAGCTCGGCCGATGGATGTCTTCTTCCGTCACGAAGAAGATGTGCTAAAGCTGCGAGACGCCAGTATCTAACCGCGAGATTTCGTGATAGGCTGCCTGCTCGTGGCAGGTCATTCCCACTCCCGAGCCCGGCGAGAGCGTGGTGTTCGTGTCTCACTTCCTTCGGGTTTAGGTTTCCGACGGATCCCTTTGTGCGGGGGCTCATGTTTTATTATGGGCTGGATTTCCATGACTTGAATCCGAGTCCATCCTCCATATCTCGTCATTCATTGTCGTATGTGAAGCCTTCCTCCATATTACCCCTCACTTTGGATTGTGGCTCAAGACCTTCAAGGTGGAGCCGAAGATGATCGAGGGTCAACAAGCAGAGTGCGGAGGGGCGGTCATAAGCAAGTGCGTTGATGCTCCGTGGCCCGAGGGCTCTTTTCAAGAGGAGCTTGGTTTGTGGAAACGGGAGTGGTTTTATATCACCGCTCCCAGGGGCACCAAATGGGTGGCGCCACCCGCCTTCCGCTCAGGTCCACCACAGCGGCTGGCATCATGGGTCAACCGGGGGCTCGACTGGGGGCCGTCCAAGGACGTTCCTCTATTGCAGGGCGGTATTCGAGACCTCCAAGAAAGAGAGATCAATCTGGTCATAGTGGCGCATGTTATGTTGATTCGGCGCCTTCTGCCCTGCAAACGTCACCCCCTCTGTCTGTGGGAATTTAATCCGGAGGGACCACGAGCTCTCCAACATTTTATGGGTACGACACCCGTGGAGATGTATAAACTGTTCTTCGAATCACAAGAGAAGTGTCCGGACCTGACTAAGGACGCAGGACTAAGCTGCAATCGCCCAGATACTCAAGTAAGTAGTCCTGTACCCGGACAGGCTGTCCGTTCATTTATCATAAACTTGCCCTTAAAGGAGTTGTTTCTTGAACAGGACCGGATAGCGAAAGCAAAGTTGATAAGGTGTCCGCCCCTCCCTCCGGAGACCACGCCGGATCCCGTCTTGACCAAGATGTCAAGGCGCGCCTTTTGAAGGCGAAGGGAGAGAGGGAAGCAACCGCCTCCACGAAGGAGGCTTTCGAGGAAGGAGGAAGAGGACCGCTTCGAAGATCCAGAGGTCAAGGCCTCAAAGAGGGGAAAGAAATCTTCGTCGAGAGTCCGCGCCGGAAGTACCCCAGCCGCACTATTTTCCCAAGGGATCAGCCCTCCAATGAGCCGTAAGTAAAAAGAAGGGGTCCCGTGAATAAAGAACATCCTGTATTTATTTCAAGATAACCGAATCGCACCTTGTGGTTCGGATCTCGCCCTTCTCGTGAGCTCGCCTTCGTGGCTTCTTCCGGAGATGATAGAGAGCGAAACGCCCACCTATCGCGGCTTGCGGCGGGCGACCGACAAGTGTCGCCACGGAGAGTTTCCCGAGTCCGTAGGGCGGAAGGTCCGCGGGCCGGAAGGTCCGCGCCAATCGGCGTCTTGGTCGGAGGAGCTGAAGGATCTGCTCGGGCGAGCGGCTATCTCATAAGATCACCGTGCGCTAATGGGTATAGTGATTGAAAGAATTGCATCCGCTGAGAGCGGATTGCATGAAGCCATCGAAGCTTGCCGACGGGTTCGAGGTACGCAAAATGATGTACCTTCCGACGCTTATGCATATAGAATGCGCCAGATAGATAGTAGCCCTCGAGACTCGGTATGTTGTCAAAATTGACAGCGTGCGAGGATCATAATCTCGAGTTATAACATATCGCCGCTCCTAAATAGGTGGCAGGGCGTCCGGTGGCCGGCCGGACTGATGAATTTGCCGAACTAAAGCGGCAACTTGACGAGGCAGATGCGAACATCGCGCTTGTCAATAAGCGGTTTGACGAGTCATAAGGTATGCGACTTCTTTGCGGACGCCGGTAAGGAGCTTGACGCCTGCGTTTTACTACTTGTATGCTTAATGCAGGTGGTGCCGCTGTTGTGGAGGAGCTGCGGCGGAACTCGCCCGAGCTAAAGAGCAAGCCGAAATAGTAATGTGGCCGCTTTAAGGGCTAATCAAGAGCTAAAAGCCAAACGGGCTGCTCACCGCCAAGAAGAGGAAATGGCCGATATGGCCATAAAGTTGAAGAATTCTACCGACCGCCAAGGGGTTCTTGAAAAGAACGCCAAGCGGAGCAAGAGGACTGAAAAGGCCACCGCCGAATCCAAGGATGCCCGCTCCGCTATGAGAGCTGCCAAGGAGGAGCTGAGTCAGCCGGGCTATTGCAGCCGGAACGCTTTTGCTGCGGAGGAAATATACGGATCCGAAGTATGCTCAGTTGGACAAGTTGTGGAGTTCAGAGGATGCTTATCTGGACTTAGCGGGGAGCGTTGCGGACGCAATTGAGCACTTCCGAGGCCAGAAGGGGCGCAGAAGGGAAGAGCTATATTGGTCGCAATTCCATAGTCCGGAGTGTCGTTTTCCGTTGACCGATCGGTTGGCCGAATGGGCCGAGCTGAATCGGTTATCCGGACTTGCCATGAAGCATGTCATGACTCATTTGTGGCCAGGCGAACCCCAGCCGAAGAGTTATTTTGGCTTAGTGCAGCAGTTCCTTGGTGCGGTACCGTGTATCGACGCAATGAAGTGGTCGGCGTGTATTGAGGGAGCGCGGATGGCTCTTGCCCGTGTCAAGACATACTGGGCGGAGATGAAGGCCACCGACGTTGCATCCCAAGATTCGGACAGAAGCCGAGTATCTGCCGAGCACTATTTTGGGGAAGTCCTGCAGGGCGCTCGTTTAATAGAGACGCAGTGCTCGAAGGATATTATGTTTTTATGATTTGTGAAAACAATGTTTCAATATAATATAAGAGCTTTTTATACTTGTGCGTTCAAGTATTAAAACGCCTCTGTCTTGCCGCTGATGTATATGTGTATATAACCCGAAAGATGGCAGTCTTGACTTCAGCCCCACGCACATAGTGCGGGGTGTTTGCAAAAAGGCGATTTTCACACTTAATCCAACGCCTTGGTCCTGTGAAGGAGGTGATAGCGTAGCAAACTAGGCAACCGGACTATAATGCTTTATCACTTTCACTTAGCCATAGGAGCTCGATGGTGTGGCTACTATATAGCCCCTAGGGGCACCGCGCTCCGAATTGGGCGCCAGATGTGCTCGACCGAAACGCCCTTCATCAATGCGGGGAATTCTAAACATTCCGCCGGTCATCGAGTGGTTGACCAGTCTCACGCTATATCATGACAGCCAGTTTTAGCTTTCCATCGAGGTGCTCAACCCACTCAACCGGGCACAATCACGTTGGTTCTCCCAGTGCTACCTCACCGATATAACGGAACGTAAGGTACCAAAACATGGGAGCCGGGCAAACCCAACATTTGACCAAAGACATGATTCGAGCTGATGCATATAGGGCCTAACTCGAGACGCCTAACACTCCCTAAGGTATTCGGTCTTTATGAAAACGGGCGAATAATGCCCTAAGCCCCCGTGTCCGTGTATGCGCAAAAATTCTGGTGCGGCCGATGCCAAAACGCCAGCCTCCTCCTCGGTTATAGTAAGAAAGCGGGGATGTGTATCAACAAGAGACAAGAAAAAGGTTTATGCAGGGTCTTAATCTGAAAAGAATCCTTGAGACGGGTCCCTGCCGCACGCTCTGCTTTGTGTCTCCGTTGCCGTATCCTCGACGGGTGTAGCACGGTATTCATCTCGTAAAAGAGAAGAACTTAGTTGAAAAGAAAAATATCGTATGCAGAAATGTACTTTATATTAAATAAACAGAGTACGGTTCAGAAGGTGAATAAAATTGAGCTTTATTGTCTCTTGTTGTACGTGCGTGCAGCCCCTTGTATGGGGGTATGCCGCTAGTAGGCGCCGGACTCGTCTAGCCATGTCCGGGGTTTGAATGACCTATTCCTGTGCTTTGATTAGCGGAGCCGGATTGGTGTGGGGCTGTCAAGGCAGTCTCACGTTCTTCCGTGCTCTAGTAATACTTAATACTCCCTTTTAATGAGATGATGCCGCGTGGACCGGGCATTTTAAGTGTAAGAGATGCATAATGCGGTATTGCGTTAAAGCGGGCGAAAGCTTCACGCCCCAGTAGGGCTTGATAGCTACTTTCGAAAGGGGCGATGTGGAAGGTTAACTCTTCGCGGTGGAAGTTGTCGGATGAGCCGAACACAACTTCTAGCAGTAGGGATCCCGTACAATGGGCATACAGGCCTGGCATTACCCCTTTGAAGGAGGTGTTGCTATGGCGAATTTTGGTTGAGTCTATCCCCATTTTGCAAATTGTGTCCTGATATAGCAGGTTTAGATCGCTGCCTCCGTCCATTAGGACTTGTGTAAATTGGAGTCCGTCGATTATAGGATCTAATATCAAGGCAGTCCATCCTGCGCTCGGATACTTCCGAATAGTCCCGATGATCGAAGGTGATTGGTTTTGACAACCATCGTTGGGACTCTGCTGATAGACCGTGCGGCACGGTTTCTATGGGTGCCGCCTGTTTTCCCGTTGTCACTTGAAGTGAGTTCACTGTTTTGACTTTTGTGGGAAATTCTTTTGTTTACCGGGCTCTGCTTGTGGTGCTCGCCATCGCCCTCACTTGGTGTGTCGAGCCCTTGTGTTCGACGTTGAGTCTGCGGACTGCTTGAAGACCCAACAATCTCTGTGGGTATGGTTTGCGTGCTTCCCGGAGTACCGTGGATTTGGCATATCTTGTCCAAGATTTTGTTTGTTGATAGCTCATCGCTATTGTCCTTAAGGGGCAGTTTTTATTGTTCGTCGTGAGCTTTTGAATCCGGCGCTGATCGCCGCGCTCTTTGGACCGTTCCCTTAATCCGCGCTGGTCCTTGCTGCATCGTGGTTTCCCATTTCCATCCCTGACCTTGATGTACTTGGGTCGCTGGTGCTGCATCTTGCTAGCCAGCTATGCTCTCCCGCGCAAAAGCGGGTCATGAGGCTTGTTAATGCGCCATGGTTCTCGGCTTCTCTGGCCGAGGTGTCTCGCGAGCCATTCGCCTCGGACGTTGTGTTTGAAAGCTGCTAAGGCTTCGCGTCCGGACAATCGACTATTTGGTTCTTTTGGTGAGGAACCTGTTCCAGAATTTATGGGCTGACTCTCCGGTTGTTGAGATATGACTTAAATCGCTCAGATCCGGAGGTCGGACATAAGTCCCTTGAAAATTTGCCGAAAAGCATCCTCGAGCTCTTCCCAACTTCCAATGGTATTTTCGTGGAGGCTTTTGAGCCAATGCCGGCTGACCTTTGAGCTTGAGGGTAAGTATTTTATGGCGTGGAGATCATCTCCTCTAGCCATGTGTATGTGGAGGATGTAGTCCTCAATCCGCACTCCTGTGGTCTGTTGGTCCGTCAGATGCCTCTATGTTTACGGGCTTGAATCCACCGAAATTCATGATCCAAAGACCTCATCGGTGAAACATAGGGGTGTGCGGCGCCCCTATTTGGGTGTGCCGTGATGTTCGGATATTTGGCGTGTTGCATTGCTTTGAAGAGCTTGCTTTCGCCCATAGATGGACCTAATCGGGCCATCCTTTTGATGTGAATCCTTATGCGGATCGCGTGCATCGCTTGTGTGCGGCGCCATTTGCTGCCCTCTGCTTGCCGTGGGGTCGCCCATCCGACCGAGTGGCCTTCTTGTTTTTTGATTTTGGGGACTCTACGGCCTCCTCATCAAATTCGGGCAGTAGTTTTCTTTGGGTAGTTTTTGTTCGGCGATCGTCGCCGATTTGTCTCATGTGTTGAGTACTTTGCTCCATCTGATTCTGAGTGCATCTTCCGCTGTTTTGAGCTTCCGCTTCTGCTTTTTCAGGCTACGCGCAGTGGCGACGAGCCTTTTGTGGATTTTCTTCTGGTCCAACAGTTTGTCCGGTGTGAGATCGTCCGGACTGTTATCTTCGCCGGGGACGGGTTGTTTATCCAAGTTGTCATGTTCGGACGGTTGCTCAATAGCATGTTCGTCGTCCACTGGTTCGCCCTGCTCTATGGCTGGGTCTTTGTCGAGGCGGGACTTGGTGCGGCGTTTACGTTGCTGTTTTGACTGCTTTTCGAGGGATTTATCCTTCGTAGTGTCCCGTTGTTCCTCGTCGTCACTTCCTTTAGGTGTATCCACCATGTATACATCATGGGATGAGGTGGTTGTCCAGTACCCTATAGGTGCTGGTTCATGGTTGTCTCCTACATCGTCGGCCATACCGTCGATGTCTTCGGAGAAAAAATCGAGCACGTCGTTTAAGCTTTCGACAGTGGCTACAAAGTGGGCGGTGGGTGGGCGTTGAATTTCTTCGTCGTCCACATCCCAACCTTCCTGACCGTAGTCCGGCCAGGGCTCTCCTGATAAAGAGAGAGACTTTAGTGAATTCAAGATGTCGCCAAAGGGCGAGTCTGAAAGATGTCCGCAGCAGTGAACTCCATGACCGGCGCCTAATCGGATTCGATTAGCGGCTGCTGGAGGGTTGGAGTCCGGAGAGGAGTCCGCACCTTGGAGTCACGGTCTTCGCAGCGACAGGGATGGAGTTCGCTCAATCGCCGCTGAGATCGTAGCCCCGAGGCGGTGTCCAACCACTGTCCTCGATCGGGAGTCGGCTCGAGCTAAGGGTCGGAGCGACTCGTGCGGCTTCCAAGGCACTCGCTCGCGCAGAGCTAGATCATGCCCATCGAAACAAAGGCGGCGCATTTTGGTTGTGGCTCAATCCGTCAAGATCAAGTCTCCGCGGATGTCGGCCGTAGTTCAAACTCCCAAATCTGACCTGATGGCCAGGGCGAAGCTTCGATCTGCTCCAGATGGCCAAGTGAATTGGCCCGCAGCAAAGCCGCCGAATACGAAAGATCTGCCCGGGAGAAAAGTCTCACCTCGGACTGCGTCGTTGTTAATGATCGAAGGAGCCATCGGGCCTATAGGTGACGACACGCAGGAACTCTCAATGAAAGCACCAATGTCGGTGTCAAACCGCGGATCTCGGTAGGGGGTCCCAATCAGTGCGTCTAGGCGGATGGTAACAGGAGACAGGGACACGATGTTTTACCTGTGTTTGGGCCCTCTCGATGGAGGTAATACCCTACTCCCGCTTGATTAATATTGATGATATGGGTAGTACAAGAGTAGATCTACCACGAGATCGAGAGGCTAAACCCTAGAAGCTAGCCTATGGTATGATTGTTGTTCGTCCGACTAAAACCCTCCGGTTTATATAGACACCTGATAGGGTTAGGGTTACACAGAGTCGGTTACAATGGTAGGAGATCTACATATCCGTATCGCCAAGCTTGCCTTCCACGCCAAGGAAAGTCCCATCCGGACACGGGATGAAGTCTTCAATCTTGTATCTTCATAGTCTAGGAGTCCGGCCAAAGATGATAGTTCGGCTATCCGGACACCCCCTAGTCCAGGACTCCCTCATTCCCCAACAGGCCCATATAGGTTAAAAAGGCCAGCCCAGTCAAAGGCCCGTAGTACTTATTCAGGTACTAGTGGGCCAGCCCAATAACGACTTGTTTAATAAGGCCCATTTACGGCCCGAAGCCAGATCTGGCCCATTAATTGTTCGCCGAATATTTGGGCCCAATTACGGCCCAATGACTTTCGGCCTGTTAGAGGCCCGATGTAGACATGGGCCCATTTCAGCCCGGTGTGTCTTTCAGCCTGGGAATGGCCCGTGCTGCCCATGGGCCATATATGGTCCGACGCTACATCCGGCCCACTAACGTGACTTTGGGCCTGTTAAAGGCATGTCGTATAATGCGGTCCGTTGATGCCTGCACTAAGCTTTCGGCCTCTTAAAGGCCCATGATATCAGTGGGCCAACTCAGGCCCGGAATATGTTTCGGCCTGGTAATGGCCCGTCATATAACTAGGCCAAAAAAGGCCCGGTCTACCTTTCAGCGTGCTGAAGGCCCGTCGACGACTAGTGAAAATTGAGGCCCAACATGAATTTTGGCCTGCTAAAGGCCCATGGTCTCTGGGCCATAACAGGCCACCAGAATATTCAGCCTGTTAATGGCCCAACGCTACATGGGCCAAACTAAGCACTGGGTCCACAAAAAGCCCAACTAAAATTTGGGCCGAATATAGGCCGTAGTAAGTTGTGGGCATGGCGCAAAGTGTGAAGGCCCCAATGGTCATTCGGGCCCAAGAAAGATGCAGGCCATCCCAATTGTGGCCCTCTAAAAACCAGGACCGTTAGAGGCGAATGTTTCGGCCCGGTCGACTACATCAGATTTTTTTTCAGATAGCGAATGATGGCAGTAATTAGTAGGAGTTAAGAACAAACCTACTCTATACAATAAAGAAATTATGGCATAGTATCTTAGAATAAACCTACACTATATAATAAAGGATTTATGGTATATTACATCCACTGGGCATCAAAGTTTGCCACCAGTGATCATAAAGTGCAACGAAGAAGCAGATTACAAAAACTAGGAACCACTGCAGCGTAACAAAATAATACTGAACCAAGACCACTTTCAAGATAGTTCAAGAAAGGTTAGCCTTGCGCGGGAACTGCTTCTCAAGCTGCTGAGCAAGGCTGTGATACCGGCCTAGCATGTCGGTCATAGCTTCCAGGTGTAGTTGTTTAGCAATGAGGTTCTCATTGGTGTTCTCCGCAATCTTTCTTAGAGATAGGACTTCAAGTCGAAGTTGAGTTGCAGAATGCCTTTCTGCTAGAAATTGGGACTGAAGAAGTCGAACTGATTCAGACATCGAATTCTATGAGCTTGTCTCGATCGCTAGTCTCAAGTAACTTGAACACTTGCATCAAGACAAGACTTTGGGGTTGTCTCGCTATCTTCAAGATGTTTTGCCTTCTTTGCTGCAATATATGTTGGGTTTGTGTCACAGCCTTCAGCAGACTTGTGCATGCCATTAGGCATATCACCCTGTAACAAGTAGAGAGATGACAATTTTTGCACGTGTATAAACAAAGATGATAATTGTGCTGTCAATTCCATCCAATTTCAAATTAAAAAATAAAGAGTAAGTTCAAAATATCAATAGCATAATTTGGCATTGTTCATAATGCAGGGAGCTTCACTACACTACTGGATTACCATGTCAACATAACAAGCATAGATGAAGGGCAAAGACAATCATTGTATCTATTTTGGTTAATGTGCATGGATTTTTGTTCATATCATCAACCACATCAGTAAGACAAAACAGGAGATGACAAGGTGCAAATGTGGGTTGCTTCACCACACACTAGATTATAGATCCACAAAACAAGCATACATATAGGGAGTATTGAGTAATGTGCATGGTACGAATAAGGAATTTGGTTTTACAAGTAAAACTTGGAAGTTACGGTTGTTTGAACATGCATTTTGATAGAAACAACAAACTAAACAGCAGTAAATGATAGGGAGTATGCGCAAATTAAATAGCAGTTGAGGATAAAGGCTTTAGAACGACCGACTTACATTAACAATTAACACCGGCTTTATAATGCCCTTCTCCATGTCAAGGGAAGGATAACTCAAGAATTTCAGTACAAAATCTTCTTCATAAGCATTGCCTGTACTCTACAATTTGTAGAGAGTAATTATAGATATGATAATACTGGAAGGGACAGAGGACAATGAAGATAAGATGTAGATTGATGCTACATAATCAACTACCAATCCTTGGAAGTACAAGCGTTACAGGACAAAATGTACTGACAAGACCAATGGGCTACACTTCAAGACCGGCATTGTCTCGTATTCAACTTTTGGTAAGATTAAATATAGATCTGATATTTTTAGTAAATGGTGGGCGAGGAGATAAGATGCGAATGCTACATTAATAAACCAATCCTCTTCTCATAATACAAGAGTGTTTTGAACACCGTGTACTATACAAAACGCTTCTTATATTATGGGACGGAGGGAGTAGCTGTTAATGTAAGTACAATGATAGACGACGTTCAGTCCTTACAAGAGGAATGCAGAGCTAAACCTCTTCAAAAGCATCAGGTTGATTCTAAATTTATGTAAGAGTCCATATGGATCTTATCATGTCCACCAAATGGACGATAACGAGGCTAACATGTGAAGTGATGCTACATAATCGGACAGCTATGAAAGTAAGTATGGTCATACAGGGCAAGAGGTACTCACAAGAGCAATGCAGTGTGCAGTATAGTTGCGAGATTCTGTGGTCACTTGAGAATGAATGTTCTTCTGCTAACAGTTTTCGTACAAGTGAGACATTAAGGCAAATGCAGAAATGTAGTTGAAATTGTGATGTGATATCATAGACAAGACTTACGCTGCAGATTTGAGACCAATGTGTAACAAGATTATTCCAACCACTGTCTGATAAATGTAGCACCGAGACTTTACAGAAATTTCGCTTAGAGGCTTGCCATCAAGTGCGCTTTGCCTCGGTAGGAACGATACTTCATCAACAAGTGCTTGAAAAGTGCAACCAACCCTTGCTCGCCTTGACAATCCAGTTTGGTCCTCGCCTATTTAAAACAATGAAATCTTGTGTCTTCTCGTCACAGTAAACATATGTAGTAATTACCATGAATAACATTAGTACATTACTTACGCGAAGTTATGGAGGAAGACTGGAAATTGTTCTGTGTTCGTGGTATAATCTTTCCATGAAGGAAAGATGCGCACAAAGTTCCTTACAACAATATAAGCTTCATCTTCTAAACTGGAAGAAATGGAACAGGGTCCTATTTGCTGCAATTGGGGCTCTGCGGTTCAAAAGGATTTGGCAATCAGATTTGGTTTGTTCTTTGTTGGAATGGGGTTTTATGCTCAGAGAGTTGGTGATATGTCAACCGGCATCATCATACTGCTTTGCTGCAGCTTGGGGTCTCTGAGTTGGGGCATCGAAATGACCAAAGGTAGTAGGGCTAGAGTCTGCTAGAGTTGGGGTGTTTTGTGGGTCGTGATATTGCAACTACACCTAATGGGCTATTTGATTTATCAGTGTCACTACCTTTTCCAAATACTTTGCTCGTGCTCCTCAATGATCAGCAATCACCCTCTTCCTTTTGAACGTCCCGATACACAAGAACAACATTTGAATGGATAAATATGGTATGATGACAGATGGAATATGTACTGAAAATGGATAGGCAGGGAGTATTCACATGCACGATGTGTAAAGTAAGCTAATGGCAGTGCAACAAAGTAGAAACAATGCAAAGCATCAGTTGCAAGATATGTGCGACCAATATAACCTTGGAAAGTTAGAGCAAGCACCTTGATGGGTGAATAAGATAGGGCATCTGCCTCTGACTCCTCCACTAGGGAGCTACATTGACTTAGGTCTCCCACTAGCTCAGAATCACTGTTAGGATCATATTCTGTGCATGAATCTATAGGTGGAGAGTGTTTGGATTGCATTGCATCCAGACTTGATTTCAGTCCCTTAATGCCAAGTTTGACAAGCATGGCATTGTTATGCTTTATTCTTTTCATGCGCGCAAGCTCATAATCATTATGAAGCTGTTCAGAATCCGAGATTCATGAAAACATAAAAGTAGTCAGATTATCTATGGAATGCATTATGGATTCAACTCAAGAGTGTCTCCTATAAACCCCTACATATGCAAAGTTCACCCCCAACCGTGTCGACCACCACACACGTAAATACAAACCTCTTATGTCTCTATAACAGTGCATACACATTTCAAAACTGAAGTAGGAACATTAAAATCATATCAAATTCAGATTTGAACAAATAAACTAAGGAATTATCATGGCATAATGTTTAGCTTCAAGAGTGGAGGCCGGTATCACACACAAAGCAAGTAGGCAGATTGTATTCCATGTAAAAGATCGTAGTCTATGTAAATGCCGGAAATGACACTTCCTTTCTATACAATGCAAAGGTTTCGCTGCCCACACATGATGGAAGAGATCACATAGAGAAATACTATTCACTCATGTCTACGGTTCCAGTATTTTGAAACAGGGTGGTCTATCCTAAAAGAATATTGACAACAAATATGACAAGGCAAGCATAGATGTAGTGAATCAATCATTTACTTGTGAGCTTACTAGGACAGGTATGCAGAATTGTAATTGCAGTAAGAGACCGTCCAAAATCTGAATCAAGAAGTTTGTCTAGCACTTATTGTTTGCAACTAATCGACGTGAATAATTGGATATCATATCGAATGAGTAAGAAATACAAGTAAAATTGTCAGCAAACCTGGCCTGCATTAGTAATCTGGGTCAATGTCACTACGACCAGCAATCAAAATGACTAGTGTCTGTTCCTAGGGCCGGAATTTAGAAACCCTGTGAACTTTACAGGTACTAAAGATTACTGAAATACATCTGAACCATTAAGTGTAGGTAGCACTCAGCACACAACAAACCCTAATGACAGTCCTGCCTAATGAGTAATGAATCAATAAGAAAATGGGTGATGAGGAGTGGCTGCTGACGGTGTCCTGGACTAGGGGGTACTCACCACGTCGTCTCCCGATCAGTTGGATTGGGCCGAGGACCCCCATGCCCGTATGCTCATGGGCCAGTCCGGACAACTGCCGTATACAAGGAAGATTCCACAAGACTTGGCGATCAAGACAAAGACTCCTCCCCACCGGCGTATTCGGCTAGGACTCTTGTTATCCTAGGCCTCTGGTGCACTATATAAACCGAGGCCAGGCTAGTAGATAGATATACAACAATCATACCGTAGGCTAGCTTCTAGGGTTTAGCCTCTACGATCTCGTGGTAGATCAACTCTTGTAATACTCATATTCATCAAGATCAATCAAGCAGGAAGTAGGGTATTACCTCCATAGAGAGGGCCCGAACCTGGGTAAACATCGTGTCCCTTGCCTCCTGTTACCATCCACCTTATACGCACAGTTCGGGACCCCCTACCCGAGATCTGCCGGTTTTGACACCGACATTGGTGCTTTCATTGAGAGTTCCGCTGTGTGTTCAGCAAAAGGTCGATGGCTCGCCTGCAGATCAACTTCGACTTCGGCATATTCGTCACCAGTTCGACGGGTCACCTTGGTTCGACCAAGGACTGCGCCCTACCTCCGATCGTCATGTTCGGATGAGGGCCTTCATCAACATCAACTCCGATCTCTATCGAGATCACGGAGGAATCATCCAGGGAGCCCGGGGGCTCAACGACAACATTGCCCTCGGGCGACCGTGCTGTTTTTCTGGACAGCAAAATTGTGTCCGCCGCCACCGTCTCCTCAAGTGTCATTTTAACGATTGCTTCGGTGGAATTGTGCGGAATTGAGTCTACAACGACCCCGGAAAATTTTGTCGAGTTCCGATGGAGGAATCTCCGGCAATCTCCGATATACCGGAGCCGCATTGAATCTGGACGAGAATCCGGACGAGTTTGGAGCGTGGTGTCCAGCATCTAGCTCGGACGTCCTTTGGAATATCCAACTGTTGATTGGCTGTGGAATTCCTATATCTACCACCTATCAAAAATTCAGCTCGATCCGACAGTCCAAACTCCGAGAACCTCCCGATTAGTGCATCACTTTTCAGATCTGTTTCCTACGCGAATACGGATTCGATCTGAATTCATGTTTCTTTATGAACGTGATATTTGACAACCTTTTTAAAGGAATTTTCTTCTAAGTCTGGCAATATAGCTCCACGGCTGCCGACCTGCGCTAGACATGTTGTCGCTTTTTGAGCCGAGCTCAACTTCTTCAGATACTCACCTCGGCGAGCCGAACAAGAGTTCGGAATCGCCAAAGATAAATCATCACCAACATCACTGCCCCACGGATTACACGGAGTGGGCACACCGGCATCGCTGCACGGCCATTTCAGCAAGCCAGTATTGACCACGTCACAAGTTACGACCTGCATCGGCATGGCCGAACTGTTGCTTCATCGAGCCAAAGTCCACCAACGCCGAACTACTTCAACAACTCGGCTGACATGGCAGCTGCAACATCTCCTCATCGATCTACTCCGTCTCCTCGGCCGGACCAGGGGCTTCGTCATCCCTTCATCAGCACACTCCGGTAACTTCAGCGGCACCAGCCGAACAGCTTCGTCACGTCAGCTGGACCGGGGGATTTGCCTCGGCGAGTCAACCTTTACCAGTGTCGCCATGCCATCACTTCATCGCCCATCAGGCAATGGGTATGCGGATCGAGTCCCAATTTTGGGAGTCGCTTTTCTTCGGACTACTACAACAAATAAACCATGTGATATCAATCCTAACAATTTTTGCTTGTTGGGTTTATTTTTCCCAAGGAATTATCACTCAGGTTTGTCCATCATATGTACACAGGTCTATCAAATGGTGGCCGCATTATCGACGGTCGCATGGTGGTTCGGTCGGTTTCCGTACATAGTTCGGCGAACGCCGCATCCGGAGCCCGGACCACTCTGCGAATTCAGACTTTGTCATCATACACCGACGCCTGCAGCATCGACATTGACTTCAAGGCCAGCCATATTTCTTTCATTACTCACCTTGCATAAATTATTTATTATGCAACATTTTTTTAAATTATTATTATTACTATTACCCCCGGTTTGCACTATTTTTGTGCACAGAAAATGATCCAGCTGACTATATCCTTTAAGGCCACTCGGCTGGATGAGGGGCTTCGTCAACACTTCATTACCCCATGTCGGGGACTTCGGCATCACTCTCCCGGCCTGCATTGACCATGCTATGTCACCACTTCGGAGTGCCGAGCTCTTTGCTCCGCCAGCTCGAGACCGGCTTGGGGGTTGGGACCTTGTCCCGCATCAAGCTAGGACCGCGTCATTAACACCGAGCACATTAACCAGCTAAGTCGCTTTCATGCTAAAAAACTTTCAGTTTTAAATTTTGTTCAGTCCGACCAAGCATTATACCTTTTTTGACAAAAGGTTGTTTGCGAAAAACTTCCTTGTCCAAACTTTGTTTGTGACACACAAATTCAAATACCCTGATTACTCGGGGGCTTCCTTTATGAAGCCTTTCCTCTTATATATGATTATACTTGTACGGATTCGTTCCTTGTTCGTTTATTATGCCACAATATGCACCATGTTGACTTAAGAGATTCGCAAGCTGGGTTGCTCGCCCCCTGTGTTTACCCCTCACGCTCCCGATTGTTCGGCTAGGGAGTAAAGGAGCACCTATGCGATTGTCACGATCGGGTCATTCGAGCCGGACCTCGACCGGTGAAGCCGAAGCTAGCGCCTTATTGTTTTCAATTATGGTCGGCACACAACGGAACTAATGAGTACAAAAAATCTATTGCACAAGTCTCATAGTAACAATGAGCACCGAAGAAAGGTATCGGTGGGGGTACTATTTTCTTCGAAGATGCTTCTTACACTTTGTTAGTAATATAGCATAAATTCCTTGAGCGCGCTTTGTCTGTTACAGCCTTATGGCCTGATTGCCTGGTTATCAGAAACACCTTTGATATTCTCTACAGGTGGAGTACATTGGGTCCTTGACCGAAGAGGGAGAAGCCGACGGTCGGTTAAGACACGTTTCAAGTTCGGGTGAACAAAGATATGATATTAGTACTTCAGTACATACAATCATTATACACAAAATTCTCTTACCCAAGTCACGTGGGGGCTCTTAAATTAGTATGAGCTGTTTTTCTTCTTGGTCGCTGCAAAGTCTTTTTTCTATCACTCCTTTCTCGAGTGTGTGGTCAATAGCCGGACAGCCTTGCTTCTCTCTAAATCCGCTCGAGTGCAGTTTGCTAAACTAGCCTCGGAGAAGCACTCCGCCTTCGGGATAAGGAGGTTGAAGCCATGGGCTGACCCGCTGGAAGTCTTGAGATAGGATGTGTCATGTTAAAGCATGACAGAAGCACCTTTTTTTTAAAGACCAATTTTTGGATTGGCACCGAACACTTGAACTAGTTCGGACATTAAACTTTTGAATAAGTTTTTTGGCTTTTCGAGCCTATGGCACTTTCAAACTATTTGTGCGTTTCCAGCATTAGTCTCAAAGGCAACGCCGACACCTTTAGGGATTCGCCAAAAATTCTCAGATATTGCTATATATGCATCAGTTTTGAATTGTGTCTTCGGTCAATAGTTGGGTTGCACGGCTCCTTTGCCTGCCTCTTATGTTCCGCTTTGTTCGGCTAGGTGTGCAAAAGGAGAACCACTGCGATTGTGCTTCCAGCTCGCATGGTTAAGCACCTTAGTGGAGAAAGCCAAAACCGATCGTCACAAGAAGTTTAAACTGTCAGCGATCCGATGACCATGTTAAATGACGGGCCGTTCATAACATTGGTCAAGTGTTTACGGCTTGACCTCGATGTCGCCAACACTAACCGGGGCTCATAGCTAGCTTCCCAGCTTTAAAGCTCCTATGACTAAGCGAAGTTATAAAGCCCGCATATCTGATTGCTTCATTTCGCTAACACAACCGCCTCGCACCGAGACGCCGGCTAAGGGTTATTTTGTTAGTAATGGAAACACCTGCATAGTATCTACTAAGGGGTAGAAGCCGACGATGGGCCACTTTCAACCGATAAACGGTCACAATGGAGTCAAAATAATGATGTGAAGTACTTGGATACATAGAATCATTACACATAATCTGTGATTTTACTGTGGATATCGATCCTTAATTCGGCCACCCGTGCCCACATTAAGGCTCGGGGCTACTGGGCTTCGTGCTCATTATTTACAAATATTAGTAAGACATCGATCCCTCGATCCGGTGTTGGCACCCACCAGTTGTCTGGGGCTACTGCATTGCTTATTCAATGCAGAGAATTCAAAGTGCTCAGTGTTCGGCTTGAACGAACTATGCGCATACATGTCTTCGGACAATAATAGGTACCATATGGACCTATCCTGCATCAAGCTAGTATATCGCAGCGACTTCTCAGGACCCTCTCTCAGGGGCCCGTTTGCCAATCACTATTATCTCTAATATATTACAGTGCATTCTTATTCCTATGTATATGCCGAGCTAGGAATTGATCCTCAGGCTGATTTCACGCATCGACCTGAGTCTCAGGGGCTACTGGGAACAGGGGTTTTTATGCTTGCCTTCAGTGCATCTCGGTTTTAGACCGATACACACCTTGAGGGCTACCGGATATACATCGGTAGAGAATAAACTGCACCAGCTTAAAATATTCACAAAAAATTAGCTCATGGGTCGGGTGGTGCACCACCTTGGAAGCAGTCCGATAAAGCTCAAAAGAAGCGGCTAGCTCCATAGAGGGCATTTCCGCATTAAGCTCGTAATCCTTCAACTTTTTGAACCAAGATGATCTATGACATCTTGGATATAGTCCGGCGTTGGAGCTCGGATACAGTCCGGCGTTGGAGCTTGGACACAGTCCGATGTTGGAGCTCGGATACATTTCGCATTGGAGCTCGGAAGCGGTCCGACATTGGTGCTCGGCTGCAAAGATACTCAATGCAGTCCGGCGTTGGAGCTTCGGACGAAGAGGACACCGCCTCCCGGAAAAACTTCAAACCCGAGGTAGGGCATAAAGATAACAAGGCATTGATAAAGGCCGGAAACTTAAAGGCCTCGGATACCCGACGATAAATTCTTCGATGCACTTCGCGATCCTCAAGATCAAGATGAGAAGATTTGTTGAACCAGTTTTCAAGACCGACGAATCAAGATGAAGAACAGTCAAGAATCGAGGAGCGCTCCTAACTTGAAGACCGGTTCAGGGGCTCTCGACGTGTCCCGGACTAGGGGTTGTCGATGTCAAAACCGGCGGATCTCGGTAGGGGCTCCCTTAACTGCGCGCTTAGGCGATGGTAACAGGAGACAAGGGACACGATGTTTTTACCTGTGTTCGGCCCTCTCGATGGAGGTAAAACCCTACTCCCGCTTGATTAATATTGATGATATGGGTAGTACAAGAGTAGATCTACCACGAGATCAGAGAGGCTAAACCCTAGAAGCTAGCCTATGGTATGATTGTTGTTCGTCCTACGGACTAAAACCCTCCGGTTTATATAGACACCGAAGAGGGTTAGGGTTACATAGAGTTGGTTACAATGGGAGGAGATCAACATATCCATATCGCCAAGCTTGCCTTCCACGCCAAGGAAAGTCCCATCCGAACACGGGACGAAGTCTTCAATTTGTATCTTCATAGTCCAGGAGTCCGGCCAAAGGTCATAGTCCGGCCATCCGGACACTCCTAATCCAGGACTCCCTCGGTAGCCCCTGAACCAGGCTTCAATGACGACGAGTCCGGCGCGCAGATTGTCTTCGTCATTGCAAGGCGGGTTCCTCCTCCGAATACTTCATAGAAGATTTTGAACACAAGGATAGTGTCTGGCTCTGCAAAATAATTTCCACATACCACCGTAGAGAGCATAATATTTGCACAAATGCAATCTGCTGACGTATTCCGTAGTGTGACATCACACCACGGCCAAGCCTTTATTCGAATCGCTTTTATCGTCCCACCTCAGCAGCTTTAGCGAGGCGGTTTCTGGCACGCCTTGTCAAAGCAGAGATCGTGTCCCCTTATTCCGGAATCTCATCAATACGGGCGTAGTAACCTAATCGTGTTCGCTGGCACGCCTCCTCTATCGGCGAGTCCCAAACAGTCACGGGAGGGCTCTTGGTATTCAACCTCTTTATAAAGGACCAAGGCTCTACCCTTTCTTTCAATCTCAATCGAATGCGCCTCGCCGAAGTTCCAACACCCAAAGCTCCAGATTCAGCGCCTGCACCTTTGATGATGTCCGCCCGACCTTCAAGGTCGGTGGATGCCTTCCTTCACACGGAGGAAGACGTAAAGCTAAGAGATGTCGTATTTAACCGGCGAAATCTCGCATAGGCTGCCTGCTCAAGGGCAGGTTATTCCCACTCCCGAGCCTGGTGAGAGCGTGGTCTTCGCGTCTCACTTCCTTCAGGGGCTAGGCTTCCCGACGAACCCCTTCATGAGGGGGCTCATGTTTTATTATGGGTTGGAATTTCACGACTTGGATCCGGAGTCCATCCTCCACATCTCATCGTTCATTGTCGTGTGCGAAGCCTTCCTCCGCATTACCCCTCACTTCGGATTGTGGCTTAAGACCTTCAAAGTGGAGCCAAGATGATCAAGGGGCAGCAAGCGGAGGCGGAGGGGCTGTTATAAGCAAGAATGCCGACGCCCATGGCCCGAGGGCTCTTTTCAAGAGGAGTTCAGCTTATGGCAATGAGAGTGGTTTTATATCACAGCTCCTGTGGGCACCATGTGGGTGGCGCCACCTGCCTTTCGCCGGGTCCTCCCCGCTGGCCGGGCGCATGGGTCAATAAAGGGCTCGACTGGGGCCGCCCAAGGACGTGCCCTTGTTGCAGGGCCGCATTCAAGATCTCCCGAAAGAGACATCAACCTGGCTGTAGTGACGCAGGTCATGTTGATTCGCCGCACTTTGCCCTGCAAACACCGCCCCCTCCGCCTGTGGGAGTTTAATCCGGAGGGATCACGAGCTCTCCAACACTTTACGGGCGCGACGCCCATGGAGATGTACAAATTGTTCTTCGGATCACAAGAAATGTGTCCGGACTCGATCGAGGACGCAGGTCTGAGCTGCAATTGCCCGGATACTCAAGTAAGTAGCCCTGTACCCGGACACGCTATCCGTATATTCATCATAAAATTGCCCTTAAAAGAGATGTCCCTTAAACAGGAGTGGATAGCGAAAGCAAAGCTAATCAGTGTCCGCCCCTCCCCGAGACCACGCCGATCCCGTGTTAACCAGATGTTGGAGGTTGCGCCTTTGGAAGAAGGCTAAGGGGGGAACAAGGAAGCTACTGCCTCCCAAGGAGGTTGTCAGAAAGGAGGAATCGAGAATTCCTCCATCCAGGAAAGAAGAGGACCGCCTCAAGACCCGGAGACCATGGTCTCAAAGCGGGGAAGAAATCTTCGCCGAGGGTCCCGCTGGAGGTGCCTCGGCCGCACTGCGCCCTCAAGGGATCAGCCCTCCAAATGAGCCGTAAGTAGAGAGGGAGTTCTAAAATAAGAGACATCCCTATTCTATTCCCGAGAAAGATAACTGAATTTTTACCTTGTAGTTCGGATCTCAACCCTTCTCGTGAGAGCTCATCTTCGGGGATCTTCGTCCGAGATGATGGAGAGCGGAACGCCTCCCCCGCTGCATCACTTGCAGGTGGGCGACCGAGGTGTCGCCACGGAGGGTTTCTCCGAACCGCAGGCCGAAAGCACCCGTATGGCTCCCCAAAGCCCTCCGTGTCCGTCCTTCGAAAAAGGCCATCGGACGAGTCCGACACCGTCCGGTGCACGGTCGGAGGAGCTGAAGGATCTTCTCGGGCGATCGTCTTTCTCAGAAGAACACCATGCATTTATGGGCACGGTGATTGAAAGGATTTCATCCGCGGAGAGCGGGTTGCACGAGGCCGTCAGGAGTTTATTGACAGGTTTTGAGGTACGCGAAATGATGTACCTTTTGACAGCCCGCATATAAAAGATGCACCTCAGATAGATAGTAGTTTCGAGACTCGGTGCGTTGTCAAAATGACGGCGCACCGAGGATCATAGTCCCAGTATAACATGTCGCTGCTCCTACGTAGGTGGCGGCGTCCGCGGCTAGCCGGACTTATGAATTTGCTGTTAAAGCGGCAACTTGCCGTGGCAGATGCCGACATCGTGCTTGTTAACAAGCGGCTTGACGAGTCACAAGGTATGCCCTTCTCCGCGGACACCTGGTAAGGGGGTTTGATGCCAGTGCCTTACAACATGTATGCTTGATGCAGACGGTGCCGCTGCCATGGAGAACCTTCGGCGGAACTCGCCGAGCCAAGGAGCAGCCAGAAAAGTGATGCGGTTGCCTTAAAGGCGGCCAAGAGCTGAAAGCCAAACAGGCTGCTCATCGCCAAGCAGGAAGGAAATGGCCGAGATGGCTGTGAAGTTGAAGGATGCTGCCGATCGCTGCAAGCTTCTTGTAAAAGAAGATCGGGCGGACAAAGGACTGGAGAAGGCCACTACCGGGCCAAGGATGCTCGCTCGCAATGAGAGCCATGAAGCAGAGCTACGCCAGTCGACATATCGCGGCCGAAAGCCCTTTATGCTGCAGATGAAGTTCGGGATCCTAAATATGCTCGCTTGGACCGGCTGTGGAGTGCGGCGGATACTTATTTGGATTTGGCGGCAAGTACGCGACGCCGTCAACACTTTCGAGATCAACAGATCACGGCGGAAAAGCTTTTTGGTCGCAGCTCCATTAATCCAGAGCGCCCACTTCCATTAACCGAAGGCTTGGCGAATGGGCGGAGCTAAATAGGTTATCCGGACTCGACATGAAGGATGTCGTGAGTCATCTGTGGCGGAAAGGCCCGAGCCAAGAGTTATTTTGGTTTGGTGCAGCAGTTCTTGGTGCGGTGCCGCATATCAATGCAATGAAGCGGTCAAGATGCATAGAGGGTGCGCGGATGGCTCTTGCCCGTGTCAAGACATACTGGGCGGAGATGAAGGCCACCGACGTTGCATCCCAAGATTCGGACGGGAGCCGAGTACCTGCCGAGCACTATTTTCAGGAAGTTCTGCAGGCACTGCTTAATAGAGACGCAGTGCTCAAGGATATCATGTTCAACAACATGTATTATTGTAAAACAATGTTTCGATGGAATATAAAAGCTTTTTATACTTGTGCTTGCAAGAATTAAAATACCTCCTGTGCGGCCGTTAATGTATATGTGTATATAACCTGAAAGATGGCAGTCTTCGGCTTCAGCCCCCACGCATATAATGCGGGGGTGTTCGCAGAAGGCGCATTTTCACACTTGATCCAACGTCTTGGTCCTATAAAGGAGGTGATAGCGCAGCGAGCCAGGCAACCGGACTATAATGCTTTATCACTTTCACGTAGCCATAGGAGTTTGACAAAGGGGCTACTATATAGCCCCTAGGGGCACCGCGCCGCTCAATTCGGGCGCGTGTGTGCTGACCGAAACGCCCTTCGTTAATGCGGAGGAATCCTAAAGATTCCGATGGGTCATCGAGTGGTTGACCAGTCTCACGCTATATCATGATAGTCGGCTGGCTTTCATCGAGGTGCTCGCCCGGCGAACCGGGCACAATCTCAAGAGTTCTTCCGGTGCCGCTTTAGCCGATAGAGCGGAACGTAAGGCAGCAAAACACAGAGCCGGGCAAACCCAACATTTGACCAATGACATGATTCGAGCTGATGCATATAAGGCCAAACTCGCGACAATCAACACTCCTAAGGTATTCGGTCTTTATGAAAACGGGCTGAACAACGCCCTTAGTAATAAGCCCCTGGTGTCCAGGTATGCGCAAAATCCTGACATGGCCAATGCCAAGACGCCAGCCTCCACCTCGGTTATAGCAAGAAACAGGGGGATGTATATCAATAAGAGATAGTAAAAAAAGGTTTACGCAGGGTCTTAATCTGAAAAGAATCCTTGGAACGGGTCCCTCATCGCACGTATGCGCCCGGTCTCCTTGTAGACGATCCTGGACGGATGTAGCACGGTGTTCATATGTAAAAGAGAGGAACTTAGTTGAAAAAGATCATGCAAAAATGTACGTTATATTAAATAAACAAAGTACAATTTAAAAAATGAATAAAGTTGAGCTTTATTGTCTCTTGTTGTACATGCGCGGAGCCCCTTGAATGAGGGTATGCGGCTAGTAAGCCCTTGTGATTAGTGAAGCCGGTTTAGTGTGTGGCTGTTAAGGTAGCCGAACAATCTTCCATGCTCGAGGAACACTCGATATTTCCATTTAATGAGATGATGCCTCGTGGACCGGGCATTTTAAGTATAAGGGATGCATAATGCGGTATTGCGTTAAAGCGGGCGAAAGCTTCGCGTCCTAGTAGTGCTTGATGGCTACTTGTAAATGGGGTGATGTGGAAGGTTAGCTTTTCACGGCGGAAGTTGTCGGGTGAGCCGAACATAACCTCTAGCAGGAGAGAGCCCGTACAATGGGCATCTGGGCCTGGCGTTACCCCTTGAAAGGAAGTTTTGCTATGGCGAATTGTTGTTGGGTCTATCCCCATTTTGCAGATTGTGTCCTGATATAGCAGGTTTAAATCACTGCCGCTGTCCATTAGGACTTGTGTGAAGTGGAGTCCGTCCATTACCGGATCTAATACCAAGGCAATCCAGCCTACATTCCGGATACTTCTAGAGTAATCCTGATGGTCGAAGGTGATTGGTTTTAACAACCAGTGGCGGGACTCCTCTGGGATAGGCCGTATGGCGCATATCTCTATGGGCGCCACTCTGTTCTTCCCTTTTGTCACGTGAAGTGAATTTACTATTTTGACGCCTTGTGGGAAGTTCTTTTGTTTTCCGTGCTCGCTTGTGGGGTTCGGCCATCGCCCTCGCTGGTGTGTCGAGCCCCTTGTGTTCGGGCGTTGAGTTTGCCGGATTGCTTGAAGACCCAACAATCTCTGTGGGTATGGTTTGCGTGCTTCCCGGAGTACTATGGATTTGACATATCTTGTCCAAGAGTTTGTTTAGGTTAGATAGCTCGTCCCTCGTTATCCTTGAGGGGCAGCTTTTTCGATTCTCGCCGAGAGCTTTTGAATCCAACGCTGATCGCCGTGCTTTTCGGATGTTTCCCTTGGTCCGCATCGGTCCTTGCTTTCGCCGCGGTTTCCCGCTTCCATCCCTAACTTCGATGTACTTGGGTCGCTGGTATGCGCATCTTGCCAACCAGCTAGCCTCTCCTCGCGCGAAAGCGGTCATGAGGCTTGTTAATGCGGCCATTGTTCTTGGCTTTTCTTGGCTGAGGTGTCTAGCGAGCCATTCGCCTCGAACGCTGTGTTTGAAAGCTGCTAAGGCTTCGCGTCCTGGACAATGACTATCTGGTTCTTTTTAGTAAGAAATCTGTTCCAGAGTTTCCGGCTGATTCTCCGGTTGTTGAGTTATATGACTTAAATCATCTCGCATCCGGAGGTCGGACATAGGTCCCTTGAAAATTTGCCCAAAAGCATCCTCGAGCTTTTCCCAACTTCCAATGGTGTTTTCGGAAGGCTTTTAAGCCAATGTCGGGCTGGCCTTTGAGTTTGATGGGTAAGTATTTTATGGCGTGGAGATCATCTCCTCTAGCCATGTGTACGAGAGGATGTAATCTCAATCCGCATCTGTGGTATGTTGTTCCGTCAGATGCCTCTATGTTTACGGGCTTGAATCCCGCTGGAAATTCATGATCCAAAGACCTCATCGGTGAAACATAGTGTGCGGCACCCCTATATCTGGGCGCATCGCGATGTTCGAATATTTGATGTGTTGCATTGCTTACTAGAGCTTGCTTTCTTGGCCCATAGATAGATCTGGCTGGGCCATCTTTTGATACGAATCCTCAGCGGATCGCGTCCGGCTTGTGTGCAGCGCCCTTGCCGCACTATGTTGGCAATGGGGTCGCTTGTCCGACCGGGTGGCTTCCTTATTTTTGATTATGAGGCTCTAAGGCCTCATCATCAAATTCCGCAGTAATTTTCGCTTCGATAGCTCTTTGTGTGCCGTCGTCGCCATATTTGTCTCCATGTGTTGAGTACTTTGCTCCATCTGATTCGAGTGCATCTTTCGTTGTTCGAGCTTCATTCGCTTTTTTGAGGCTACGCGCAGCGGGCGACGAGCCTTTTTGGAGGTTCTTCTGCTCCAACAACTTGTCCGGCGTGAGGTCATCCGACTGTTGTCTTCGCCGGGGACGGGTTGTTTATCCAAGTTGCCCTGTTCGGACGGTTGCTCGATGGCATGTTCGTCGTCCGCCGTTTCGCCTCGCCTATGGCTGGGTCTGAATGGCTGCTTTCTCTGTTGAGGTATTTTGGAGCGCGCTTACGCCGCTTGGTTGCTTTTCGAGGGAATGATCCCGCGTTGCGTCCCTTTGTTCCTCGTCGTTGTTTCCTTTAGGTGTACCCACCATGTATACATCGTGAAATGGGGTGGTTGTCCAAAGGCCTATAGGCGCTGGTTCCCGTTAAATCTCCTACATCGCCGTCCCATACCGCCTATGTCTTCGAGTTGAAGTCGAGCATGTCGGTTAAGTCATCAACAAAGGCTACAAAGTGGGGGGTGGGTGGGCTTTGAATTTCTTCGTCGTCCGCATCCCAACCTTGCCGACCATAATCGTGCCAGGCTCTTCCGATAAAGAGAGAGACTTTAGTGAATTCAGATGTCGCCAAGGGCGAAGTGTCTGAAAGATGTCCGCGGCGGTGAACTCCATGATCGGCGCCCAATCGGATTCGATTGGCAGGGGCGCGGAAGGTTCGGAGTCCGGACAAAAGTCCGACACCTTGGAGTCACGAGCCCGCAGGACAAGGCTGGTGTTCGCCTCGACGCAGAGAGATTGCAGCCCCGAGGCGGTGTCCAGCCACCCATCCTCAATTGGCGCAGTTGGCTCCGAGCTAGAGGTCGGAGCGGACACTGGTGCGGCCTCCAGGGCACTGTTCGGCAGAAGGGCTAGATCATGCCCATCGTGACAAGGCGGGCGCGCTTGGCTGTGGCTCAAACCCGTCGAAGATCAAGTCTCCGCGACGCGGCCGTGTAGTTCAAATCTTCCAAATCTGACCTCGATGGCCAGGGGCGAAGCTTTCGATCTGCTCCGGATGGCCTAGCTTAATTGGCCCGAAGCAAAGCCGCTGAATCTGAAGATCTGTCCGGGGAGAAAAGTCCCACCCTGGACCGCATCGTTGTTGATGATAGGAGGAGCCATCGGGCCTAAAGATGACGACGCGGAGGAACTCTCAATGAAAGCACCAATGTCGGTGTCAAAACCGGCGGATCTCGGTAGGGGGTCCTGAACTGCATGCGTCTAGGCGGATGGTAACAGGAGACAAGGACACGATGTTTTTACCTGTGTTCGCCCTCTCGATGGAGGTAAAACCCTACTCATCGCTTGATTAATATTGATGATATGGGTAGTACAAGAGTAGATCTACCACGAGATCGAGAGGCTAAACCCTAGAAGCTAGCCTATGGTATGATTGTTGTTCGTCCTCTATGCACTAAAACCCTCTGGTTTATATAGACACCGGAGAGGGTTAGGGTTACACAGAGTCGGTTACAATGGGAGGAGATCTACATATCCGTATTTCCAAGCTTGCCTTACACGCCAAGGAAAGTCCCATCCGGACACGGGACGAAGTCTTCAATTTGTATCTTCATAGTCCAGGAGTCCGGCCAAAGGTCATAGTCCGGCCATTCGGACACCCCCTAATCCAGGACTCCCTCAGGGGTACTCGCCACGTCGTCTCCCAATCAGTTGGATTGGGCCGAGGACCCCCATGGCCGTATGCTCATGGGCCAGTCTAGACAACTACTGCATACAAGGAAGATTCCACAAGACTTGGCGATCAAGACAAGGACTCCTCCCCACCGATGTATTCGGCTAGGACTCTTGTTATCCTAGGCCTCAAGTGCACTATATAAACCGAGGCCAGGTTAGTTTATAGATATACAACAATCATACCGTAGGCTAGCTTCTAGGGTTTAGCCTCTACGATTTCGTGGTAGATCAACTCTTGTAATACTCATATTCATCAAGATCAATCAAGCAGAAGTAGGGTATTACCTCCATAGAGGGACCCAACTCCGGGTAAACATCGTGTCCCTTGCCTCCTGTTACCATCCACCTTAGACGCACAGTTCGGGCCCCCCTACCCGAGATCCGCCGGTTTTGACACCGACAGCTGCTGAGTGTTGAGGACGTATCTCGGGATAAATCGGGTTGGCTCAGTGGGTGCTGCACACCTAAGCCCTGAATGGACCAGGAAGGTAGGCACGGCGGCGCGCCCGGGCAACGGTGACGCTGTTGGGCGACCGGCTCCTGACCTCCTGTTAGTCCGGCATCTCCTCCTAGATTCATGCCGTCCAGGGACGGCAAGTCGCCGGTGAGGCAGGCGGCTGGGGGCGAGTAGAGATCGAAAGCGCGCAGCAGAATAGAGGGGAATCGGGGCCTGGGCCGACCCAAAATCCCAGGGTGGGCCGCAGCCCACCGTGGGCACCCTGTAGAGATACACACCCGAGCGGCGAACATGCATTTTCGAAACTAAATTAGGAACATGTAGCTGACCAATTAAATGACTCTGTTTTAGTAACATCAAATTCGTATTTGAACAACTAAGCTTGTTTAGCTTGATGGGTGGAGCAGTGCTTTTATGCCACGTATAGAGATCATAAAAGGGGGAAACCCTAAGCATTTTTTTGAGCAAAAGAGGGTTTCCCCTCCGATTTATATTAAAGAAACCACCACGGAACCAACATGATCAATTAAACTCTAAGCATGACCTATTAAACCCTATTATGACTGTGCCATGGCAGATTTAAAGCTGCAAACCGGGGAAATGCTATTTAGCATCCATTTTTTGCTTCGAACTAAGAACTAAATTCTAAGACCTGAAAAGAAAGTACAGTAACCAAGTTATGATCTATTTTCTGGTTGAGATCAAAAAGTTGTGGAGATATGAAGTACCACCTCTCTTGCGGCGCCGTGTAGGCATCAGGGGTGCAATGGCTGTCGGTGGCGTTGAAGCAGATCTGCGACGGTAGAAGGGTGCATCGGGGGATAAGTTCCGTTTCGGTGGAAGAGAAGGTCGTTTGAGCGGCCCCGACAAAGAGGATGACGACGCTGATGAAGCGAGAGGACGCGATGCAAGGCTCTTGGTCCGTCGCCGTGGATGAGAAACGTCCTTCTCTAGCAGTGGACGACGTGGTCTTGGTAGGCGCTCCAGCATGGTGGAGGACGGTGGCGATGGATGGGGTGGAGGACGGCCACGATGGATGGGGTGGAGGACGGAGGAGGCTGGTGTGGGGATGGTGTTCTAGCACGAACGATGTATGAATGGGAAAATGTAGGGAGAGGTACGGGGAACCATGTTTTTGGGACGCGCCTGTCTGAAATATGGGAAAGTTATGAACTTAGCCCCCGTTTAAAATTTGGATGTCTCATCGGTTGGGGATAGGACGGTAATCTCGCATCTCGCAAATATTTGCCCAGAGCAATTTCGGGCGAGGAGAGGGTGTTTTGGCGCCCACGGTGTATGAACGGGGCTGACAGGTAGGGCGGTTGTGTCACGTCTGAGTGAAGTTACAAACCTGCCCCTATTGAAAATATTTGCCTACATTGATTTCGGCCGAGTCGAGTTTGTTTTGCCGCCCACCGTGTATGAATGGGGAAATGGAGGGAGAAACATAGGTCTTTCGGATGAGCTTGAATCAAATGTGTTTTGCCGCACATGTTTGGCGCCCATCGTGCCGGAATGGGCTCAGAGGCGGTCATGTCACGTCTAATTGAAGTTACTAACCTACCCCTATTGAGAGTAGTGGAAATCGGGCCGATGGATTGTCCATGTAAGGGGTAGACAGTAATTTCCATCTCCCAAACACTTGGCTTCGGGCAGCCGACGTGGGAGTGGACATTTTGCTGCTTCTTTCGAATTTTGGGACAACAAGTGTCGGAGTAAATGACCACGGGTAGCCCAGCCGGCTCCCCCTGGGACTTCTGAAAAAATTACAAGCCAATCAAGCCATCCAACATCCAAGACGGTGGGCCGCCTTCCCTCGTAATTTGTCACTCGAGGCGGCCGTCGGGCGGCCCGGCCCAAAGCGTCTGAGGCGAAGACCGCAAGAGGGCCGACTTCCAAGGAGCCGGCTACCAGAGGGCCGACTCCACGTAGCCGGCCACGAAAAGGCCGACTCCAAGAAGCCGGCCACCCCGCAGGCGGCCAAGGCCGCACCCTCAGAATCTGCACCCACATAACGGTGATGAGACGGGGCGTGGCTACAGTGAAGCCTGCCACCCCCGCATCCCGGAGCGCGCGTGGCTACAGTACGCCGTACGGGGCAGCCATCACCCGTCCGACGCGGCACTGTTGCCATGTTGACCATGACATCACCCACGACAGGCTGTTAGTACGACCAGCAGGTGGCGGGCCCCTCCGGCCAGAGAGATGCCCGAAGGCGGCTCGGCCTCCCCCAGTCGGCCTGTTCCCTCCCTCGAAGGAAGCGCCTCATTAAGGAGACAAGACGAGGTGAGGCTACAGTGATCGCCGCCAAGGCGGCGGCACTGTAGCCATGCTTACCCCGACAAAGCCATCGTCATCAGGATTGAGGCAACAGTAACCAGCCCCCGACAAGGCCCTCAACGGTGGGGCCAGCCTGTCGACCAAGGAGCCGGTAGCCGGCGGGACCCACCAGTCGGCGGGCCCTAGCGGCCAGCGGAGAAGCCGGCAAGCATAGACACTGACGGCTAGGGCCCGCGCCTAGCCGGATTACCATTGTACCCCTAGGGGGTAGGCCTATATAAACCCCCCAGGGCACCCATGCAAAGGGTTGATCTCTTAGAGTTTTAGACACCACATAGAGGGAAAAGGGAGCTAGCCGTGCCTTCTTCTTCCTCACACCGAACAGCTCAAGGAGCCTCTTGTAGCAACTTGTTCATCTAGTGATCATGCGGAGACCCCATGAGCAGCGATGGGGTGTTATCCCCACGGAGAGCCCCGCTTGGTAAGATTAGCGGCGTGCATGTCTTCGCCTCATCCCGTTTCGAGCACCGCGACGCCTTATTGGCTCCCACTATGATTAGCCACCCGTTGGCATATGTCGCACCTACCACCCGACATTTGGCGCCCACCGTGGGGCATGGTGCACTGTCATCCGGAGACCTGTTCTGGCCGGGAACCCTCTTCCTCCCCTAAGGCGTAGCCAGCCCGGACGCCCGATGGCGCTTGCCCGACAAGCGTGAGGCGTCGCCCGATGCTCAAGGACAAGCTGCCTCGCCGACCTTCTTGGCGAGGCTCGCATCTCCGATTTAACCCGCCTCGACGCTGGCACACAGGCCTCGAGAGCCACCTCGTCCCTCCTCGACCAACTCCACGTCTCCAGCGAGCCTGCTGTGGATTTGGAGTCGGTTGGCTCCACCGACCCGAAGCTTGTCGACTCCGACACCGCATTGCTCGATGCTTTCCCCACCAACATCATGGTCTTCAACGACCCGCTCCCCCAAGCCGACAGCTGCGGCAGTGCCATCACCGAGGTGCTGGTCACCAGTCACGGCGGCCCCTCTGGCGAGAACGCCCACGACGCTCTGCAAGCGGCGTCGCACGACCTGTCCGCCCCTCTCCCGGCTGACGCCGACGCCGAGGCACTGGAGGCGCGCTCCCTCGCCCTCCACGCGGAGGGTCGGAGGATAGCCTCCATGAGATGCCTCACCGAGGCCCACCAGCACGAAGTCGACCGCGCCGCCTTCGGCACGCCGCCTCCCGAAGGGCCGAGCCGAATCGGCATTGTCAATAAACGCAGCGCAACCATCGCCGACATGCTGGGAGTGGACCGCCCCGTCTATGCCACGCCCCTCGAGAACCTGCGCGCCGCCCAGGCGGCCGTAGAAGAGCTGAACGGGCTAGGGCCCGTCGAGCTTCCCTATATGGCAAGGCGCATCCAGCAGCTGATTGGCGCGGCCGCAAAGCGGCATGAAGACAGCGCCCGCGCTGAAAGCCCTCCCCCGCGCCGAGAGCACGGCGCGACGTCCGCAACCGATCGGTGGCAACGCCACAAGACGGCGAAAAAAAGTCAGCTGCTAGCCGCAGCCGAACCGGGATCTCCATCGAGCGCGACGCAGAAGGCCGCCCTCGAGCCGTAGAGAGGCAAGGCAACCTGCCCCTCCTCCACCTCGTGGGGAAAGATATCCCACCCCGCTGCCTGTTACACATCCGATTCTCAGCGGCCGACTAGGCCGCCGCAAAGGAGTCGGCGAAAACAACGCCCGCCACCGGATCGACCGCCTGGCGCGATCCCTGGCATTGGAAGAAGAAGACGATGTCGGACCGCCTTGCTTCGGCCCCCGTATCCGCAACGAGCCCTTCCCTAAAGGGTTCTCGCTCCCAAGAGACACGCCCAAGTATAACGGCTCTGTGAAGCCGGAGGATTGGCTGATCGATTACTCAACCGCGGTCAAGATAGCGAACGGCAACAGAGCGTTGTCAGAAATATGTGCCCCTCATGCTTGGGGCATGGCGCAAACCTGGCTCAACAGCCTCAAGCCGCACAACATCAACAAGCTGGCTAGACTTCACCAAGCCTTCATCCGCAACTTCACCAAAGACCTACAAGCGGGCTCCCAAGCACAGTGCAACTCTCGTTATGCGTACAAGGACCCACCGAGTCGACTCACGACTACCTCACGCGTTGGGCCGAGCTCCGCAACTCCTGCGAGGGGGTGCACGAGGTTCAAGCCATAGAGTACTTCACCGCCGGGTGCCGAGAAGGCACCCTCCTTAAGCACAAGCTTATATGCGACGAGCCGACTACCCTCGACGAGCTACTAGTCATAGCCGACATGTACGCCACCGCCGACTCCTCGATGAAGACCGAGCTCCGGGTAGACGCCTCCGGGAAGGTACTCAACCCGGCTCCCAAAACGCCGGCTGGCGACTCTAGCCGATGTCTGTACCAGAACGACAACAAGCGCAAGGGCCCAATGCCGCCTTCAACCAGTCGGCAGGTGGCCACCGTCGAAGACGAGCAACCCGAGGGGCAGCCCGCGCCCAAGAAACCGAAGGGCGGCAAGCCAGCCTGGCAGCCGGCTTTCTCCTACGAGCAAGCCCTCGACGCCCCATGCAAGTTCCACAGCGGCGCGAACCCGTCCAACCATACGACCCGGAAATGCCACTGGCTCACCCGAATCACCAAAGGCGACGGGCTGGTGCCGCCTCCGGCTCCCCAGCAGCCGGCCGCTCGACCAACTGTCGGGACCATCCAAGACGAGTTCCCCAATGAGCATGCCGCCTACGTCGTCTTCACAAGCCAGCCCGAAGACCGGCGCAGCCGGCGCCAACAGCACCAAGAAGTCAACGCGGTCGCCTCCAACAACCCCGAGTACATGCACTAGTCAGAGAAGCCTATCAGCTAGAGCCGGGCCGACCACCCAGAGGTGATGCCGTCCCCGGGTTCTTATGCACTGGTTTTGGAGGCAACCCTAGCAACGGGCCGGCTTGCTGCCCGATTCTCCCGCGTACTGATAGACGGCGGGAGCAGCATCAACATCCTATACCGAGACACCATGGAGAAGCTGAACATCAAGGCCAAGCACCTCACGCCAAGCCGGACCGTGTTCCATGGCATCGTACCCGGCCTGTCCTGTTCACCAATCGGCAAGATCAAGATAGATGTTCTCTTCGGAGACAAGGATCAGTTCCGCCGAGAAGCAATCTGGTTTGAAGTGGTGGATCTTGAGAGCCCCTACCATGCGCTGCTTGGTCGGCCTGCTCTGGCCAAGTTCATGGTTGTACCCCACTACACCTACCTCAAGATGAAGATGCCGAGTACCAAGGGCATCCTCACCGTAGCCGGCGACTACAAGAAATCCTCCGAGTGCGCTGCAGCCAGCAGCTGGCTGGCCGAGTCCCTCGTGGTCGCCGAAGAGAAGAAGATGTTGGACCGAGTCGTGGCCATGACCGGCAAGCAGCCAGCCCTGTCCCCTGATCCCAAGGAATGTGATGCTCAAGGTTCCTTCTAGCCGGCCAAAGAAACAAAGAAGATACCTCTGGACCCAGAGCACCCGGAAAGGTTTGCCGTCATTGGGGCAAACCTGGACAGTAAATAGGAAGGCGAGCTCGTCGATTTCCTCCGTGAGAATCGGGACATTTTCGCATGGTCCCCCAAGGACATGCCGGGTGTTCCAAAGGAATTCGCCGAGCACAAGCTACATGTCCGAGTGGACGCAAAACCAGTCAAGCAGCCCCTCCGCCGTCTGTCGGAGGAGAAGAGAAGAATTGTAGGAGAAGAGATAGCCCGGCTCCTGGCGGCCGGCTTCATAATGGAGGTGTTCTTTCTGGAGTGGCTTGCCAACCCGGTGCTCGTTCTGAAGAAGAACAACAAGTGGCGCATGTGTATAGACTACACAAGCCTCAATAAAGCCTGCCCCAAAGACCCCTTCGCCTTGCCCAGGATTGATCAAGTGATAGACTCCACAGCCAGATGCGAGCTGCTGAGTTTCTTGGGTGCCTACTTAGGCTACCACCAGATAAAGTTGGACCCGGCTGACCGCCTGAAGACCGCCTTCATCACGCCATTCGGAGCTTTCTGTTACCTGACTATGACATTCGGCTTGAGAAATGCCCGTGCCACTTTTCAGCGTTGCATGCAGAAATGCCTCCTCAAGCAACTCGGCAGAAATGTCCACGTCTATGTAGACGATATCGTGGTGAAGATAGAGAAGCGCGGCAATTTGTTAGAAGACCTCAAGGAAACATTTGAGAACCTGCACCGGTTTCAGATCAAGCTCAACCCCGAGAAATGCGTGTTCGGAGTGCCAGCCGGCCAGCTCCTAGGCTTCCCCGTCTCGAACGCGGCATTGAATGCAACCTACCAAGATCAAAGCCATTGAGAGAATGGAGATTCCCACCAAGCTGCGAGACGTCCGTGTTTACCGGTGCCCGCCTCCACGAACCGCTTCATCAGCCGACTTGGAGAAAAGGCTCTCCCCCTCTACCGACTCATGAAGAAAACCACTCACTTCGAGTGGAACGACCAAGCCGACCAAGCTTTTCACGAGCTGAAGAAGATGCTAGCCACACCGCATGTCTTGGCGGCGCCGACTGAGAAAGAGCCCATGCTCCTTTACATTGCCGCCACCAGCCGGGTGGTCAGCACCGTCATCGTGGTCCAAATACCAAGAAGGCCGAGCTCAGCCAGTCCAGAGGCCAGGTACTACTTAAGCCGGCATCGTCCACCTCAAGCGAACTACCCCATTACCGAAGATGTTCTATGGCGGTACTTCACCGCCAAGAAGTTGAAGCCCTACTTTCAAGAGCACTCCATCACGGTCGTATGCACCGCCCCGCTCGCCGAGTTCATAGGCAATCGGGCGATCCGCCAGGTGGAAAATGGGCCATTGAGCTGGCCCTTACACGATCTTCTACCAGCCTCGCACCGCCATCAAGTCCCAAGCATTGGCCGATTTCGCCGACCGGGCCGAGACCCAAGACGCCGCCGCCTCCGACTCCACTCATTGGCGGATGCACTTCGACGGGTCCAAGATGTGCACCGCTTGGGAGCCGCATCGCCCTCACCTCTCCCAAAGGCGACATAACTCAGATACACGTTGCAAATTCACTTTGCCGCCTCCAACAACGTGGCCGAGTACGAGGCGCTCATACACGGACTCCGGCTAGCCAAAGAGCTCGGCATCCGCCGGATCCTGTGCTATAGCGACTCGGATTTGGTGGTCCAGCAGTCATCTAGTGACTGGGACACCAAGGACGCAAACATGGCAAGCTACCGCTTCCTTGTTCAGCAAATCAGCGGGTACTTCGAAGGATGCGAGTTCCTCCACGTGCCACGGGCCGACAACGAGCAAGCAGATGCCCTGGCACGAATAGGCTCAACTCGACAAGCTATACCAACCGGTGTCTCTCTCCAACGCCTCCTCAAGCCGTCTCCAGAATCCGACTCCATCTTCATGCCGCCTAACCCCGACGCAGCCGGATCCGGCTTGGGGAGCCAAGCAGGCGGCCCGGGGACTTCGATAGGCGGCCCGGGACTGCCATAGTCACACCCGGCCCGGGGACTACGGTAGTCGGCCCGGGTACTGCATCAACACCACATGCGGTGGCCAATTCCAGCTCTTCACCACCCAGTCCACCCGCCCTAGTTGCAGTAGCCGTGTTGGCTACAGAAGAAGTCACAGCTCCATCATGGGCTCAGCCCATCCTCAACTTCCTGGTAAACAGAGAACTGCCGGTTGACGAGATCGCGGCAAGACAAGTCCAACGCCGAGCCGGAGCATATACAATTGCTAACAGAGCTCGTCGAGCAAAGGTGTCACCGAGTCTTCGAAGGCCGCGCCGAGCCGTAAAATGGCATAGCAATCCTCAAGGACATTCACCAAGGCGAATGCGGCCACCATGCAGCCTCAAGATCCCTCGTTGCCAAAGCCTTCCGCCATGGATTCTTCTGGCCGACTGCCTTGGACGACGCCAAGGAATTGGTCAAACATTGCAAAGGCTGCCAAGTCTTCAGCTCCAAGCAACACCTGTCGGCTTCAGCACTCAAGACCATTCCCCTCACCTGGCCTTTTTCCGTCTTGGGACTGGACATGGTGGGCCCATTCAAGACGGCGCGCGGCGGCATGACACACTTGCTTGTCGCCGTGGATAAATTTACCAAGTGGATCGAAGCAAAGCCGATTAAGAAGCTGAACGGGCCGACTGCCGTGACATTCATCGCAGACATTACAACTCGGTACGGCGTGCCACACAGCATCATCACCGACAACGGCACGAATTTTGCCAAGGGAGCATTGGCACGTTTCTGCGCGACACAGGGCATCCGACTGGACCTAGCGTCCGTTGCCCACCCGCAGTCAAAAGGCCAAATTGAGCGAGCCAACGGCCTCATCCTTTCCGGCATCAAGTCCCGGCTGGTCGTGCCGCTGGAGCGTTCGGCCGGCTGTTGGCTCGACGAGCTGCCGGCCGTCCTCTGAAGTCTGCGCACTACCCCAAACAAGTCAACCGGCTTCACCCCTTTCTTCCTTGTATATGGTGCCGAGGCTGTCATCCCAACCGACATCGAGTTCGACTCGCCTCGGGTGACCATGTACACGGAAGCAGAGGCCAAAGAAGCACGAGAAGACGGTGTCGACCTGCTGGAAGAAAGCCAGCTGTTAGCCCTCAGCCGGTCCGCCATCTACCAGCAAGGTTTGCGCCGCTACCATAGCCGGAAGTTCAAGCCAAGATCTTTTCAAGAGGGCGACCTTGTGCTCCGGTTGATCCAGCGAACAGCCGGCCAACACAAGCTCTCGGCCCCCTGGGAAGGTCCCTTCGTCATCAGCAGAGCATTGGGAAACGACTCCTACTACTTAATCGACGCACAGAAGCCGAAGGCACGAAAGAGAGATGACTCCGGCAAGGAGTCGGAACGACCATGGAACGCCAACCTCCTCCGAAGATTTTACAGTTAAAATGCAGTATGTATCACGCTACGTTTTGTACTAAGCATGAGACAACGGGCCCCCTAGGAGCACTCGGGGACTGCCACCTTTTATCTATGAATGATGAGTATCACGCTTATGATTTTGTCATTACACTTTTTCTCCTCGTCCGCACTGGTTCGACTAGTCGGCCGGGGGTAACCTATGAGTTATATTCAAAGTTCCACCTGCAGTCAGACAAGTAGTGTGCCGGCACCCAAGCCCTCTCTTGTCAAAAGCCGCAGCTCGAAGAACCGACTGTCCGACTGGCAAGAGTCAAAGGCAGGAAAGGATGCCCACACGAAAAATGGCTAAGGACTAATGAACTTATATAACAAAAGCCGGCTTCCCCCCATTGCCGACCGGCTACCAGAGTAGCTGGCCAGCCGGCTTCCCATTCCACCTTGCCAGAATCCAAGAAAGCTCAAGTACTTGCCTCCCCATAGATAGCCAAGTTCCTCCCCAGCCACGGACTGCAGAGCAACTGTTCGGCTGGGAAGGTGGCAAAGGAAACAGCCTAAGGATAAAAACCAAATTTGAATGGAAGCCAAACAGATGCATAATTATATTTACACAAAAGCCTTCGAAAGGCCAGCATTCAACATAGTTTGAATACACCCCCAGTGGGTGGAACTGCGCAAGTTTAATAAAAGTTGTTCAAGGAGCAACAGCAGAAAAGCAAGAGCAGTAGATCAGGCCAAGGGAGCAACAAGCGAGTCGGGCAGGTCAGCGGAGGCGGCAGTGCTGGCTGGAGGAGTGGCCGGCTGGCAAGTCTCTGCATGATCATCACCCCTGGCAGGCGGCGAGCTCGCGCGCGTCTCGTTGCTAGAGGCATGATCAGGCTGAAGCAGGTTGGTCGCTTCGCCGTCGGGCACGACGTCTTCGCCGCCCTCCTCTTCTTCGTCTTCGGCTTCGTCGCTGGAAGCAATCTCCTCCGCTGAGTCCTTGCCTTCCGCCGGGTTCAGCCCGAACCATTCCTCCGGCTGGGCGACACCATTGTCATTCACTTCATGAGCAAAAATGTTGGTGTCGGTGTACTCGGCGATAGCTGAGGCGTGCTGGATGATAGCCGGCCGCACCGCCACCAGCTCCTCGTCAGCCTCCTGCCTCCAAGTGCTCAGCTGGCGCAAGCTCAGCCCAGGATACCAAGCTCGGACGAACTCCAGCGCCCGCCCGGTGCCGGACCGAGCAGCGGAAGCCTTCCAGGCCTCGAAGCGGCCAACCGCAACCTCCAGCCAGTCGGCAGTCTCACTGGGGGTACGGGGGACCACCTCGCCGGGCCAGAGAGCGGCCAGCACTTGCGCCCCGGCACGCTGAAGCCGGCGGAGCATGCGGTGAGCCGGCTGCAGCCGGGCCTGGATCACCAAAAGTTGCTCCTCAAGCGTCCGGCTGGCGTCTGGTGCGATCTCAACCCCCGTTTGCCGGCATGTCTCGCCTTGATGGCTTGGCTGGCGGCGACAGAGTAACCAGGGAAGTAATCTGCGTGAAGAACAAAGAAATAGCACAAAAATCAGAAGATGAACAAGAAGGCAAGGAGCAAGCAAAGAGGTGAAAAGGAAGGCGGCTTACCATCGATCAGATCCTCAACCCGTCCATAGCCCTCGCTCAGGGCTTGCCTCGCTTCAGCCCAGCCCGCCACCTCGGTCTCGAACTCAGCCTTAAGGGCGGCCTCTTTGTCCTGCGCCTTCTTCAGGGCCGCCTTATGGCTCTCCTCCTGGTCAGCCAGCCTCTTGGCCAGGCGGTCGCGTTCCTGGGCCAAGGCGTTGCACTCAGCCTCCTTGGCGCGAAGGGCGGTCTGGGTCCCGCCGAGCTGCTCCCTCAAGTCAGCATTAGCCTCTGCAAGCATGGAGAAAAAGGAAAAAAGCAATAAGGAAGGAGTCGTCAGGGAAGATCCGACCTGGCTGCCCAGCAGCCGGCCCGAATCTCGGGGACTACACCCAGTGGGTGCGCTGACGCGCCCCCACATGAGATAAAAGAAACAAAGTACTCACTCCGCTATTAAATCAGTCGGCGGCCTTTTGGCTCAGCTCTCGGCACAGGAGTTGAAGGCGGCCAAGATTGTGATACTCCCGAAAATCAGACGAAGCGCAAATAAGAACAAGATTGCCGCCAAGGCTCAAGCTAAAAGTTCCAAGCTGCTCGCTCAACAGCCGACTCAAACTCGGGACTACACCTAGTGGGTCTACGGCGACGCTATGCGGAGGAAATCAAAGAAGAAATCGACCAAGGCCAGAAGACTCACCCGGATGACCGCGCGCGTAGCAAGGAACTCCGGGGTGTACCGTTGCAGCCAGGCGGCCTGGGTCTGAAGCCGGCGTTGGAGCTCCTGCGCCGCCACATTCAGCTCGGTCGTCTCGCCGCTGGGCGTCCACTCGGACGTGCTGGCGCTGGCCGCCTCCAGTCCTCTCGCCGCCGAAGTTGGCGCCGCAGCTCTTTGCGACTCGGCGTCGAGGACGCCTCTCCTGCGCCCGGCGAGGTGCCGACTGCACCACAAGATCCGCCCCCGCCGCCGACTCGCCCCCGGCCGGCTGTTCAGGCGCCGCAGCAGGACGGCCGCCTTGGCCTGCTCCAGTCGGCGCTGGCTGTGGCGCCTCCCCCAGGATCGTCACGTCGTCCTCCCTCCTCTCCATCACCGGCTGGTAGCGGTCGGCTTTCTCCGACGGAGGCACGGGGATATCAGGAGCCACGGCGTGAAGAGGAATGACGAGCTGCGGAGGCTGATTGCGCAGAGCCTCCGCCTCCCTCTCCGCGGCCGCGGCTTCCGCCTGGGCCTTGGCCGTCGCGTCGGCTTGCGCCTCGGCCAACCTCTCTGCCGCCTCCTAGACGGCCCTCCGCTCCGCCGCTTCCCGCTCCTCCCACGCCTCCCACGAGTTCCGCTCCGTTGCCTCCATGAGGTCGACGCGGGGATCCACGCAGCGGGAACTCGAAGATTGTCCCGTCGGTCCGACTATGGAGGCGGCGTCAACCCGTTCAAGGGAAAGCGGCGCCCTGTTCAACAAATCAAGAAGACGGCTTAGATGAGCCTCAACCATAGAAGACAACAAAAGTACAAGACACCCAACACTTACGCCGAGACCGCCTGTGGCTGCTTCACCACCTTGTGGAAGCAGGCCGCTTTCGCGGCCGCCTCGTCCCGCTTGGTTGCCGCCGCGGAGCTCTTGGGTTTTTTCAGCCAGCTTCCGAAGAGACCCGGCCCGGCCCGACGCTTGTGCGCGCCACCCCGAGCAGCTGGCGCTGCAGAAGGTCCCGCGCCTTCGCGATCGGCCGCCGGCTAGCGGCGTGGGATGGCCTCGGTTTCGTCATCATCCGGCCAGTCCCCGAAGCCGGCCGTAAACTCGGGGCCGTCTGCCTCTCCGCCGGCTCCGACGATGGCGTCGTCCATGGCGGCCGCCCCCAGATCTTGGTCGTCAGGGTCGTCCACCGTGCGGTCGGCCATAAACTGGCGCTCCGGCCCTGCGGCCCCGGGCGCCGGTCGAAGAAGGGGGCTCTGCTCAAAAAACGAGCCGGCTGGTCAAGAGTCGGCCATCGCGAACCCGGCAACAAAAGAAGAAGAAAGTAAGGAAAACTCACCACAGGCGGGGGATCAGCCCGAGAATACGGCGTCTTGCCATACTGCCACTCTTCAGTGAATTTGCAGTTGGAGATGTAATTCACAATGTAAGATACCTCGTCACGAGGCATCTCTCTGGTGCTCAGCCGGCATTGGTCAAAGCGGCCGCTCATCTGGCAGATCATGTGCGGCCGGCTTTGGAGCGGGAGCACCCGGCGCTCCACGAAGGCGGCCACCAAGTCGGCCCCCACCAAGCTCTCCGATTGGACCATCACCCGGAGCCGGGTGACGGCAGCGTTCCCGGGCAAGGAGAGCGACCAGGCTCGGAAGGACCAAGACGGCTGCCTCCTAGGCGGCGGGCCGGCTACGTAAGCCGGCAGATTCAAGTAGTCGCCTTGCGGCGGCGTTCTTCTATAAAGTACGATTGCTGCCAGAGCTTCACCGACTGGATCAGCGGGATAGGCGGAAAGGGGTTGTTGTCGGCCGTCCTCCGCTTGGCGATGAAGGCGCCGCAGGGGGCGGGCACACCCGCGGAGACGGTGCCGAGCTTGCACTGGAAGAACTCCCCAAAGAGCTCCAGGGTGGGGAGGACTCCGAGGAAGCCCTCGCACAGGGTGACGAATGACGACAGCAGCATCACCGCGTTGGGGGTGAGGTGATGCGGCTGGAGATTGTAGAAATCGAGGAAGGAGCGGAAGAACCCGCTCACCGGCAGGCCGAGGCCGCGCAGGCAGTGCGAGCGGAAGATGACCCGCTCGCCCTCCTCCGGCGCCGGCGAAATCTCCGCCTCCGGCGCGAGGCGGGTCTTCACGAGGTCTTCGCCCGGCAATCGCCGCGTCTTGCGAAGCCAATTGATGTGGTCTTCATGGACGTTGGAGCCATCCCACGAACTCGATAGCGCCATGGGAACAAGAGGAATGAGAGAGGCGCGGCGGCGGAGAGCGCAGCCACGCAACGGAGGAGCCACGGCGTGCCAAGATAGTTCGCGGCGGAAAGGGGCGGTGGTGAGTGCGCTACGGCGGCAGAAGAACGAAGAAGGAAGTAGAGGAAGGAGAGGAGCGAGGGCGAGCGTGCGAGCCTCTGCCGCTCCCCCTCCTCCCCCTACTTATAGGCTCGGGAGGCGGAGCCGAGGCGGCGTGGGGAACATGGGATTAATCGCGCCTCCCCGCGTCCCCGCGATTATTGCGCCCTAAAGGCGTTCGAAACCGCAGCGGGAAGGCGAAGCGGTCCATTCGGGCGCGAGAGGATCCGCGCGTGGGCGGCGTGCGTTTGGTGGGCCCGGCCTGCGGCTACGTCCGTCCGTCGCGTGGGCTGACAGCCTTTCGCCCGCGTGGCGCCGCAGGATGGCCTTGCGTCAGCGCGCCGTCGACTCATGTTCTCTCCTTCTGGCTGCGGAGCTTCCCGAAGACGGCGCATCCATTCAAGGCCGGCTCCTAGCTGCCGGCTCCTCAGGATAGGAAGCTGAACGAGCTTCTCGTCCTCCTTTCGACCTCAAAGCTCAATCAGCTTCGGGGACTACTGTCGGAGTAAATGACCATGGCTAGCCCAGCCGGCTCCCCCTAGGACTTCTGAAAAAATTACAAGCCAATCAAGCCATCCAACATCCAAGACGGTGGGCCGCCTTCCCCCGGCCGACTGTCACTCAGGCCGGCCGTCAGGGGGCGGCCCGGCCCCAAGACCTACAGGCAGAAGACCGCAAGAGGGCCGACTTCCAAGGAGCCGGCTACCAGAGGGCCGACTCCATGTAGCCGGCCACGAAAAGGCCGACTCAAGCCGGCCACCCATGTGACCAAGGCCGCACCCTCAGAATCTGCACCGACATAACGGTGATGAGACGGGGCGTGGCTACAGTGAAGCCTGCCACCCCCGCATCCCGGAGCGCGCGTGGCTACAGTACGCCATACGGGGCAGCCATCACCCGTCCAGTAGCGGCCTTTGTTGCCATATTGACCATGACATCACCCACGACAGTGTCGATCGACCCGCGGGCGGCGGGCCCCTCCGGCCAGAGAGATGCTCGAAGGCGGCTCGGCCTCCCCCAGTCGGCCTGTTCCCTCCATCGAAGGAAGCGCCTCATTAAGGAGACAAGACGAGGTGAGGCTACGGTGATCGCCGCCAAAGGCGGCGGCTGCTGTAGCCATGCTACCCGACAAAGCCCTCATCATCGAGATTGAGGCAACGATAACCAGCCCGACAAGGCCCTCAATGGTGGGGCCAGCTGTCGACCAAGGAGCCGACAGCCATGGGACCCACCGGTCGGCGAGCTAGCGGCCAGCGAGAAGCCGGCAAGCATAGACACAGCGGCTGGGGCCCGCGCCCAGCCGGATTACCATTGTACCCACAGGGGTAGGCCTATATAAACCCCAGGGCACCCATGCAAAGGGTTGATCTCTTGAGTTTTAGACACCACATAGAGGGAAAAGGGGAGCTAGCTGTGCCCTTCTTCTTCCTCACACCGAACAGCTCAAGGAGCCTCTTGTAGCAACTTGTTCATCTAGCGATCATGCGGAGACCCCACAGAGCAGCAGTAGGGGTGTTATCTCCACGGAAAGCCCCGAAGCTGGGTAAGATTCGCCGGCGTGCATGTCTTCGCCTCATCCCGTTTCCAGGCACCGGCGACGTCTTATTGGCTCCCACTATGATTAGCCACCCGTTGGCATATGTCGCACCTACCACCCGACAACAAGCATCCACCTTTACCCTGGCAACTGAATTTGAATCCATTTTGTATTCCTATACAAATCTTTATAAATCATTCTATGTGTTTTTATATATCTTAAAAAGCACGACACAGATGTATTCCACTGTCATATATGAATATGATTTACAAATGCCGATACTCGAATTCAGAAGCTAGAATCCTATTTAAGGTGAATTCGAATATTTGGAACACTTTATGTCCAACTCAAATGTCACACACAGCATATTGTGTACTCCCATTTAGATATGTACACAAACTATGTATCAAAATTCAAATACCGAGTCAATCAACCAATAATGTACAAAATTAACAGACATATAAACACTTATAGATTATATGGATCAATAAGACAGGCCGCTGTACTTTTTTTTGCTAGATGAGCATCCTTTTTTAGCGAAGCTAGTACATCATCCTGGCCATTTCTGATGCGGGCCACTTATGGTCCATCTATACTACTATTATTGCTGAATGCACATTCAGCCTGATTGGCATATTTTTAGGTCTGGCACAACAATCAAAATGAAATGTCTCTGAGTCTTATCAATTAATACAGACTTGTGCTCAAATAAAATTATAAACCAAAAAACAAAAAACAATTATTACATGATCTCTAAAATAAATGGTTTGATCGATTACATGAACAAACAACACAAAGGTTATTCAACAATGGAAAGAACATTTCACCTATGATCTACCAAGTGGGAATTTAATTTCCTTTTTTCCTGCAGGACCTTAACAATGCGGTCAGTCTCAGCTTGCTTCGTTTTGAAATCCACCAAATATTTAATGGTTGTCTTGAGTATTGCTTGTGATTGTGCTGTTTGCTTCCTCAACATGTCAACTTCATCTCTAAGTGCAGAAGCAGAATCTCTTTCTACCACTAGTTTAGCCTCTAGAGCATGAGCAGTTGGCAATTCATGCTGCACGATTGGGCTGGTGCCATTGCTGTGGGATGATACAACGTCCATGGGGACCTCGCTCTTTGATCTCGGGCTAACCTGTTTTGCCATTAAAGTTCCTATTGGATTCTGAAAAGTTGAAGTTAGCAAAACATCTAAACTGGGAGTTATAACAACAAACCAGTTAAACAAACAAGGAAATAAAGAGTTTCAATTGGATGATGAAAACTAGTTATTAACATCATTGTAACCGGTTGTTGGAGCAGCAAAGCAGTTAAACAAACAAGTTTTGCAAAAGGTACCTGTTGCGGCATTGTAGTTTCTCTTGGATCCTAAAAATTTGAGTAGCCAGTAACGTGATTAGAGCAACCGGTTGCAGCAGCAAAGAAGTTAAACAAACAAGTTTTGCAAAAGGAACCTGTTGTGGCATTGGAGTTTCTCTTGGATCCTGAAAAGTTGAGTAGTCAGTAACTTGATTAGAGCAACAAGTACAATAGCAAACCTGTTACACAACTATATTTTTGAAAATGTACCTGCAGTGCAATTGGACTTCCAATTGGATCCTGAAAACTTGAAGTTGGTAAGATGATTATAGCAACAAGTTACAACAGCAAACCAGGTAACAAGGAAGTTTCTGAAAACATACCTGTTGTGCCAACGGAGTTTCAGTTTGATCCTGCAAACTTGAATTTTAGCAATCAATAAATAAAGTTTTGCAAGAGCCATAAGAAACTAACATCAAACTAGAGTAAAACTAACCAGTTTTGTCAACGTATTTAATTATACATGAACTAGTAAAACTAACAAGTTCTTGGCAACGTATTAGACTAACAAGTCGGTACCGTTTACCAGCAACACAGACATCTGTAAATTTCCTTGATGTAAGCAAAATGATTCCAAAACAGATATAAGTTAAAAAGACGTTGTCCCTCATATAAACCTAATAGTTGTCTATCTATGAACATGCAAACATTACTAGTGCTACAAGTGATAACAACAAACTATTTAAACAAACAGGGCATCAGAACGTAAATTACACGTGAATTCTGCTGCACCCTACAAGTACATATGACCAGCTATCTACGTGCTTAAGTAGCTATTTAAGTTCAGGCAAATAGGTAATTCTTAACAGTAAGTTTCAAACACATAGATAGGCGCGGTCTATAATAGGACTAACAGGCTATGGCATTATGTAATCAGTAGCAAACTAAATTAAGACAAGCAACGTAATTGACAAATTTTGCAATAAGTGGCTAACTAAAATTCCGAGAAGCAGGTAACTGAACTTACGCTAGCTCTTTGTACAGGCACACTGCAACTTCTTTTTCATTTACAAGGTTCTACAAAGGAGTCCATGGCATTAATTGCTTGGACACGCAATCCCAATACTTCTTTCTTTCCACACTCCATTGGTAAGTCGAATGGTTAATCTGGTAAGATGTTGCGTCCTCGATATGTTATATGAGGACGTGTAGTCAGACTAGTTGTAGCCACACACATCACACTGGTTTTTACTGTATATTTCATGCAACTACATTTGGCATATCGAGATCTAAGCAATCTACAATAGGATGAAAGACTGTCATCCTTCACATTATTGGCGAACTCAGTTCTTAGAGACAAGCAATTCAACCATTCTGTGGGTAAATCAAAAGCGTCACTGGAATATTTTTCACTACCCCAATCGTACACGCAAAAAGGGGCGACGCCACCGCAGGGGCTGGTATGGGCGGCCGCCTCGGGTGGCTGGAAAGTGTGCACCTAGTTTGAGTCGTCTAGGTTGGCCTAGGCTAGTTATGTTTGTCCCAACGCACGAGCAAGCAATGTAAAAAATGAAGAAAAACGTTTCAATTTGGATGGGCCAATAATGTAAGTGCAAGGCTGGCCCTATAGCAGGCTCGCGGCCCAAACGAGCGCCTCCCATATCGATCGACAGCAGGAAAAATCCCAATTAGTTCCCTCCAGCCTCCAGTCTGGTTTGCTCCTAACCTAGCCGCCGCTGGACAGACCAACACAACACTTCTTCGCGCCCTCGTTGGAGGGCGATCGCCGGGCTTCAAGCGAATGGAAGGACAAGAAGATGAAGATCCAGCCCAGGTGTAGCCTGCGTGGGAGGCAGCGGCAATCGATTACATGGCATCGAGCTTGCATAAGCGGACGATCCAGCTTGCAAGAGCAGCATGCGCAACGAGCAGGTACATCACATCCCTGATTATATCTAGTTCAACTGTTCAATTTCTGGCCAATAGTTAAACCTGACGGTGTTGTAAAACTGCTTGTATGTAGGGAATCTATGAGAAAATGAAACCAATTTCTGCTTATTTTATAACTCCCCCAACCAATACTGAACTAACTGAATCTGATGTATCTAATCTAGTTTCATGTGCAAACATACAAGCTCAGGTTGTTCTTGAGCCTGAAGTGTCTAATGAATAGACAGCTAATGAAGGATTTGATGCAAATATTTTACATGCTCCTGGTGATGAACATACTGAAGGAAATATGCCTATAGGCAATAATAAAGTTATTATTTATTTCCTTATTTCATGATAATTGTTTATTATTCATGCTAGAATTGTATTAACCGGAAACATAATACATGTGTGAATATATAGACAAACAGAGTGTCACTAGTATGCCTCTTCTTGACTAGCTCGTTAATCAAAGATGGTTAAGTTTCCTAACCATGGACATGAGTTGTCATTTGATTAACGGGATCACATCATTAGGAGAATGATGTGATTGACTTGACCCATTCCGTTAGCTTAGCACTTGATCGTTTAGTATGTTGCTATTGCTTTCTCCATGACTTATACATGTTCCTATGACTATGCGATTATGCAACTCCCATTTACCGGAGGAACACTTTGTGTGCTACCAAACGTCACAACATAACTGGGTGATTATAAAGGTGCTCTACAGGTGTCTCCGAAGGTACTTGTTGAGTTGGCGTATTTCGGGATTAAGATTTGTCACTCCGATTGTTGGAGAGGTATCTCTGGGCCCACTCAGTAATGCACATCACTATAAGCCTTGAAAGAATTGTAACTAATGAGTTAGTTGCGAGATGATGTATTACAGAACGAGTAAAGAAACTTGCCGGTAATGAGATTGAAATAGGTATTGAGATACCGACGATCGAATCTCGGGCAAATAACATACCGATGACAAAGGGAACAACGTATGTTGTTATGCGGTTTGAACGATAAAGATCTTTGTAGAATATGTAGGAGCCAATATGAGCATCCAGGTTCCGCTATTGTTTATTGACCGGAGACGTGTCTCGGTCATGTCAACATATAGTTCTCGAACCCGCAGGGTCCGCACGCTTAACATTCGGTGACGATTTGTATTATGAGTTTATGTGTTTTGATGTACCGAAGGTAGTTCGGAGTCCCAGATGAGATCAGGGACATGATGAGGAGTCTCGAAATGGTCGAGACGTAAAGATCGATATATTGGACGACTATATTCGGACATAGGAAAGGTTCCGAGTGATTCGGGTATTTTTGGGAGTAGCGGAGAGTTACGGGAATTCGCCGGGGAGTATATGGGCCTTATTGGGCTTTAGGGGAAAGAGAGAGGAGAGGCTGCGCGCCCCCCAAGGCCTAGTACGAATTGGACTAGGGGAAGGGGCTGCGCCCCCTCCTTCCTTCTCTTCTCTCTTCCCTTTCCTTGACTCCTACTCCTACTACTTGGAAGGGGGGGAATCCTACTCTCGGTGGGAGTAGGACTCCTCCAGGGCGCGCCATAGGGGCCGGCCCTCTCCCCCTCCTCCACTCCTTTATATACGTGGACAGGGGGCACCCCATAGACACAACAATTGATTATTGATCTCTCAGCCATGTGCGGTGCCCCCCTCCACCATATTCCATCTCGGTAATATCGTAGCGGTGCTTAGGCGAAGCCCTGCATCGGTAGCATCATCAACACCATCATCACGCCGTCGTGTTGACGGAATTCTATCGCAAAGCTCTGCCGGATTGGAGTTCATGGGACGCCATCGAGTGGAACATGTGCTGAACTCGGAGGTGTCGTGCGTTCGGTACTTGGATCGTGAAGACATACAACTACATCAACCGCGTTGTCATAACGCTTCCGCTTACGGTCTACGAGGGTATGTGGACACACTCTCCCCTCTCGTTGCTATGCATCACCATGATCTTGCGTGTGCGTAGGAATTTTTTTTGAAATTACTACGTTCCTCAACAGTGGCATCCGAGCCTGGTTTTATGCGTAGATGTTATATGCACGAGTAGAACACAAGTGAGTTGTGGGTGATACAAGTCATACTGCTTACCAGCATGTCATACTTCGGTTCGGTGGTATTGTTGGATGAAGCGGCCCGGACCGACATTACGCATACGCTTACGCGAGACTGGTTCTACCGATGTGCTTTGCACACAGGTGGCTGGCGGGTGTCAGTTTCTCCAACTTTAGTTGAACCAGTGTGGCTACGCCCGGTCCTTGTGAAGGTTAAAACAGCACTAAGTTATAGAACTATCGTTATGGTTTTGATGCGTAGGTAAAAACGGTTCTTGCTCAGCCCATAGCAGCCACGTAAAACTTGCAACAACAAAGTAGAGGACGTCTAACTTGTTTTTTGCAGGGCATGTTGTGATGTGATATGGTCAAGACATGATGAGATATAAATTGTTGTATGAGATGATCATGTTTTGTTGAAGTTATCGGCAACTGGCAGAAGCCTTATGGTTGTCTTTTTATTGCATAAGATGCAAGTGCCAAATAATTGCTTTACTTTATCGCTATGCGATAGCAATAGTTGCAAGAGCAATAGTTGGCGAGACGACCATGTGACGACACATTGATATAGATCAAGATGATGGAGATCATGGTGTCATGCCGGTGATGATGGAGATCATGACGATGCTTTGGAGATGGAGATCAAAGGCACAAGATGATGATGGCCATATCATGTCACATATTTTGATTGCATGTGATGTTTATCTTTTATACATCTTATTTTTCTTAGATTGACGGTAGCATTATAAGATGATCTCTCACTAAATTTCAAGGTATAAGTGTTCTCCCTGAGTATGCACCGTTGCGAAAGTTCTTCATGCTGAGACACCACGTGATGATCGTGTGTGATGGGCTCTACATTCAAATACAACGGGTGCAAAACAGTTGCACACGCGGAATATTCAGGTTAAACTTGACGAGCCTAGCATATGTAGATATGGCCTCGGAACACTGGAGACCGAAAGGTCGAGCGTGAATCATATAGTAGATATGATCAACATAGTGATGTTCACCATTGAAAACTACTCCATCTCACGTGATGATCGTACATGGTTTAGTTGATTTGGATCACGTGATCACTTAGATAATTAGAGGGATGTCTATCTAAGTGGGAGTTCTTTAGTAATATGATTAATTGAAGTTTAATTTATCATGAACTTAGTCCTGGTATTATTAGCATATCTATGTTGTAGATCAATAGCTCGCGTTTAGCTCCCCTATTTTATTTTTGATATATTCCTAGAGAAAACTAAGTTGAAAGATGTTAGTAGCAATGATGCGGATTGGATCCGTGATCTGAGGATTATCCTCATTGCTGCAAAGAAGAATTATGTCCTTGATGCACCGCTAGGTGACGGACCTATTGCAGGAGCATATGCAGACGTTATGAACGTTTGGCAAAGCTCGGTATGATGACTACTTGATAGTTTAGTGCACCATGCTTTACGGCTTAGAACCGGGACTTCAAAAATGTTTTGAACACCACAGAGCATATAAGATGTTCCAAGAGTTGAAATTGGTATTTCATACTCATGCCCGTGTCAAGAGGTATGAGACCTCTGACAGTACTTTTCCTACAAGATGGAGGAGAATAGCTCAACCAGTGAGCATGTGCTCAGATTGTCTGGGTACTACAATTGCTTGAATCAAGTGGGTGTTAATCTTCCAGATAAGATAGTAATTGACAAAAGTTTAGTTCTCTAGTCACTATCACCAAGTTACTAAAACTTTGTGATGAACTATAATATGCAAGGGATGAAGAAAACAATTCCTAAGCTCTTCGCGATGCTAAAATCGGCGAAGGTAGAAATCAAGAAAAGCATCAAGTGTTGATGGTTGACAAGACCACTAGTTTCAAGAAAAAGGGCAAAGGGAAGAAGGGGAATTTCAAGAAGAATGACAAGCAAGTTGCAGCTCAAGTGAAAAAAAACCAACTCTGGACCTAAGCCCGAGACTAAGTGCTTCTACTGCAAAGGGACTGGTCACTCGAAGCGGGACTGCCCCAAGTATTTGGTGGATAAGAAGGACGGCAAAGTGAACAAAGGTATATTTGATATACATGTTATTGATGTGTACTTTACTAGTGTTTATAGCAACCCCTCAGTATTTGATACTAGTTCAGTTGCTAAGATTAGTAACTCAAAACGAGAGTTGTAGAATGAACAGAGACTAGTTAAGGGTGAAGTGACGATGTGTGTTGGAAGTAGTTCCAAGAATGATATGATCATCATCGCACACTCCCTATACTTTTGGGATTAGTGTTGAACCTAAATAAATGTTATTTGGTGTTTGCGTTGAGCAAGAATATGATTTGATCATGTTTATTGCAATACGGATATTCATTTAAGATAGAGAATAATTGTTATTCTGTTTACATGAATAAACCTTCTATGGTTATACATCCAATGAAAATGGTTTGTTGGATCTCGATCGTAGTGATACACATATTCATAATATTGAAGCCAAAAGATGCAAAGTTAATAATGATAGTGCAACTTATTTGTGGCACTGCCGTTTAGGTCATATTGGTGTAAAGCGCATGAATAAACTCCATGCTGATGGGATTTTGGAATCACTTGATTAGGAATCACATGATGCTTGCGAACCATGCCTTATGGGTAAGACGACTAAGACTCCGTTCTCTGGAACAATGGAGTGAGCAACCGACTTATTGGAAATAATACAAACTGATGTATGCGATCGATGAGTGTTGAGGCTCGCAGCGGGTATCGTTATTTTTTGACCTTCATAGATGATTTGAGCAGATATGGGTATATCTTCTTGATGAAACATAAGTCTGAAACATTTGAAATTTTCATATAATTTCAGAATGAAGTGGAAAATCATCATAACAAAAAAAATAAAGTTTCTATGATCTGATCGCGGAGGAGAATATTTGAGTTATGAGTTTGGTCTTAATTTGAAACAATGCGCAATAGTTTCGCAACTCACGCCACCTGGAACACCACAGCGTAATGGTGTGTCCGAACATCATAACCGTACTTTATTATATATGGTGCAATATATGATGTCTCTTACCGATTTACCACTATCGTTTTGGGGTTATGCATTAGAGACAGCTGCATTCATGATAAATAGGGCACCATCTAAATCCATTGAGATGATATGAACTGTGGTTTGGCGAGAAACCAAAGTTGTTGTTTCTTAAAGTTTGGGTTGCAATGCTTATGTGAAAAAGTTTCATCCTGATAAGCTAAAAACCCAAATCGGAGAAATGTGCCTTCATAGGATACCCATAGGAGACAGTTGGGTACACCTTCTATCACAGATCCGAAGGCAAGACATTCGTTGCTTAGAATGGATCCTTTCTAGAGAAGGAGTTTCTCTCGAAAGAAGTGAGTGGGAGGAAAGTAGAACTTGATGAGGTAACTGTACCTGCTCCCTTATTAGAAAGTAGTTCATCACAGAAACCGATTCCTGTGACATCTACACCAATTAGTGAGGAAGCTAATGATGATGATCATGAAACTTCAGATCAAGTTAGTACCGAACCTCGTAGGTCATCCAGAGTAAGATCCACACCAAAGTGGTACGGTAATACTGTTCTGGAGGTCATTGAGGGAGTTCCGGACTAGGGGGTGTCCGGATAGCCGAACTATCATCATCGGTCGGATTCCAAGACTATGAAGATACAAGATTGAAGACTTCGTCCCGTGTCCGGATGGGACTTTCCTTGGCGTGGAAGGCAAGCTTGGGGATACGGATATGTAGATCTCCTACCATTGTAACCGACTCTGTGTAACCCTAACCCTATCCGGTGTCTATATAAACCGGAGTGTTTTAGTCCGTAGGGCGAAAAACAATCAGACCATAGGCTAGCTTCTAGGGTTTAGCCTCTTTGATCTCGTGGTAGATCCACTCTTGTAACACACATTATCAATATTAATCTAGCGGGGCGTGGGTTTTACCTCCATCAAGAGGGCCCGAACACAGGTAAAACATCGTGTCCCTTGTCTCCTGTTACCATCCGCCTAGGCGCACAGTTCGGGACCCCCTACCGAGATCCGCGGTTTGACACCGACATTGGTGCTTTCATTGAGAGTTCCTACGTATAAATCGCCGATAGGACCGATGGCTCCTCCGATCATCAACAACGGCGCGGTCGGTGAGACTTTTCTCCCGGACAGATCTTTGTGTTCGGCTTTGCTGCTGCGGGCCAATTAAGCAGCCATCTGGAGCGGATCGAAGCTCGCCCGGCCATCAGGTCAGATTTGGAAGTTTAAACTATCGTCCGATATCGCGGAGACTTGATCTTGACGGATTCGAGCCGCAATAAGCGTGCCGCCTTGTCTCGATGGGCATGATCTAGCTCTGCAGCCGAACAGTGCCCTGGAGGCCGCACCAGCATCCGCTCCGGCCCTTAATCCGGAGCCGGATTCCCAGACCGAGGATGAGTGGTTGGACACCGCCTCGGGGGCTACAATCTCTACGGCGATCGAGACGAACTCCATCCATGTCCTTTGCAAAGACTCCGACTCCAGGGCACCGGACTCCCCTCCGGACTCCGAGCCCTCCGCGCCCTTGCCGATCGAATCCGATTGGGCGCTCGTTATGGAGTTCACGGCCGCGGACATCTTTCAGCACTCGCCCTTTGGCGACATCCTGAATTCACTAAAGTCTCTCTCTTTATCCGGAGAGCCCTGGCCGGATTACGGTCAGGAAGGTTGGGATGTGGACGACGAAGAAATTCAACGCCCACCCACCACCCACTTGGTAGCTACTGTCGACGATCTAACCGACATGCTAGACTACGACTCCGAAGACATCGACGGTATGGGCGGCGATGCGGAGGCGACCAAGACCAGCGCCTACGAGGGCCTTTGGAAGGCCACCTCGTCATATGAAATATATATGGTGGACATCCCAAAAGATGGGAACGACGATGGAACAACGGAGGATGACCCTCAAGAAGCAGCCCAAGCGCGGCGTTAAGCGGCGCCGCTCTAAATCCCGCCACAGCAAGAATGAAGATTCGGCACCGGAGATAACAATACACGGACAAGGCGAAGACAATCCACTCGGCAAGATCCATCGCGGGGAGGATGAAGACGCCAGCCCTCAAGAGAGGCGGCGAAGAAGAGGTAGAGGATTATATGCCTCCTCCAAAAGGCGAAGCAAGCCTCGGCGACAATGAATTAAATCGTGCTGAGAATCCCGTCGAACAAGGCGTTTTAGGCGCGGGCTTATAGCCACGGCGAACAGCCTAAAGAAAAAGCAGCAACAACTTAGAGCTGATCGGGATCGCTAGCCGACGGATGGACCAAAGTCCTCGCGGCGAAAACCTGAGCTCGAGCGCCCCTCAAAAGCTACCCTAAGCAAGCTGCTCCCCGATTAGAGGAGGAGGCTTACGAACCCGCATCACCGGGGAGACAATACGGTGACCGACCACCCGTGGCAGCGAGAGAGAGCCTCTAGGCCCTTCACTAGAACCGTACCCCAACATCGCTCAAAAGCACACGGCCAAAGGGGAGCGCTCGGACCTGCGAGATATATTGGAGGACAAGGCAAGACAATCAAGATCGATCTATGGATCGTGGCGGGCCACGCAGATGCGCGATGACAACCGTCGCACGGACACGATAAGTCCGGCGGGCGAACAAAACAGACCAAGCTCTTGAGCTCCGTCGTGATATCGCCCGATCTGAGGCGCCACACACCCACTATGCTTCACGCACGAAGTAATGGATCATCAAATCCTGAAGGGTTTAAACCCGTCAATATTGAATCCTATGATGGCATAACAGACCTGCGATTTGGATCAAGACTATCTCCTTCACATCCACATGGCCCTTGGTGGCGATCTTCACGCCATCAAATACCTCCCCTCAAGCTTAAAGGACCAGCCCGACATTGGCTCAACAGCTTGCCAGCGAGTCAATTGGGAGCTGGGAGGACACGGAAGCCGCATTCTCGATAACTTCCGGGGCACTTATAATGCGACCACCGGGCGCCGATGACCTAAGCCACATAATTCAGCAGCCGATTTAATCGGCGGACAATTACGGACACGGTTCTTAACCAAGAAAAACCAAATCGTCGATTGTCCGGATCACGGAGGCCCTCGCGGCCTTCAAGCATAACATCCGTGACGAGTGGCTTGCCCGGCACCTAGGACGGGAGAAGCGAAATCCATGGCAGCCCTCACATCACTCATGATCCTCTTCTGCGGGTGAGGATAGCTGGCTAGCACGCAGCAACAACCTCGGCAAAAATTCGGCGGTCCGGTTCAAGGACCGAAATGGCAGGCAGCGTCGTAACAAAAACAAGCGCCCGCGTTAACGGCGACAATATTGAGGATCGGCGGTCAATGCGGATTCAACGACTCTAAACCGGCCAGCGGAAAAAGCCATTCAAGCGAACTACTCAGGTCCGTCCAATTTGAACCGAATACTCGACCGCTTGTGCGGATACACGGCACCCCGAAAAGCCAGCTAACCACACCAACAGGGACTGTTGGGTATTCAACAGGCGAGCAAGTTAATTGCGAAAACAATGAAAAGGGCTGCATAGCGATGGCGAGGGCGAGACCCAACCGCCGAACAATAGAGGATGAAGGTTTCCCCCACAGTGCGGACGGTGAACATGATATCGCAGCGCACATACCCAAAAGGGAGCGAGCGTGCACTCGAGGATGTCTACGCGATGGAGCAGTTGCCCGAAGTTCAATCCATGGTCCTCGGCCCGATCACTTTTGACCGAAGGACCACCCCACCACATCCGCCACGGGGATTCGCCGCCTGGTCTTAGACCCAATCGTCGATGGATTTCACCTAACGAGTCACGATGGGCGGCGGCGGCAACTGAATCTGCTTTACCGGGATACGATGTGCAAGATGGGCATAGACCCTCAAGGATTAAACCTACCAAAGCGACCTTTAAAGGCGTCATACCACGTGTAAAGCCAATTATACGGGCTCAATTACACCTGAAGTGGTCTTGGATCCCGGATAACTTCCGAAGCGAGGAGTTAATCTTTGACATAGTCCCGTTCATGGCGGCTATCATGCCCTACTCGGACGTGCGCGTTTGCAAAGTTCAGCGCGTGCCGCTTTCACGATACCTCAAGCTCAAGATGCCAGGCCCTCGAGGAGTCATTACGGTCAGCGGAAACACTGAGCGTTCTCTCCGCGCGGAGGAACATCTGGCTGACTCTCGCGGCGAAGTGCAATGCAGCCTCTTAAGGCAATTCTCGAGTCCAGCCGTTAAGCGGCCGGACACAACTAAGCGGCGCCGGGTAACTTACAACAAGACCACAGCACGTTGAGCACGCGTAGCGATGCGGCTAACCCGCCCTGCGAAGCGTCAAAGCAGGTCGCTGCGTACACCATTACGCTCAAAGATACCATGGGCATGGGGAGAGGGCACGACCACGATAAACCCGGCTGCGGCTCAACCACACCAGGGCTCTCAAGTGTGTCGTACCTTTTTATTTTCTTTTACCTTTTACTTTTTACCCACAGGACTCCGTTTGTCGAAGCCTGTCCGGCAGCAGACTGCCGAACTCACGATGCAACAGCCGGGGGAAGGATAAAGGCTACAACGAATATCTGGTGGTCTCCATTACGAGCATTTTCATACACCAATCTGCAGCCTACCTGGAAGAGGACATGTTTAACAGTCTCCTACCTTGCTTATCACACTATTTGTATCGTTCGCATTCGTAGTAGCACTTATTGAATAAAACAATGCATCACCTTTTGCTTATAATTGCATTTCTTTTTCATACATATGTTCATTCACGACATGTTGCACCCGTACACTTTAGTGCAGCTAATATACACCGAGGGCTTATGTTTCCAGCGTTATGGTGTGATAAGTCCGAACACTTTCACAAGTCGGCACCCGAACTTATAGCACTATATGCATCGGCTCGAATCATGTCTTGGGTCAATAGTTGGGTTTGCCCGGCTCCGTGTTTTGGTACCTTACGTTCCGTTATATCAGCTAAGGTAGCACCGGAGAACCACTCATGATTCCGCCCGATTCGGTGGGTTAACGCCTCACCGAGAAAGCTAAAACTGACCGTCATGATGAGGCGAGAGACGGTCGCTGTTCGAGAGGTTTTTTGCGAGTCCTTAAAGACTTATGCCGCTTAGGCGAGGCGGATCTGTCCGGCCAAGGCGTGAATAAGCGCCCCAAATTGACCTTCGAAGACTAGGGGCTTCGCGAAATTTAAAATTATAAAATTCTATGGCTAAGTGAGAGTGTTCAAGCATTATAAGTCCGGTTGCCTTGTTACGCTGTGTTGGCGCCTCCATAGATGGACCCACAAATGGGAACAAGAGCACTCAAGTTTATCCGAACACCCCACACTTTCGGGGCATGGGGGCTGAAGCCGACGACTTGCCATCTCTCGATTTGATAAACAGCCGCACTGAAGGTAATATTTTAAATTAACAAGCGTTGCTTAGCGCATATGAACTAAGTTTTCAGCGCCGCAGGATAACAAAATGTGAGTCTACTCAAATATTACATCTTTGGAGCACTCACCCGCAATAGTCTGGCGCCCTTGACACACTCTTATAATACATCTCGGCGTGCGATGCTCCTTGCCCTCACGGTGGCGGAGTGCGTCACAAGCTTACAGGCATCCATCTTGCCCAGTGCACCTTTTTGCGGCAAGGGCCAGCGAGCACCCTTGATACAAGCGGAATGCTTGATAACTTCAACCCACGGCACGCATCCACCAGCCGCGCACCAGGGCGAAGTAGCTCCAGGCATGGCCTCCTTAGGCCACAGCCGAACTATGAGGCCCTTCATGGCCTGTTCGGTCGCCTTGTGGAGCTCGACCAGCTGCTTGACTGATCGCTAAGGGGCACGGATGTCCGGCCTCGACATCTTGAGACCGAAGACCTTCTCCGTCGAGCTCCCTCCTCGGCCCGGTAGAATGCGGCAGCATCGGACACTGCTGCGAGGAAGATCTGCGAACGCATACAGAGCTCGAATTCGGGTAAGCAACAGGTAATTAACACTCACATGCTTACTCGCATGAAAATGCCTTACCGCTGCTATTTTCCTCACCGCTTCAATCTCTGGAGGGCCTTGTAGGCTTGGCCATAGCGGCTTTGGCACTCTCAAGGGCCGTTGCAAGCTCGGACTCTCGAGTCTTTGAGTCACGCTCAAGTTCTCATGTTTTTCACGAGATCTGGAGCTCTTGTTGTACCTCCGCCACCCGCGCCTCCTGCTTCTCTCGCTCGGTGCGTTCATGCGGCAGCATTACGTTCGGCGCGACCACACTCACCTTCGTGGTCGCCACCTCGTTAGTGGCCCCTACAATACCCACTTTATCCTTGTCATTTTCTTGCAACCAAATCCTTTTCTATAAGGTACAATTTTCATAAGGTATTACTCACCTTCTTTTTCCTCGAGCTGCTTCTTGGCATGGCCGAGCTCGTTCTCGGACTGCTCGAGGTTTTCTTCAAATTATTGACCTCCATGATCGGTCGGTGGAGGTCAGCAGACACCTGCAATCCCATATTGACATATTTTTATGACTCCTGCGTTTATCTTTCTAAAGATCCTCGGTCGCTTTTCTTCCCGAACACGAACCGAGCATCGGGGCTCTGTCTATCGGTACCATTTTACGTATATTAAAATTTCTTACCTCAAAGCTTTGTTAGAAGGCTATTGCGAGCTTCGGTCAGCCCGCTCTTGGCGAAGCTGAACCTTTCGAATCACCGCACTCATAACGGTGCGGTGTTCCTCTTCGATGGGCGCCATTGGCGCCTCCGCAAATATCCGGCACCTCCGGTTGGACGGAGGCAGCCGGCGTCTCGGTCTTGCCCTTCTTATGAAGGGGTCGCCCGCCGGACTCCGGAGCCACTGCGGCCTCCGGGGCTGAGTCCGGTGCACAGTCCGGGAGGGTGTCCTGCGACACCTCCGGGGCCTCCCCCTCCTGGTGGGTCCTTTTCTGGGATCCCACCTCGGCGTCGTCCGCGGCACGGGGGGTGGAGGCAGTCGGAAGGGAATCCATATCCGACACACCCAAGGACCCGCTCGATGAAACGGGAAGATCATCCTTGGGCAGACTGCAGGGTTGTATGCGGCATTGGAAAGACGTTATGTGGCGAAAACAAAAACCTTGAGGTTATTCGGGAGTCCGGATACTTACGATCTCGCCAGGGGCTTGGCCCTTGGATGCCAGTCTTCGTCGTCGTCACTGGCGCCGGCGGAGTAGTCCGGAGGAAGAGTTTTTCCCTTCTTGGACCCTTCGGCCTCCTTGTTGGGGAGGCCTTCCTTTCTTTCCTCCCCTGCTGGGGAGAGCTCTTCTTCTCCCCTCACCTTGGTGGGAGGAGTAGGCCTCGGATTCATCATCCGATAGCACCTGAAAGCAGGAACCCTTCCGAGTCCCGTGGCGTCTTCTTGGCCTTCTTCTCCGGCACCACGTGGGGTGCGGAGCTAGCAGCCCGTTAGGCGGGCGTTATTTGGGTCCTCGGCAATGGGGCTGGACAGGGTAATCCGTTCGCCTTCGCCAGCCATTCCTATCAAAGGCAAGGGAGTTTAGATCCGCATAGAGCCAAACTATGGAAAACAAGTGGTGAAATCACTTACCTCGTCAGCTGGACACTGCGAGCAGAATCCGCGATCTTCGGTAGCGGTTGCGGGAGCTTCGGCGCCCTTGAACAGCACCTTCCAGACATCTTCATACGTAGTGTCGAAGAGCCCGCTCGAGTGCAGTGCTGCGCGGATCAAACTCCCACATATTAAAGCCCGTTCTTTGCACGGGAGAATCCGCGGATGAGCATGACACTGGACTCGTTGACAAGCTTGAGCTTCTTGTCCACCAGCTTGGATCTGAGGCTTGGAGTTGGTCAGCTCCTCGAATCCCCAAATTCGGCCACTCTCTTTCCGGGAGGAGAGCCGTGTGGGAATACCTGATCTAAATTGGGGCCGCTGCCCAATCAGGGCCACGCTGGCTCGGTGATGTAGAACCACCCGATTGCCACCCTTGATGGTTTCCACGAAAGTACCCTCTAGCCACGTAACGTGGGACATCCTGCCCACCATGGCGCCTCCGCTCTCCGCTTGGCTGCCCTTCACAACCTTGACTTGACCTTTGAAGGTCTTGAGCCTAAGCGAAGTGGGGCTGGATCTGGAAGAATGCCTCGCACCTGACGATAAGCGCCGAGATGTTGAGGATGAAATTGGGTCCAGATCATGGAAATCTAGGCCGTAGTAGAACATGAGCCCCGGACAAAGGGATGAAGCGGCAAGCCCAGTCCAGCGGAGGAAATGGGGAAGAAATACTACCCTCTCATGGGGCACAGGGTTGGGGACGAGCTCTCCCTCGTCGAGGAGCCGATCTTGCGATGTTCTTTGGAAAGATATCCGGCGTCGCGCAGCTTCTGGATCTTCCCTCTGTGACGGAGGAGGCCATCCACTTGCCTCCCGCTCCGGACATAGTTGGAGAAGGTTGAGGTGAGGAGTGCGGACTTGGTATTTGGAGCTCGAGTTCGCAGAGATGGATAAGCCAAGGAGGAAGAAGGCGCGGGTAAAGGGTGGATCCTTATCCCTTATATGGGCGGACAAAACATGTGTCCCCACCAGCTGGTAAAACTAAACTTATCTCCCAAGCGCCACAATCAATGGCGCGGTTGGGTTACTACGTCCGTATTGATGGGAATCCCGGAATAAGGGAACACGATCTACTGCCTCGACAAGGCGTGCCAAGGAAACCACTTCGCTAAGCGCTGAGGTGGAGCAGTAAAAACAATTTGAATAAAAGCTTGGTAGTGGTGCGGCGTCACGCCACAAGATCGTCGTGATTGATCTTGTGTAATATTATTCTCTCTATGGTGGTATGTGGAATTTATTTTTGCGAGTCCGACACTATCCTGGTGTTCACAATCTTCTATGAATTATTCGAGGAAGAACCCGCCTTACAATGCGAAGACAACATGCGTGCGGACTCGTCGTCATTGAAGCCTGGTTCGAGAGCTCTTGAGGAGTTCGGACTAGGGGTGTCCGGATAGCGAACTATCATCATCGTCCGGACTCCAAGACTATGAAGATACAAGATTGAAGACTTCGTCCCGTGTCCGGATGGGACTTTCCTTGGCGTGGAAGGCAAGCTTGGCGATCGGATATGTAGATCTCCTACCATTGTAACCGACTGTGTAACCCTAACCCTATCCGGTGTCTATACAAACCGGAGGGTTTTAGTCCGTAGGACGAAGAACAATCAGACCATAGGCTAGCTTCTAGGGTTTAGCCTCTTTGATCTCGTGGTAGATCCACTCTTGTAACACACATTATCAATATTAATCTAGCAGGACGTAGGGTTTTACCTCCATCAAGAGGGCCCGAACCTGGGTAAAACATCGTGTCCCTTGTCTCCTGTTACCATCCGCCTAGACGCATAGTTCGGGACCCCCTACCCGAGATCCGCCGGTTTTGACACCGACAGTCATGTTACTAGACCATGACGCACCTACGAACTATGAGGAAGCGACTATGAGCCTAGATTCCACGAAATGGTTTGAGACCATGAAATCTGAGCTGGGATCCATGTATGAGAACAAAGTATGGACTTTGGTTGACTTGCTCGTTGATCGGCAAGCCATAGAAAATAAATGGATCTTCAAGAGGAAGATGGACGTTGATAGTAGTGTTACTATCTACAAAGCTAGACTTGTCGAAAAAGGTTTTGACAAAGTTCAAGGAGTTGACTACGATGAGACCTTCTCACTCGTAGCGATGCTTAAGTCTGTCCAAATCATGTTAGCAAATTGCCACATTTTATGAAATGTGGCAAATGGATGTAAAGACTACATTCCTGAATGGATTTCTGGAAGAAAAGTTGTATATGATGCAACCTGAAGGTTTTATCGATCCAAAGGATGCTAACAAAGTGTGCAAGCTCCAGCGATCCATCTATGGACTGGTGCAAGCATCTCAGAGTTGGAATATACGCTTTGATGAGTTGATCAAAGCATATAGTTTTATACAGACTTGCGGTGAAGCCTGTATTTACAAGAAAGTGAGTGGGAGCACTACATCATTTCAGATAAATATATGTGAATGGCATATTGTTGATCGGAAATAATGTAGAATTTTCTGGAAAGCATAAAGGAGTATTTGAAAGGAGTTTTTCAAATAAAGACCTCGGTGAAGCTGCTTACATATTGAGCATCAAGATCTATAGAGATAGATCAAGACACTTGATAAGTTTTTTCAATGAGTACATACCTTGACAAGATTTTGAAGTAGTTCAAAATGGAGCAGTCAAAGAAATAGTTCTTGCCTGTGTTACAAGGTGTGAAATTGAGTAAGACTCAAAGCCCGACCACGGCGAAGATAGAAAGAGAATGAAAGTCATTCCCTATGCCTCAGCCATAGGTTCTATAAAGTATGCCATGCTATGTACCAGATCTATTGTATACCCTACCTTTGAGTTTAGCAAGAGGCGTACAATAGTGATCTAGGAGTAGATCACTGGACAGCAGTCAAAATTATCCTTAGTGGAATAAGGATATGTTTCTCCATTATGGAGGTGACAAAAGGTTCGTCGTAAAGGGTTACGTCGATGCAAGTTTTGACACTCATCCAGATGACTCTAAGTCTCAATCTGGATACATATTGAAAGTGGGAGCAATTAGCTACAGTAGCTCCGTGCAGAGCATTGTAGACATAGCAATTTGCATAATACATACGGATCTGAATTTGGCAGACCCGTTGACTAAATTTCCCTCACAAGCAAAACATGATCACTCTTTGGGTGTTAATCACATAGTGATGTGAATTAGATTTTTGACTCTATTAAACCCTTTGGGTGTTAGTCACATGGAGATGTGAACTAATCACATAAAGATGTGAACTATTGATGTTAAATCACATAGCGATGTGAACTAGATTATTGACTCTAGTGCAAGTCGCAGACTGAAGGAAATATGCCCTAGAGGTAATAATAAAGTTATTATTTATTTCCTTATTTCATGATAAATGTTTATTATTCATGCTAGAATTGTATTAACCGGAAACATAATCAAAGATGGTTAAGTTTCCTAACCTTATACATGAGTTGTCATTTGTTTAACGGGATCACATCATTAGGAGAATGATGTGATTGACTTGACCCATTCCATTAGCTTAGCACTTGATTGTTTAGTATGTTGCTATTGCTTTCTTCATGACTTATACATGTTCCTATGACTATGAGATTATGCAACTCCCGTTTACCGGAGGAACACTTTGTGTGCTACCAAACTTCACAACATAAGTGGGTGATTATAAAGGTGCTCTACAGGTGTCTCCGAAGGTACTTATTGAGTTGGCGTATTTCAAGATTAGGATTTGTCACTCCGATTGCCGGAGAGGTATCTCTGGGCCCACTCAGTAATGCACATCACTATAAGCCTTGCAAGCATTGTAACTAATGAGTTAGTTGCGAGATGATGTATTACAGAACGAGTAAAGAGACTTGCCAGTAACGAGATTGAACTAGGTATTGAGATACCGACGATCGAATCTCGGGCAAGTAACATACCGATGACAAAGGGAACAACGTATGTTGTTATGCGGTTTGACCGACAAAGATCTTCGTAGAATATGTAGGAGCCAATATGAGCATCCAGGTTCCGCTATTGGTTATTGACTGGAGACGTGTCTTGGTCATGTCTACATAGTTCTCGAACCCGTAGGGTCCACACGCTTAACGTTCGGTGACGATTTGTATTATGAGTTTATGTGTTTTGATGTACCGAAGGTAGTTCAGATTCCCGGATGAGATCGGGGACATGACAAGGAGTCTCGAAATGGTCGAGACGTAAAGATCGTTATATTGGACGACTATATTCGGACATCGGAAATGTTCCGAGTGATTCGGGTATTTTTGGGAGTACCGAAGAGTTACGAAAATTCGCCGGGGAGTATATGGGCCTTATTGTGCTTTAGGGGAAAGAGAGAGGAGAGGCTGCGTGCCCCCCAAGGCCTAGTCCGAATTGGACTAGGGGGAGGGGCTGCGCCCCCTCCTTCCTTCTCTTCTCTCTTCTCTTTCCTTGACTCCTACTCCTACTACTTGGAAGGGGGGGAATCCTACTCTCGGTGGGAGTAGGGCTCCTCCAGGGCGCGCCATTGGGCCCAGCCCTCTCCCTCCTCCTCCACTCATTTATATACATGGCCAAGGGGCACCCCATAGACACAACAATTGATCATTGATCTCTTAGCCGTGTGCGGTGCCCCCCTCCACCATATTCCACCTCGGTAATATCATAGCGGTGCTTAGGCGTAGCCCTGCGTCGGTAGCATCATTAACACCGTCATCACGCTGTCGTGTTGACGGAATTCTCGCGCAAAGCTCTGCTTGATCGGAGTTTGTGGGACGTCATCGAGCTGAACGTGTGCTGAACTTGGAGGTGCCGTGTGTTTGGTACTTGGATCGGTCAGATCGTGAAGACGTACAACTACATCAACCGCGTTGTCATAACGCTTCCGCTTACGGTCTACGAGGGTACGTGGACACACTCTCCCCTCTCATTGCTATGCATCACCATGATCTTGCTTGTGTGTAGGAATGTTTTTGAAATTACTACGTGACCCAACACATATAGGTTCTAATGAGGGATCTAATGCAAGCATTTTGCAAGATCCCATTAAAGGATTTAGTGTCTAATGATGATCTGCTATGTTGAGAGAGACATAGAGATTTGCAGGCATTGATACAAGCAAATTATAGTACATTTTCATGGCTTCAGGAAACGTCGAGGCCATCTACCATAAAGTCCCTGTATTATGACAATGTAGCATAAATACTTTTCTAATCTGTTGTTTAAAACTATTGGCATACTTGTGCAGGATAGATCTATTGATATGCAGTTTGCGCACTGGTTATAGGTGCAATTACACTACGATATTCTCAGCCAGAGAATGAATAATTCAAGCAGGTACAGACCATGTTAGTAGTCCTTGTACACCATGTTGCCTTTTGTGTTTTTTGGTGCTTGCATCATTTAGTGTTTTATAATCTGAACTACTTTGGATCATTAGCTGGTTTTCAAAGTGCATGTAGCTTCACATTTCTCAAGTTATGTTGATTTCCGGAGTGCAAGTGCCTTCGTATTTTTGAAGTTAAATGTTCGCCCTTGGTAACTTGAATTCGTGGATCCGCCACTACACACAAATCATACACGCAGGCCAGTACGAATTAAATGAAATGCAGGGACTTATGCTAGCTCGTTGTACAGGCTCATTGCAGCTCTGCTTGCGCTTGGGATGTTCCATGTACAAGTCCATGTTACCACTTGCTTGGATGTGCAGGCCTTGTGCTCCTTGCATACCCATCTGCATTTTTGACACGGCAAATGGTTGATCGGATAAGAGGAATCGACCTTCTTTGTTGTCCGAGGACGATACTTACAAGGTTATCTGGTGTGCGGGATGTGTACGGATCTGTAAGCGCCGTCATGCTTCGCTAAAAATGGTTTTGCTTGTTTCAGATGATATCTCGAGAAGAAACAAGAGTTAAAGTCAGAGTTGCATAGGCGTGTAAGCTAAGAGAGCAGTGAAAGGATATCCAAACATCGTCGGAAGAGTGCACAAGGGAGTGATGTGTGGATATCTAGTTCGGGCTGGCGTTTGGGCATGCTCGCCTAGCTAGAGTGCGGGTCACTTCAGAGCCGTTGAGGGTTATGCACTGGCATTGGCTGGCCGCGCACGGATGCAGATCTAGAGTGGCAGCGGAGCACTACGATGCGGTGGACGAGACCATTGGTGAAGCCCCAACGGCCTCGGGGAGCGGAGGTTCGACGATGTGCTCGGTGAAGTATCCCCGGTGAGGTGGGAGATGGCGTCAGTGAAGCGCACCTGATGCGGTGGAAGTCGGTGTCTGTGAGGCACGTCGGGTGCGGCGGCCGACGTTGTCGGCGGACCACCCAGTGCGATGGACGAGGGCGTAGATGAGGTAGCTTCGGTGCGGTGGTGAAGCACGACCGTCGTCTTCGTCATCATCGTCCGGCACACAGGTGGGGAAAGAGATGAGACGAGGGGTGATTCGAACTTTGCTTGGGTTGGCGACGAATTAGGGATTTGAGCAATCTGGGCGCGGAAGGGGACGGCAGAGAAGGGGGATTTTGTAGGACTGGAATTGGGGCCGCCAGATATTTCAATCCGAAACGTGGAAGAGCGTACTTATTTTGTCGTCGTTCTTTTTTTTTGGGGGGGGGAGGGAGGGGGTGGGTAGCTGGGTGCTAAACGTCCGTACGACACACGCGACCACCATGACACGACCCTGGTCTGCCTGGTCCGCCTACATTTGAGAATGCAAACAAATCTTCTTTCATTTACAAAGAAATCTGTATGTATTACCATGCCCATGTTTTCCTTGCAAATAATTAGTCATTCGAAACAAGATACTATAAATTAATTAATCAGGAGTTATTTGAAAAAAATTGAAATAGTATCCACGGTATCCACGCTAACGTGGATTAGAGTGTGTGTCACATAGCAGACTCGAATTCTAACGTGGATTTCGCATTTCACGGTATCCATGCTACTTTTTAATACAAATTCATATGTATATGATGAACACCATGGTAGTGAGAAAACTTTGGATGGATTGAAACATATGACCTACAAAATAGCACAACAATCGAGTCAATGTCAACTTTTCCAAACCTAATATGGCACGAATTCGAAATAATTAATCTCTAACTCTCTCAACTACACAACCCCCTTTTTTCCACTCTGTTACCAAATGTATTTACCTCACACACCTGCCATTGCACCCCATGCCGAGCTCTCCCTCTCTCTCTCTTTCCCTCCCACCCTCTCTCGCTAGATACATGCATTGCCTATCTAGCCCCCCAACCTCTCGTGCGCATGCACGCACGTTGTCTATCTAGGTCACTACCTCGAGACTGTCTCACTCTTTCTTCCGCACAGCGGGCCACACTCGCTCAATCTTTCTCTTTTTATCTCAGTCTCGATTAACCTCATTTTATTTCACACACGAATGATATATCTCCTTCTTCGGGCCTCGATCGACACACTCTATACTCTCTCACGCAGATTGTCTATCTAGGTCAGTCCATCCAAGTCGCCCCCACTCTTTCGACCTCATGGTGGGCTATGCTCACTCAATCTCTCTCTCTCTCTCTCTCTCTCTCTCTCTCTCTCTCCCTCTCCCTCTCTCTCGCTCTCTCTCTCTCTCTCTCTCTCTCTCTCTCTCTCTCTCATTGTATGTCTCAATTAACCTTGCTCTTTCTCGGACACAAACCATATATCTCCATGTTTGAGCCCAAATCGACATATTCATATTGTATACTCTCTCATGCACATTCTCACTCTTTCGACCGCACGACGACCCACACTCGCTCAATCTCTCTCCCTTTATATATGTAATCGATTGACCTTACTTCCTCCAACGCACAAAATATATCTACATGTATGTGGCTGGATCATCTCTCAAGCTCTATCTTACAACCCTCACCCTTCCCAAAAGCTCAATCAGACAATATCTCTCCAGAGCATATATATCTTTTTAATGAATGTCGGACCACACTCACTTTGTCTCTCTATCTATATGTCTCTCGATTGACCTCGCTTTCTCACGCCGTATCTTCCACACATTGAAGCTACCTCTCCATCCCTCATAAGCGGAGCTATTTACATTGCGAGGGGGACTCCAACCTTGGATTAATTTGTGTAGGCATTTATTCCGGTGGGTTTAGATTATATTTTTGTAGCATTTGGCCCACAACTACTCCGAACACCGTTGCAACCCCCGCACCTCCCCCAATTGATTTCCCTCTGGCTCAGTCATCGCTCTCTCGCACGTCCTTTCTCGCCTTCAAAGTCGCACCATGGTATTATTGCAAAAAACTCTGTTGTTCTCTTTAATTATTACAAATAAGCTACAAAACTACACACCGATAGTCCACCTGGAATGGAACAAATTTTGACCCACAAATTAAAGTGCTACAAACTACACACCGAGGGGCCCACCTGTCATGAAACAAATTTGGACCCATACACAAATCAAAAAAATAAAGGACGAGACCAGGGCCTTCAAGCCGCACGTCAATAGGCAACATACGTAGAACAACAATGTTTGTTGTACCCCCCCTTTGTTCATATAATGTTTTTATATTACCACATCCTATTTAATGGATAACATGTAATATTATTTTTAGTACATTAGTGGGACCGGCTCGTTAGCACGTAGTACTATTCGCCTTCACTTACTGGTGGGTTCCATGTGTGCTCTCTCTCTCCTCCCCTTCTGCGTTTAGACGCACGGGCCAACACAAAGAACTCGCGGGTGATGTTGCCCTTGACCATATCTGGACGCGTTCACAAGTTACGGCACCAGTTTCACGTACTAGTAGTACTAGTCAATGTGTACATGAAATGCACGTTAATTTGGAAGTATACTAAGTGCATGCGGATATTAAGTAGGATATTATTTGCGTGTTATTATGTGATTAGCACTATTTTTGGCATGAAATTAATTGCACACTAAATGTGTTGAGCGCTCGACATTGAAGCAGTCTAGGTCGTTGGATGAGAAGGAATACATATGGCTTCATGACGTTTTATATTTAATTTGATATGGCTCTAGCAGAACATTCAATCGATCAAACCATAGATTTCATTCAGTCTGACTCCGACTTTACATTCATACGACGATCGATCTAAAATAAACGGAAATGATAAACGTTCGGATTTTAAGCATGGCAATCCGAACGTTTTTCATGGCAAATTTAGATTACGCGGCGGCGGTGGGGGCATCTTGCGGTGGGAAGCGGCTCCTCTGCCGTGCTCTGTGTGTCGTCTGGCCACTGACCGACGGTGATGGCGGCGTCTTACGCCGTTGTTGGCGTACTCCTGGCCGTTGGCCCTAGCTTCAAGGAAGACCACAATGTTCTGGACTTCAGTCTCCAGGAGCGAGTCAACTGGCGGGAGGAGGCGACTGGCGTTGGTGCAAGGAAGCGGTCGACGGCGGCCATCCATGCCGTTGAGGGGGGCACTGGCACCCGCACAGGGACAGGCGCTGGCAAGGGCGCGCCGGAGACATTCGTGTCCACGGGCACGGGCATGGGCGCGCACATCAGTGCACGTGCAGACGCATGGGCTGGCAGGTGCACAGGCGCGTAAAAGTCGGCGGGGACCTCGTGGAACCCCGTGGCATCAAGCTCGGCGACAATGTGCGGCTCTCAGCCCATCAATGCCCGCGGGATGGGCGCTGGCGCGATCGGGCGGCAGGGCCGAACAGGGAGCGGGACAAGGCGGCGACTTCCCGCAAGGCAGTTCAAGCTCGTCCCAAAGCGCCTTATGTTCTTGAGACTCGGCTGGGTGTCTTCCTCGAAACTGGAAGACTAAGGGCAGACCATCGTGATGCGGCATGGCGTACGATTAGGTCAGGCTGGTTGGAGGTAGATGACAGGAGAATCGGAGAGGAAGAGAGAAGATTGTAGCGATACCGGTTAGTGCGGGGTTGATTTTAAACTGCGCGCCAACGACATTAAAAGTGGGAGCAGTTGGGACGTAGGTGGGCGGCGGAGCCTGATCAAAGGGCTCGCCTACCGGTGAGCCTGAGCAGCGGTCTGCTCGCACGCCTCCTGTCAGCCGGCGCAGCGGTCTGCTCGCACGCCTCCCGTCGACTCACACGCTTGCTCGGACGGTACCTGCCGATGAGAAGCGGGACTCGTGACGGCATGTAAATGCCCACGGTTTCAATAAATACCTTGGCTCTTCATTTGTGCAACTTCACATAAGCAACCTGTCTCAAATTGAAGAAATAAATTACGTAGGAATATTTGTGCCATATCACGTGACCATGCTCAGTTTCATGAATTTCTTGTCACTTTTGAATTTTTTGAAATTTAAATTCCAGGATTCGAAACAATATCGTAACCTGCATCATGCAATAAATTTTCAAGCGATACATCTTTCCTGTTGTATTTCTTAAGAAAGGATTTGGTCAAACATTTTGCTTAGTTAGACTTTAGACAAGTTATATATGCAGAGTAAAAGGATAATCCCTCCATACTAGTGCATTGCCTGATATATTAAGTCAAGTACCAGGCACGAACAACGGGCTCAATTATGTGCTCATCCTGGTGTAGTACTACTATTAGTACACTAGGCAATACAGTTGACGGGTGACCTTGGGTAGCGGCGATCGAGGGAATTGAACCGTGCTCCGCACGGTAGGTAACGTTGTCTAGTTACTAAAGCATCCCTCCATTGTTCATCGGTAGTCACTATGGACCGGGGACATGAGGGGAATTTCCTAGGGCTGGAATTCTGTCCGCCAGATATTTCGACTCGGAACGCGGAGGATCGACTGGTTGGGGTTGGCTAATGTGCGTACCACGCACGCCACCAGAAGGACACGAGCCCGTTTTTTTTTAGGATCAACACGAGCCCGATTTTTTTCTTTTTTTTGAGGATCAACACGAGCCAAGGTCTGGCTGGTACGCCGTTGGGTCCTACCATTCGAGTATACAAAATGAATCTTTCAAATTGCCGAACGAATCTATGCGTATTACAATGTCTGTATTTTCCTTGCAAATAGTAATCTCAACGTGGTAATTGATTTATGAAGAGTTCTTGAATTAGAGTGAGTTTGTGATATAGTGATCTCAACGTGGATTTCACATTTCATGGTATCCCTAGTAAGTTTTTTATTGCAAATTCAAATTTAAAAGATGAAGGGTATGGTGGTAAGAAAACTTTGTATGTATCAAGCATATGACCACACACACACACACACACACGAACACAACAACAATCCAATAAGTATAGTGCATCTATTTTTCCAAACCATGCATGTATGACACGAATTCAAAATACTCATACATTCCTAAATATTAGTCTTTTAGAGATTTCAACAAGTGACTATATACGAGCAAAATGAGTGAATATACACTCTAAAATATGTCTATATACATCCGTATGTGGCAGTCCATTTGAAATCTCTAAAAAGACTAATATTTAGGAACGAAGGGAGTAAAATGTAAGGCATGCATGGTCCTCAATTCAATATTGAAAATGAACAGGAAACTGAAACATGAATATTAAGTCTAGTGCTACAGTACATGCAAATGTTGTGTTTAGGCGGAGCTATGTAGATTGTCGGGGGTTAACCCCTCGACCTTAGATAAAATTGTGAAGCTGTGTTTAGGATTGTTTAGATTATATTTGTTCCCACCCTCCCAAACACCGATTGGTTCTGCACCCCGTCCTCCCCGGGAGAATATCATGTGCCCCCACACCTTAGATGATATATACTGATACGAGTTCCTTGGAGCTTGTAGATCTGAGATATAGGAGCTCACAGGATGTCTTAATATTTTTACACGAAACCTTGATGATTTTGAGAATTGCACACAATTTGTACAAAAACTACTCAGATGCCCTTGGATCCCATATCCAACGACCTCGAAGCTCGTATCACCGTAGCATCTAAGATGAAGGAGGACATCATGTTCTCCTGTAAGTAAGAATATCATGTGCTGCCACACCTTAGATGCTTTGGTGATACAAGCTTTTCGGAGCTGTTGGATTCGTGACCCAACAACTACACAGTGGTTCGAATGTTTTTTTGTAGAAAATCCCCAAAGAGTTCGGCCACTGCTTACAAGCACAAAGACTGCTCAGATGCCATTAGATCTCAGATCAAACGACCTTGAAGCTCGTATCACCGTAGTGTCCAAGCTGCGAGAGCGCCTGATGTTTTCTCGCACGGGAGAATATGAGGTGCCCCCGCACCGTAGATTCTATGGTGATACGAGTTCACAGAGATCTAACGGCTCACAGTAGGAGGTTTGAATGTTTTTGCAATATACGCCTGAGAGAGTTTGGGAATTGCGCAGAAAGTACAAGTACTACGCATGTGGCATCTGATCACAGATCATACGACCTAGATGCTCGTATCACCGTATTGGCTAATTAAGCTATGGGGAGCACCTAATATGAGCAACGGGGAGCCGTTGGATCCAAGATGCAACGGCACACACGAGGCCTAAATGTTTTATTTGCAAAAAACCCTTGGACAGTTTGGAAATTGCGCATAATTACAAAGACTACTCCCAAGCCATTGAATCTCAGTTCCAACGATGTAAAAACTCGTATCACCATAGCATCTAAGTTGCGGGGTGGATGTGATATTCAATGTCGCTGTCATTTTTGTTCGTAAACTTGCAAAATACGTGTAACTCGTGCCGTTACTTGTCTAACCGCGCAAAATGTTTGTTCAAAAAAACCATCCTACACTGAAATATCAGAACAACACACGGGGGTCCCACTTGTCATTGATCAAATTTGGAACTAAAACTAACAAATCTGAAAGACGAGCTTCGAACTGGCAACCTGGACTACAAAGCGTAAGTCGATAGCCTGAAACAACAACAGTTGTTGGCGTTGTCCCATAACTTGATTTTATACAGTACTCCCTTCGTTTCTTTTTAGTCTACATATAAGGTTTGGTCAAAGTCAAGCTTTGTAAAGTTTGACTAACTTTCTATTAAAAAATATAAACATTGACAATATGAAATCAACAATTTTTTTGATAACATTGCTGCGCCCCAACAAAATGTCCCTCTCACCCCCGCCCCGGCGATCTCCACCACCTCCGGTGATCTCCTCCTCTAGCCACCAACTTTTCGTTCCTCTCTAATAGATCTCTCCGGCGCTCTGAGATCTACACTCCCGTACCCATCTTCCATGGGTTTTGTTGATGGATCCACCCTTGGCTTGGACTTCTCCAAGGGTCTGGTTTTTGCGGATAAGGTTTTTCAATCTACGGGCTTTTCGGTGCACCCCATGGATGACTCGGGTTTCTTCACCATGGTAGTTTAATTTGGTCGGCATGGTTTTCGTTTGGATGAAGATTCAGTGGCAGCGGCGCTTGAGGCGGCCATTGGAGGTTCGCCATTGAGTTTATGGTTTTTTTGATCAAAGATAAGGTTTTTGGCTTCCAAGTGTCTTGCAAGGCCGTGGCTATGATCATACTCAAGCTTCGATTGTTCTCTTATGACCATTTTAAGTGCTTCTTTCATCTTTGGGAGAATGGTGGCCCAAATTGGGGCCATGAGTTCAAAATTTGGAAGTTGGAATGTGATGCTGAGTGGATCATTGTTAGTCCTTCTAAACACCGTGCTGCTCTTGGGTTGTTAGCTATGCACTCCAAGCCACCAAAGTCTTCGGTAAGATCTTCTCATGCCCCTGCCAAGAAGCTTTCTTTTTCAATGTTTCAGAATTTCCCTGCTTGCCGTGGTTATCATTATCCGGCCATGCAAAATTGCATTCAAACTGTTGAAGATGCGGGGTACACGCTTCCTGTGCATGAGAGGGTGGTCATTCATCCCTCGCCGCCGGCTGAACTCCGGTGGACATCGACAACGCCTTCCATATCTTTTGGCACGGTTAGGGATCTGCCTCCCTCGGTGGATCGGCCGCTGTCTATCTCGGGCGGGAATATTGGTTCTTTAAATGTGGATGTGTCATCCCATGTTGGGCCTTCATCCACACGTGCCACGGTCCAGGTTGAGCCGGTGAATTCTTTTGGGCCTTCTGATATTCCTTCATCTCAGCAAGCAGAAGAAGATTTTGATAACTTGGTATCGTGTATGGTTGACGAAATTTTAACATGTCAAAAGTGCTTGAGAAAGGGCCATTTTGCTGCTGCATGCACGTCCAAGCTGCGTTGTATCTCTTATCTGCGGGTGGGGCATGGTAAAAAAGATTGCAAAAGGTTTGCGCCGATCCTGGGTCTGGTTTGGCAACCAAAACCCGGTAACATTGCAACTTTCGAGGATCGCTCAGCTCCTACCGAGAATATCTCTCTGACACAGCTTTTACCAAACTTGGACCCCTCTTGCACTTCCGCATTAACTCCATCGTCTAGTTCCATCAGCCGCGGTCCCAAGAAACCTTTGACCGCGCCGCCTGAAACCCCCCTCCACCGCTGGAGTGTTCGCCGTCTTCCCCGAGCCCTGGCTGTTCTGCTTCGATGGCCAAGTTTCATCTCGACCCCTTTCTGTATGTGCCGACGGGCCATCACATCATGGATGGCAGAGATGCTCGTGTACCTCGGACCTTTGTGACGCCACATACCCCAATTGTGCACCGCCACGAGGAGTTCATGTTAGCTGAGGTAATTCCCATCCCCCCTGATCAGATCGGTGCTGCTAGAGAGGAAATTGTTCAATGGCTTCAAGCTCATGGGGTTTTGGTGAGGTCTGCCCAGCCTTGGATTCGATCGATTTGTCTTTTTGAGCTTCGAGATGCAGCAGTCAGATTCTCGCTCCTGCAGTTGCCAACCCAGCCCATTGGCAATGATTGTTTTGTTCGTTTCATGAAGCATGATGAGGGCGAATCTTTCAGGGGTGCACAGGGTTTCCGCCAGGGATTTCTCATGTTCTTGGGGATTCTGCTTGATCTCCTCAACGATGAATGTATAAGGGCAGCGGTCAACACCTTTGGGAAATTTCATCATTGAATTAGTGAGGATCCATATCTTGTTCGTACTTTGGTGTTTGCTTCCTTTCTAGAAGATATTCTTGTGCCAAGAGATGTGGTGTTCATGGATTTTGCTACTTGGGGAGGGGCTAGGGTGTCTTGGACAGCACCGTTGTATTATTGGGGCCAATTTTGCTGAGCAAATGTCTCAGGATGAAGATTGGATGCCTATCAATGGCAATCCTCATCCAGTTCCTGGTGTGCCCTTCCCGGAGATGCCGCCTTTTATATTGCCTCCATACCCTGCTTTGTGGTGGAATGATGTGCCGCCCCCTTCGCCTGAACCTGCTCATAATGATGTGCATGATGACAATTGGGGTCATTGGGAAGAGCCTGTTGTTGAACCTGCTGATGAACCTGCTGTTCAGGATCAAGAATCCATGGTGTTTAACCACTCTGCTCAGCCAAGCTCCGATGTGCAGTAACAGGTGCCTCCTGCTCCTTTCATTCTTATTGATGAGGCTGAACCAGAGAACCAAGTTGATCTGATGGAGGTTGCACCGGATCTAGTGGCTGTTAGTAATTGGGCTATTGTGGTCTATCAACCACCTGTGACTGAGGCTGTTGTTTTGGATCAATCTCTTGTTGCGGTTCCCTTTGGTCCTCCCCTGCCCCCCTGAGATGATTTGGAGGCGCTCTTTTGAAAATCTCCTGAATGCACCTGTTGTGTTTGAGGTGCCAAAACCCTTGCTGCCTAGACCTCTGTGGCCAGTTATTCTATCAAATAGAAACTGAGACTTTGCTTTTCAGCGTGATGATCTTCCACTGTTGACGTGGAAGGAGCAAGAACCTGCTCGACCTATTGCACGAGCCTTATTTGTTGATGATGCTGAGAGGGCTACGCTTGAGGTTGTCCCTTCTGCCTCTGTGCGTGCAAAAGCAAGGAAGCCTCGCAAGACTCTGGCGCCAACGCCTCTTGTTGAAACTTCAGTTCGAAGATGCACCAGAAGCTCGGCCCAGCGTGATGGGTTTAAGTCCACTTTCCATGAGCTTATCTTGCATCCCAAGAGGAAGAAGCCCAAGGCCAAGCCTCTCTCTGTAGAGATGCCCGACGACCCTGCACATGCAGATGTTCCTCCACCTACTCCCATAAGTCACCTGCAAGCAATCAGCAACGAGCTGGAGATTGATGCAATGCTGCTCACTGAGGATGCACTTATGGTGGATCCTGCTGCTGCTACCAATGGTGCCACTCATGCATAGTGTGCTTATCTTATGCTGGGTTTTGCAAGCCCCTAAATTTGCTCTCTGCGTTTGGTTTTTATTTTCTGATCCTTGGCAATGTAATAATGTTGGTTCAGACTTATCTGTGCATTTTGGGCATATGACATTGTGTGTCATGTGGTTTGTGGACCTGTTAAAGATCTTTATTAATGAGTAATCAATGTAGAAGCTGGAATGTTTTGTGCTAGAATGTCAGGGGTTTAAATTCTGAGAATAGGCAAAGAGTTGTTAGACAAAAAATTGATGAAAGTCACTGTGCTATTGCTTGCTTACAAGAAACTAAATGTACCTCATTTGTTTCCAGAGCAATTAAAAGTTTCTGTCCTAAGAGATTTGACAGCTTTGCTTTCTCTCCTTCTTTGGGGGCCTCTGGTGGAATTCTTGTTGTTTGGAATTCTTCTGTATTTGATGGGACTTTATTGGAAGTTCAGCAATTTGCAGTGGTGATTGAGTTTGTTTCTAGGCAAAACAATGAGAGGTGGACTCTTGTGGCTGTTTATGGTCCTTGCCAGGGGGAAGCCAGGGATAATTTTGTCACCTGGTTGTATCACCTGAATATTCCTGTGGATGAAAATTGGCTGCTGCTAGGGGATTTTAATTTCTTGAGATCTTTGGATAATAGAAACTTACCTGGTGGTGATTTGAATGACATGTTCATCTTCAATGAGATAATTGGGCACTTGGGCCTCTTGGAGCTGCCCATCAAAGGTAGATCTTACACTTGGTCAAACATGCATGATACCCCACTTCTTGAGCAGCTGACTGGTTCTTCACCTCTGTTGATTGGATATCAGACTATCCCATGACTGAGGTGCTACCTCTTGCCAAAACTGCATCTAATCATGTGCCTTGTGTGGTTACAATCAAAACTACTATTCCCAAGTCTAATCTTTTTTAGGTTTGAGAATTATTGGCTTGAGCTAGATGGTTTTATGGATTGTGTGGATTCTTCATGGCAAAAACAATCCAGGAAGGGACATATTACTGCTAGGATAGCTGATAAGTTTAAGTCCTTAAGAATGTGTCTTAAGAGATGGCAGAAGAATATTTCCAAACTGAAAACCCTGGTCTGCAAATGTAATAATGTTATTGTGCTCTTGGATGAGCTGGAGGAATACAGGCCACTCTATAGACATGAATCCAATTTCAGAAAAGTTGTTAAAGCTCATGTGGAGAAGTTGCTTCACCTCCAATGTCTTTATTGGAAGAAAAGATGTACTATCAGGTACATAAAAGTGGGTGGTGAGAATACAAAGTTTTTTCATGTTATGGCTATTGAGTTGCACAGAAGGAATTCTATTGCCAGTTTAAAGTTGTCTGAGTATTGTGGTCACTGATCATTCACAAATGGAGGGTATTATCTGGAATTGTTTTAAAAACAGAATGGGTTCTTCCAGGGGAATTGTCATGGGTTTTGACCTCTCCTCCCTCATTAATCTTGTTGAGGGTTTAGATATTCTAACCAAGCCTTTTGAGAAAGAGAAGATGGATAATGTTGTCAAGCATATGCCTGTGGATAAAGCCCCAGGTCCAGATGGGTTTAATGGTCTCTTCTTTAAAAAGTGCTGGCACACAATTTCTAAGGATTTTTATGAGTTTGCCCAAGCTTTCTTTGATGGCTCTGCTCAGCTGGAAAATATTAATGACTCATACATCACTCTGGTGCCTAAATAGCTTTCACCTGAAGAGGTGGGTGATTTAAAACCTATTTCCTTAACTGGAATGGGTCTTAAATTTCTTTCTAAGATGGCAGCCAATAGGTTTCAAGAGGTGATTATGCAGTGTGTTCACAAGAACCAGTATGGTTTCATAAAGAGCAGAACAATTCAGGATTGCATTGGATGGACTTTTGAGTATTTGCACCAGTGTCATCAGTCCAAGAGACCAATTGTAATACTTAAACTGGACTTTGAGAAGGCTTCTGATTCCCTTGAACATGAGGCTATAGTGCAAATTTTGAGATATAAGGGCTTTAATGAGAAGTGGATTCTTTGGATGAAGCAGCTTTTATCCACAGGTACCTCATCTGTTCTGCTTAATGGAGTTCCAGGTAGGAAGTTCATCTGCAAAAAGGGTGTCAGACAGGGTGATCCAGTCTCCCCCCTCCTTTTTGTCCTAGCTGCTGATCTTCTGTAGACTGTCATTAATGACATGTTTAGAAGAGGCATCCTTAACCTCCCCATACCTTGTCAAGACCAAGATTACCCTGTGATTCAGTATGCTGATGACACACTGATTATTTTTCCTACTGACAAGGATCAACTTGTAGCTCTGAAGGACATGCTGAAGGTCTTGTCTGTGTCCACTGGTCTTGATGTGAACTACCACAAATCCTTTATTGTACCAATCAATGTGGACTCTGCTATGATGACTAAATTAGCTGCTGCTTTTGGGTATCAGATTGGGAAAATGCCTTTCACTTACCTGGGTTGCCTGTGGGAACTACAAGGCCAAGAATGGCTGATTTTATGCCATTAGTGGACTGCATGGAGAGAAGAATGACAACTAGCTCTTCTTTTTTAAATCAAGGAGAAAGATTGCAGTTTCTTAATTCTGCCTTGTCTTCTACGCCCATCTTTTTTCCTTTGCAGTTTGGCTGTTCCTGCTGGAATTTTGAAACAACTGGAAAGAATTTAGAGGCAATGCCTCTGGAGGAAAAATAGGAGTGAGCCTGCTCCTTCACTTGCTGCTTGGGACCTTATTTGTAGGCCAAAAAACAAGGGAGGTCTTGGTATTCTCAACCTTGGTGTTCAGAATGTAGCTCTTCTGCTCAAACATGCTAATAACTTTCTCAATAAGAAGGATCTTCCCTGCGTGTCTTTAATCTGGGACTCTTACTATCATGGCAGAGTGCCTCAGGGAACTACTGATTGTGGCTCTTTCTGGTGGAAAGATATATGCAAGATCATGCAAAGCTTCAGAGAGTGCGCCTGGGTGCAGATAAATGAGGGTGACACTGCCCTCATGTAGTCAGACAATTCGCAGCTTGATCTACATGTTTCTAATATCCAGGACAGATTCCACCGACTCTTTTCGTATGTTAAGGACCCCTGGATCACTGTTAAAGACTTTTTTGACTCACAAGACGTGTTCCAGCACTTCCATCTTCCTTTGTCTAGTCAAGCCTTTGATGACCTCACCACTCTGCAGTCTCTGATGGACAGCCACAATAGAGCACCTGGGTCCAAGGATGTCTGGTTTTGGCATGGCACTGCCAAGGGATACAAGCCAAAGATGTTTTACTCCCATACTTTTGCATCTGAGTCCTTTAATCCATTGACCACTTGGATCTGGAAGTCCTCTTGTACAATGATAATCAAGGTTTTTGCTTGGATGCTCATTATGGACAGATTAAACACTAAGGACATGGTGGAAAGGAGGAATTGGCATCTGGATGATGGAGTCAATTGTGTTCTATGCCCTTTGCAGGCCAGGGAAACAAGAGATCATCTGTTCTTCAATTGCAACTTCAGTTCAGAGTCTGGAACTATTTGCAAGTTGATTGGTCATCTGGTGACTCCATGGCTGAGTTGGTTATCAATGCTAGAAGAAGCTTTGGGAATCCCTTCTTCACTGAAGTGGTATTTATTGCATGCTGGAATATATGGATCATCAGGAATGCTAAAGTGTTCAATCATGAGAGAGCTAGGCTTAATAAATGGAGAAGTGCATTCATTCATGATATTAGTATGATGCAATATAGAGTGAAAGTTGCCTACAAGGATGACCTCCTCAGATGGGTCTCTTTTCTGCCTCCTTGAGGCCCCTATTTTGTAATCTTCTCTTTTTTTGTTCTTCTACTCTTTAGATTAGTTTGATTACCCCTTGTAATCCTCCCTTTGTATTTGTATCCTCCTTTTAATAAAGTTTTGATATGCTGTGGGGGTTTTCACCTACAGTTCCCAGTCAAAAATAAAATAAAATATGAAATCAACATTATCAGATGCACCACGAAATGTATTTTCATACCATATAGTTTTAATATTGTAGATGTTCATTTTTTTATATAAATTTGGTCAAACTTTGTGTAGTTTGACTTTGACCAAATCTTATATGTGGAGTAAAAAGAAACGGAGGGAGTATTACGTTGAGTAGAGTAGATGGAGTGCCTCATCAACACGTGCATGACCGTTGACTCACTTACTGGTGGGTCCCAGGTCTGCGATCTCTCTCTCCTCTCCATCGTCTAACCTTTAGACGCACAGACACACATGAAGAGCGGCGCTAGCTTTCCGTGGTGTTATTATAACTAAAAAAAGCTTGGAAAATAGAAGAATCGCCTAGAACAAGAGATGTTGTGGCTAGTCGAGACGGAGCTAACCACACCTATCCTCCGTGCCATGTTAGCATGATGAAGTTGTGTGGCTAGTGGGGTGTTTTCGACCGACTGGCTGGGTCCCGAGGTCGAACCATAGGTACTACTACGTCTGATACCGTATATTTTTACACGCATGTTTTTCCTCTGTGCCAAGACGTGGCACACCCTACCGCGCGGTTTCAGGGTCCTCCCGGGTGGTGCACGCATATATTCTTCCTTGCCGAGACGTCGGACGCCCTACCACGCGTTTTCTGGGTCCTCCTTGGTCGTTGCGCTGAAGCAAGTAAATGAGTCATCAAATCACGAAAGACCACCTTTCCCGCCGAGTACATCAGTGAAGCACAGTGGCTAGCTAGTTGGGCTAGTGCGACCGATTAGCTACGCCGCCGCTACATTTGTTTTTTCACCCTTTTTTATCTTCTTGCCGGTAGGTAAATTTAAATATCCACCGCGGCGTTGATCTAGTCTTTGGGTGCGGCAGTCGTGATAGGATTTTTAATTTTTTTGATTGACGGAAGCAGGCGCGGCAGGATTTTTAATTTTTTTGATTGACGGGGGCAGGCGCGGCAGTAATTAGTCACGATGACTCCGCCTGTAAAACCCACTGCTCCCTGATGTGAGAAGTCGTCGACTGGTGTTTTCCCATGGTGAAAACCTAAAGATTCCCCGCTCCTCGGCTGGCTCCCTCCGCCTTCCCGTAGATTGCATTGCCTTTTAGCCGTTTCACCCCCTTTGCTTCCTCTCCCCATTACTTCTACCTGGTGCCATGGCGGCGCAGCAGATCACGGAGTCTGAGGTGAGGCGCCTGACACAGGAGCTCGAGGCCAAGGGTGCGGAGCTCAGGGCCAAGGACGTGGAGTTCCGTGAGCTCAAGGAGGAGAGGAGTGCCATGCTCCTCCATTATGTGCGGGAGTTCAGGAGCTTTAAAAGCGGCAGGCGTCCACCACAAAGATGCTCGAGGCGTCGGGGGCGTTGTTGCAGAAAGTGGGAGATACGATAGGCCGTCAGGGGAGGCGGCTGGAGCGCGAGCAGGCCGATCATGACGAGGTCCAAGATCACCTCAGCCACTTGGTGGACCAAGTTGCCATGCATGTGTTGCGCTGCGCGATGCCTACCATCGTGCCAGCACGACCATGCCGGCCGGCGGGCTAAACCCATTCGACCACCCCATCGATTTCAATGACCTGTGGCTTCCTGACCTGGTCTCCTTCTTCACCTATATCTCCGAGGAGCTGAGCCGTCTCCGCGCGATGGTGGGGGTGGAGCTGTACAAGGAGGGGTTGCGGGCTGCCGTCGCCGTTGTTGGGCGAATCCTCTCAGGGCTCCGTCACCGGAATCCATTCGTGCCATTGGACACCATCTTTGACGAGCTGGCTCCCGTCGACCAGGAGCGGGCTCTATGGGCTGTTGCACCCTGCATCACCAACGTCGTGCGCCTCGAGAAGCAGAGGGACTTCGATGGTGTTTAGGCGTGCTCTACATGGGCATGTCCATGTCTCGGCGCAACATGATCGTTGGATCAAACTCAGACGGTGCAGATCAGTCACTGTAGCACAAAGCGTGTGGGTGTGTTTGGTTGCATTCTCATCTCAATATAGTTTTTCCCTCTTCATGTATTTGTGTTAACCTACTAGTGTGTACTCATGCACCCTTCATGCACTCTGCCAAACACCCAAAAGTGGGTCGAGAAGGGAACTTTTGCTCCCATCCCGTGCACCCTTCATACACCCTGCCTAACACTGAGTCGTCGTGCTTCATATGGTTCATGTTTCGTGGAGTACTGTAGCACTATACTCTCCGTGCGCTGTAGACCTAGTTCTGTTAACATTGATCTCACCATTCATTCTCGACCGGACAGTCGAAAAAGCGGTACTATGTTACATTACCGTTCATATAGTTGACATGCACACAACATCATTTGTTATCGTCATATCTTACTACACTAGCAACAAGATTATGTAGTACTGACGTATGAACCACTGCACATGCCTAGTAGTAGGAGCACTGTGTATGTTCAAGTGGCTACCGTGTTTCGCACTCCTCCGTCGTAAGAGTGGAAACGCTTGCTGTAATCATTTTTCTTCTTCGGAAAATACAATGGACTCGCTCTACCATGCGGATCCTCCTCGACGGTCGTCAGGAACTTTGCTACTCACTTTCGCCGACGTGTGGGACAGCCATCATCAGGGTCCACCAGCCATGCACTAAATTACTTCGTAGTAGAGTGACCAACTGCACGGTAGACTACCCCGATCGAAGCGCCGCAGTAATGCCCAATGAGTCGTCAAATCACAAAACCCCCTCCTTTCCAGTAGTAAGTTGGACGGACGAAGCAACCATCATTTCACTCTTCTCTCTCAGCTTCCTCTCTACCCAACCCTAGCTTCTTCCTCATCTTGTTCCTCATTTCTTCAAGAAAACCCCGACCTGCAAACCCCCTCCTTTCCAGCAGTAAGTTGGACGGAGGAAGCAACCATCATTTCACTCTTCTCTCTCAGCTTCCTCTCTACCCAACCCTCGATTCTCCCTCATCTTGTTCCTCATTTCTTCAAGAAAACCCCGACCTTCTTCTGCCATTGTTCTTCTCTCCCAAAGTGTAACAGCCTGGATTTTTGCCCTTTTCTTTTTCCTTTGATTTTCTTGGATTTCTGATTTGATTTGCTTTTCCATGGCTATGTGGTTCTGAAACTTGGGAAGATCATGTCTTCCTAGGTTTTATAGTAGCTTGTCACCCTCATCATCATCCCAAGATCATGTCATTTCCATCCTTGACCTAACCCCAATATTCTTTTGTTGGGAATATTCCTTTTCTGATAAAGGAATAACCCTTTGAACCCTAGGTTGTGAAGCAACCTATATTTATATCACTCCCAAAATTCCCAAATAATTCTCATAAATTATTTGGGTCATATATTCCTCAAATATGGCAAAATATTTCATTGCCATGTTCAAAAATAATCCTCCAATAATTCTTTTCCTATTCTGCCCTAAATGGCACTTTGCAAAGGAAGTCCTATTTATATTTGCTTGATTGACCCCAAACTTCTTGGACACCTTTTCCTGTCCATATCATTGGCTCATGCCAAAATTCAACTCAATTTGCCTAGTAAATATTTTTCAGCAATTTTCCAAATTTTTTGTCCAGGAAGGAACTTTGTGAAGGAGCTATATTCTAGGCATATCCAAATGAGTTGAAATTTTTCAAGGTACTTTACATGATCAAATCATGACTCTCCACCAAATTTGAGCTCATGTAACTCATCTATGTGAGCCCAGCTCCAAATCTTGGTTTCTGGCCAGATTATCAGGAAGCAACTATATTTCATATTGCTTCATTTAAGCTAAAACTTTTCCAGGGCATTCTTTAACCCAGATAAACTCCCTCCACCAAAATTTGGCTCAATCCATTACACCATGTGCCCTGTGTAACTTTTCCAAGTTTCTGTCCAGAATGAAGTTTTGTGAAGCAAGTGCCACTTTGGTATTTTCAAATGGCATGAAACTTCTACAGCAACTTTATATCATCAAATAACCCACCTCCACAAAATTTCAGCTCACTACAATCAAGTATGTGAGTGCCAGTTCGTAATGTTCAATTTTGGCCATTACTGTAGTTTCTACAGCAACTACTATCTAAGCTCCCCTTCTTGAGCTGAAACTTTGCCACATTAGTCACCTTAGTGTGTGATCATCTCTAGACAAACTATTTACCACGTTACCAAGCTGGTTTAACCACAACAAGTTACAAGCACCTTCCTGTTGATTTACTTTGGAGCTAAGTGCAAATCTCTTCTTTGCCCCTGGACTGATTTATTTCCTCATTTTGACTAAGGGCACGACAGTCTATCTACTGGACATGGTCGGCCCGGCCATAACGCGCCGTTTGCACCAGTGCCCGTGGTGATCACACTGGCGTCACACATAGTGCAAGCTCTGGCTCAGTCCGGCCACTGTGCTCGTCTCCTCCCTCCTCGTCTCGACATCCAACCATGTCCTGGAGCTTCCCCGTGATCGACTGCATCTCACTGCCCGCTGCCTCGTCGTGGTTTGCCTTAAATGCGTTGCAAACGCCTTGCCCGTGCCATGCTCAGTCTCTGCCCACCACTATAACACTGAACAAGCTCGCTAGCGTGCTCTAGAGCCCTCCCCTCGGCTATATAAGCGTGCCCCGAGCCCTCCCACAGCTCACTCACTCCTCCCCCGCCTCTTTTGCCACCGGAGCAGCTCTCCCTCGCCGTTTCTTCCTCGGATCACCGTGACCTCGCCAGAGTTGGTCTCGGTACCGACCACCACAGCGCTCCCCTCCTCCTCCCGAGCTATCCACCAGAGCCTCCTCATCCCCGCGGTTCTCCCCACCACCTCGCCCCTCGCCGGAGTCCACCCTGGACGCGTGCCCCATGCATGGCCGTCGCCTCCATCTCCCATCCGTCTCTTCGTCCGGCCGTCTCGAGCCTCCTCATGCTTCCCCGACTCCACCAACGCCTTCCCCACGTCCCAGCGAACCTCCCCACCCTCTCATCTCTCATCGGAGCGCCCTACATCTCCGGAGTTCATCACCACCGCCGCCTCTCTGTCCGCCTCCATCGCCGCAGACTCCCCTCCTCTCCACTCCACCCCAGCGCTGGCTAACCCTCTGAACGGTTCCGGCGTAGCCCTGCGGTCCCGCCGGTGCCCTCGGCCGGGCCAGGGATCGCCGGAGCTGGCCGGCCCCTTGGTCGTTTCCCTCCTCTGCTTCTGTTCTGTTCCGCTCGGGAACAAATAGGAGCGAGGGGAGGAGGAAGATGATGGCTTGCCAGCTGGCCAGGCGGGCCCCCCTCTCCAATGGACCCCACCTGTAAGCGAGCCACCACCTTATCCACTCGGATAAGTGGAAACGTTTTCTTGAAATGCGTTTTCGTTATATGAAAGTGTAATTCCTTCCTGTTTTATCCAAAATGCGTTTTCCCTTCAAGTAAGCGTATTCTCTTCTTCTGTGGCTGAGACGTATTCTGCCCGGAGGCGCTTTCAGTTTTTCCACCAGGGGCCTGTTTGCTGAAGTTTATTCACATATTGGTCCCTGATCTTCAACACCTCATAACTTTTCAACCGTAACTCCGATCGAGGTGAAACCAGCGCTCACTTCTTCGTCTCGTCAAGCTCTATCTTTTGGTAATATTTTCACTAGGTGGTCTCATAGTGAAAATGACCATTTTCCCTTGCCTCTAATCAGCCCCCTCCAAGAGAGAACCATCCGGCGTTTTATTCCATGGCTTCACCGCACATCTTACCGGAGTCTCCGTCACCCCAGGCAAGCCACAATACCCACTTGCATGATAGTCATGCAGTAGCCATGGTTTTCAACTTAAATATTTATTAAATGTTTACTTGTTTAAAATATGGTTATCGTTGTTTCGGTAATGCTTCTGGGTTAGTGCTTACTTTCTTGCTATGTTGTTATGCACCTGGTTATCATGCCCTGCTAGTTGCTAGTATTCCTTTCATATGCTTATGCTTGCTAGTAGTACATGTTGATGTTGGTGATGGTCTTCGGTGTAACACTACCGTCTGTCCCGAGTATCGTTGTTATGCATGTTCCATTGCATCCAGTTGGTTAAATGCTTGCATGATGGCATTGTTGATATGTTCTTGCATGATATTTATTATTGATGCTAGTGGTCATGCTATGTTTCTGAGAAGTATGTACTTGTGATGTTCATGCTAGTCAGTATGCCATGCTCAGTTGGATATGATTCATTGTTGATATGGTTAATAGTTATGTTGCACCTCCATGCTTATGTTGATATCATGTTTATGCATTGTAATCTACATCATGTTACCTTATCATGGCTCAGCATATTTGCATTCAAGTTTAACCGAATTAAATTGAACTTGAACAACTGTTGGCTGAGTCATGGTGCCACCATATCGAGCTGACCAGTGCAACCACGCTTGCCTTTATGGGAAGGTCCTAACTGGGTCTATTGTCGTGCCTCTCGCCGGTGCCTCCAACGAGGGAAGGTTATGGGCGTGCGATACCCTGGCCCGGTAAGCAGACATAACCTTGTGTGCTCGTTGTTGTTATATCCGGATTGTCCCCGTTTGGGACCGTTTTGCCACGATGGTGTCCGTTTTGCCACGACGGTGGCCGTTGGTGCCTTTGGTAGGCATGGGGCCACCCATGACCTAGCCCAGAGGGGAGTTGGTCGGAGTGGCCGGGAGAGTGTCATGGCATAGGACAGTTTTGTCGGAACGCCGTTGGTCCACCCGAATGGGAGTGCGAGGCCATGGGTTCCGTGGTGTGGGTACAGTGTACTAACCTCTGCAGAGTGTGTATTAAATCTATCGATAGCCGTGTCCGCGGATAAGGGCCCAGTTCATGTCGGTCACACTATGGGTCAACAGTAATAATAATAATGATGTGCTTAATAACAACCCTGGTTCTATGATGAGATAAGTTGGTTATGTGATCCGTGAATGATCACCGTTTGGTTACAAGGTAACCCGTTGAACCCAGAGTGGTTCCGTATGTGATCCGTGAATGATCACCGTTTGGTTACGAGGTAACCCGTTGAGCCAAGATTGGTTCCGTTTATGATACGTGAATGATCACCGTGGTATCGAGGATATTGAGTTGTTGGATATTCGTGATGTTGTGCGAGAATCATGGGTAAAGATCAAGCTCCTTGTGGTCATTTAATGATTACTACGGTATTGTTTATACCAAGCTTGATTTGATCCTGAGATGATCGTGTGATGTCCGAGGTTGGTAAGTGATGCATGTGTTGGTTACGAGGTAGCCCAAGCAGAATAAGTGGTGCATATATTGTCATCATGTTGCATGCTAGTATAGTCAGATTTATATGTTCATGCCATGTTCCTATTGTTCTAGTTGTATCATGTTCATGTTGTTCATTCCATGTTATCCTGATGATCTCATGATAATTCCTGCTTAACCTGTAATTGCCATGCTGTTGTTTGTCTTGAATTCTTCTGGTTATTGTGAGCTTGCAAGTACATTCAATGTACTGACCTGGCGTGTCATGCCAATTTGCAGGTCATGCCGTGATTGCTTGATTGCTTGTCGTGGTTTCTGTTCGTGCGAGCTAGGATAAACGTTCCAGCCAGAGTCCCTGCAGAGTGGAGTTCATCATCACCGTTCGTTGTTCCGCTGCCTCAACTTGTTATGCTGCTTTCATAGAGCAACTGAGGATGGCATAGTGTCGCCGTGCCGATGTTATTCATTGTAATATCGGAGACCTTGTATTCATATTCGTGCAATAATAGAAAGCTGGTTTTTTTCTATGCTAAGCAGTGCCGTATTCCAGAAGACTTCACCTCGATCTCTGGGCTGGAATACGGGGCGTTCCGGTTTTCTCTGAGCCGGGCACACAAAGAAGGAAAGGTGAGCGCATCAATGGTGTTGATTCTGGCCAAGGCCCGGTCTTGCAACCCCGAGACTGATCCTATAACTCCCCCTCTGTTCTTCTTTTGGGTTTGCGATTATGGTTTCTTTTCTTTTATTTCTATTTGACAGTTTCTTGATGGACGCTGGAGCACCGGCCGAAGTGATTTCTATGGCTCTGGCAAAAACCGTCGAGGCTCATGGTACGAAGAAGCGCAAGCACCCCGCCGAGACTACCACAGACAAGCTCAAAGCCAACGCCCTGTCCAAGCCCCCCTCTTCGGGATCCCTCATTAAGCAAGTCCAGGTAATATCTCTTCTTGATGATATTTTTGTCGATCTTGATCGTGTTTTTCATCTAACACGCAGTACTAGTACTAGTAGTACAACTTTCTGGGTGATCTTGCATGTGATTTTTGTGTGCCAAATGCCGGTTCTAAATTCCTCTTTTGACCAAAACATGCGAGAGGTTGACACTGATTTCTTATAGATTACTTTGAACTACTTTATGAACATCAATGCTACCTTTGAAGAGGGTATATTTGCATAAGTAACTTGTGTTATGGATATTGCAAGTAATCCATCTGCTCTCATGCCTTTGAAGACATGTTCTAGTGTCTTTGTCCACTCATTTCTGTGCGTATATGTAGTCATATATGGAGTAAAATATCGAAAATCAGCTTATATTTCTGAACGGAGGTAGTAATAAAATATTTGGTTTCTGTATGAATTAGAACCAGGTCCGCGGTGGAGCTGAATCTCTCAAAGTCATGCTGTATGAACTGGAAGACCTGAGGATGAGTTCTACTGCTAAACTATCCAGCTGTTGTGTCCTTGTCGCCACGTGTCCTGAACTAGTGTTTTCCTGTAGCATTGTTGTCAGGCGTGTTCTCGAGGTTGTACTTGACCACAACAATTTCCTGGCTGTGCCTTCGATTACCAAGGGCGTGGTTCTTGTAAAGCTTCCCAACAAATCTGATGCGGCTTGTCTTCATCATCATGTTTATGAGTGGAAAGACCACTTTGTTAGGTTCTCCAAGGTTGAGGAAATGGTGATGGTGCCGGTAGACATCTCTCACGAAGTCCATGGCCTAGTCAGTTATGCAGGGTTCATCCCGTAGGTCGGTGGCAAGAAATAGTCTGCAGAGTTTAATTAGTGCAACTTTGCTTGTCTGTAGTAAGTACTATCATTCAGTACTTGATTTGTGTTTGTGAACCCTGTATTGTTTAGTACTGCTGCTTTTGGTGTGTGGTGAGTCCTGAGAATGCCTATGTTAATGTCTGTCCACTCAATTTAGTCTATATATTTTGAAGTATCCAGATCATCTTTTTTGTGAGGATGGTTTATCAATTATGGTTACACTCCAATATATGTATGCATTGCAGGGTTTATCGCACACTGACGGTGTCCTGGACTAGGGGGTACTCACCACATCATCTCCCGATCTGTTAAATTGGGCCGAGGACCCTCATGGCCGTATACTCATGGGCCAGTCCGGATAGCTGCCGCATACAAGGAGGATTCCACAAGACTTGGCGATCAAGACAAGGACTCCTCCCCTACCGGCTTATTCGGCTAGGACTCTTGTTATCCTAGGCCTCTGGTGCATTATATAAACCGAGGCTAGGCTAGTCGATAGAGATATATACAACAATCATACCATAGGCTAGCTTCTAGGGTTTAGCCTCTACGATCTCGTGGTAGATCAACTCTTGTAATACTCATATCATCAAGATCAATCAAGCAGGAAGTAGGGTATTACCTCCATAGAGAGGGCCCGAACCTGGGTAAACATCGTGTCCCCTGTCTCCTGTTACCATCCGCCTTAGGCACACAGTTCGGGACCCCCTACCCGAGATCCGCCGGTTTTGACACCGACATTGGTGCTTTCATTGAGAGTTCCGCTGTGTGTTCGGCAAAAGGTCGATGGCTCGCCTGCAGATCAACTGCGACTTTGGCATCTTCGTCACCAGCTCGACTGGTCACCTTGATTCGACCAAGGACTGCGCCCTATCTCCGATCGTCATGTACGGATGAGGGCCTTCATCAACATCAGCTCCGATCTCTATCAAGATCATGGAGGAATCATCCAGGGAGCCCGGGGGCTCAACGTCAACATTGCCCTCGCGCGACCGTGCTGTTTTTCTGGACAGCGAACTTGTATCCGCCGTCACCGCCTCCTCGAGCGTCGGTTTGACGATTGCTTTGGTGGAATAGTGCGGAATTACATCTACAACATCCACGCTAAATTTTGTCAAGTTCCGATGGAGGAATCTCCGACAATCTACGATATACCCGAGCCCTGTCAAATCTGGACGAGAATCTGGACGAGTTTAGGGCGTGGTGTCCAGCTTCTAGCTCGGACCTCCTTTGGAATATCCAACCGTTGATCAACAGCGGAATCCCTATATCTACCACCCCTCAAAATTTCTGCTTGATCCGACCGTCCAAACTCCAGGAACCTTCCGATTAGTGCATCACTTTTCGGATCTGTTTTCTGCGCGAAAACAAATCCGACCCGAGTTCGTCCTTTTTACGAACGGGATTTCGGACATCCTTTTTGAAGGAAGTTTTGTATTGGGTATTGTGTTTTGTTCCTGAACACATCCCACTAACTTTAAAATCTTTTGAACATGATCTTCAACATCATGCTGGTGTCAAACCAGTCCGGCAATATTGCTCCACGGCTGCCGACCTGCGCTAGACACGTCGTCACTTTGTTGAGCCGAGCTCAACTTCTTCGGATCATCATCTCGGCAAGCCGAACAAGAGTCCGGCATCGCTAAGGATAAATCATCACCAACATTGCTGCCCCACAGATTACACGGAGCGGGCATAACGGCATCGCCGCACGGTCGCTTCATCAAGCCGGCATCGACCACGTCACGACCTGCATCGGCAGGGCCGCACTATTGCTTCTTCAAGCTGGTGTCCATCACGCCGACCTACTTTGACATCTCGGCTGGACCGGGGGCTTCGCCATCTCTTCATCAACCTACTCCGGACACTTCGGCGTCACTAGCCGACCAGCTCCGTCACGTTAGCTGGACCGAGGGCTTTGCCTCGGCGAGCCAACCTTTGCCAGCATTGCCATGCCGTTGTTTTATCGCCCATCAGGCAATGGGTGCGCGGATCGAGTCCCAATTTTGGGAATCTCCTTCCTTCGGATTGCTACAACAAATAAACCAGGTGCTATTAATCCCAGTATTTTTTGGGTTCATTTTTCCCAAGGAACTATTACTTTGGTTTGTCCATCATATGTACACAGGTCTATCAAATGGTGGCCGCATTAACGACAGTCGCATGGTGGTTCGGTCAGTTTCCGTACATAGTACGGCGAACGCCGCATCCGGAGCTCGGACCGACCTGTGAATTCAGGCTTTGCCACGCCTTTACTGCATCACGCCGACACCCTGCATCGACATTGACTTCGGCGCCAAGGCATATTTATTTTATTACTCACTTTGCATAAATTATTTATTATGCAATGATTTTTTTAATTATCATTATTACTATTATCTCCGGTTTGCACCATTTTTTGTGCACAGGAAAATGATCCGGGACTTCAGCGTCACTCTGCCGGTCTGCATTGACCGTGCTATGTCACCACTTCGACGTGTCGAGCTCTCCGCTCCGCCACCTTGGGACTGGCTTGGGGGATGGAACCTTGTCCAGTATCAAGCTCGGACCGCGTCATCAATACCGAACACATTAACCAGCTAAGTCGCTTTCATGCTCAAAGCTTTAATTTCTAACTTGTGTTCGGTTCGACCAAGCATTATACTTTTTTGGAAAAATGTTGCTTGTAAAAAATTTTCTTGTCCAAACTTTGTTTGTGACGCATAAATTCAAATACCCAATTCATTTGGGGGCTTCCTTCATGAAGCTTTTCCTCTTGCATATGATTAACTTGTACGGCTTCGTTCCTTTTCCGTGTATTTCGCCACAATATGCACCATATTGACTTAAGCGATTTGCAAGCTGGGTTGCCTCGCTCCTGTGTTTACCCCTACGTTCCCGATTGTTCGGCTAGGGAGTAAAGGGAGCACCTCTGCGATTGTCATGATCGGGTCATCCGAGCCGGACCTCAGACTGGGTGAAGCTGAAAGCTAGCGCTCTTATAGTTTTTAATGATGGTCGGCACACAACGGAACTCATGAGTACAAAAAATCTATTGCACAAGTCTCATAATAACAATGAGCACCGAACAAAGGTGTCGGTGGGGGTACTATTTTCTTCGAAGATGATTCTTACACTTCGCAGAATACTGACATAAGTTCCTGAGCGCTTTGTCTCATTACTGCCTCATGGCCTGATTGCTCGGTTATTGGAAACACCGTCGATATTCTCGACGGATGGAGTACATAACACTTTTGGTCCTTGACGAAGAGGGAGAAGCCGACGGTCGGTTAAGACGCGTTTAAAGTTCGGTTGAACATAGATATGATATAAGTACTTGATACATGCAATCATTCTTTACCCAAGTCACTTGGGGGCTCTTAAATTTATATGAGCCGTTTTATGATAAGTGTTCTTCTTCTTAGTCGTTGCAAAGTTTTATTATTATTATTATTATTATTATTATTATTATTATTATTATTATTATTATTATTATTATTATTATTATTATTATTATTATCTATCACTCCCTTTTTTAACACAAGCGTGTGGTCACTAGCCGGGGAGCCTAATTTCTCTCTCAAAGCCGCTAGAGTTTAGTTTGCTAAACTGGCCTGATGAGAAGTACTCCGCCCTCGGGATAGGAGGTTGAAGCCGTAGGCTGACCCGCTTGAAGTCTTGAGATAGGATGTATCATGTTAAAGCACAACAGAAGCACTTTTTTGCTAAGGCCAATTTTCGGATTGGCACCGAACACTTGATCTCGCTCGACGCTCAATTTTTTACCGACGCTTTTGGTTTTCCAAGCTTATGGCACTTTTTAAACTATTTGTGTGTTTTCAGCACAAGTCTCGCAGGCAATGCCGAACACCTTTAGAGATTCGCAAAAACATTCTCGGATATTGCTATATATGCATCGGTTTCAATTGTGTCTTGGTCAATAGTTGGGTTGCGGCTCTGCGCTTGCCTCCTACGCCCGCTTTGTTCGGCTAAGTGTGCAAAGGAGAACCATCGCGATTGTGCTTCCAGCTCACATGGTTAAGCACCTCGGTGGAGAAAGCCGAAAACTGACTGTCTCAATAAGCGTAAACTGGTCAGCGATCCGATGACGGTGTTAAGCGACGGGCCATTCATAACAATGGTCAAGAGTTTACGGATTGACCTCGATCGTCGCCAACACTACCGGGGCTATTAATCGGCCTCCCAAACTAAATCCTCGATATTTTGCTCTTACATTGAGCTGAGGTTTCATGATCATGCTTAGCATGACAACCCAAAGAAAGGAACCGATAGCGGGACTATTTTATTTGGAAGACATTTCTTCTGTTAAACAGTAATATAACATATCTCTCTACGTACCTTTGTTTATAAAACTGTATGACCAGATTGCCTTGTTTGTTGTAAATCTTTGCCCTTATAAAGGCTTTATAAAGTAGGACAAACACTCCTCGGCTATTGGCCGAGGAGGTGGAAGCCGATGGTCGGTCAACAAAGTTTTGTACAATGCGGATCCGAGCATTAATGACGTAAAGTACTTGGATACATAGAGTCATTACACATAATTTGTGATTTTACTATGGATATCAATCCTTAATTCGCCACCGCGTGCCGCATTAAGGCTCGGGGCTACTTGGGCTTCGGGCTTATTATTTACAAATATTAAAGGGGCACATCGATCCCCTGATCTGGTGTTGCCACCCGACTAGTGTCTCGGGGGCTACTGCATTGCCTGTCCAATGCAAAAAAAAATAAGTGTAATACAATCTACGAGGAGATTTTTATCCTCAGGTTGGTCGGCCGCACCCAACTTGAGTCTTGAGGACTGAGCACGCCGCCTTTTGTGTCCCGAAGTATTCTGCCGAGCTAGGACTTGATCCTCAGACCGATTTTGCAAATCAACCTGAGTCTTAGCGGCTACGGGGATCAGCGGTCTTATGTCATCCTTCATGTGCATCTCGGGTTTTAGACCGATACCCACCTTGAGGGCTATTGGCTATGTATCTCGGCAGAGAATAAATTGCACCAATCAAAAATATTGACAAAAATCAGCCCACATTCGGGGTGGTGCACCACCTCGGAAGCAGTCCGGCATAAAGCTCGGGCGCTAGTGGCTGGCTCCATAGAGGGCATTTCCGGCATTAAGCTCGGCTAAACTCCTTCAAACTTCTTTGAACCAAGGTGATTTATGACACCTCGGATACAGTCCGGCGTTGGAGCTCGGATACATAGTCTGGCATTGGAGCTCGGATACAGTTCAGCGTTGGAGCTCGGATACATAGTCCGGCGTTGGAGCTCGGATACAGTCCGGCGTTGGAGCTCGGATACATAGTCCAGCGTTGGAGCTCGGATATATTCCGGCGTTAGAGCTGGGAAGCGGTCCAGCGTTGGTGCTCGGCTGCAAAAGATACCTCAAATGCAGTCCGACGTTGGAGCTCGGACGCAAGAGGACGCTGCCGCCCGGGAACAACTTCAAACCCGAGGTGTGGCATAAAAATAACAAGGCATTGATAAAGGCCGGAAACTTAATGGGGCTCCTCGGATACCTGACGTGTAAACTTGTCGAATGCATTTCGGCGATCCTCAAGATCAAAGATGAGAAGATTTGTTGAACCAGTTTTCAAGACCGACGACTGAAGATGAAGAACGGTTCGACAGAATCAAGGAGCGTCCCTAACTTGAAGACCGGTTCAGGGGCTCTCGACGGTGTCCCGACTAGGGGTACTCACCACGCCATCTCCCGATCTGTTAATTGGGCCGAGGACCCCATGGTCGATATACTCATGGGACAGTCCGGACAGCTGCCGCATACAAGGAAGATTCCGCAAGACTTGGCGATCAAGACAAGGACTCCTCCCCCACCGGCGTATTCGGCTAGGACTCTTGTTATCCTAGGCCTCTGGTGCATTATATAAACTGAGGCCAGGCTAGTCGATAGAGATATATACAACAATCATACCATAGGCTAGCTTCTAGGGTTTAGCCTCTACGATCTCGTGGTAGATCAACTCTTGTAATACTCATATCATCAAGATCAATCAAGCAGGAAGTACGGTATTACCTCCATAGAGAGGGCCCAAACCTGGGTAAACATTGTGTCCCCTATCTCCTGTTACCATCCGCCTTAGGCGCACAGTTTGGGACCCCCTACCCGAGATCCGCCGGTTTTGACACTGACACACCCACCAGGATTTCCAGTCCCATGGATGTTCAGTCCATACGATTTGTCACGACCTTTGGACTGTCCTGCTTGTGGGAGTAGGCGGGCGCCCTGCATGCCACACGTAGTTGGACGACCAATCTTCTATTTAGTACTTCGACATAGTGATTTCCTAGTAAGGATTCACTCGTGTCACATCAAGTAAATCTTATTGATTTACAGTCTAAATCTTATTGATTTAATGTCATGTTTTATTTTTTTGCTGCAATTTTACGATGTAGGTTTTGCCATGTGACATTTATCACAGAATAAACCGTTTGGTTTGCTCTATGATGGATATTTTTGCAGGTTTCACTTATTATGTCGTGTCAATAACGAAGGCAATTGTCCCATCACTTATATTATCGGAAAAATTGGATCACTCATTTGTCCGAGTACAAGCGAATCCCTATGATGAACTGCAGTTTGGTTTAACAAACACGCCACAATTAGTCCTTCTCGCGTTTAAAAGAAATAAAGAAAAAGACTGGATCACGGTCACGGAGCCTAGTCAATTTAGAAAGCTGATCATAGCAGACCAGACACGACCGCTGTTGTCTCGCACATCGGTACCATCTTCAGCAAAGGATTGAGCACCGGCAGTTGCTCTTGCACACGGCAGCAGCTCAGTCTGATCCAGCTGAGGATTGGGCACCGACCGCGTCAGCGGATCAGGTTGATCTACCGGAGGATTGGGCATCGGCACCGGCACCTGCTCCGACACCGACACTAGTTCTACAAGGAGCACCATCTCTGGCAGCAGCGGCGGCACTACCAGTCGCACCGACACGAGCACCAGCAACGGCTTCGGCACCTACACCAACACTTGCACTTGCATCTGCTCCGGCCCGTGCAGCGGCAACGGAACCAGCAGTTGCACCGGCAACAGACTGGGCTGCAGTTCGCACTTCATATACTAAAGTCCTTACAAAAACCGACATGTCCACCTTCTTGGTAAGCATTGGCCGCCCAAGTGCTTCATTCTTTTTTCGTTCCATGTTGTTTCACATGATTCACTGTGTTGATCTAACTATTTGTGTATGTCTTCTTGTTTGCAAATAGAGAATTCCTAGAGCAACGAGGGAGTCGTTCAACAATCCGGGCGACCGTGACCAAGTTTCTCTTACCATGCGCAGCCTTGGTGTGAATGAACCTGCTCAATATACCGTAAGTACAAAGGATGGTCGCATGATGATTGATGCTAAAGGATGGTCAAGGTTCAAATCTAAATCATATCTTGCGGTAGGGGATGATGTCAAAATTGAACTTTCTCGGCAAGGAGAGCTAGTCCAAATCAACTTAGAAATTCTTCAGTAGCAGCACGCAACTGCCGAACTGATCTATCCTCTGAGAGATTTTGATGTAATACTCTGGCATGGTGAAACAAGTGTCTTGTGTGTATAAGTAGTACGACAGTATCGTTGATAGAATTGCAACTCTGATTGCTTATTAGGAACTGTCGTTTGATTTTATTCCAACAGATGTCGTGCTTTATTCAATTTTGTGCATTCGCCTCGTGACAACATCTAAAATCAGCGCCGTACCAACCGCTTGCAATATGAAAAGCGTTGAGGTAGTACACATGGGCCCCCAAACATGCAGGCCCACCGGCCTGTGGCCCAAAGTCCAGAACCGTGAGCCTGTCTGAGTATTTCTCAGCCGAACCCCCATAATGCCCGTGCATTGCACATAACATCAAGATGCATTTGTATGAGTATTTTATCTTGTGAGAGATAAGGATGAACGAGGGAAGGCCTTATTTGCAAATGTGGAGAGGTGTGTGGGTACCTTTTTGCAAAATAGCCATAGTTTCCTTCCTATGTGTCAGATATAAATCGGACGACCTATATTGCAGGATGGCAGGCACACCATCATCACCAACTCGTCTATACCGTGTTAAAAAACTCTGGCTTTTATAATTATATATGTTATATATATTCCCCTTGATTTTTCTTATGTATAAAGTTGTGATATAAAAGATCTTTATATTTCTTTACAGAGGGAGTATCTCTCTGTCAAAAATATATTTATGTGTAACTAGTTACTCATGTCTTTCTACTTCCTTTCGCTAATATGTGGGGCATCCGGCAACGGGGTCCACGTGCCATATGCACCAAATTAGAGTGCACAATCGCACGGTAGACACACCCCGTCGAAGGCCGCAAAGAATGCCCAATGAGCCATCAAATCACAAAAGCCCCCACCTTTCCAAATTTAGCGATGGTCGGACGGACGAAGCGGCAATATTTCACTAGGCCTGAATCCCCTTCTCCCTCGTCTTCTTGTTCAGAGAAAACCCCCGCTCGATGATTGCATAGGGTTCTCTCATGGAGAACCTAGTACAAATTCTTCATCCATCCCTGATAAATCCAAGTCCCTTGGTCGCGGGTACTCCTAGGATGGCAGCCGCCGCCGTTGATGCATTTTTATTCCTAGTGAATCTAGTGTGTTTCATTTGCAGTGCCCAAAGTGCGAGGACCCTACAGGTTTCTGCACCCTCGGCGAGACGCCACACTTGTTCCTTCTCATCCTAACATAGGATTTTAAAACGCGCATAGTATGTTCCTAGAATCCTCTTTTCTATCCGGGAGGGTGGGGTTTTTGAACATGCTGTCGACTAATTTGGAAATTTGGATTGCTACATTTGGATAAAAGGTAATAGTACCATGGTCAACATTGACGTGAAGGAGGAAATTGTTTCTAGATTTGGATATAGGGAATACACTATGTTCTCATATTATGTTTCCTGCAGTGCATTCCTTGCTCTGCCAGACATGTACTCGAGATGCTCGGCCTTGCCATAACTGAATACACCAGTTTAATGGTCACAGTGAAGACAAGCCATGGATATAAGTTTCGATTTGGGTTCATGAACCGAGAAGATCACTGCTTTTTTATGGCCGAACTTGGATAAACTTTCTCAAGCGTTACGGACTGAAAGTTGGCGCACAAATGTTGAAGGAAATAGCAGAACCTGGTCTCATCTTCACTGCGATCTTCAACCCCGACGTCGTTCCAATTGTTCATCCATGTTAGTTTTGTATCTGGTTCTTGCTTCTTGCCTCGATTACTTCTTAATCCACCTATTTTGTCTAACTAATAACAATTTAACTTTAGAAGTAGCAACGCATCTCTCACGAAGATGCTACTTCTAACTAATATTTTCTTATAATTGGTGGCACGTGTAGGTTTTTTCATAGTTAAGCAGGCTACTCGTTTGTTATTCTATAAGAACTCGGCTGTTACTCATGGCAATCAAGTTGACTTGATTTACATCCACAAGTTCCTACACTTTATTAATCGCCTTGAGGTCCTTGTGGGGCGTTTCAATGGTGGAAGGCCACGTGGGATATGTGTGCCACTGCTGCACTCGTTGAATAGGTCCAACTGTGTTGAGAAACTTATGGCACGAGCTGTTTTCTGTTATATATGTTGTTAATAAACTCTTGCTTATGCACAGTTTTACAACTGTGATCTTCTTGAAACAGGAACTGCCTAGGTCTATTGTTCCTATACAGATGCCTGACCATGGTCGGGTCAGACTTGCGCTTGGTCACAACATGATGTTTATGTCGACCTACTCCATTCCCCTTGTAGGTGAAAAGATACTTATTCATGGGTGGTCTCAAATAATGAAGGCCCGCCCATCTTGGAGAATAGGACGTAAGATTACGCTCCTACTTTTCCATGGCTCGCTTAATATCTTGTTAATTAACCACATTGCGAGATGAAGCCGCTTTGTAAGGTTGTGTATCTGCGCTGGGTGGCGCTGGCCTTGTCCAGGGCTTGGCGGCCTCACCCTTTAGTTAATCAGAGGCAAAGTAGCACTGTTTGAGGCATGCTTTGTACGGTTGAACCTGTATAAGTACTCATACTGCTTTGAGCTATGGTTGTTAAGTGCCCCTGCCGGTTTCAGTTAAGGTTCTTAAATACTCATGCTGCTTTAATAGTCTGTCGTGTTTATTTAGTCCTGTCTTCCTCCAGCCTCCAAAACCAAACCAGCGCCGGTGGGGCCGCCTGTTTCCGCCTCCCACGGCTGGCTATGCCTCAGCGCACGCATCGTCGCCCCACCGTCTCCTAAATCATTAACGCCAACCTCCGAGGCCTCGCTGTCGTCCTCCGCGCGCTTTGTTGCGCTCGCCCCGGCGCCGCCCTCTCGCATTGTCAACATGGTCAACAAACAAGAGGAATCGGCAGAGGACTGTACGTAGAGAGGATGACAATAGGGGCCCACCATGTCCATGGCCGGACGTAAGGAAGTTCCTCATTTTTTGTTATATATATATATATACTCCATTGTCAGCGTATGGAAAAAGAAAATGCTTCCTGCTAGTGGTTTCCTGACTTCTGGGACCCACGACATTGTCAACGTATATAGTCAATAGACAAGAGAACAACACAAGATCAGCTGACACCTAGGACGTAGCTATTCGAGCAGTATTTTTTTTGTTATTGTTGAGACGGAGCAGGGTTTCAATTGGGTTGTGGCCCGTCTAGCCCAGGCTTATATTTTATGTTCACCACATGACCAGCCCAGCTATTTTTTGTTTGTGAAAATGAGCCCAGTTTATTTTTTCTGAAGAATACCCAATCCAGGCCTACTTATTTTTCTACGCCCTAATGGGCCGCAACTCTTTCAAGATGCCTGCAAATATTGAAAGTAATATGAATGGGCTGTAAATATAAAAAACAGATGACAAATTGGCAATTACTTTATAATTTCTGATTTTTTTTCACATTTTTAGATTCCAATTTCACTGGGCTTTAACCTAATTCAAATATATATTAAAAGTACTTTAAATGTGGCTCGACATTTCGGTATTAAAAATAGTTTGGAACCCACAGAAATATGCGAAATTTTGTTTAAATTTTTAACCCTAGCCCTGGCCAACAAAAAAATGGACTGCAATAAATTGCATAAGAAGTTGCAATGAGCTATATATAAATTATTAAAAAACTAGGACAATGCCCATGCGTTGCAACGGGATATAAATATTCTAGTACGTTAGCTCGCGATTTATCCGTCCATATAAATGCGAGTGTGTAAATAAATGTTTATCAAATCATGCTCGTATTTCCCTTTAATTAGTTTGGTAAGAAGTCCAGAGTAAAATTTTGATAAGTAAATTAAGGGGGAATTGCTTTAGAAGTTAAGTAAGTTAAGATGATTGATTATCATGCGGGGAAGCTACATGCAAAAGGTGTGGTGGGATAAAAAAAGTGAGGACGGAAAAAAAATGGGTGAAGGAACGTGGTGGGACGGGGGAGAACTGGTTGCCAAAGCATTCTAGTGGCAAGAAACGAACACTACTTTCTTTTTAAGTAGTAGAGATATATATGTAACTGCCCTCACATTGCAACGGTGAACCTTATGTATGGGTGGATGATATATTCACGCTATGCTATCAAGAATGAACACAACCAAAAATTCAGTGGGGTTAACTTTACTTTTGTTAAGTATCAGACAATGCATGTTTTTTTTTTCAAATATAAAGATATATAGTTGGTATATGGTTGAATGCCTCATGCTATATGTCAGGAGAGCTTATCTTAATTTCCTTTGCGACAATAAAAAATGTTGAATATGTATCACATAATCACTACAAGTCCACGCATTAGGAGCAACCTCTTGCAATATTTACCTTGCTATTTTCAAGGCCGGCCTATAATCTGGCATGTCACCTTGGTTTTGCATCTATTTCCAGAAAGTCTTCTCCACTGCCAAATAGAACATGTCAGAAAATAATAAAATTATGCAACAGAGGATAGTCTCGGATTTAGGAATTCCTTGCTCAAAATTCAATCATTTACCCTACAAGATGTGAGGAAGGAGGAGAGGTGGAATTACGACGGAGAGGTGCAGAAGGAGGCCGAAAGGACGGGCCGACAGAGGACGACTATGAGGCGAAATAAACTTCAATCCATGGGAGCCTTGTATTGTTAGAATTTAACTTGCTTCATGGTCACAAAATATAACTGCATAGTTATATAGGTAAAGCCAAGGGGGCTTCTCTTGGATCCCAGAATCTTCAGGTTGTGTATTGTGTCATTGTGTGCATATATCTCTCCAAGCACCACTAAATGGAAAAAATAGCATCTCCGCCAGCTTAACTTTGTCATGAACGGCCCGGGCATCCACCACCTCTCCTCGCCGCGGTGGCTCACCGGACGTCAGGGCGCCAAGTCGTCGGAACTATTCTTATGGCTCTTGTCTTGAAGTATCGGAAGGCGGTGTTCTCAAAGCCGTTCAGGATCTCCTGCGCGCACAACATCAAATTAAGCCATGTGAAGGCCGATCCTTCCATAGGCTCCCATCTCTTAGAAAGCACGCCTAGCTTATCTCATGCATGCAACGTTTGTTGTTTTTCTGTTTAGAAAGCACGCCTAGCTTATCCTAGCACGCATCTCCTCTTTCCTTTCTTTTCTCCAGGTTGTTGGCATGAGCTGTGAGACGCAGTCACCGGGAGGTCGTCGAGCTTCTCAATCGAGGTCGGGGAGGTTGACGTAGATGTCGGATCTCGGCCTGGTCGGCTGGTCGCAATCACCTGACAGAATCAGAATGCACATAATACGTTGTCATTGCTTTGCCGGTGACATGAACACTGCATATTTTCAGGCCATGGTACTAATGTTTCGATTTCTCACCTCTTGTGTTGTGAGCCGTTGGGCATGCAGGATGTCCTTGTATTGGAAGAACTCGACGATGTAGACATAGACCCAGAGCAGGCAGTCCATCTCGGCTCTCGCCTCCTTCTCCACCGGCAGATGCTCTAGCCTGTGGCAGCTCAAGAAAACAGTGTAGTTGCCTGCAAGCAGAGGAAGCAATGGATATTATCAGCGTCCTCTGTTCTATTGGTAATTAACCTCTTCCATACAAGGACAGACCGACTGATTAATTACTTACCTATGGCAGCGGTGGTGGAGACGGCCTTGCCGCCACCAGACATGTCCTTCCCGCAGCACGAGCTTCCAGAACCTCTGTGGCGTCCCTGCGTCATGCCCGCATTGAACTTCTCCCTAGGCGAGCCTGCCACCACACCACGCGGCTGCAAGGTCCTTCCCCAGTCACCTTGCACACCGACTGCGGCTGCTCTCCTCTCTGCTCTCGCTCATCTCTCTCTCTTAGCATCTTCCACGACGGCACAATAAAAGACGGGGATCGAGCGGGCCGGTATATCGGATAGGGCAGGTTTGGAAGGAACAAAAATAGGAAACTACGTGAGTCACGGGAGCAATTAATTACGGGATTTTTTAGGGGAAAATTAATTATGGGATTAATTGAGGGAATCGGATGGAACCAGCCCGATAGGAAAGAAAATCAGTGGAGGAAGGAAAGAAAATCAACGGAGGGGTGTGAGATCATATGAGAGGATGGACGAAGGGTGGGGGACGTAAGAGGGGAGATAGAACCTTGCGTCTTTTTTAGGTAGTAGAGATAGGGAATGGTCTGACTTGTGGGCCTATTAAGTTGACGCGTATGCAAGATTTTTTTACTTATTATATACGATAATAAACGATTCTAGCAGACGTAACCGTTGGATGTCAATCCAACGACCGTCGTGTTTCTTCAATCTCTGATCTTCTTGCTCCAGCCACCAAATCCAGCGCCGGCGGGACCGCTTGCTCCTGCCTCCCGTGGCCGGCTGTGCTGCCGCGCAGGCCTCACCACCCCCTACTACTCCCACCGCTGGCAGGCCATCCATCTACTCACCCACATCCCTCCACTGTTGCGGCTTCTACGCCTCTGGGTCATTCCCTTCCTGGGTCTCGCCGTCGTCCATCGCGCTGGCGTTCTCGGCACGACATGGTCAACATTGTCAACAAACGACAACATCGGAAGAGAGACGTACATGGAGAGGCTGACAGTTGGGACCCACATGGTCCATGGCCACACGCAAGCAAGTACCTCCTTATTACGCCAAAAAGAATGAATACTCCCGCTGACAGCTCGGACCCACCAGCTATATCTTCACATGCAAGGAAGTGCCTCCTTATTATGCACACAAAAAATGAATACTCCCCCTGCTAGCTGGGACCCACCATAGTGGGAGGCTGACTTGTGGGCCTACTAAGTTGACGCGGACGGAGGGCTTTGTCAACTTAGTCGACAAACGATTCTATCACCAATGACCATTGGATTGTTAACATCCAACGATCGTCCTGCTTCTTCAACCTCTAATTTTCTTACTCCAGTCGTCCAAACCACCGCGTGCTCTTGCCTCCTGTGGCCGGCGGTGCTACCGTGGAGGCCTCACCGCCCCTACTACTCCCACCGCTGGCCAGTCCCTGCAGCAACGACAGCCTCACACCACAGCCGAACCAGTGAACTCTCGTACTCCTCTCCACGTGGGCATCCACTGCCGCGTCTTCCCCGGCTCCGCGTCATTCCCTTCCTAGGCCTCGCCATCGTCCACTGCCTTGGTGCTCTCGGCGCGGCGTGGTCAATGTGGTCAACGAACGACTTCCATCGCAAGAGTACTGTACATTGAGAGGCTGACAGCTGGGTCCACGACCGCAGCAAGGAAGTGCCTCCTTATTACGCGCAAAATAATTATTCCTCCACCTGACAGCAGGGACCCACCAGACGGGCCACCAGATTTCACAAAAAAAATGTTTCCCCCTGACTGCTGGGACCCACCAGCTACATCTTCGCACGCAAGGAAGTGCGTCCATATTACGGGAAAAAACGATTCGCCCCCCTGACTGTTGGGACCCACCAGCTACATCTTTGCACGCAAGGAAGTGCCTGACAGTCGGGACCCACCTGGTCGAAGCGTACGTAGCATTGTCATTCTGGTCGTGAACGTGTACGTACATACTGGTCGATGTAGAGGCGCGCACGTGTTGTAGTAGAGGCGCACACGTAGCTTGTACACGTATGTACATCGGCCAGGGTGCTAGAAAGAAAATACGGCCACGTACGTACATGCGGGCGGAGTCTCAAACGCCTACTCGCGCATACGTACGACCAAGGCTCGTGTACATGGCTGGGTCGGAGCGGAGAAGCTGCGCCGTCGTCGTGTTCATGGGGAGGCAACCACCTGGGTCGGAACGGAATGCGTCGTTGTGTTCATCGGGAGCCAAACGGCTTGGAAGGAACACCCAATGGAAACGAGGCGTGGCGTACCACAGAATGGAGGAAACGGCCTTGTTTTCGACCGTCCACGGTCGAAACGGGATCCTGTTCATCAGGAGGGGTCTGGCGTACCGCAAAACGGAGCAAACGGACCTCCTACGGTGGAAACGGGGTCCTATTGATCGGGAGGGGTGTGGCATACCGCAAAAAGGAGGAAACGGACTTGTGTTGGAGTGCTACGGTCGAAACGGGGGTCCTGTTCATCGGGAGGGGTGTGTCGGGAGGGGTGTGGCGTACGGAAAAACTGGACTCCACGAGATACTGTTCATCTCCACCGTCGACTGCCTCCACGGGCTACTGTTCATCCACCGTCGACTGCCTCCATGGTCTCTTGTTCATCCACCGTCGACCTCCTCCAGCCTCCACCGGATCGCTCATCCACGGCTCCTCGCTTCATCCAGCCTCCACCGCTCCTCCACCGCTACTATTCAGCCACCCTCTCCACGGGTCCTGTTCAACCACCCTCCACGGGCTACTGCTCATCCATCCCTCCACCGCCATCGCTTAACCAGCCAACCACCGCCATCGTTCAACCAGCCCTCCACGGAGTCCTGCTCATCTAGCCCTCCACGGGTCCCGCTTCATCCACCGCTCGACCGATCGGGTATCGTTTCATCCAGCGGCAACGGCCTCTACTACCACGGGGTCCTGTTCATCCAACCCCCCACCGGGAACTGTTCATTCAAACCCCCTCAACAACGCTCACTGTTCATCCTGGGAAGAAGGCAGCAGTGTTCGATCGGCTTCAGTTAGCAGCAGTAGCGAAGGAATCACTCGGGTTCAGTTAACAGCAAGGGATCGATCGATCGCTCGGGTTCAGTAACGCGTAGCCTGTAGTGTAATCGCTCGGGTTCAGTTCGAGCCCAACACCTCGCTCGGGTTCAGTTATAGCACAACGCCTCGCACACACGCGCGTACGTACGAGAGAAACGCGCATCGCTCGGCCCCCGACCACCCATCGTAACCGGGAACTCCCCGATATTTTCCGCGCCCTTGCTTCTACCATGGATTTTTCCATCATGGACGGCCCAAAGAATGTCATGCTGCTGCGTCTCCGGCCCGCCCAGGATGAAAAGCCCATTTTCTGTCATGATTTTTTGTCACGGAAGTAGGACCCCACCACATCTATGATGATATCGGGTTTTGTCACAATTATTGTCATAGAAGTGTCATAAGTATGACAGAAATTTTTTCGTTCAGTCCAAAATGTCATGGATGTGTCTTTTTTTTGTAGTGTCAGGCCTCTCTCGCACACATTGCCCCCCCTGCACACACCTCTCTTAGTAGTTGGCGATATGATTCCATCGATCATTCAAGAGGATATCCCATTTCGTTAGGCTGGATGGTAATATGAGGCAAAGTTTTACCAAAGTTTGGACCCTTGTAGTTGAGGAAAAAGCCTACTCCTGGTACTGTATATTAGTGATAGGGGTGTGTACAAAGTACACGTGAATACCAGGCATTGTGCATGTGTGTATACTATCGACGAACTAGCCCCGAGGCTTCTATAACATACTCGGGGCCTAGGGTTACGAATCATATATACTCGGCTTATCACTAGCGGGGATAGAGTCCTCCACGACTCTGGTAGCCTCGTGTTGTACGTCGAGTCCTCCACATGGGTCTTCCTATAATGCGTCTCGGTCCAACCTATGTGACGCAGGATGGAACCGACCCATGAGTCCTCATGTTGACCCACCACAACTAGAAATGATGTGCCCACCCCAACTAGAAATGATGTGCCCACCACACCACACACACAATCGGCTACTAAGAAAATAAGCATATACAATAGTACAATGTTATACATGCAAGTTAATTGCATGGTGCATACAAAAATATTTGTTCTGCATTGTGAATGTTTATATTTTCTCCTAAAATATTAGTCACGGGAAAGAGAAACAAAGGGCAAATCTCTCCTAGTCTCCACGGGACACCCCCCTCTTTCTACACCACTTTCACGTACGCACACAAACTATCTCTCGACCCTCTAAAAGTATGCATGCCCATGACACATTCACGCGTGACGGTCACTTTATTTCAAGTGAAAGCACTATACGGTCGGTGGACTTCAGAATATGCTCAGTACGGTCACCGTATATATTCTTGTGGTGATCATACGGTATCTATCTCACGATACGTCTCCGTATTTTGTTGATGACACTGACGGACATTGTATTTGATGCGTGCTCCGTATTTTGTTAACGACACTTACGGTCATTGTATTTGAAGCGAAAGCACGATATGGTCACTAGACTTGAAATAAGCTCATCACGCTCAAAGACATACATTTTAGGGTGCTAACCAACCTGTGGTTGGATGGTTAGGAGGACGATGGTTTTCGAGCCCACCAGGTTAAAGCCCTGGTGCTCGCATTTATCCTGGGTTAATTTTAGTATTTTTCCGGTGATGTGCGTTCAGTGGGAGGAGACATTCCACCAGACTACGAGGCACCTATGGTGACTTCGTAAAATCTCAAGATCATATGCTGGCTCACTCTCTCGAAGGTGCTCATAGGGGTAGGGTCTGCGTGTGTGTGCCTATAGCGGTGAGTGCTTGCGCCTATATATGAGCGCTTGCGTCTATGCCGTGTTAAAAAAATACATGTCGTTATTATACGGTCACTGGCTCACTCGTACAACTCCATATTTTGTTGATGACACAGTCAATTGACCAGTCAAAAATTCCACGTGCCGCAACTAGTGTTGCACCATCGGGGCGCGTTACCGTGGGGCCCACCTGTTAGCGTGTATATGAATGAAAGAAATGGTAGTTTGAGTCTGTACAGTGTTAATAAAATACATTTTAGGGTGATCATACGGTCATTGGCTCACCATACAACTCCGTAATTTGTTTATGACACGATCAATTGACCAGTCAAACGGTCCACATTCAGCAGCTCACATTACCATAGGGCCCACCCGTCAGCGCGTATATGAAGGACATAAATGGTAATAATTAGTGGTCGGTGGGGACTCGAAGTCGTGAGACCTTTGGTTGGCAGTCGCCGGTGGTGGGGGGCGCGGTGATTGGGCGGTGGCGTGCGGATCGCCGGAGAAAAAGCTCGGCGTGGGGGGGCTAGAGAGATGGCCGGGGTGGTGGTGGACCGGCGGTGGGGAGTGGTTTCAGGGCGGGCGGGGCGGCATGGCCGCGCGGGCCGGCCGTGGGTGGTGGCGGCCGTCGGTTCGTCTAGCGGTGACTGGCGGCTCAGGGGGGTCGAGGTTGAAAATAAACTGCAGGCCCTTGATTTCGTACCCAATGGGTGGAAAATCTACTAACCAGAGATGAAAAAGTCAGTCGACTGACGTGTAGCCTCACCCCGCACGTACACATGCACGCACGCAACACTCGCATGAACACACGCACACATGCAGGTGTGGAACACTGACACGTACACATAACGAACATACGCACGCATGCAGGCGTGCAACACTGACACGTACACATGCACTCACGAACACACGCACGTACACACACATGCATGCAACACTGAAACGTACACATGCACGCACGCAACACTCGCACGCCTGCATGCACACCGCACACGACGCAAGACACACGCTCGACCTATACATGCATGCACCCTTTGTTAAGGACATGGATTGTTACGGGTATTAATCAATCTAATCCTTTTTTTTGCAAGGTATAATCAACCTTATCTGTGATAAGCAGAACATTGATGTTTGCAGCAGTCTTTATGAATCACAACGTATTGAACGGGCTATCAACGTATATACCAAAATTTTAAAATTCTGTTACATTATATAGTAGGCTTATCTAGATGAAATAGATGACGTCACACTCAATGAACAATCATCGGTTTATGAAATGCACGCTTCTGACCGCCCTGGCCCACCAAAAGTTCCTCTGCCATGAGCTGCCTACGTTGGGTCACTAACATGCAGGCCATGTACCCAAAGAGCCCACACGTCAGTGGAAGAACGGCGCGGTGTCGTACGTCAGAGTCGAGGGCGCCACTCGATGCACACCCAGCTGAACACACCTCCTTGCTGCATTCAAACGCCTCCATGAAACCCGTGTGGAAGCCGAGAAACCCACTCTGGACACATGTTCGTTCATGACCAGGCCGGCATTAAACGCAACACCAGACGAGCTCCTCCCGTCTGCCGTCTCTTTAATCTCCTATTTAAATGAGGCCAAACGCTGGCCAAGAATCGCACCGCTCCGCCGCTCCCCTATCTCCTCCTTCACCATTTTGTCCACTCTTATAATGGCTTACGAAGAGTAGTTATCCCACATCCAAGCCGGCTGGGTGGCCCGCCGAGCCCGCCAGATACGAGCTATGCAGCTCATTGATCCACCTCCCTCCCCTCGCCCGACGGAGCCAGTTGCCGCCCCAAGCCGACGCGTAGTTCAGCAACTCACCGCTCCAGGCCAGCTCGACGAGGAGCAGCGCACGGGCGTCGTCGTTGCCGTCCACGCCGCCGCCTCGTACCGCGCCTCCCATGTCTTTGACCGCGTCTCCCATTTTTGTGGCCGAGACTCCCATGCCGGCGGCCGCGCCATGCAACCAGAGGCAGAAGCCGGGTGTGCGGAGAGCGACGAGTCGGTGGCCAGTGCCTCTGCGTCCGCCGCCATCATCAAGGAGAAGTAGAACACGGGAGGCCGCCGCCACTTGTGTCCCATGAAGGCCACTGCGGAGGCGACGGCAGCGTACACAGCAGGTGTCTTGCCGGATCCTTTTGTTGTGAGGACCTTCATCGACCCTGCGTGGGCTCCACGGAAGCGGAGAAGCCCCCTTCCACCATCATCTTGGGCACTAGCCAACCATATCAGTTGGGCAGCGGGGAAGCGAGCCGTCCTTTGCGCTGAAGCATATACCTCCGAGGCTCCCGGCAGTCCAGTGATCATGCTGCCGGACATGAGGAACACAAATGGATCGGTGGCGTCGTTGCCGGGGAGGCTAGGTAAACGGCACTCACACCTAGTCAACTAAGCAGTTTCTGGCACCGTTGTCGGGGAGGTGAGTGCTTGAAGGTATATCTTTAGATCTTGCAATCAAATCTTTTTGTTTCTTGTTTTAGCACTAGTTTATTTATAAAAGAAAACTAAAAAATGGAATTGAGTTTATCTCATACGCTTCATCTTTTTAATATCTTTCGTGAGTATGATGGAAAGGAAAATTGTGCCAAAGTGTTAGAAGAAGAATGTATTAAAATGTTTGGCACTAAATGTTTTTAGTATGAACTCCTTGAATATCCATGGTACTAATGATGATTGCACTAGTTATGATGAAAATGTCTCCTATAAACATGTCGATTTTTGTGGAGTGCATTGGGTTTGCAAGTACACACCAAATAGGGAAGATAGATATTGCAAGAGGCATAAGCACTTAGAAACTAAATTGTTGCAAGAAAAGCTAGATGTTTGTGCTGAAGATTTAAATTTTCTTGGCCGTACTTGTGGACTTTGCAATGGACAGGGTCATTTAGCTATCCGATGCAAATTGTTTCATGATCTAACCGTGTCCAAAAATTGTGATGACTTGATTTCGCTTGCACATTATAATGAACTTAGTTTGCTTATGGGCTATGAAGAAATGAAACGTATAACTAATTATCTTCCAGAATTTGCCCGTTATAAACTCCTTGAATTTGATCTAGAGGAAATTTATATGTATTGTGCGGTGAATTGCATTGAAAATCCTTATATTGCCAATTACATAAAGAAAAGAAAACAAATAGAGGATGAAGAGAATACTAACGAAAGGTAAGAGACTTCCCAATATCCTCCTATTATTTCTTATGATGAATAAGGTAACGAGGAGGAGCCTTCTATTCAACCAATATCATTAATAAGGAGCTCCAAAAAGAGGATTGAATCCACACATGATGTGGTGAAGAAGAATAAAAGAAAAAGTAAGAGAGGTAAAAAGATATCTCTCCCAAATAATGTTGCTCCTATTATTATTGTGCCTCATGAAAATGAATCAAAAATAATTGTGGAAGATGATGCACTTGATGATGATCTAGTTATGCCTATTGCTTGTTGCGATGATTATGATTGGGAAGATAATGATACTTCTTATGATCTTGAAAATCTTTTTGGCACTTGCTTGGAATATGATAATTGCTATACTATTGGTGCTATCCATACTATTAATGATGAGAGTGATTATGCTTATGATATGAAAAGGCCCAAGATTGGGGATGCTATGTTTGATGAAGATGATGTTTTTGAGAATATATTTGCTGAAATTAATGTTTGTCCCAAGCTTGGGGATGCTATGTTTAATAATGATGATAGCATGCCTCTTACTTATGATGATTATATTTATGAAATTGGGTTTGGAAGAGTGTCAACTTTAGGTAGTAATGATCCCTCTATTTTGGAGGATGTTGAATCTTATAATATTTATGAAAGTGGATTTGGAGAGGTCATGACTTTATTTAGTGATGTATCCACTATTTCGGAAGAGGTTTCAATTGATTATGATGAGAACAAAGTTGCTACTTATGATGATTATTGTGATGAAACTTATGCTATAAAAAGTAGTGATGATTATACTTATAAAACTTGTCATGATTATGATTCCCCTTTTTCTGAACATTACTCTTTTAATGTGGAAACAATTTATAGTATTCAAGTCTCTTATGATATTCCCACTATTCCGAATGAGAAGAATTTTGCCTATGTGGAGAGTAATAAAATTTCTATGCTAGTAGATCATGAAAAGAATGCTTTAGGTGCTGGTTATATTTTTGAATTCATTCATGATGCTACTGAAAATTATTATGAGGAAGGAATATATGCTTGCAGGAATTGCAATAATGTCAAGTTTCCTCTCTATGTGCTTAAAATCTTGAAGTTATGCTTGTTTGACCTTCCTATGCAAGATGACTCTTGTTCCTATAAGTTGTTTGCTCACAAAATCCCTATGCATAGGAAGTGGGTTAGACTTAAATGTGCTAGTCATATTCTTCATGATGCTCTCTTTATGTTTCAATTCTTATCTTTTTGTGAGCATCATTGAAATCATCATGCCTAGCTAGGGGGGTTAAACGATAGCGCTTGTTGGGAGGCAGCCCAATTTTATTTTAGTTTCTTGCTTTTTGGTTCTGTTTAGTAATAATTAATGCATCTAGCTTATGTTTAGATGTGGTTTTGTGTTTTAATTAGTGTTTGTGCCAAGTAGAACCTTTGGGAAGACTTGGGTGAAGTCTTTATGATCATGCTGTAAAAAAACAGAAACTTTAGCGCTCACGAGATTTGCTTCAACGTTTTACTGGAGAGTGCTATTTAGTTGATTCTTTTTGCAGATGATTACTAGACAAATTCCTCAGGTCCACCAATTTATTTTAGAATTTTTGGAGTTCCATAAGTATACGTTTGATACAGATTACTACAGACTATTCTGTTTTTGACATATTCTGTTTTTCGTGTGTTGTTTGCTTATTTTGATGACTCTATGGCTAGTAAAATAGTTTATAAACCATAGAGAAGTTGTAATAAAGTAGGTTTGACACCAATATAAATAAATAATGAGTTCATTACAGTACCTTGAAGTGGTGTTTTGTTTTCTTTCGCTAACGGAGCTCACGAGTTTTCTGTTAAGTTTTGTGTTGTGAAGTTTTCAAGTTTTGGGTAAAGATTCGATGGACTATGGAATAAGGAGTGGCAGGAGACTAAGCTTGGGGATTCCCAAGGCACCCCAAGGTAATATTCAAGGATAACCAAGAGCCTAAGCTTGGGGGTGCCCCGGAAGGCATCCCCTCTTTCGTTTTCATTCATCGGTAACTTTACTTGGAGCTATATTTTTATTCACCACATGATATGTGTTTTGCTTGAAGCGTCATTTTATTTTATTTTATTTTGCTTTTCTTTCTGTTTGAATAAAATACTAAGATCTGAAATTATTAATTGGGAGAGTCTTCACATAGTTTCATAATTATCTGACTACTCATTGATCTTCACTTATATCTTTCGGAGTAGTTTGTTTTTGCTCTAGTACTTCACTTATATCTTTTAGAGCACGGTGGTGGTTTTGTTTTATAGAAACTATTATTCTCTCATGCTTCACTTAGATTATTTTGATAGTCTTAAATAGCATCGTAATTTGCTTAAATAATCCTAATATGCTTGGTATTCAAGATTAGTAAAAACTTTCTTATGAGTGTGTTGAATACTAAGAAAAGTTTGATGCTTGATAATTGTTTTGAGATATGGAGATGGTGATATTAGAGTCATGCTAGTTGAGTAGTTGTGAATTTGAGAAATACTTGTGTTAAAGTTTGTGATTCCCGTAGCATGCACGTATGGTGAATCGTTATGTGATGAAGTCGAAGCATGATTTATTTATTGATTGTCTTCCTTATGAGTGGCGGTCGGGGACGAGCGATGGTCTTTTCCTACCAATCTATCCCCCTAGGAGCATGCGCGTAATATGTTTCTTTGATAACTTGTAGATTTTTGCAATAAGTATATGAGTTCTTCATGACTAATGTTGAGTCCATGGATTATACGCACTTTTCTTCCTTCCAGCATTGCTAGCCTCTCTAATACCGCGCACCTTTCGCCGGTATCATACACCCACCATATACCTTCCTCAGAACAGCCACCATACCTACCTATCATGGCATTTCCATAGCCATTCCGAGATATACTTCCATGCAACTTTCCACCGTTCCGTTTATTATGACACGCTCCATCACTGCCATATTGCTTAGCATGATCATGTAGTTGACCTCGTATTTGTGGCAAAGCCACCGTTCATAATTCTTTCATACATGTCACTCTTGATTCATTGCATATCCCGGTACACCGCCGAAGGCATTCATATAGAGTCATATTTTGTTCTAATTCTTGAGTTGTAAGTAAATAAAAGTGTGATGATCATCATTATTAGAGCATTGTCCCAGTGAGGAAAGGATGATGGAGACTATGATTCCCCCACAAGTCGGGATTAGACTCCGGAAGAAGTAAATAAATAAAAGAGGCCAAAGAAGCCCAATTAAAAAAAGAGAAAAAAAGAGGCCATAAAAAAAGAGAAGGCCCAAACAAAAAAATAAAAAAATAAAAAAATGAGAGAAAAAGAGATAAGGGGCAATGCTACTATCCTTTTCCCACACTTGTGCTTCAAAGTAGCACCATGATCTTCATGATAGAGAGTCTCCTATGTTGTCACTTCCATATACTAGTGGGGATTTTTCATTATAGAACTTGGCTTGTATATTCCAATGATGGGCTTCCTCAAAATGCCCTAGGTCTTCGTGAGCAAGCAAGTTGGATGCACACCCACTTAGTTTCTTTTGTTGATCTTTCATATACTTATAGCTCTAGTGCATCTGTTGCATGGCAATCCCTACTCACTCACATTGATATCTATTGATGAGCATCTCCATAGCCCGTTGATACGCCTAGTTGATGTGAGACTATCTTCTCCCTTTTTGTCTTCTCCACAACCACCATTCTATTCCACATATAGTGCTATGTCCATGGCTCACGCTCATGTATTGCGTGAAGATTGAAAAAGTTTGAGAATGTCAAAAGTATGAAACAATTGCTTGGCTTGTCATCGGGGTTGTGCATGATTTAAATACTTTGTGTGGTGAAGATAGAGCATAGCCAGACTATATGATTTTGTAGGGATAACTTTCTTTGGCCATGTTATTTTGAGAAGACATAATTGCTTTCTTAGTATGCTTGAAGTATTATTACTTTTATGTCAATATGAACTTTTGTCTTGAATCTTTCAGATCTGAATATTCATACCACAATTAAGAAGAATTACATTGAAATTATGCCAAGTAGCATTCCACATCAAAAATTCTGTTTTTATCATTTACCTACTCGAGGATGAGCAGGAATTAAGCTTGGGGATGCTGATACGGCTCCAACGTATCTATAATTTTTTATTGTTCCATGCTATTATATTATCTATTTTGGATGTTTATGGGCTTTATTAAACACTTTTATATTATTTTTGGGACTAACCTATTGACATAGAGCCCAGTGCCAGTTCATGTTTTTCCCTTGTTTCAGTGTTTCGAAGAAAAGGAATATCAAACGGAGTCAAAACGGAATGAAACCTTCTGGAGAAGTTATTTTTGGAAGGAATGCTACCCGATAGACTTGGAGTGCACGTCAGGAAAGAAACAAGGGGGCCACGAGGTAGGGGGCGCTCTCTCCACCCTCGCGGGCCCCTCGTGGCCCCCCTGACGTATTTGTTTCACCTATATATATACATATACCCTAAAACGATCGGGGAACAGAATAGATCAGGAGTTCCGCCGCCGCAAGCCTCTCAGAGCCACCAAAACCAATCGGGACCCTGTTCGCACCTGCCGGGGGGGAACCTCACCGTGGCCATCTTCATCATCCCGGTGCTCTCCATGACGAGGAGGGAGTAGTTCACCCTCGGGCTGAGGGTATGTACCAAGAGCTATGTGTTTGATCTCTCTCTCTCTCTCTCTCTCTCTCTCTCTCTCTCTCTCTCTCTCTCTCTCTCGTGTTCTTGATTTGGCACGATCTTGATGTATCACGAGCTTTGCTATTATAGTTGGATCTTATGTTGCTTCTCCCCCTCTACTCTCTTGTAATGGATTGAGTTTTCCCTTTGAAGTAATCTTATCGGATTGAGTCTTTAATGATTTGAGAACACTTGATGTATGTCTTGTCGTGCGTATCTGTGGTGACAATGGGATATCACGTGATTCACTTGATGTATGTTTTGGTGATCAACTTGCGGGTTCCGCCCATGAACCTATGCATAGGGGTTGGCACACGTTTTCGTCTTGATTCTCTGGTAGAAACTTTGGGGCACTCTTTGAGGTTCCATGTGTTGGTTGAATAGATGAATCTGAGATTGTGTGATGCATATCGTATAATCATACCCACGGATACTTGAGGTGACATTGGATTATCTAGGTGACATTAGGGTTTTGGTTGATTTGTGTCTTAAGGTGTTATTCTAGTACGAACTCTAGGGATGTTCGTGGCACTTATAGGAATAGCCCAACAGATAGATTGGAAAGAATAACTTTGAGGTGGTTTCGTACCCTACCATAATCTCTTCGTTTGTTCTCCGCTATTAGTGACTTTGGAGTGACTCTTTGTTGCATGTTGAGGGATAGTTATATGATCCAATTATGTTATTATTGTTGAGAGAACTTGCACTAGTGAAAGTATGAACCCTAGGCCTTGTTTCCTAGCATTGCAATACCGTTTACGCTCACTTTTATCGTTTGTTACCTTGCTATTTTTATATTTTCAGATTACAAAAACCTATATCTACCATCCATATTGCACTTGTATCACCATCTATTCGCCGAACTAGTGCACCTATACAATTTATCATTGTATTGGGTGTATTGGGGACACAAGAGACACTTCGTTATTTGGTTGCAGGGTTGCTTGAGAGAGACCATCTTCATCCTACGCCTCCCACGGATTGATAAACCTTAGGTCATCCGCTTGAGGGAAATTTGCTACTGTCCTACAAACCTCTGCACTTGGAGGCCCAACAACGTCTACAAGAAGAAGGTTGCGTAGTAGACATCAATCGGCGGGCGACCATTAGGCCAGGTATTATATACCTGTGCTGTCCAGAACTAGCACCGCTTAGTTGATTTGAATGTAATGAAATCCATCATGTTTGTATGAAAATCTGGTATTTTATATGAATTTCGTCATTGTTTATAAGAAATATCGCGGTGTTTGCATGAATTTCGTCCGGTTGGTTGAGTTGCTGTCAGAATGTGTGCGGATACGGTTGGATGGCGTAATATGCGTGTCGCCGGTCGATCTGCGGCCGGCTCGGGCGGCGTGGTGGGACAAAAAAAAGCACAGCTCGTGCGAGCTTGTCTCCAACGTGCACGCTGGAGGATGCATGAGCACCCGAGCCATTCCTCGTTCATCGGTGGCAAAGGCACCGGTGGACAAAAGGGTCTCCAATATTTTGGCTAACCCGAGCAAAATCCAAACAACCCCTCCTAGGAGATTCAAATCCCTCATTCGCCGTGAAATTTTGCCATGTGTTGTTTTCATGGACTAGCAAGATGCCCGTGCATTGCAGGGAACATCAAGATGCATTTTTTTACAAAACACCTGTTGTGATTGACCCATGCAGGAGTAATCCCATGTGTAAAAACTAATGATATCTCGAGAATTTTATTGGAAAAATGGCATCTCGAGAATTTCATCGAAAAAATGATATCTCGAGAAAGATGAGAGATAAGGTGAGGAGGAGTGGGGCATGGTGGTGACTGGTGGTCGGATTGGGCAGAGGCATGGGGATGGACGGTGCATTATGTCTAGGTTTGTATCTCTCTCACACACACCCACATAGGTGGGGGACGTGCATGAAGAGAAGAGGTGCACGCACGGCGCACGTACTCCCGTCTCTTTCCCAGCCACACCCGCGCGGGTACATGGTGGAGCTCATTTCTGTACGAAAAGGCAACCCACGTGGTAATTTGACATGTGTACTGGTTGTCCACTTGATGGAGGATCGTCTACCACAGATGAACAAATAAATTGCGACTTGACATGTCATATGGGGCCTACCTTAGAGGCAAGGTTCTGTACACTCGAGATGCTCTGTACGTAAGTATTACTTTTGATGTGTCCCGTCAACTCGCAGAACGAGGAGAAGCTTGCTTACTACGCCGTCTACCCCGCCCATGGGTGCGGTGGCTCGCAGGACGAGGTGAAGCTTGCTTACTACGCCTACGCCCGTTCCCTCACCCACGCGCGCGGTGGCTCGCAGGACGAGGTGAAAATTTTACTACTCCCTTCGTTTACTCCTCGTCCCTACCTTGGTTAGAGAGATTATCATATTGTTTGGAATATATGTCTTTTAGTAGTACTCCCTCCTTTCCAGTTTATGGCTCAATTTCCTTGGAGTAGTATATAGGAGTAGTACTACTACAGCAATTTCCTTGGAGTCCGTGGTGCAGCAAGCTACCCTAGGCTATGTTACTACTCCCACCTTTCCAGTTTTGGCTCAATTTCAAAATCTCTCCAACCAAGGTAGATGGTGAGTGGTGGAATTAATTTCATAGTTTGCACAAGTAATGTACGCTCATTTTTCTCCAGAATTTATGTTTACCGAGGCATTAATTAGAACAAATGCATTCATGACCACTAAATTTCCATGAACCTCTACATGCATTGGTAAGTTTTCTCTTGACAATGCTTGCATCGGGTGATTTAACACACCTCGAAATCCAACATGTGATGGTACTACTACTACTAGTAGAATTGAGACTTATAAAACGGAAAAACGATTTTTTTTAGACGAGCCCTATAAACCGGACAGGAGGGAGTAGTAAGTAGTATACTACCTCCATAGTGGGTACGTACTCCGTAAAATCAGATTTTCCCAAAACTAATTCGCTCAACCTTTATTTGCTTGTTTCCCCTCCTGCCTCGTTGCCTCGAACAGACTATGCCAAACTCCCCTGCCTGCCGCTCGAGAAAAGACCTGCCCTCGCCTTTTTTTAGTCCGGGTTTGTATCGATGGATCACGCGAAGCAGCAAAAACCAAGTCGTGTATTGTACTCCTCCGTCGACACTCGCTTTCATGAATTATGTACTTCCTCTCGCCGACATGTGGGACATATAGCAACCGGGTCAACGTGTCATGCACCAAATAATAGTGCAGAACAGCGGGGGCGCACCCTACCGTATCGTCCCCAGAGTAGTAATGAGCAATGATACGTCAAATCACAATGTCAAGACCTTCCTGCACCAGACGAAGCAACCATTATTTCACATTTGCTTCACCATCATCTCCTTCAAGAAAACCATGTAGTATTGCTTCTGCCATTGTTCTGCCTCAAGAGGGACACGCGCATCGCCTTGGTACATCATGACACGTGGGACCGCATGACAGGCCATGCTCCCCCGCCCATCGCTCGGTAAAATCACCTCATTTTTACTACTTCTTCCGTATCGGTTTACAGGGCATGCACGTCGTTCTAGGTTGAGAATTTAACTGGCTATATATGTGATGAACAGTATATGTTTAGAAACTACATCCGCTTAAGAATCGAATGATATACTTTTTGTGACATAGTAACTCATATTAGTTAGTCAAATGGATGACCGAGAACTACGTGCGCGCCCTATAAACCGAGACGGAGAGGGTAGCACAGTACGTAACTTTTCTCTACTCCTATAACAGACTCAGTTGGTGATGATTGTGTGTCTACCATCCGTCATTTCTGACCATCAGATCTGCATCTAACGACTATGATGTAAGTCGTGGCATTTTTGCAACAAGACCCCACTCCTCTGCTCCAATTTGCAGAAACCCCTTAGTATCTTGAAACCAACCACATCTCTCCCCCACCTCATCAAAACAACCACAAGGAATATATTTTGAGTGAAACCTAATACGATTATATTTTTAGTGATATATACACCAAACTATAGTGTTTTTCTTTCAAGTTTGTGAACATGTATTATTCTATTTTGGATCCGTTGCAACGCATGGGCACATTGCTAGTTAGATCAACATAGTCGGGATTCACCAAGGAGCAAAACCAAGTGGTAGGCCGCTCCTGTCATGTTGGGGTAGCAAATTAGGACTCATTCGGTTTGGAGGAAGTCAGAATGTAGGAATTAGGAGTAGTATAGGAATTTGATAGGATGGCACTTGCCATCCTAAGGAATTGACTTGCCTCGTTCCTACGCGCAAAATGAGCTTTGAGTGGATGTATAGTTTCCTCCAAAAACACAGGAAATGAGTAGTATTCCTACAAAATTCCTATATGCATTTCCTATAAACCGAATGCATATATAGGAAATTTTCCTTCGGAATCCTTGTTCCTATCACTACTGCAGGATGCTGCTAACGCGACACTACGATCAGAGACCCTTCGACGAAACTGTGTGCGATGCAATAATCGCAAACGGTGGTGTAAAAGAACCGTCAAAAAAGGTGCAAAACGTTTGCGATGGCGGAGACATTAAACATGGTTCAGATTTTAGTTGCGAGTGCGATCCAGGGCATACGGTTCAGTCCAATGAACTATTTGCAATGAGGCGGAACAAAAGAAACGGGCAGCCTAATGAAGGCATGTGCGATATAGAGCATACGGTTCACTCAGATGAACTGTTTGTGATTAGGCAACACAAAAGAAACGGTCAGCCAGATCAAGGTGTGTGTGATTGAGGGCATACGCTTCAGAAGGATTAACTGTTTCCGATTAGGCAACATAACAGAAACTGGTCAGCCAGATCAAAGTGTCTGCGATTGATGGCATACACTTTACATGGATGAACTGTTTGCGATTAGCCACAACAACTGAAACAATTAGATATATCAACGTGTGTGCGCTAGACGGGCACGCACATCTATTATATATAAAAAGTATTTGACGTGTTAACCAATAAAAAGAGAAATAAGCTAGAAATTACCACAATAATTATAATGGCTCTGGTTTGTAAGAAGATTGTACCAATACTTGACCCAAATTGGACTAGTTTTTTACCACAACATGTTGGTGCTATGAAATAACACCATGCCAAGTTTCATGATTTTGAGGCGAGTTTTGGATTTATAATAATTTTAAAACCAGATTTATCAATGTTTACTGTCGAGTCGGCACTGCCCTGGATAGGCTTTTTCCTTGTGGGTCCCAAATGATAAATCCAAATATGTGACTACCATGCAGCTTTTCTTATTAAGAATTACAGCCCTTGGTGTGCAAGCTGAAAATAAGTTTGTGGGTGCTTGTGGGCACTAAAAACTTATGGTTCTGTAATGAACAAAGATCTCAAGGATCCCGCGAGAGTGATGTTATTTGCCTATGTTGTGAATGCTTATAATATTTATGTCTTAATTAAAGAAATGGCAAGCCATTGGCCAGTATGAAAGAAAATATGGGTCAAAGCCGAGTTGAGAAGGGCAACAATATCTAACTCCAGCTAACAAACAATACAAAAACACGAGGATTAATTGCTCATCAGGTTTAGACAAAATCTAGATTGAACAGGACAATGACATCTAACTCAACCAAAGTTTTCGGCAGTCACAATCAAATGGATCGGTCTGATCCATAAAATCAAGATCAACGACCAGAAATTCTACTGGTCCATGATGACAAGTTGTTGTAAATAGAAGCCGAGCACGATCAGAAGCCCTTAGGTCCACATGAAACTTCTTCTTATGTTGTTCAACACGTGCAGCCGTAAGAAATTTCTTGTTGAAAATCTTAATCCTCACGGACAATAGTGCCCTCGCATTCAACATGAAGAATGTGACAAAGCTAGTGTTTGCATTATTGGATGAATATCCTTCCAGTGTTACTGTCTTCAAACGAATGCCGTGAGATTTGAGAAAATCCCGGTGCTTCTTGAACCATCGATTGGTTATACCTTTTTTCCCATGTGTTAGTGCCTAAATAGAGATGATGATTGAAACAGCTAATGTCTAAAAAAGATTATGTTGAAAGAGTGATAGCTGAACGGTTAATTATAATACATTATATTTGGGCTTTCAACGTGCGTGAAATCATCACCTTCATATACAAATTCTCCAGACATAGAAAGCATTGTAGCAAGGCAATAATGATGTTGAGATCAAAACACCACATAGTGATATATAAGGTCTTGACAGAATCCACCACCACTGATAGGATGGAAAAGCGCTTCATTGAGCATAGAACATAATATTAGCACTGAAAGTGTACTCCAAGATGATACTTAACTTATGCGCAGAAATGAAAAATGCAAATTACAAAAGTGTACGTGAATAATATACAATACCTCAATTGGTGTGGAGGCAAATACCATCTCGAACCATTCAAACGGATCACTAATTGCACCCAAGGTCTCCAATTTAGGCGCAGAGACCACAATTATTTGTGAAGGTTTATAACAACAATTAAGGAGCAACCTTTGAAGTGAAGGGGCGTCTTCGATGATGAGCTCCTGTCCTTCAAAATGAATTCCAATGCTTACAAGGTGAGATGACTTTATTTTGAGACAAGGGATATGGATTCCTATTCCAAAAACAGGCACCAAATGCTGCAGTGCAGGGAAGCTAGAGTCGATGATGCTGTGAAGTGAGGCCACCGACAGATCAACCAACACAAGCGCAAGTTTTTCAGCACTGGCAGTCGAAGCATTTGTACCAGATAGTCTGCTAGATGGCACCGTGTCAAGGTGGCGGTGTGGAGAGAGGAGGAAAACCATGAGATGGGCATCGGTGGTGAGGGCACAGATGCATCTCTTGGTGGAAACCTATCACTGTAATGGTATAACTCAAGCTGCTGGAGTTTATCAAATTGACGGGATGTCAGCCAGGCGGCCACCATGCAGGGTATGTCTGCCGGGATGCAGATGCGTTGAATGGAGCCCCCGTGGGAGGAGATGATGGCTCCGGGGAGTTCAGAATCATCATCGACAGATAGCTGACGACAATCGAGATGAAGAGGCGCGGTGCGCCACAGAGTGCGCCACCGAGATGCGAGGACTTGTGTGCGGTAGCCATCCTTGGTGGGGAGAAGGGAGATGATCTCCCCAAGGATTCCGTCCGGGAGATCGCTGATGCGGTCCGTCGGAGATTCTACTGGTTCCTCAGGTCCATGGGGCGCTTCTGGCCGCACAGCCGGGTCGAAGATCTACATCCGGCGGCGGCGCTGGTCGGAGCCTCATCTGTGTTCATACCAATCTGAAAGAAAAAAAATGGCATAACATGTAGGACATTCGAAATCAATTCCCAAGATCAGGAAGAAAAAAGGCACAAACATATATGTAGGTGACTAACCGGTTTTCCGTCGGAGTCGCAGTTGTTGCCGGAGTTGTTGTTGACCTCTGGCTCCAGCTGGGGGGGCACGACGGCGCCGACGAATTCAAGGTCGTGCTACTACTCGCGCGAGACCTCGTCGGCGGCGACAGAAACCTCTGTGGCCAGCTTGACGCGTTGTGCGGGTGCTTCACCAACCCCGGCGTCGCCACTCCCTCCGATGGTGCGCTTCAGCGGCATCGTCATACACTCCGGAGTCCAGACGTTGGTGACCACTGTGCACCGGGGATGCGGCCGCCTATTATGACCGGCGGCTTGGGCGTGCAATTAATACAGATGAGTGGCAGCGAGGCAGGCTGCGGTCAAAAGTTGTCTCGCCTCCCGGTGAGCCTGCGCGGCGGACGTCTGCCATTCCTACCATCATTTCACACAGCTACTAGCACGCCTCCCCATCAATACACACACCTGCACGCACGCCTCTCGGTATGCCTGCGCGGCGGACTGCTCGCATGCGTCCCGTCAACTCACGCCTGCTCGCATGACACACGGGGCCTGTGGCAGCACGTATATTCTTTGGTTTATTTTCTGCCGCTTTACTGCTTCACTGAACCGTTTGCATTGAAGACATGCACAAATCCTGCGTTGAACATCTCGCACGCTTCCCGGTGAACCTGCGCACCATACGAGTTTTGGATTTACTAGAATATAAAAATCAGGCATCTAAATGTTTTGCCGGCAATCAACAGTGCCCTGGTGTTTGAAATTCATTCTCATTTCTTGCATGGGACCTAAGCATGCACATAAGGACACATATTTGATTTTTCGACCAATTTATAGTCATTGGAGCATGCGCATGTAGTTCAAATTTGAATTATGCACATAAATGCATTGAAAACTCAGTTAATGCATAAAAATGTCCAAACGAACCCCGAAAAGTCATAAAAATTGACACAGCACTCCTGTTGTTCTATGTTGACACGAGAAAAAAATTGAAAGCAATAAGAGCAATGGATATCGTTTCGTCCCAAAGGTGGGACGTTCCCTACCGAAAACCATCATGCTTGTTGTGAGAAGCTCCAGTTTGTGAGAAGCATATACCCAAACCTGCCCCAAATGGGGCAAAATTTGTACCACGGCATACGGGTGCCCTTCCATGATAGCATGCCAAGTTTCATGAATTTCAGACGAGTTTTGGATTTAGTTGAATTTAAAAACCAGGCATCTCAATGTTTTGCCGGCAATCAACGGTGCCCTGGTGTTTGAAATTCATTCCCATTTCTTGCATGGGACCTAAGCATGCACCCAAGGACACATATTTGATTTTTCAACCAATTTATATGCACTGGAGCATGCGCATGTAGTTCAAATTTGAATTATGCACATAAATGCATTGAAAACTCAGTTAATGCATAAAAATGTCCAAACGAACCCCGAAAAATCACAAAAATTCACACAACACTTCGTTGTTCTATGTTGACACGAGAAAAAACTTGAAAGCAATAAGAGGCTATGGATATCGTTTAGTCCCCAAAGGTGGGACGCTCCTCACCAAAACCATCATGCTTGTTGTGAGAAGCTCCGGCCAGTGAGAAGCATATACCCAAACCTGCCCCAAATGGGACAAAATTTGTACCACGGCATGTTGATGCCGCTCCATGATAGCATGCCAAGTTTCATGAATTTCAGACGACTTTTGGATTTACTAGAATTCAAAAACCAGGCATCTCAATGTTTTGCCGGCAAACAACGGTGCCATGGTGTTTGAAATTCATTCTCACTTCTTGCTTGGGACCTAAGCATGCACCCAAGGAAAAAGATTTGATTTTTCAACGAATTTATATGCACTGGAGCATGTGCATGTAGTTCAAATTTGAATTATGCACATAAATGCATTTAAAACTCACTTAATGCATAAAAATGTCCAAACGAACCCTGCATAATTCCAATTCTTTTATGATCACTGCAGATAAAAGGTCTAGCAATTCAAACATCGTCCATGGCCACTGTGATCCCATTATGTAATTCAAATCAAGACCAAAAATCAAGTAGATCCCACACAATTTATTATAACCAACCATATGAGATGCAACACAAAATATCTTTGGACCGTGTCTGAATAAGGGACCGTGTCTGATGACACTTTGCGCGCCAGTTTTTTGGCTGAAGCGATTCCAAATGTTCGGCTTCTGCGGAAATATCTACCTCCCCGCCCCCTCCCCCATACCAAAAGCCACATTTCCCCCCTTTCCGCCTTCCTTTCCAAGTTGAAACCTTCACTCCTTGCTTGCAGCGCCACCACCTCCTCGTCGGCGACCCTCCTTCACATTGCTCGGCCTCGCCTATCCAGGCAGGTAATCCACACCCGACGCCCATCCTCCTCCTCCTTCCACATCCCACATGCCCCGACCGCCGGTGTGAGCGCGACACCTTCCACCCAAATCACCAACCCCTCCACCAAATAAGTGCCAGCCTAAGCCATGGTGCATGCAGTATAGCCAAGACCTCAAGGAGCATTTGGCAGCGGAGAAGCAAATCGCGGCCGCACACGCGAATGAGGTCGCGATCGCTGCCATTCGTGCTGACCCCCAGATCTTGGAGGAGCACCTCGCCGTCGAGGCCACCGTTGACGCCTCGCGCGCTGATGCCGCAACGCGGTTGGCTGCTTTAAACGACAGTTCGTGGCGTTTTCTCGAGGCCACCATCGGTTCCTTCGACGAAGACTACGAGGTGTTTTCTCAGCATGCACGTGCTTACCTCATCTCGAGAGCCAGCAGGTTGGTGCCCGGAGCGGCTCAGGCAACTCACCACTACAACTAGGGCACCCACGATGCAGAGGCCTCGCCCTCTTCCATATCCATGGAGCCAATTGTCATCGATATCTCCGACAATAAGGAGTAGCTTGTCTTATTAGCTCACTATAAGGACCCATGTTCAGTTTGCTAGCTACTGTCTTTTCTTAACAAATTCTAGTGAATTGTGATATATACTTTCACCATGCAATCTTCTGCTATAGTGTATATGTTCTGTATGTCTTGCAATGTGGTGTTCAATTAACTGCTTGGTTCAATTCTGCAAATGTGATATTCAATTCTTCAGGGTGCAATATTTCCAAGTTGTTAAGCATGCTTGGTTTGGTTAACTGTCTGATCTTCTATTAGGAGTATGTTATATTGTTCAATTGGTGTTTAGTTAACTGCTTGGTTCATTTGTTGTGGCTTGGTTCACTTGTTGTGGTGTTTAGTTAACTGCTTGGTTCAATTATGCAATGCGATGTTCAATTGCTGTGGCTGCATTCTCTTATTGTATACCATGTGAGGAATAAATCGAATTTGGCTGTACTAAATACATGAGAAACAAATACAATTGCTATATTTCCAAGTTGTTAAGCATGCTTGGTTTGGTTAACTGTCTGATCTTCTATTAGGAGTATGTTATATTGTGCAATGTGGTGCTCAGTTAATGTTTGGTTCATTTGTTGTGGTGTTTAGTTAACTGCTTGGTTCAATTCTGCGATGCGATGTTCAATTGTTGTGGCTGCATTCTCTTATTGTATACCATGTGAGGAATAAATCAAATTTGGTTGTACTAAATACATGAGAAACAAATACAAATGCTATATTTCCAAGTTGTTAAGCATGCTTGGTTTGGTTAAATGCCTGATCTTCTATTAGGAGTATGTTATATTGTGCAATGTGGTGCTCAGCTTAACGCTTGGTTCATTTGTTATGTGTTTAGTTAATCGCTTGGTTCAATTCTGCAATGCGATGTTCAATTGTTGTGGCTGCATTCTCTTATTGTATACCATGTGAGAAATAAATCGAATTTGGCTGCACTTAATACATGAGAAACATATACAAGTGCTATATTTCCTAGTTCTTAATCATGCTTGGTTTGGATAAATGAGTTTTCCATGTGGCTTGAATTAATCTGATGAATCTGCGATGTGCTTATTTTTCATCAACGTATTTTACTGATAGCATGCGAACCCTTACTTAACCTAATGACTAACTACCTTATATGTGTTGCAAGGAAACAATGGGAAGCACTGAGGTTTACAAGATGGTACTAACTATTATACCTTGCCTTTTTTATTCCTTTGCCTCGTTTCCAATATAGAGAAGATATTTATGCACATCCTTGTTTCAGGGTTCACTGATGATTACCTCTCAAACCACCTCTGTGGTCAGGAGGCGAGGAAAGTTTTCATACAACACCCACGGTTCAATATTGAAGTGTTCCTGAAGAGGTCAAAGGATGGACGATCAATCATCCATTGGCACTGGCCTAAAGTTGCAAAGACCTTCAACATGAATGAAGGCTCAATATTTTCCTTCCGCTTCAACAGTTTTCCAGATGAGATGCATCTCTCCATGTACCTTCTATGATGCTAATTTTGAAAGGTTCTAGATGTTGCATGTGAAACTTGCTGCTGGTGCAATTGTGTAATGGGGTAGCTGAGTGCTGAAGCTATATCATGTTGTATTCTGATGTATTTCAATTATGAAATCCTGCTTCCTTAATATGGAAATGGAATATATTATGTGCTTAATATGAATGTCAATAAAATTAGTAAATGGATTATTAATAATAGGGCAATTTGCCCGCTAATTGGCCAATTAGCTTGCTAATTGGGTTTCCTATTGCAAACGGTTAATGAGAAACCATCATGGGCGATGACCTCAGGCAACACACATAGTTTCTAGGAATAAACCGTGTTGGATCAATGAACAATCACACATGACATTCTCTTCAAACATGTTTGCGTTACGCCACCTTGTGCAAACGTTTTCCTTGTGGTGACTGTGTGGGATATATATACGAACGGAAACGTTTAGTGGCGACTGACTGTGTGGGATGTACTTATGACCGGAAATGATTTCGCATGTATAATTGTATTTTTTGAGCACTACTATATGTATTTCTGTATTTGAGTGCTCGTCGGTCGCACACGATCTCATTTTGCCGAGTGTGTGTGCTAGGAGGGCATATCCCCAACGGTTTCTGGGTCGTGTGGGAAGGACCGCCCTATCACCCACACTCACTTGGTGACTGTTCCGAATGCCGTCACGGAAAGGGGTTAAAAACCGTTTGTTTAGGACCGACGCGCACCAATGTATGTTATTCCTATGAAAAACCTCCAAACCGAATGAGGCCTCAAGCAGGGTCAGTCCGCACATGAAATGGTGACACACTTAACAGGACCCCTTTGGCCGACATGTGGCTCATCCACCGTCTTGTTCCACGTGCGACGCACCAAATTACAGTTCGGAGCAGCGATTGGACTTGGAGGCACCCCGGTCGTAGCGCCGCAGTAGTAGTAAATGAGCGATGAGGGGTCAAATCACAAAGCCCCACCTTTCCCGCATTAAGCTCGATGGACGAAGCAACCATCATTTCACTCTAGGGCGCAAGAGCATAAAGAAAAGAGCAAACTAGTGATGCGTGCGGCAGCTACCTAGGGCACCCTAGGGTAGGGGCCTCCACTACAAATCCATTTTTCTGAAAGCGCCTCCACTACAAATCCGCTTCTCCCTCGTCCTCTTGAAGAAAACCGATGATGTGTGCGGCGTTAGGGTTTGTAGGAGTACTACGGCATGCGGGGCCACGTCATAGTAAACGGGAGAGGGATTGAGTTCGAGTCGACGCCTTAATATGTGTGGGCCGCTTGGTTTTACGGGAATGAGGCAACATTTTGGGTTTGGGGACCAGTGGAGATATACGTACAAAGAATTGTGGACGTAGGTTCGACCGAAAGGCAATGATGCATGGGCCCTGCATTTTGATATACCCGCGGCCACGTGAAATTTGCTACTCTACCTAAAACTAGTAAGGTACACATGCATTGAACGCATGAGATTTGGAAACCAAATTATGAATAAATACACACTATAGCATGTAAAGCTTTGAGTCATATATGCATGATGTAGATGTTCGTTTAGTTCTGATAGTTAATCTCATTCAAAGTCCATCAGTTTTATAAAAAGGTTAAGATTCATGGGATTTTGCATTGTAAAGCATAAAGTCAAAAACAAATAATGGCAATTCATTTAGAAAAAAAATTGGGCAATTGTGATACGGAAGATTCTCGAACAAAGGAGAAGTGCTTGTGTTTTGGGAAAGCATGCACGGCCCACAACTCTTATTGGTTGACATGTCACGAAACAAGAAACGAGGAGGGGTACCGTGCCAAAGCGTTTTGGGATTATTTGGTTTCCAGAAGATGACTTACACACCTAGACGGAGGGAGTACAAAGAGAAAAAATGAATTGCAGTTAAAAGAATGACATTTCTAACAAAAATGTGAATGTGAACTATATATGTGTGCACATGACCAGCACATACATTGTCAATGCAAAATTTAATGCAAGAAATAACTTATGAGTAACATGCACGAATTGATGATGTGGTGCTTGCATGCATAGAGTAGAAAAAACAATGTGATTTATGACTTGCATGCATGACGTGTTCTTGTGCCATAGTTGCATGTCTAGGGAAAAAAAGCTACTAGTGGGTTGTACTAGCTATTTAGGAATAGAAGATGTATACATGGAAGTTGTAGGGAAAGAGATGACATGTATCTCAATTCCCATGAGTAGGGATTGGAAAAGAGATGTCACTTGGTTCACATCATAGGAACTTTTCTATTGAATCTAGAGATGACATGTATCTCAATTCCTATGAGGAGGGATTAGAAAAGAGATGTCATTTGGTTCACATCATAGGAACTTTTCTATTGAATATACGCTAATGTTTAATTTCCTTTGAAATTATGGGAGTATAGGAATCCATTCATATGAACCAAGTGGCTCTAAAGCTATAAAAATGATATCATGTTTATTTCCTTTGAAGTGTGGGGTATATGAATCTATTCCTATGAACCAATTGGCTCTAAAGGAAAAAATCCTATAAAAATCATATCATATAGAATTCCTATGATATTCCTCCACACCAAAGGATGGTTGAAATTACTGCAGGTGATACGATGGTCTTTCTTTGTAGACTCCTCCCCCATCTTTATAGTTACCTCTCGAAGATGAATGAAATGATATATACTGGGTATTCTATATGTGCATTTTGGTACACGAAAACTCGATAAAAGTTTGCGATGTTCGAATTTTCAATAAAGCTATATGCACTGCATTTCGGAACGGGGGGAGGAGCATACGGCAGTTGCTAACACTCACGTGGAAGATTTGTGTGTAGGAGGAGTGGCTGCTCTGTTAAATGATATGGCAAAACTGACACTGTCGGATGCCGATCTAACGGTTCTTACGGCGTTCGTCAGGAAACAGCTTGTGCCGAACGTTTGTCGGATAATGATTTACGGACACATGCATTGCATTGATACGTGCCCCCTCTCTCTCACACACACACGCACCCTCACAAGTCACGAATCTCCTGAGTCCTCCTGCACCCACCGTCTATCTGCAGGTAGACGTCACACACATATGTGCTCTTCATACCCTACCCTCAGAACTTCTAAAAAACAGAAGACGTCGCACACCTTTTATTTTAGCTCACACGTCACACACTTATACTATTACTCTTGTGGAAAACGTTCTTTGGGCATAGTATATTGTACTCTCACGAAAAGAAGCGGTGCACGCACGCACTAGTTCTCTCACACCCACTCGCAGGTACACGTAGGAGCGCATTTTTTTGAAGCTGGTACAACAAAATCACTCCACTATATATATAAGTAGGAGCCTTAGTGCTTGCTTTACTAGGGTTCCTCTCTTTCACTCTCTCATGCTCTCCAGATCTAAGCAAGACATAGGTGGCCACACTCTCTCTTTGCTCACGGCTGGTCACAAATCCAGCCGGACCGCCCCGACCGGGGTAGGGGTGTAGGTGCATCGTTCACGTTGTCGTCAGCGGCGAGGGAGGAGACCAACGGCTGCCCGCGCGTCTGTAGGATCTTGAGAAGAGGTGTCTAGAGGGGGGGTGATTAGACACTAAGTACCAAAGTTGCAGTTTTTAACCTTTTTAAAGTTTAAGTGGAGTTTAGGCACAAGTTTAACTTTTCAATACATAACAAGCAAGCATGCAAAGAGTATATGAGCAGCGGAAAGTAAAGCATGCAACTTGCAAGAAAGTAAAGGGAAGGGTTTGGAGGATTCAAACGCAATTGGAGACACGGATGTTTTTGTCGTGGTTCCGATAGGTGGTGCTATCGTACATCCACGTTGATGGAGACTTCAACCCACGAAGGGTAACGGTTGCCCGAGTCCACGGAGGGCTCCACCCACGAAGGGTCCACGAAGAAGCAACCTTGTCTATCCCACCATGGCCGTCGCCCACAAAGGACTTGTCTCACTAGCGGTAGATCTTCACGAAGTAGGCGATCTCCTTGCCCTTACAAACTCCTTGGTTCAACTCCACAATCTTGTCAGAGGCTCCCAAGTGACACCTAGCCAATCTAGGAGACACCACTCTCCAAGAAGTAACAAATGGTGTGTTGATGATGAACTCCTTGCTCTTGTGCTTCAAATGATAGTCTCCCCAACACTCAACTCTCTCTCATAGGATTTGGATCTGGTGGAAAGAGGGTTTGAGTGGAAAGCAACTTGGGGAAGGCTAGAGATCAAGATTCATATGGTAGGAATGGAATATCTTGGCCTCAACACATGAGTAGGTAGTTCTTTCTCGTAAATAGGATGTTTGGAAGTGTAGGTTCACTCGATGGCTCTCTCCACGAATGAAGAGGGGGTGGAGGGTATATATAGCCTCCACACAAAATCTAACTGTTACACACAATTTGCCAAACTCGGTGGGACCGAATTGAGAAACTCGGTCGGACCGATTCAGCAAATCTAGTGACCATTAGGATTTTCTTGGGACCGAAATGCAACTCGGTAGGACCGATATGGTTAGGGTTAGGGCATAACGTAATCTCGGTGAGACCGATTACACAAACACAAGTGAGACCGATTTTGGTAATTAGCTAACCGAGAGTTGGTCAGAGAACTCGGTTGACTGACATCAAACTCGGTGGGACCGATTTTGATAATGAGTCAACAGAAAGTTTGCATTGTAATCTCGGTAGTACTGATTGCTCAAACTCGGTGAGACCGATTTTGATAATGGACATACACAGAGAGATTATAATCCATCTCGGTGAGACCGAGATCCCTATCGGTGAGACCGATTTGCCTAGGGTTTGTGGCAGTGGCTAAGACATCCAAACTCGGTGGCGCCGGAAAGGAAGAATCAGTGGGGTCGAGTTTGACTTTAGGTTTTTGGACATATGTGTGGAAGTGGGAAAGTAGTTGAGGGTATTTGGAGCATATCACTAAGCACTTGAAGCAAGAGGCTCATTAAGCAACACCTCATCCCTCGTTGATAGTATTGGCTTTTCCTATAGACTCAATGTGATCTTGGATCACTAAAATGTAAAATGAAGAGTCTTGAGCTTGAAGCTTGAACCAATCCTTTGTCCTTAGCATCTTGAAGGAGTTCCCACATCCTTTAGTCCATGCCACTCCATTGTTGAACTTATCTGAAACATACTAGATAAAAGTGTTAGTCCAACAAGAGATATGTTGACATTAATTACCAAAACCACCTAGGGAGCACTTGTGCTTTCAATCCCCCCTTTTTGGTAATTGATGACAACATACATCAAAGCTTTAGATAAAGATATAAAGAATAGCAAGTAAAGCTTTGGAAAGACATGTAACAGCATAGGCTCCCCTACATGTATGCAATCATGTGAATATGGAATATAGAAGCATGTGATAGCATAACCATGATAGAGCAGGCAATGTGTTACATGTATCTTGGCCATATGCATTAGAGTAAAGAATATTAAAGAGAATACCTTCATGCCCATGAGTCCTTCTTGCAAACAGTATGTACATCAGCAAGAATTCCTCATACACATGATTGTGATGCATATACTTACCGTGTAGTCTTGAGTTGGCTTAGGATGGAATGAACCTGCGTAAATAAGGTTATATAACACAGATGCACCTACTAGCCAGAGAAAACAAAAGAAACCACAAGAATGCCAAGACTGGGATGACATGTAGAGAGTGAGTACTAAGTACTACATTGGATTTGACATGTCCCCAAGAGTAAAGATATGCAATGAATTTAGATGATTTCTTTCCTTAGATGTCTTGCTCCCTGAATCTAGCATGGGATATCGGGAGAAGATAGGAACAGAAAATCGAGTGAAAGATATAAATGAACAGAGCTAATGCAAGCTAATGCAAATAAGCACGTAAGAACATGTCTTTCCCCTCAAGAAGACATGTGGCATCTCTCCTCTTGAACACCAAGCATCTGGGATCCTTGAGAAATACTTTTATCTAGTATTCTCTCCCCCTGGAGATCTCTCTCTCCCCGTGAAGGATCTCTCTCTCCTTCTCTGATGTGATCTCTTTAAGTGATAAGCTTTGATGTGATCTCTCTCTCCCCCTTTGACATCAATTTCCAAGAAGGGCTTGATAAAAGAAATGTGATCTTTCTCTCCCCCTCTGGAATTTGTCGTGAATGGGTCTGATCCTTGAGTCACAACATAAAGCACTTGATAAAAATGTGATGCTTGTAGAGGACAAGATTCATTGAGTGGAGCTGGATCAAAAGAAACATAGAATAAGTGGCAAACTGTTTTTCCTGTTAAGAAATCGGTGGCACCGAGTGGTATGCTTCGGTGGTACCGAAAGTTTTCGGTTGGACCGAAAATAACAACTTGGTGTAACCGAGTTCATCGCAGAGAAAACACATGTCACCTCAGCTCACTTGACTAATAAGATCTCACAAAGATTTGCAAGGAATTTACTAAATGATATGCAATGAATTGGAATGCAGAAAATGCAGAGCAAACAGAAAGTGTCGGTGTACTAGAGTAGGGGTACCCTAGTATCCCGAACTCGCAGCACGGCAGTTGCAAGACACCCAGCAGCAGGGCTGCCTAGTGACCACCAAGATCCTCCGTGGTTCCTTTGGAGCCATTCAAGAACAAAGTATTTAACCAAGAAGATAAGGCCCGGCAAGAGGAGCTTGCCGGAAGGCCGCCAAGGCATGCAGAGGACAAGACCCGGCAAGAGGAGCTTGCGGGAAGGCTTGGTGAGCGACAAGCTCCCGCGCGACAAGGATTCAGCCGCGCAAGGTGCTTGCCGCGGCAGCAACCTCTCTTCATCTCCGCCCACTCATCCACCAACGTGTCGCCATGGAGCCATTCCAGCGTGCGTGTCAAGAGGCTGTAGCCAGCGGGGAGCAGCGATAAGCGGCGGCGACGAGCTTACCATCATGGCAACGGTGGCGCACTGGACGGTCCCTGTTGCCTTTGCTTAGGGCGACAGGGCGGGCATTTAATGTTTTTGTCCCTTGCCGTCAGAGTTAGGTAGAGTACCCTGTACACTGTGCAAGTCGGTGTACCAACTACTGTTTTTTCCATTTGTACCCTCATCTACGTTGCCACCTGTCGGAGACCCCTTGAGCCTATAAAAGGAGGCCCATGCGCAACGTAGAGGAGGTTCGGTTCGGCTCATTCGACTCATTCGAGACTAGAGACACTCAAGCTAGGTTTTGTAGCTCTCATGGCTCCCTAGCAAGAACACGAGATAATCGCACAAGCAGCAGAGGAGTATTATCTCTCCGAGAGCTCCGGCTGGGTAAACTGCTCGTGTGCATCTCCTCGATCTGCTCTTCGTGCAATCTCCCCCACCGAACCAAAAGGGACTCGGTCCGCCAGTCCCATAGGTGTTCGTGGGTCACGATCAACTTCCCGACATCTTTGGCGCGCCCGGTAGGTGTGCGTCGAGGCTGTGTGAACTCGATCCGGCGTTCACACGAGCAACATCTTCATCATCTTCATCAACATGCCACCAAGAAGAAGGCTTCGGCGGCAGCAGAGCCGTCGCGTCAAACCCACCACCACCGGGCCGACGAGTGGTGGGGAAGACGCCGCAGAGGAACGGGCGCCATCGAGGGAGCCCACGACGCTGCCAAGTCCAAGGACAAGGCGGCGCACCTTGGCGTCCGGATACGCATCGCGTCCCATCTCAGAGGCGCGAGACCGACAAGCGTCATGGTGCTCGTAGCGCCATACGTTCGTTGGGCCAAGATCGAGCTGGTGGATCCAGAGACGCCAAGAGCAGCTCGCGCGGCCAACAAAGTTGGTGCGAAGCGGGCACGGTCGCTGGACGGGATATCGCCTTCTAATGTATTTAGAAGTCCGAGCACATCCCGCCTCGCACCGCTCGCCATTGCCGCCCACCACTCAAGCGGAAGTTTTGGCGCTGGCTCAATCGCTCTGGATTACCCTCCAACGGCCGACAAGGTCGATTTAATGGAGGGCTACCATTCAAAGCCTCATCGGCTTTGCCAACAGCGATACTCCGCGGCAACCAACTGCATCCTTGCCGTGGCGAGACGGCAAGGCACGAGCCGGTGGCGACGAGACCTGTGGGGTGCAACCACCATGCACTCTCTATCCCGAAGGCCAAGATCACCAGCTCCTCGGATCCACCTCGACGGCGACTCCACGCGTCATCGGATCCACGAGCTCGCCGTGATCAGCGCCAAGTTCTTCAAGAACGGCAACAAGAAGACGCTCGAACTCGCATCGAGCATCGAAGAGAAGCGCGCGTCAATCGACCAGCCTACCGGGCCCGCTGCTGACATGCAAGCGCCGGGGGAACCAGTGACTTGTCAGACGCAGAGGTTGCCCTGCGCTCACTCGTGAGCTGCGGCAGTCCAAAGGGTCTGACAAGAAAAATTTCAAGCCGATGTGCGTAGAAGTATGATGGCAGGACGATCCATCGAGTTCCTCAAAGATCTACACCATCGCGGTGCAGGCTGCGGGGGCGAGATGACAAGATCTCGCCTACTACTTCCCTGGTACTCAAGCCAAATGTCGATCTTGGCTCATGCACTTGCCGGACAGATCCATATCCTCTTGGGCAGATCTATGCCATCAGTTTGTCGGCGCCTTCACAAAGACCACGAACCTCATGGCCAAGAGAGTGACCTTCACCGCCGCCTGAAGGAAGGAGAGTCCTCGCAAGTTCATCCGAGATTCAGCCGTGCACTACAACATCCCGATGTCCACCCCGTCGCGGTGATCGGCTGCGTTTCATCGTAACATGCGGAACCGCAGGATGAGGGAGGAAATGGCGATGTGCAAAGTCAAGGACGCCGCTGAGCTGTATGCCCCGGCCGACAAGTGTGCACGGTCAAGAAGGAAGAAGACTCCCAAGAGAGAATGCGTAGCAGGATCTCGACAAGGAGGAGACCGCCCAACAAGAAGAGCCGGCGGCGGAACAACAGAAAGAAGAAGAGCAAAGAGGTACTAGTTGTCGAGCAGTCCGCAACGGAGGTGGCGCCAAAAGGCCAAAGTTGGTGGCTCGGCAAGGAGGTTGCACGACACCGACCACCAGTGTCAGTGGCGGCCACGACAAGGTGATAGCCCAACAAGCAAGATCGCAAGATCCACCACACCAAGGGCCATGACCTCCAGAGTTGCAAGAAGGTCGAGCAGCTTGTTGAACAGCGAAAGTCGAGTACGAAGCGGCGCGACAAGGAGAAGGCTCAGAAGGTGCCGGGCAGCTAGCAAGAAGCGACTCGGCGGGGAGGACGCCGCGGCAAGGCCAATCAGCGGCAAGGAGACAGACCTCCCGCGGCCGCGACAAGGATGAAGACGACGATGACGATGAAGATATGGAAGACGATGAAGCCGATGAGCAGGAGTTTCGTAAAGCCACGGAGATCCTCTCACAGAGCGGCGGTGCTTCTCTGCATACCTCACACCGCCAACTCAAGCAATGGATGCGGAGGTTAATGCAGCAGAACCATCCGTAGAGTCACGCAGCCTCAAGTGGTCCAAGACGCCTATCATCTTTGATATTGAGGACCACCCGATCGCATAACCGCGGTCGGGTGCTTGCCGATGTTGGTCTCACCAACTATCCGCAACCTCAAAGTCACCAAGATGCTAGTTGACGGCGGGGCCGGCTTAAACCTGATCTCATCCGCAGTGCTCCAGAAGCTTCAAATCCCTGACAACAGCTCAAGAGACCGCACGCTCCAAGGAATCAATCCAGAAGGAGCAAGCGAAGGGGAAGATCACGCTGTCGGTAACATTTGGCAATGAACTGAATTTCAGGATCGAGAGGGTCACATTCGACGTTGCTGATTTCCATTGCCCTACAATGGAATACTTGGTCGCCCAAAGACTCGCCAAGTTCATGGCAGCCTCTCATTATGCATACAATTTGCTCAAGATGCCCGGCCCGATAAGTGTCATTTCTGTTCATGGCGACAAGAAAGATGCTCTTATCTGCGCCGACAAGATTTACTGGAAGCAAGAACAAGCGCAGATAGCAAATCACTTGTCACCAAGCTCCCGGGGAAGAAGAAGACCACTTTGTCCGCAAGAGCTCGATGCCCACTCCGCAAGCGCACCTCTTCGGTGCTGCGCTACCGCCGAGGACGCACCATCGAGCTCCACCGCAAGTGCAAGAAGATGATGGCAGCTCCACCAAGACCAAGAAGGTGCCCGCAAGGAGGACGGCACCGTGGTACCTTCACCATCGCCACTCTTGACCCTAAATAGGAAGGCGCTTCGTTGCTTTCCGCGATTTAATGTCGATGTGTTTGCATGGCAACCGTCCGACATCCCCGTGTTCCTGTGAAAGTAATTGAGCACCACTTAGCTGTCTGTCCTCATCGCGCGCCCATCAAGCGTAAAGTCGTGAAACAAAAGGAGCGCCAAGAGTTCATTGCGAAGAGATCAAGAAACCGGAAGCAACAGGCCTTGTCGAGGAGTGCTCCATCCCACGTGGTTGGCCAATCCGTAGTTGTATGCGCAAGGCAAATGGGAAATGGAGACTTTGTATTGACTTCACGATGTTAATAAAGCTTGTCCCAAAGACCCATTTCCCTTGCCATGTATCGACCAGATTGTTGAATCCACGGCCGGATGTGATTTGCTTTCATTTCTTGATGCATACTCAGATATCATCGATCTTCATGGCGTAAGAGGATGAAGAGAAACCGCCTTCATCACCCCGTGTGGCACCTACTGCTTTGTACGGATGCCTTTTGGGCTAAAGAATGCTGGTTCAACGCTTGCAAGAGTGGTCCATGACGCTTTTGAGCCGCAAATGCACGTAAATGTAGAAGCCTACATGGATGACATAGTGGTCAAAAGCAAGGACAAAGCAACTCGTTCAAGATTTAGATGAGACTTTGCAAATCTGCAAGATCAACCTCAAGCTCAACCCCGAGAAGTGCATGTTTGGAGTTCCTTCCGCAAGCTTCTCGGTTCTTCGTGTCTCACCGGGAATTGAAGCCAATCCCGACAAGATCAAGGCCATTGAGCAGATTGAAGCACCAAAGCACGCCAAGGATGTACGAAGACTTGCGGTTGCGTGGCTGCTCTCGGCGAGTTTATCTCTAGGTTCTGCTGAGCGCTACGCCATTTTTCAAGATTTTGAAAAGGCAGGTCCAATGAAATGGACTCGAAGCGGAGGTTGCGCTGCAGACTTAAAGAGGTACTGCCCTCCACTCCAATACTTGTCGCACCTAGGCCACAAGAGAAGTTGTTGCTATACATAGCGGCAACCAATCAAGTGGTTAGTGCTGCATTAGTAGCGGAGAGGGAGGCGGACAACGAGCCGGGCGACCATGGCAGATACATCCAGCAACAAGGTGGGGACTTCTCCGTCAAGCTCGTCCCGATAAGGACGGATCTGCTGCAGACGAAAGGAGAAGATTCGTAAAAGGATGGTGCAGCGCCCGGTGTACTTTTGTCGGCCTTTCTCAGGGGCTAGGTCAAGGTACTCGTGAGCGTAAACTGCTTTTCGCCTCCTCATGGCCTCGAGAAAGCTGCGCCATTACTTCCAAGCACATGAGATCACAATGTCACTTGCTTTCCCTCAAGAGGATATTGCAAAATCCGTAAGCAACAGCAGGATTGTCGAGTGGGCATCGAACTGCCAAGCTTTGGCCTCAAGTTTGAAAGCACTTCAACTATCCAAAGCGAGCATTGGCAGAGTTTATAGCAGAATGGACGCCACGCAAGATGAAGAAATTCCAGAGACGAGTATCCCCATCAAGGAAGCAAGTAAAGAGTGGCTGATGTACTTTGATGGTGCCTTCTCGCTGCAGGCGCCCGGTGCGGCGTGTCGCTTATCGCACCCACCGGAGAGCACCTCAAGTACATAGTCCGATGCACTTTCCCAAGGAGCAAGCAACAAATAATACCGCAGAGTATGAAGGTTTGCTTGCCGGTCTCGTGATTGCAAAGTGGACCTTGGGATCAGAAACTCATTGTCGTGGGTGACTCGCAGCTTGTCGTCCGCCAAGTGAACAAAGATTATCGAGTCCGCTGATGGAAGCCTACATTGATGAAGTGAGAAAGCTAGAAGAGCACTTTGAGGGCCTGCAAATGGAACATGTTCCAAGAGCTCGTAATGATATTGCCGATGGTCTCACAAAGTCGCGCCAGACTCAAGTTACTCGTGGAACCAGGAATTTTGTGCTCAAGTGACTCAACCAACTGTAACGCCATCAATCGGACAGAACAAGAAGAGGAAGTTGATTTATGGCGACTATTTTCCGCAGAGCTACCCGAAGCCGCCGCAGCCAAGGTCCCCAAGACCAACACTAAGAGTGTTGAGGAGCAGTCTGCCCGACAAGCCCTGTGGTTTGTTTCGCTGAAGCGACGCCCTCGACAAGTTTTGCCCCGCAAGCTTGTCGGGAACATCAAGCTCCGCCGAGCCGCAGGTTCTGCCGTCAAGCTGATGTTCCCAGCAGCAGCAGACATGTGCCTTTAGTCCTTGTTGTCGAGCCACAAGCCCCAAAGATGGGCACAAAGAGATTGTCCATTTCCTTCTGACAAGAGAACTTCCCAAGAGCAAGAAGAAGCGAAGAGAGTAGCCCGCAGTCAAGTATGTATTAGTTTGTCGACAACACGCTGCATGTAAGAAGACTCAACGGTGTGAAATTGAAGTGTATTCACCGAGAAGATGGATGTAAGCTGTTGGCAGAGATACATGGAGGCATATGTGGTCACCACATTGGCAAGAAGAGCACTTGCCGCAAAGCTTTCCGCAAGGTTTCTTCCGCCGACAGCCTCCGTGATGCAATCGCACAAGTAACCAAGTGTGAAGCGTGCTGGCCCATTCCAAGCAAATACACCAGCCAGCTCAAGCTCTCCAGACGATCCCTTTATCCTGGCCATTTTCGTCCGGGGCTCGACATCCTCGGCCCTTTCCCCGAAGTTGTCGGGGCTTTGAGTACTTGTACGCTGTAATCGACAAGTTCACAAAGTGGCCGGAAGTGGAAGCAGAGGAAGGTGACAGAGACAACAAGTGATCAAGTTCTTCAGTCAATTGTTTGCCGCTTTGGGATTCCTAACCGGATCATCACCGACAACGACATTACGCTCACGAGCCGCACCTTCATGCAAGACGCCCAAGATCTTGGCGCCAAGGTCTGCTTCGCTTCGCTGCTCACCCGAGAAGCAACGGTCAAGTGGAGAGGGCAAAAGCTAAAGTGCTGCGAGGGCTCAAGACCGTAACTTTCGACTGGCTGCACAAGTGCGGAAGAAATCGGATTGAGGAGCTGCCGTGGTTCTTTGGTCGATCAGACGACACCAAATCGAGCCACCGCCGACACCTTTTGCTCTAGTCTATGGAGCAGAGGCAGTTCTCCGCACGGAACTCAGATACGGATCACCTCGAGTACTCGCTATGATGAGTTTGAGCAAGAGCAGCTGCGACAAGATGACGCTACGCTCCTTGAGGAGGATCGCCTTCAGTCTGCCAGACGAGCTGCTCGTTATCAAAGAAGCTTTGCGCCGCTACCATAGCCGCAGTTAGTGCCGAAGTTTCGAGGAAGGCGACCTTGTTCTTCGCGCGCTCAGTCCGCCAAGAATTCCAACAAGTTGACGCCAAGTGGGAAGGCCCTTATCGGGTGAAACGAAATCACTAGGCTCGGCGCTGTCCGCTTTGAGACCGAAGATGGCATTCCGTGAGCAACTCCGGAACATTGAGCATCTTCGTAAGTTTTACCCATAGGGCGCTGTTGTTTAACCTGTTCCGCAACTACCTTTTGTACAAGTCTTGCCGATGTTGCATGTAATCCTTTGTACAAAGCCGGGCGCAGACCCCTGCATCAAGAAGCTCGTGTGTTGCGCATAACTTGCCAAATGCATGCTTTCATAATCCTTTATGCATGTGTTATCTAACATTTTGTGCAAAGATCCACACCCGTAAGCAATAACGAGCCACGAGGCTCCATAACTTTATTTTCTTCTTTCTTCTCAAAGAAAGGAAGGTTCCTTCGCCCACAAGTTAGCCGGGGGAAGGAGAAGATAATGGTGTGGGCCGCCAAGCGTCCGCCGAGGAAGTTTCGCTTACCGAAGCGAACGACGTAAAAGCTAAGTTGCCAAAGTTTGAGCAATCAGTTTTAAATTTTTAAGTTATGTTCCTCGAACGATAGTACTTTGTATGGAAAACCTGTGTGCGAAGGAACCAACTCATGGCTGGTTTGCGCCTCTTACTTTGTTTCGAGTCCGCTCAACAACTTAAGTGAGTCAGAACCAGCCATGCGATAAGGTTGCTTGTCGGAGGCGGCATCGCCAAAGAGTCTGTCGACGTTCCGCACTCAGCGCTACAGGCAAAAGGTGCCAGCACCGACAAGTTCCCTAAAAGCGTAGGGCACAAACATACAAAGGAAGGAATCAAGTAAAGGAAATAACATTGCAATCGTTGCTCAAGATAGAATATATTACAAAAACAACTTGTCGCAGATCTAATAAATTGTTCTCCTAAACATGATCAGCAGCGACAAGGAAAGATAAATTTGGCGGCCTAGTCCACGCGGTCGCCGCCAACCCTCTTGACCCCGCCACCCCGCCCACAATGGTGCGACAAGGGCCTTGAGCGCTTCAACGCCGCGAATGGCGGCAGGGACTTGAGGACGCTACGGCTAACGCTCGGATTGCGGACGCCACCTTCATCAAGACCTTCTCAAGAGCCCTCGCAGATTTGGCGGACTCGCCGGCCACTGCTTTGGGATCTCCTCCCGAGTCGGCTGGAGAGCCGCCACCACGCCTTTGAAGAATGTGCTGAGCTTGGCGCTGGGTTGAGATGCTCGCTCGGTGGAGTACCCGAGATCCACCATCCCCAGCTCCATCAGCTCCTTGTCGATGGCGGCGGTTGATTTACAAGACCTCGGTCCAGATCATCACGTTTTCTAAAGGTGTTATGGGCGGTCGTGGCATTCGCCAAAGAACTCCTCGTTGGCCTTGATCTTCTCCAATGCACTCCACTTCCCGCCTCCTTGGCGCCGGCCCAGCGCCTCTGCAAGGTGGTCAGCTTCAGCCAAGATCCGCTTTGGAGTCCTTGGCGGCGTCTAGCTTTTGATCCTCTCAATGAGACGGCCCTGCAACTCGCCAAGAGTGTAGGCGCCCTTCTGGCCAGGCTTCAGCCGGCAAGCTCTTCGCCGCTCTTCAGCAGACCGGCCTCCACCAAGGCCACTTTTGTCTCCAACTCCTTCTTGGCGGCCTCGGCAGCTGCGCAGCAGTCCTTTGCCTCCTTGAGAGCTCCGCCAAGTGATTGCTCATGGCCAAGCAGCTCTTCCTCATAGCTGTCAAGGTTGATCTTCCGCTCGCGCCACCGCCTTCTTCGCAGATAGCTTCTCCGCAAGCCTTTGCTGCTCCTCGACCTCAGCCTTCTCAAGGATAAAGGCTGCGCTCTTCGAGAGTTGCTCCGCTTACGCTACGCCCGGAGAGCTTCCTGGTTGGCGCCGGAGCTCTTCTCGCTTTCTCCATGTCGGCTCCGCCCTCGCGACAAGTGCTTCCGGGACTCGGCTTGGCTTGTCGGCACGCAGAGAGCGACAGCTTCTTCAAAGCAGCTGCTCCTCCTCGAACTCGCCATCTGCTGCTTGGCGCTGACTAGCGACAGCCAATGGGAGGCGAGCAGCTCTTCATCGAAGGTCTCTCCTTGACCGACGCCGAGGAGCTCGACGCCCATGGGAGCTTGATGAAGACGCCGCCGCCGCCTTCGATAGGGCGCCGGCCGGGGCTCTTGAGCCCGGTGCTGCGTCGGTGGCGGAGGGATCGGCGGTCGGTGTAGCGCTGGCGCCCAGCCGCCTCGTGGTCGCCAAGACGATCGCTGCACCCTCGCCACCCTTTGCGCAGCAGCCTTGGCGGCCTCTCGCCGGCGGACCCATCGGTGCCGGCCTCCTCCTCCATGTTGGCGGCGTTTTCATTGTTGCGCGCACGCCCTCGCCGCGGCAACCTTGGTCTCCATCGGCTCTCCGCAGATGGATCTCGACGATCGTAAAAAGAAAGAACACAAGCAAATGTTCAAAAGAAGAACAGAAGAAAAAAATCCAAGGAAATTGTCACGCAAAAGGGTTACTGCGATGGGATCTGTGGGTCGCGGTCTCCACCAATCGGAGGATCGCTGGCGCTGCCCTTGTCGGAGAAACTTCCCTTATCGGAGAAGCCTCCTTGCCGAGAGCGCTCCCTTGCCGGAGAATTCTCCCTTGGCAGCGAAGTTGAAGCAGACGGAATTTCGGGAGCGACCTCCGCCCTCCCGATGAGGCTGCTCGCTCCTACACAAATCAACAAGTCGATATCAAGAAGAAGGAGCACCCATGCACACCTAACCGTAAGAAATAAACCAATTACTTACTGGGGCCAGGCTGGGGCTGCTCTGAGGAAGGGTTGCCGGTCCGCAAGGGGTCTCGACGCCTCCTCGCCGCCACTGGGATCGCTTCGATGACAACCACCGGGTCTTGGCTCTCTCGACGCCCTCCGAGCCATTCCTGAAAAAGGAAAGAGTTCGTAATGAAGCAAATCGATACAAGACAAAGCAGCAAATTGAAGGATTACAAGTACAATGACAAGATCTTACTCTTCTTCTTCTTCCTCGAGCCGAGAGCGGAGAAGTCGAGTCCGCTCCGCCTCGGTGCGACGAGCCGAAGAGTAGGCTCCTGACGCTTGGCGGGTGCGGGAGCCGTGGTCCCGTAAGGCCCCGCCCCAGCTTGCTGTGGCGGCGTGAGGCGCCCCTGCTGCAACAGAGCTTGTCGCTGATGGAGCGCGCGTCAGGGCGCGACGGCTGTTGGCCTGCCCGCCGCCCGCCACTTCCCGGTCTTGTGGAGGCGCTTTCAGTGAGCTGCGGGCTCCTCCCGCGACAAGCTATCTCAAGGTGGGGGAGGCGCCCCGTAGGCTCGCTCGCTCAAAGATCGCTCTCGGCCTGCTCCTCCGCGCCGGCAAGCTCCTCTCGGTCGGCAAGGCTTGCCGCTCGCTCTGCCTCCGCCTCCTCCACGTGAACCCGAATTCACCAGCGGCAGAGCTTCGCCGCCTCCTCCACTGGGTGGCGTCTGCGCCCAGTAGCTCGGCGTCGGTGGTGTCGCGGGTGAGCCACTTCTTCTCATCGGCGCGGATCGGCACTTCTTCCAAGCTGTCGAAGAACTGTTGCACGATGTCGTCGGCGGGCTCTTGCCAAGTTGGAACGATCCCATGGGAATCGCACAATGGCATCATCGCACGGATGCGGTCAAGCGAAGAGTTGTTGCACAAAGGAATGACCCCCTCGGCAACATGAACCACTCGGGATGATCTGGTCGTGCTTGAACAGCTCCAGCAGAAGATCGCATCCAGCTCCAAGACGGTGAAATTCCAGCTTGAGGCCCGGCGCAGCCTCATGATGTCCGCCGCATTTTGAACTCCCAAGCAGGTCTCCTCCTCTCCTGCAAGGGAAGCGATGCGGCGGCGAAGGAAACCGCGCCAACAGCCCTTACAAGTGAGTCCGGCATGCCCGAGGCGCAAGATCCGGTCACGGCAATCTTCAACCTAGCATCCTCCGGCGCCAAGTTGCTCCAATCGTTGCAAGACTATGGGATTTTGGCGCCAAGCGTTGAAGGGCTGCGGGTTCTCCTCAATGATCCAACACCAATCGGCTCTCCACTCCTCCCACTTGCTACGGAGCTCTCCTTCCAGATATGCTTCTTTCTTGCCGATCCTGGAGATCCAAGCAATCCCTCCAGCAAGCGGCTCTCCTCTCTCAACGCGGGGCATGAAGAAGTGGCGGAAGAGGGCTACGCTTGGGTGGACTCCGACAAAGTTTTTCGCAAAGGTGTGCGAAACCGCCATGGTCGAGACAGCGTTGGGGTGAAATCAAGGAGGCGGAGACCGTAGGTGTTCATGATGTCGCAAAAGAATTCGGAAAAGGGCGGGCAGAGCCCGCAGTAGAAGAAGAGCGCGAAGAAGGGATACCCGACAGAAACCTTCTCGGATGCGCCCGCGTCTCCGTCGACCAGAAGAGGTAGTACCCTCCCGCAGCTCCTTAAGTCGAGCTGGGGTCAAGGTGGCCCGCTCCTTCGCAGCCATGAGCAGCTGCGCCTCGGCCGACTTCACGCCTTTCCCTTGTCGGCTTTGAGCCATGGTGGAGGTGGTGGAGGAGGCGGCGGCGTTGATGGCGTTGGTGGCGATGAAGGGGGCGTCGCTCTCTTCGGACTCGAGAAGGAGGGAGGGAGCGACGGTGGTTTTGAGATGTGACAAAGAATGGCGAGGTGGGCGACCTGCCCTGCTTTCCCCTGCTTATAAGGAGGGAGAGGCGGACGCCCGCTTCCAATTAAAGAAAGCCCCACGATCTCTCCCACGACGCCACGCTCGGGCGCGTCTTGTTCGTGGGGGCGTGGTGGGTCCGGAGCGAGTAACGGCGTGATCTAGGCCAGCGTGCCTGCAGATCGCTTTTTTGGCTCGCCCAACAGCGGCACTTGCAGTGCTGTGTGGCCCAGTTCGGGGCTCTGCCGGTGTACTAGAGTAGGGGTACCCTAGTATCCCGAACTTCGTGCGGGCAGTTGCAAGACCAGCGGCAGGGCTGCCTAGTGACCACCAAGATCCTCCGTGGTTCCTTTGGAGCCATTCAAGAACAAAGTATTTAACCAAGAAGACAACGCCCCGGCAAGAGGAGCTTGCCGGGAAGGCCGCTCAAGGCACGCAGAGGACAAGACCCCGGCAAGAGGAGCTTGCCTTGAAGTGCGTCCATATTACGGGCAAAAAAATATTCACCCCCTGACTGCTGGGACCCACCAGCTACATCTTCCCACGGAAGGAAGTGCCTGACAGTCGGGACCCACCTGGTCGAAGCATACGTAGTGTTGTCATTCTGGTCGTGAACATGTACGTACATACGATCGGTCTGTCTGCAGGCTGCAGCGATGAACCATGGCCGTGTAAGGAAGGGCGCATGTCGTAGTAGAGGCGCAAACGTGTCGTAGTAGAGGCGCGCACGTAGCATGTACACGTATGTACAACGGCCAGGGTGCAAGAAAGAAAATACGGCCACGTACGTACATACGGGCGGGGTCTCGAACGCCTACTCGCGCATACGTATGGCTAGGGCTCGTGTACATGGCTGGGTCGGAACAGAGAAACTGTGTCGTCCTCGTGTTCATGGGGAGGCAACGGAATGCGTCGTGTTCATCGGGAGGCAACGGAACGTGTGCTGTTTATCGGGAGCCAACCGGCCTGGACGGAACAGCCGATGGAAACGAGGCTTGGCGTACCATAGAACGGAGGAAACGGCCTTGTGTTCGACCGGCACGGTCGAAACAGGATCCTGTTCATCGGGAGGGGTCTGGTGTACCGCAAAACGTAGGAAACGGACCTCCTATGGTCGAAATGGGGTCCTGTTGATCGGGAGGGGTGTGGCGTACCGCAAAACGGAGGAAACTGACCTGTGTTGGAGCGCTACGGTCGAAACGGGGGTCTTGTTCATCATTAGGGGTGTGGCGTACCGCAAAACGGGACTCCACGGGATACTGTTCATCTCCACCACCGACCTCCTCCTGCCTCCATGGGCTACTGTTCATCCACCGTCGACCTCCTCCAGCCTCCACCTGCGACTGTTCATCCACGGGCTCCTGCTCATCCAGCCTCCATCGCGCTCCTCCACCAGCTCATCGCTCAATCAGCCCTCTCCACGGGGTCATGTTCAACCACCCCTCCACGGGCTACTGTTCATCCATCCCTCCACCGGCTACTATTCAACCAGCTCTCCACGGGGTCCTGTTCATCCAGCCTCCACGGGTCCTGTTCATCCACCGCTCGACCGATCGGGTATCGTTCATCCAAAGGGCAACGGCTCTACTACCACGGGTTCCTGCTCATCCAACCCCCACCAGAACTGCTCATCCAAACCCCCAACAATGCTCACTGCTCATCCAGAGGCAACATCGATCGGCTTCGCTTAGCGCAGAGCAAAGGAATCACTCGGGTTCGCCAACAGCAAGGGATCGATCGATCGCCGTGTTCGAGAACGGATAGCTCGCAGCGGCAATCGCCGGGTTCGCTAGAGCCCAATGCCTCGCTTCGGGTTCGCTAGAGTGCACGCCACACACACGCGTCGCACGCACGAGAGAAACGCACATCGCCGGCCCCGACCACCCACCGTAACCGAAACTCCCGATATTTTCCTCGCCTCGCTTCTACCACGGTTTTCTCCGTCATGGACGGCCCAAAGAATGTCATGCAGCCGCGTCTCCGCCCGCCCAGACTTAAAAGCCCATTTTCTCGTCATGATTTTTTATCATAGAAGTAGGAGCCCACCACATCTATGATGATACTGGGTTTTGTCACAATTATCGTCATAGAAGTGTCATAAGTATGACAGAAAAAAATCGTTTGGCCCAAAATGTCACGGATGTGTCTTTTTTTTGTAGTGCATGTTACTAGACCATGGAGAACCTATGAACTATGAAGAAATTGTGATGAGCCCAGATTCCGATAGATGGCTTGAGGCCATGAAATATTAGATTGGGTCCATGTATGAGAACAAAGTGTGGACTTTGGTGGACTTGCCCGATGATCGGCAAGCCATTGAGAATAAATGGATCTTCAAGAAGAAGACGGACGCTGATGGTAATGTCACCATTTACAAAGCTCGACTTGTCGTGAAAGGTTTTCGACATGTTCGAGGGGTTGACTACGATGAGACCTTCTCACCCGTAGCGATGCTTAAGTTAGTCTGAATCATGTTAGCAATTGCCGCATTTTGTAATTATGGCAAATGGACGTCAAAACTGCATTCCTTAATGGATTTCTTAAAGAAGAATTGTATATGATGCAACCAGAAGTTTTTGTCGATCCTAAAGGTGCTAACAAAGTGTACAAGCTCCAGCGATCTATCTATGGACTGGTGCAAGCATCTCGGAGTTGGAATATACGCTTTGATGAGGTGATCAAAGCATATGGTTTTATAAAGACTTATGATGAAGCATGTATTTACAAGAAAGTGAGTGAGAGCTCAATAGCATTTTTGATATTATATGTGGATGACATATTATTGATTGGAAATGATATAGAATTTCTGGATAGCATAAAAGGATATTTGAATAAGAATTTTTCAATGAAAGACCTTGTTGATGCTACTTGTATATTGGGCATCAAGATCTATAGGGATAGATCGAGACGCTTAATAGGACTTTCACAAAGTACATACCTTGGTAAAGTTTTTGAAGAAGTTCAAAATAGACCAGTCAAAGAAAGGCTTCTTGCCTGTGTTACAAGGTGTTAAGTTGAGTAAGACTCAAAGCCCGACCATGGCAGAAGATAGAGAGAGAATGTAAGTCATTCCCTGTGCCTCAACCATAGGTTCTATAAAGTATGTCATGCTATGTACCAAACATGTTGTGTGCCTTGCCATGAGTTTGGCAAGAGGGTACAATAGTGATCCAGGAGTAGATCACTAGACAGCGGTCAAAATTATCTTTAGGTACATAAAGAGGACTAAGGAAATGTTTCTCGGTTAGGGAGGTGATAAAGAGTTCGTCATAAAGAGTTACATTGATGCAAGCTTTGACATCAATCCGAATGACTCTGAGTCTCGATCTAGATACATATTGAAAATGGGAGCAATTAGCTAGAGTAGCTCCATGCAGAGCATTATAGACACAGAAATTTGCAAATAAATACGGATCTAAATGTGACAGACCTGTTGAATAAACCTCTCTCACAAGTAAAACATGATAACATCTTAGTACTCTTTGGGTGTTAATCACATGGCAACGTGAACTAGATTACTGACTCTAGTAAACTCTTTGGGTGTTGGTCACATGGCGATGTGAACTATGGGTGTTAAATCACGTGGTGATATGAACTAGATTATTGACTCTAGTGCAAGTGGGAGACTGAAGGAAATATGCCCTAGAGGCAATAATAAAGTTGTTATTTTATATTTCCTTATTCATGATAAAGGTTTGTTATTCATGCTAGAATTGTATTGATCGGAAACCTAAATACATATGTGAATACATAAACAAATACCGTGTCCCAAGTAAGCCTCTACTAGACTAGTTCGTTGATCAAAGATGGTTAAGGTTTCCAAACCATAGACATATGTTGTCATTTGATAACGGGATCACATCATTAGGAGAATGATGTGATGGACAAGACCCATCCGTTAGCTAAGCATAATGATTGTTCAGTTTATTGCTAGTGTTTTCTTCATGTCAAATACATATTCCTTCGACTATGAGATTATGCAACTCCCGGATACCGGAGGAAAACCTTGTGTGCTATCAAACGTCACAACGTAATTGGGTGATCATAAAGATGCTCTACATGTATATCCGAAGGTGTTTGTTGAGTTGGCATAGATCGAGATTAGGATTTGTCAGTCCGAGTATCGGAGAGGTATCTTTGGGCCCTCTCGGTAATTGCTACCTCTTGAGCACTGCGTTGGTTTTCCCTTGAAGAGGAAAGGGTGATGCGGCAAAGTAGCGTAAGTATTTCCCTCAGTTTTTGAGAACCAAGGTATCAATCCAGTAGGAGGCTACGCACGAATCCCTCGTACCTACACAAAGCAAATAACTCCTCGCAACCAACGCGATAATGGGTTGTCAATCCCTTCACGGTCACTTATGAGAGTGAGATCTGATAGATATGATAGGATAATATTTTTGGTATTTTTGTGATAAAGATGCAAAGTAAAATAAAAGAAAAGTAAAAAAGCAAAGGAAATAACCAAGTGTTGAAAGATTAATATGATGAAAATAGACCCGGGGGCCATAGGTTTCACTAGTGGCTTCTCTCAAGAGCATAAGTATTTTACGGTGGGTGAACGAATTCATCATTGAGCAATTGATGAATTGAGCATAGTTATGAGAATATCTAGGTATGATCATGTATATAGGCATCACGTCCGAGACAAGTAGACCGACTCGCCTCGCACCTACTACTATTACTCCACTCATCGACCGCTATCCAAAGATGCATCTAGAGTATTAAGTTCATGAAAAACAGAGTAACGCCTTAAGCAAGATAACATGATGTAGAGGGATAAATTCATGCAATATGATAAAAACACCATCTTGTTATCCTCGATGGAAACAATACAATACGTGCCTTGCTGCCCCTACTGTCACTGGGAAAGGACACCGCAAGATTGAACCCAAAGCTAAGCACTTCTCCCATTGCAAGAAAGATCAATCTAGTAGGCCAAACCAAACTGATAATTTGAAGAGACTTGCAAAGATAACCAATCATACATAAAAGAATTTAGAGAAGATTCAAATATTGTTCATAGATAATCTTGATCATAAACCCACAATTCATCGGTCTCAACAAACACACCGAAAAAAGAAGATTACATCGAATAGATCTCCACGAGAGAGGGGAGAACATTGTATTGAGATCCAAAAAGAGAGAAGAAGCCATCTAGCTACTAACTATGGACCCGAAGATCTGAGGTAAACTACTCACACTTCATCGGAGAGGCTATGGTGTTGATGTAGAAGCCCTCCGTGATGGGTGCCCCCCCGTGAGCTCGAAAAGGCCCCAAGATGGGATCTCGTGGGCACAGAAGGTTGCGGCGGTGGAATTTAGGTTTTGGCCCGTGCGCTTGGGGGTGCGTGAGGTATATATAGGACGAAGAAGTATGTTTGGAGCAACAGGGGCCCACGAGGGTGGAGGGCGCTACGGGGTGGGCGCGCCTACCTCGTGGCCTCCTGGAAGCTTCTCTTCGTAGGGTCCAAGTCTCATGGATCATGTTTGTTCCAAAATCACGCCCCGAAGGTTTCATTCCGCTTGGAACCGCTTGATATTCTTTTTCTCGGGAAACTCAAATAGGCAAAAAACAAAGAATTCGGGCTGGGCCTCCAGTTAATAGGTTAGTCCCAAAAATAATATAAAAGTGGATAATAAAGCCCAATAATATCCAAAACAGTAGATAATATAGCATGGAGCAATCAAAAATTATAGATACGTTGGAGACGTATCAGTAATACACATCATAAGCCTGCAAACAAATGACTAAGGAGTTAGTCACGAGGTGATGTATTATGGAATGAGTAAAGAGACTTGCCAGTAACGAGATTGAACTAGGTATAAGATACCGACGATCGAATCTCGAGCAAGTAACATACCGATGGACAAAGGGAATTACATATGTTGTCATAACGGTTCGACCGATAAAGATCTTCGTAGAATATGTAGGAGCCAATATGGGCATCCAGGTTCCGCTATTGGTTATTGACCGGAGAGGTGTCTCAGTCATGTCTACATAGTTCTCGAACCTGTAGGGTCCGCACGCCAAACGTTCGTTGACTATATAGTATTATATGAGTTATATGATTTGCTGACCGAATGTTGTTCAGAGTCTCGAATGAGATCACGGACAAGATGAGGAGTCTCGAAATGGTCGAGAGGTAAATATTGATATATAGGACGATGGTATTCGCACACCGGAAGTGTTTCGGAGGGTACCGGGTACACATCGGATCACCGGAAGGGGTTCCGGGCAGCCCGGCAAAAGAAATAGGCCTTATGGGCCAAGAGGGGAAACGCACCAGCCACAAGGGGCTGGTGCGCCCCCCATATGGGCCAAACCAGGAGGACAAGGAAAGAGGGGAAGGGACAGGAAAGGGGGGATTCGGCCTCCCCCTTCCTTCCCTCCTCCCTCCTCTTTCCTTCCCCCTCCGGCAAATATGGCAGGGGGCGCCGGCCAAGGGGATACCCCAAGTAGGATTCGGCCTACTTGGGCACCTCCTAGCAGCCTCCTCTCTCCCTCCCTTGGGTCTATTCTAATAACACCCTTAAGAGTCTTATTCTAATAACAAAAAGCTTATTCTGATAACACCTTTCGACCCACCCCGCAGCTACAAACTAACGACGCACGATGGCCGACCGAACCACGCACACAAAAGAAAAAAAACACACCTTATCCCTGCCAGGGTGCCACCCGCCCCACTCCTCTCTCCCGGTGCTCCTCCATCCCCGCCTTGCCCCTCCTAGCCTGCCACACCCCTGCGCCGCAGCCTCCCTCCCCATGCCCCCGCGCCGACGCCTCCCTCCCCGCGCTACCACCATGTCGACGCCTCCCTCCCCGCGCCCCCTCCGCACCCCTGCGCCGCCGCCTCCCTCCCCATGCCCCCGTGCCGACGCCTCACTCCCCACGCCCCGCTGCAATGCCGCCTGACCCACGCCGTCGCGCCTCTGTCGACCTCGCGCCGCCGCGTCGCCGTCTCCCTGCTTACCACTGACGACGGCGACACGCCTGGTTACCCTCCGAGCATCAGCGCCGATAGCTGCCTCTCCTGCCTTCGAGCACCGCCTGGATCCACCGGTTCCCTGATCCGGCCACCAGCTTCGACGGCTTACAAGATCCAGGCCGGGGGCTCCCCCCAACTACGCAACGCCGGCGGATCGGGACTCCCCACGCCCCTGAGATTCCAGATCGGGCCTCCCCCACGAGGACCTTGCTACGAGATGCACACCGGTGCCACACCCCCGACGGTGAGCCGGTCATCTGCCCACGTCCGCCGCTGGAGCAGCACGGTCGTGTCGGTGCAAAGGCACCGCGACTCAGCGTCAAAGATCAAAGGTGCGTGCCCCTCGACACTCCTCGACTTCACGCCACCATGAAGTTCAGCAAGGTACACTATGCAGCTCGAGCAGCACGCGCGTGCGGTTCGGTCATGCGTGGGAATCGCGGAGGATGGTTTTGTTCCTCCGGTGAGATCCGCTCTACACACCTCTGAATCCCCCCGCCCCATTAACGAGCCGTAGAGATAGGGCCGGTGAGTCGCTGCTCCTCCTCTGCCACATCCTCCTCCTTCTCCCCCTCGTGTTACCCTTCCTCCTAAGCGGGAAGGACGAGCTCCCTCCGGTGAGGATCCCGGCAACCACCTAGGCGCCCGGTGCTCATCTTGGCCAATTTGTACTGAACTATCTTATGTTCGCCCGTGGCTATGGGGGGATTGTTCGTCCAGCGTCCATCAATCTAACATCTCGCTGTGAGGCAGGTTTGGATCTGGCCGGAGAGTGGACAGAACTGCACACCCCGCTGGTTGAGCTGCACGCCTGCAGGCGTAACTGCATGGCCAACCCCCGGTCGCTCATCTATGCAGATTTTTTTGTGTTCTGCAGTTCAATTGGCCAGTGACAACATGCAGTCCCCTCGCTCATCTATGCAGATTTAATTTTGTTGTTTTTGCAGGGAAGGTGATACATAAAACAAAGAAGTTGACCGCACCCACGATGAAGTTTTTTGGTTGGTGCAGTTTCAAATGCCGCCTTTGAAAGAAAATGTATGTGCGTATTGAGAAGTTCAGTTTTATGGTTGACCGTCTTTCTCTGTTGTGTGATGGCCGAGGAGTGGGCGAGAGGAGTTGCGTGTCGTGTGCATGTGCTGTTCATTGTTGTTGTGTTTCTCTGGACCATGCACTACAGAACACATTATAAAAATGGCTAAGAAAATTTATGCGATTTTACTACTTTTGACCCTGCAGTGCAGAACACATTAGAAAAAATACATATAGAAACATGCAGTTCAGTATGATGAACACATGCACGATTTTGTTTAAAAAAATGTTTTCATATCGCGTGGTGTTGTGGTTCATTCTTTTCGACCATGCAGTACACTTTGGTCTAAAAAAAGTCCACTATGAAGGAATCCTTCTTCGGTACAGTCCATTTAGAACAAAAATGCATTTAAAAAAACATGCAAATGAAGTGCACTTTGGTCTTACAAAAAGTCCACCAAAAATGCATTTAAAAAACATGCAAATGAAGTGATAAGTGATGCGACAAGTGTACAACCTCTTTGCCGTAGCCGTGTCGACCTCAGCATCATTGGGTTGGTCGCTGAAGAAGTTGAAGCAGAGGTGGTTGTCAGAGGCGTGGAGGAAGATCTGAGGAATCTGTAGACGGCGTCCAGGGCACTGCTCTGATGTGATGGATCGTTCCGGCCTTTTGAGCAGCTCCGGTGAGCCGTAAGATGTCAAGGATGAAGCAGCACAAGACAAACATTGTTAATCTCAAGTGGGATTCTAATAGCATCTCCAGTAGATGATGTAAAATGCATTACCAAAAAGTGATAGATGTAAAATTTACATCACCAAAAACCACCTAACTACAACATATGAGGTAAAAACTGTTGACTCTGAACTTAACTGTCGAAACTGAAATTTACTGTGGAATCTAAATGTTACTGTCGAAACTAAACGCAATGGTAGCAGAGAGGCACTTCACATGGGATAGTTTAGGAGGCCTGCAGCTCATCTTCAACTGCACTTCTAAGCCGCCACCACTAGCAATGAACCCAGCCGCCTCCCGCCTCAAACAACTCCCCACCGCCAGACGCCGCCTCAGCCAGCCCTCTAGCAACCCCCCAAGGCCAAGCTTTTTCTCCGTGATCCCCACGCCACCCCCACCACCGCGGCAGCAGACCCCACCCGTAACCCTAAGATAGATAGTGGGTACCTCCCGTGAGCCCCCTCCCAGCCGTGGGTGGTTCTTCCTTAACCAAGCGAGACCCACCACCCTCAAAATCAATCGACCCAAAAGTCGATTCACCGATCAAGTGTAGCTAATCGGAGCAGAAAGCAGAAGAAGCGAGGGGGAGAGCAGCAGCATGAAGCGAGAGCCGAGCAGCAGAGGTGGCACCCCTGCTCGGAGAAAACCGAACGCCCGTATTCCAGCCTAGAGATCGAGGTGAAGTCTTCGAATACGACACTTTAGTATAGAACAAACCGCTCTCTATTACAACACGAATATGAATATACGGGTTCCGATATTACAATGAATAACATCGCACAAATGACACTACGCCAACCACGATTGCTCTATACAAGCAAAGATAACAACTCAAGCAGCCGAACGGCTCTCGGCAATGAACAACGAACGGCGATGATGAACTCCAATCCGCAGGACTCGCCGAACGTTTATCCTAGCTCGCTAACACGGGCACAACACCAAACAAGCAAGCAATCCAGCATCGGCACGCAAACCGGCATGACACGCCAGTCAAGACATTGAATGTACTTGCAAGCTCACAATAACCAGAAGCATTTAAGACAAACAACAGCATGGCAATTACAGATTAAGCAGGAATTATTATGAGATCATCAGAAAAACATGGCATAAACAACATGAATATAATATTGCTAGAATAATATGATCATGGCATGAACAACCTGAACATAATACTGCTAGAATGATATGATCATGGCATGAACAACATGAACATAATACTGCTAGAACAATAGGAGCATGACATGAACATATAAATTTGACGATACCAGCATGCAACATGATGACACTATGTGCACCATTTATTCTGTTCGGGTTACCTCGTAATCAAACGGTGATAATTCCGGCGATCACAACCATGACCAATCACTTGGTCTCAAACAGTGATCCTTCCGGCGATCACAACCATGACCAATACCTGGCCTCAAACGGTGATCCTTCCGGCGATCACAACTAACTTACCTCCTCATCAAACCGTGGTTGTTATTAAGCACATTATTATTATTATTTCTGTTGACTCACAGTGTGACCGACAAGAACTAGGCCCTTATCCGCGGGCGCGGCTATCGATAGATTTAGTATACACTCTGCAGAGGTTAGTACACTGTACCCACACTACAAAACCCATGGCCTCGCACTCCCATTCGGTGGACCAACGCGTTCGACAAAACCAATCCATCGCCATGACACTCTCCCGCCACTCCGACTCACTCCCCATCGGGTTAGTCTGGGTGGCCCGTGTCACTAAAGACACAACGACCACCGTCGTGGCAAAACATAAACGGTCCCAAACGGGACCCGGATCCATAACAACAACAACGAGCACACAAGGTTATGTCTGCCATCGGGCGTGGTACCGCGCCATAACCTTCCTCGTCGGAGGCACCGCGAGAGGCACGACAATAGACCCAGTAGGACCTTCCCATAAAGGTAAGCGTTGTTGCCTTTAGTCGGGCTTCGATATGGTGGGCACCATGACTCAGCCAACAGTTGTTCAAGTTCAATTTAATCCGGTTAAACTTGAATGCAAATATGCTGAGCCATGATAAAATACATGATGCAATTACAATGCATGAGCATGATATCAACATAATCATGAGAGAACCACATAACTATCCACCATATCAATAGTGAATCATATCCAACTGAGCATGGCATATGAACATCACAAGTACATACTTCTCCGAAACATAGCATGACCACTAGCATCAATAATAAATATCATGCAAGAACATAACAACAATGCCATCATGCAAGCATTTAACCAACTGGATGCAATGGAACAAGCATAACAACTAGACGGATGCATTTATACCATGCAATCAAGACCATTACCAACATCAACATGTACTACTAGCAAGCATAAGCATATGAATACCAGCAACTAGCAGGGCTTGACAACCAGGTGCATAACAACATAGCAAGAAAGTAAGCACTAACCAAGAATCATTACCGAAACAACGATAACCATATTTTAAACAAACAAACATTTAATAAATATTCAAGTTGAAAACCATGGCTACTGCATGACTATCATGCAAGTGGGTATTGTGGCTTGCCTGGGGTGACGGAGACTCCGGGAAGAAGTGCGGTGAAGCCGCGGAACGAAACATTGGACGGTTCTTTCTCGGAGGGGGCTGATTAGAGGCAAGGGCAAAATGGTCATTTTCAATATGGAACCACCTATTAAAAATGTTACCAAAAGATAGAGCTCGACGAGACGAAGAAGTGAGCGCTGGTTTCACCTCGATCGGAGTTACGGTTGCGGAGTTATGAGGTGTAGAAGATCAGGGACTTTTCTATAAAAAGTATCATCACAAACAAGTCCCTGAGTGGCTAAGGCAGAGGCGCAGAATAGGAAATACGCTTTCTGACTTAGAAAAAGTATCCTGTACCGAAGTAGAAGCAAAGTACGCTTTCAGAAAGAGAAACGTACTAGAGGAAAACCGTCTCCACTTGCCACGTGGGATGAGGCGCCTGGGCCACTGGCGCGTGGGGCACAGGGGCAGGGGGAGGGGGTCGGGCGCACGTCGTCTTCCTCCCTCTGTTCGCTCACGCGAGGAAGAGAGGAGGAACGAGGCCAGGCAGGGGCGCTCAGGCGAGGGGGCCGGCCGGCTCCGGCCATCTCCGGCCGAGCCGAGGCCACCAGCGGGCGAGGGAGGCCATGGCGCACCCGTTCAGAGGGTAAGGCGGCGCCGGGGAGGACTGGAGAGGAGGGGAGGTCGCGGCGACGGGAGGCGCCAGGAGCTTCGGGAGGCGGGGTTCTCCGGTGGTGCGGGCACTCTGGCGACGAACGGAGGAGATGAGGAGGCTGGCGGAGGTGTGGGGAGTTCCGTGGTGGAGACGGGAGAGGGGGAGGAGCTCCGGATGGCCGGGACGACGAGGTGACCGAGAGGCAGAGGCGACGGCCAAACATGGAGACCGCGGCCAGAAGGCTTTCCGGCGAGGGGAAAAGGGTTGGGGCGAGCCGCGGGGATGAGGGGAAACTAGTGGACAGCTCTGGAGAATAGGAGAGGGGCTAGGTTCGCCGGAACCGAGGAGGAACCGAGGCGGCCATGGAGATCTCCGGCAAAAAGAAGAGGGGGCTGAGGGCTCCAGTGGACTAGAGAGGCGAGGGAGGGATGAATGAGCTGCGGAGGGGTTCGGGGGTCCTTATATAGGTGCGGAGGAGAGATCTAGAGCTCACGAGCGAGCTCCCGACCGAGCTTTAATGGCGGGCAGAGGCTGGACGCGCCACGGGCATGGAGCTAGCGGCTCATTGATGGCGAACCATGACGAGGCACCGACGCAAGGGGAAGCAATCGAGCACGGGCGAGCTCCAGGACATGAATGGAGGTCGAGACGAGGAGGGAGGAGACGAGCACAGTGGCCGGACCGAGCCAGAGCTTGCACTGTGCGTGACGCCAGCGTGATCACCACGGGCACTGGTGCAAACGGCGCGTTCTGGCCGGGACGACCATGTCCAGTAGATAGACCGTCATGCCCTTAGTCAAAATGAGGAAATAAATCGGTCCAGGGGCAAAGAAAAGATTTGCACTTAGCTCCGAAGTAAATAAGTAAGAAGGTGTTTGTAACTTCCTGTGGTTAAACCAGCCTGGTAACGTGGTAAAGAGTTTGTCTGGTGATGATCACACACTAAGGTGATGCATGATCACCAAAAATCAGACTAAGAGGAGGAGTTTAGATGAGGGTTGCTGTAGAAAGTGCAAAACTGGCCAGAATTAGGGATTTGGATGATACACTCACATACTTGATTTTCATGAGCTGAAATCTTGCAGAGAGGGGTTATATGATGGTATGAAGCTTATGTGAAGATTTCATGCCACTTGGAAATACCAAAGTGGCACTTGGTTCACAAAGCTTCATTCTGGACAGAAACTAAGAAAACTTGCACAGGGCAAATGGTGTAATTGGTTGAGCCAAATTTTGGTGGAGGGAGTTTATCTGTATTGAAGAATGCCCTGAAAAATTTTCAACTTAAATGAAGCAATATTAAATATAGTTGCTTCACAGACTGAAAATCTGACCAGAAAATAAGATTTGGAGCTGGGCTCACATAGATGAGTTACATGAGCTCATATTTTATGGAGAGCCATGATTTGATCATATTAAGGACCTTGCAAAATGGCAACTCATTTGGATATGCCTAGAATATAGCTCCTTCACAAAGTTCCTTCCTGGACAGAAACTTTGGAAAATTGCTGAAAAATATTTACTAGGCAAATTGAGTTGAATTTTGGCATGAGACAATGATATGGACAGGAAAAGGTGTTCAATAAGTTTGGGGTCAATAAAGCAAATATAAATAGCACTTCCTTTGCAAAGTGCCATTTAGGGCAGAATAGGAAAATAGTTATTGGAGGATTATTTTTTAACATGGCAATGAAATAGTTTGTCATATTTGAGGAAGATATGACCCAAACAATTTATGAGAATTATTTGGGAATTTTAGGAGTGACAGAAATATAGGTTGCTTCACAACATAGGGTTTTAAGGGTTATTCCTTTATCAAAAAAGGAATATTCCCAACAAAAGAATTTTGGGTTAGGTCAAGGATGGAAATGCCATGATGTTGGGATGATGATGAGGGTGAAAAGCCACTATAAAACCTAGGAAGACATGATCTTCCCAAGTTTCAGAACCACATAGCCACAGAAAAGCAAAACAAAACAGGAAATCGAAGAAAATCAAAGGAAAAAGAAAAGGGCTAAAATCCAGGCTGTTACAAACCTTCCCCCCTTAAAGAAATCTTGTCCTCGAGATTTGGTTGCTCAGGGCTAAATAATCTTTCTGACTTGAAGAAACTGTTTCCAACTCAGGTCTCTTTTATCCTTTCTTATATAATATTTCCACTGAATTGGATATAACTGACTGTCTTGGTCTGGGGTGGTTTGCTTCGCCGTATCTGACATTTTGACAGGACGTACCTCATATGTTCCTGTTAATACTGGCTCAAATTTTCTTTTTATATCTATTGGCTGAGCTAGCATCCGAAATATTATTTTTACGTACCTCTGAGGGAGCTCAAATGTTGGACAAACTTGGTGATTTGCATAAACATATGGTTGAAATACAGAAATATAATGAACCCCTCAAACACCTCAATGGTAGTATCAATCGCATGAATACCCTGATTACTCTTTGCATTAAGCGATTGGATATGAGAATTTAGGGAAGCGTAAAGAGCCTCCCGGGTTTGAGAAAACCCTTACAAAAGTTTCCAAAATTTCGGAAGACAAAACTTAGATCCTTGCTTTATGCCTAGCTAAGGGCGTAAAACTATAGCGCTTGTTGGGAGGCAGCCCAATGAATAAAATTTATTTTTGCTTTCTGTTCTTGTGTGTTTGCACAATTATGCTACTGTTATGATTGTGTTTTTGTGTTTTAATTAGTGTTTGTGCCAAGTAAAGCCTTTAGGATCTTCTTGGGTGATAGTTGTTTGATCTTGCTGAAAAAACAAAAACTTTTGCGCTCACAAAAACAATTCTCATTTTTTACCAGAGCATGATAAAATACCAATTATTTTTGAAGAAGATTAATATACAAATTTCTTAGGTTGTCCTATTTTTTTAGAATTTTTTTAGTTCCAGAAGTTTTCAAAATAGTCAGATTGCTACAGACTGTTCTGTTTTGACAGATTCTGTTTTCTTTGCGTCGTGTGCTTATTTTGATGGCTCTATGGTTTTCTTTGATGAGTTTTTGCCATATAAAAATTGGAATACTGTAGATATAATGCAAAAATAAAATATAAATTTGTTTGGTACAGTACTTATAGTAGTGATTTGCTTTCTTTTATTAACGGATCTCACGAAGGTTTTTTGAGTTTTGTGTGATTGAAGTTTTCAAGTTTTGAGTTATCTTACAATGGATGAAGGAATAAGGAGTAGAAGAGCCTAAGCTTGGGGATGCCCCGGCATCCCAAGCTATTATCCAAAAATGAGCAACCAACTAAGCTTGGGGATGCCCCCGAGTGGCATCCCCTCTTTCTTGTAACGACCATTGGTATTTTACTCGAAGCTATATTTTTATTCGTCACCTACTATGTGTTTTGCTTGGAGCGTCTTGTATGATATGAGTCTTTGCTTTTTTTTATTTTGTGTTTTAAGTATTGATTCCTTACTGGACACACCTATTTGAGAGAGCCAAAATTATGTCATAACTTGTTAGAATTGCTCTCTATGCTTCACTTAAATTTTTATGAGCTATGGACTTGCTCTAGTGCTTCACTTATATCTTTTTGAGCACGGTGTGCTTTAGTATTTTTGAAGAAATTCTCTCTTGCTTCACTTATATTTAATTGAGAGTTAGTAAAAATTTCAAGAAAATCTCTCTTGCTTCACTTAAATTAATTTGAGAGAAAGAAAAATTTATGCTCATGATCTTCACTTATATTTGTTTGAGCTTATGAAAAGCAACACATGAAAATTAGTCCCAAACTGATAGATATCCAAGAAGGACATAATAAAAACTTTCATGAAGATCATTGGACAAAATAAACTTGATTTTGAGTAATAGTTTTGAGATATGATGATGTGATATCTGAGTTATGTTGATGAGTAATTATGCTTTAGTAAGAATATTGGTGTTAAGGTTTGTGATTCCCTATGCAAGCACAGAAGTCAATAGTCATGCAATGAAATTATATCCTACTTATGGTGCATTATTCGGTGTTAATTATGCTTAGTGCTCACTTATGAGATTATCCGTTTCTTGGTTGGTCGCTTCTCAATCTTTTGCTAGCCTTCATTTTGCACTAAGTATGACCTCTACTTGTGCATCCAAAAATCCTTTAAAGCAGTTTTGCCACATGAGTCCACTATACCTACCTATATGCGGTATTCTTTTGCCGTTCTAAGCAAATTTGTATGTGCCATCTCTAATTTTCAAAATAAACTTCTCTTTGTGTGTTCATTCATGTCATGAGCGTGAGGGTGGCTAATATTTTCCATGCTAGATGTGTTATTCTCACGATGAGTGTTTATTCACTTGTCGTTGCACGAGAGTAAGGCAAAGCTATTAGGGATGCCCAGTCCTGAAATAAAAAATGAATTAACTTTATGTTGTCAAATAATAAATACCTTGGAAAGTGTTGGTATGGAAGGCAACCGTGGATACGGCTAGCCATGGAAAGTGAAAGTATGGTTGAAAAAGGAATAAACTTTATTTTCTGTTTGGGAACCACCTATGATATATCTAGCATGGAAAGTGTTGGGAACTCTAAGCCGCTTTCGTTGGTGGGATGGATACACCTCCCAAAATGTTTTCATCTCTAAGTTTTTCGCTTTGAGCTCTGGCACCTCTAAAAATCCCTACTTCCCTCTGCGAAGGGCCTTTCTTTTACTTTATGAAATTTTTATTTTTGAATTTGAGTCTCCATCTTATCTTACAAAAGCACCAACTAGGAGGCAATATGATCGTACTTGAGTATTGGGTGTAGCTAATATGCGAGTGTGTTTCATGAATGGATCAATGGTTGAGCATGATGGGCTAGGGATAACTTATTTTAGCGTTAATATTTTGAAAGACATGGTTGCTTGTTGATATGCTTGAGTATTTAAATTATCATGTCAAAAGTAGACTATTGCTTTGAACAATATAAAAGTCCAAATGTCCATGCTATAAAGAAAAGAAATATGATATGAAATGATAAGCAGCATTCCACATCCTAAATTCTGTTTTTCTCACTTACCTACTCGAGGACGAGTAGGAGTTAAGCTTGGGGATGCTGATACGTCTCCAACGTATCTATAATTTTTTATTGTTCCATGTTGTTATATTATCAATCTTGGATGTTTTATAATCATTTTATAGTCATTTTATATCATTTTTTGGTACTAACCATATTGGGCCCTGGTTGCGCCCGGGGGTGCTCCGAGGAGAGCACAACCCAACAGGGCACGCCAGGAGGCCCAGGCGTGCCCTGGTGGGTTGTGCCCACCTCGGGTGCCCCCCCCCGGACCGCCTCTTTTCTCTTTAAATACCCCAATATTCCCGAAACCCTAGGGGAGTCGAAGAAATATTGATCCAGCCACCGCAGTGTCCGGAACCACCAGATCCAATCAAGACACCATCTTAGATGGGGTTCACCACCTCCATTGGTGCCTCTCCGATGATGCGTGAGTAGTTATTTGTAGACCTCCGGGTCCGTAGTTAGTAGCTAGATGGCTTTCTCTATCTCTCTCGCTGAATTCTCAATACAATGGTCTCTTGGAGATCCATATGATGTAACTCTTTTGTGGTATGTTTGTTGGGATCGATGAACTTTGAGTTTATGATCGGATCTATCTTTTTATATCCATGAAAGTTATTTGAGTTTGTTTGATCTCTTAGATGCATGATTGCTTATAGCCTCGTATTTCTTCTCCGATATTTGGGTTTTGTTTGGCCAACTTGATCTATTTATCTTGCAATGGGAAGAGGTGCTTTGTAGTGGGTTCGATCTTATTTGCCTTTGCGATCTACTTTTCTTTTGCATTTATTTTCAGGTCTATTAAACCAAAAATACAAAAATACCTTGCTGCTATTTATTCTTATTTATTTTATTTGGTGTTCGATCTATCAATCTATTATAATTTTATCTCACGTCCGTTTGCCCATCTGGGACGCCACTACCCGAAAGGGATTGACAACCCCTTTTACACGTCGGGTTGCGAGGACTTGTTATCTATGTGCAGGGGATGTTTATGTTGTGTTGCTTGGTTCTCCTACTAGTTCGATAACCTTGGTTTCATATCTGAGGGAAATACCTACCGCTGCTATGCTGCATCATCCCTTCCTCTTTGGGGAAATACCGACGTAGCTTCAAGCGACATCATTGAGCATGTATACCATGTCAGGACGCTTTGGGTCTTCAAAACCAGGTGGTTGTGCAACATACACTTCTTCTTCAATTTTTCCATTGAGGAAAGCACTCTTTACACCATTTGGTACAGAAGAATGTTGTTGTGGTTGGCATATGCTCGCAGTATGTGAATAGCTTCAAGCCTAGCTACAGGAGCAAACGTTTCATCGAAGTCAATCCCTTCCACTTGTGTGTAATCTTGAGCAACGAGACGAGCCATGTTTCTCACAACTTGACCATGCTCATCTTGTTTGTTGCGATAGATCCATTTGGTGCCGATGATATTATGCTTGCGATCATTAAAGTTAATTGATTTTCCATGAAAGTTAATTGAGTTTCCTTGATCTCTTATATGCATGATCTCTTATAGCCTCGTATTTCTTCTCCGATATTTGGGTTTTGTTTGGCCAACTTGATCTATTTATCTTGCAATGGGAAGAGGTGCCCGGTAGTGGGTTTGATCTTACGGTGCTCGATCCCAGTGACAGAAGGGGAAACGACACATATGTATCGTTGCTACTAAGGATAAAAAGACGAGATATATATCTACCGCCATATAGATAAACGAATCTTGTCTACATCATGTCATCGTTCTGCATTACTCCATTTTTCCATGAAATTAATACACTAGATGCATGCTGGATAGCTGTCGATGTGTGGAGTAATAGTAGTAGATGCAGGCAGGAGTCGGTCTACTGATCTTGGACGTGATAACTATGTAATCATCATTGCCTGGATATCGTCATAATTATTTGAAGTTCTATCAATTGCCCAACAGTAATTTGTTTACCCATTGTTTGCTATTTTTCTCGAGAGAAGCCACTAGTAAAACCTACGGCCCCCGGGTCTTCTTTCGCATATATTTGCCTTGTGATCTACTTTTCCATTGCATTTATTTTCAGATCTATTAAACCAAAAAATACAAAAATACCTTGCTGCATTTTATCTTTATTTATTTTATTTGGCGTTTGATCTATCAATCTACTACAACTTTCTCCCGTCAGCTTGCCAATTTCTGGCGTCGTTACCCAAAAGGGATTGACAACCCCTTTAACATGTCGGGTTGCGAGGCGTTGTTTGTGTACAGGTGATGTTTACGTTGTGTTTCTTGGTTCTCCTACTGGTTCGATACCTTGGTTTCATAACTGAGGGAAATACTCTACCATCACTGTGCTACATCATCCCTCCCTCTCCGGGGAAATACCGACGTAGTTCCAGCTACCATCAAGGAGAATTTCTGGCGTCGTTGCCGGGGAGGATCTTCAACATAACCAGGTTCCTAATCACAAATCTCATCTCCTTGCAATTTACATTATTTGCCATTTTCCTCTCGTTTTCCTCTCCCCCACTTCACAAAAATTTGCCGTTTTATTCGTCTCTCTTTTTCCGTTCGCCGTTTTCTGGTCAGATCTATCCTTTGCTTGCAATCATGAGTGATTTCGGTATGGCACCAACAGATGATGGCCTGACTCCTAATATTGGACGTACAGGCAATCTGGATGCTAAAACCTTTATCTTGGGGCAAGGGAAAGTTATGGGAAAAGAACGTATCCAAGAATTTTTCAATTGTGTTGGGAATCTAATTCTTGATGATGCTCCTATACTTTAAACTACTAGATCTTATGTAGATGCTATTTCAGCAGTAGTTCTGAAACTTGAAAGCAAATTTATCCACACTCATCCTACTTTGCAAAGATTGTTTTTTGAGCTTCCCGAAATAAAGAATCCTAGAGACAAAAAGTTGGCCACTCTCGTTCTCATGAACGAGTTTGACTACATAATTCGGGAAGCTAGGGAAATCTTTGATATTTATGGTATGAATCATGAAAAACCCGTGATAGACGAAATTCTTTACAATAGTGACTATGCACTAAGGCATTTGCTCGGGGATAATAAGATCTTTGATGAGAACCTTAAAAAGGAGGTCCCCGTTCTAGATATAATCCAACAAGTTTTTAATAATGTTAATCAACACTATTCTTGGATTGTAGCGGGAAATCAAAGGGGTTATGATGAAAATCAACTAAGGAATGCTAAAGTTTCCATGGATAATATGTTTTATGTTGTGTTTACAAAACCTCATGATAAAAATACCCCCAAGAAAATTAAGAAGAAGAAAGATGACAAAACTTAGATCCTTGCTTTATGCATAGCTAAGGGCGTAAAACTATAGCGCTTGTTGGGAGGCAACCGAATGAATAAACTTATTTTTGATTTTTGATTTCTGTTATTGAGTGTTAGCAAAATTATGCTAATGTTATGATTGTGTTTTTTGTGTTTTAATTAGTGTTTGTGCCAAGTAGAACCTATAGGATCTTCTTGGGTGATAGTTGTTTGATCTTGCTGAAAAATACAGAAACTTTGTGCTAACGAAATTAATTCTTATTTTTATTTAGAAAGAGATTTTGCCCTGATTCTTTTTGCAGAATATTAATATAAAAATTTCCCTGGTCTTACTATTTTGGTATAATCTTTGGAGTTCCAGAAGTATTCGTTTAAATCAGATTGCTACAGACTGTTCTATTTTGACAGATTCTGTTTTCTTTGTGTTGTGTGCTTGTTTTGATGGCTCTGTGGTTTTCTTTGATGAGTTTTTGCCATAGAAAATTTGGAATACAGTAGATATAATACAAAAACAAAATAATAATTGGTTTGATACAGCACTTATAGTAGTGGTTTATTTTTCTTACACTAACGGATCTCAAGAAGGTTTTGTTGAGTTTTGTGTGATTGAAGTTTTCAAGTTTTGGGTTATCTTACAATGGATGAAGGAACAAGGAGTAGAAGAGCCTAAGCTTGGGGATGCCCCGGCATCCCAAGCTATTATCCAAAAATGAGCAACCAACTAAGCTTGGGGATGCCCCCGAGTGGCATCCCCTCTTTCTTGTAACAACCATTGGTATTTTACTCGAAGCTATATTTTTATTCGTCACCTACAATGGATGAAGGAATAAGGAGTAGAAGAGCCTAAGCTTGGGGATGCCCCGGCATACCAAGCTATTATCCAAGAATGAGCAACCAACTAAGCTTGGGGATACCCCCGAGTGGCATCCCCGCTTTCTTCCAACAACTATCGGTATTTTACTCGAGGCTATATTTTTATTCGTCACATGATATATGTTTTGCTTGAAGCGTTTTGTATGATATGTGTCTTCGCTTGTTTTATTTTGTGTTTTAAGTCATCAATCCTTGCAGGACACACCTATTTGAGAGATCCATAATTATATCATGACTTGTTAGAATTGCTCTCTATGCTTCACTTAAATCTTTTATGAGCTAGGGCTTGTTCTAGTGCTGCACTTATATCTTTTTGAGCACGGTGTTCTTTGTTATTTTTGAAGAAATGCTCTCTTTCCTCACTTAGATTTATTTGAGAGTTAGTAAAATTTTGAAGAAATTCTCTTGCTTCACTTAAATTATTTTGAGAGAAAGAAAATTTGTTATGCTCATGATCTTCACTTATATTTGTTTGAGCTTATGAAAAGCAACACATGAAAATTGGTCCCAAAGTGATATATATACAAGAAGGATAAAGTAAGAAAATTTCATGAAGATCATGGGACAAAATAAACTTGATTCCTAGTAATAGTTTGGAGATATGATGATGTGATATGTGAGTTATGTTGATTAGTAATTATGCTCTAGTAAGAATATTGGTGTTAAGGTTTGTGATTCCCTATGCATGCGCGAAAGTCAATAACCATGCAACGAAAATTATATCCTACTTGTGGTGCATTATTCGGTGTTAATTATGCTTAATGCTTGCTTATGAGATTTTTCGTTTCTTGGTTGGTCGCTTCCCAATCATTTGCTAGCCTTCATTTTGCACTAAGTATGACCTCTACTTGTGCATCCAAAAATCCTTTAAACTAGTTTTGCCACATGAGTCCACTATATCTACCTATATGCGGTACTCTTTTGCCGTTCTAAGCAAATTTGCATGTGCCATCTCTAATTTTCAAAACAAAATTCTCTTTTGTTTGTTTGTTTGTTTCGCTCGCGGAACGGTTATGGGTGGCTAATATTTTCCATGCTAGATGTGTTATTCTCAAGATGAGTGTTTATTCACTTGTCATTGCACGAGAGTAAGGAAAGGTCTTAGGGATGCCCAGTCCCGAAATGCAAAAAAATATTTACTTTTTGTTGCCAAATAATAAATTCCTTGGAAAGTGTTGGTATGGAGGGCACCCGTGGATACGGCTAGCCATGGAAAGTGAAAGAATGGTGGAAAAGGAATAAACTTTATTTTCTGTTTGGGAACCACCTATGGCATATCTAGCATGGAAAGTGTTCGGAACTCTAAGTCTTTTTCGTTGGCGGGATGGATACTGTTGGGGATATGACTATTGGATATGACCCGCCCAGGAGGGGCCGGGTTATCCCAATGGCGATTCATAAACCAAGCCCATGAATATGTTGAAGATGGCGGTTCATGTAGTAGGCTTATTAAAGGGCCCGAAACCCAAAGGCGGTTTAAGGCCCGTAAGTATAAACCGCCATGTATATGTGACTTGTATTGTAAGGCATGTAAGATAAGTCACCGGGCCGGACACGTTTGTATGAGCCGGGCGAGACTCTGTAAGCCGCGGGGCAACCCGTGTATATAAGGGGATGACCCGGCAGCGGCTTAGGGCAAGAAACAACAGATCGAAAAGCCAGGCTAAGCGTATTTGCTCCCTGGTAATCGAAACCCCAGCAATACCACCTCAAACTGGATTAGGCTTTTACCTTCACCGCAAGGGGCCGAACCAGTATAAACTCTTCGTGTCCTTTGTCCCGTTTAACCCCTTTAAGCTAACCCCTCCGTGATGGCTCCACAACTAAGTCCTTCCTCTAGGACATCTGCCGTGACAATTCCACGATAGTTGGCGCCCACCTTGGGGCCTGCGCACGGTAGTTTTGAGTTCTTGAAGGGAAGCTTTGAAGGGATCAAGGGATACACAGTGGGCTGGATGACCAAGAGTCGTCGCGGCAAGCTCTACATCGATGATGCAGGATGGGGCCCCGAGGGCGGCTCAATTGAGTATGGGTACCGGGCCCCCTTCGTTGGAATCCATGTCTTCATCGGCAAGATCGGCGAACTGGGCCCTAAGCCGGCCATATGCACCGACATCATCGAGACGGCTCAGCGTGCACGAACCGCCCGGGTTCAGCCCACCGTGAAGCGTGCCTTTGTTGGATTTATCCACGGGGCTGAATTGGAAGGCTCTGTGTCTGGCGGTGAGACGACCATCTATTCTGATAGTGAATCGTCCACGGGCGATACTGACTCAATGTATCAACTGCAAGACGGACGGCTTGGGGGCTGTTCCGATGGCGACAGTATTCCGGACCCCCATGAGCCGCCAAACAGGGTGGCGATCTTCATAGCTGGCACCCAGCCGGTTCTCGCCTCTCGGCTCGACAGCCGCGGCGGCTATGACTTTCAGCGCTGCGACGACAATGGCAACAGGTGTTGGCAGATCAGCACGCCCACCGGCTCAAGTTTTAACAGATCTGTTGGAGGATCTGACAACTCTGATGGGGGTGGAGGTAACCTCGGACAACCAGGAATAGCATAAGGTGGATGTGGCTAAGCTGCATGATGAGATAGCGCAAGCCAAGGTTGAGCTGGCAGCGGAAAATGCTAGGATGACCGCAGAGCGGGCCGTTTTAAACGCCCAAGCATAGCGGATTCATATCAGATCACGTTTAATCAGAACGCTTCAAATGAAGTCTTGAGGAGAAAACACCAGAGTCGTCTGCCCTTGGTTTATGAATAGAAAAACCTCTTCAACACACCTGGAGCGAGGGCGAGTAACCCGCTGGTGGTAAATCAGATGATTGAAACGCTAGGGGGTGGAGCGCCGGTTCAGCCACCTCAGCATGTGGTGATGCCGCCAAGTCATTATTCCAACCCTTTGGACAATATGATTGTTGCAGCTACACGATTGGCGGCTTTGCCAGTCGAGGGCGAGACTCCGACGACGGTTGAAACCTGAAGAGCAAGGGAACTTCTTCAAACAACGCTGGTGCAGCAGTAGGCTTATTCTTATAGTCGTGATCGGATTCATTCAACCCCTCGTCCAAGCCGGTGCTACAGCAGGCTCATTGACTCGCCAACAGTTTCAAGTACTGAGCAGTGTCGTAACCAGCCTTGTGGGCATGACCCGGCGCGCAATGGTGCCAATGCGTGGAATTTGGTGGATCAGGGCAGAGTGCGTCGGGAGGCCGAGCTGGCGGCTCAGCTGGCGGCTCATCAATGTTGGGATCTACGGTAGGGTGCGTAGACTGCAAATTAAAATTTTCCTACGCGCAGAACATCCAGGAACATGCTACTGGAGATGGATCACAGTTCGTTACCACTAGACACGCAGTGCCGTGCAGCGGAAGAAGAGTTGGGGCAGCACGTCTGCGTGGATCGTCTCCTCCTTGTCCTATCTTCCTCAAACAACCGGTCCTCCGATCCCACGTACATGTTCGCCGGAGCGGCGCAAGTGCACCGCCTCTAACGGTATCCGCGCGTGCAGGAGGAACACCGTGCGGCATAATGCTAGGTCCGATCACACAGTCGGCGGCGAGTGGAGGTAGCTATTCGCAACACATGCAAACCCTACTTGCAGCGCCGAAGCGATCAACCACATGAGTGTGCCGCACCTCCACTTTATATAGGCATCCGTCGCGGGCTCAACACTTGGGCCTCGCACGGACCCTAAAGCCCAAAGTCTACTCGGTCACGTTCCTAGTCCAGTTCGGATCACATCCGAGCAAAGGTCCTCACGAACCGACGTCGAGGTTCCTTCCCTTGCCGCCGACCCCTTAGGTTCAAGTCGGCTTGGTCACGCTTCGGATCACCTCCGACCTGCATGGTTGGTAGCGCCTCTAGCAAGGCGTGTCGACCACTAAGAAGACTATGAAGCTGGTTAGGCTAACCTGCATAACGTGTCACACGGTGACGCCCTCGATTCAATCGTACACTAATCATGCACGCAAATGTGTACAATCAAGATCAAGGACTCACGGAAGATATCACAACACAACTCTACAAATAAAATAAGTCATACAAGCATCATAATACAAGCCAGGGCCTCGAGGGCTCGAATACAAGTGCTCGATCATAGACGAGTCAGTGGAAGCAACAATATCTGAGTACGACATAAGTTAAACAAGGTGCCATAAGATGGCTAGCACAAACCGGGATACAGATCGAAGAGGAGCAGGCCTCCCCGCTCGATCCGCCTAGGTCACTCCCGGTCGCTGCCGGCCGGGCTGCACGCAGTAGTAGGCGCCTCCAGTAGTAGTAGTCGCCATAGGCGGCGCGCTCGCCCTGGCTCCATCGTCCGATTGCAGCAATCGAGTAGAGATAGGGAAAAGGGGAACAAGGCAACCGTGAGTACTCATCCAAAGTACTGCAAGCAAGGAACTACACTACATATGCATGGATATATGTGTAAAGGGCCATATCGAGGGCTGAACTGCGAATGCCGTAATAAGAGGGGATAGCTAGTCTTAACGAAGACTACGCTTCGACACCGGTCTTGCAATGCATGTAAGAGGACAACGAAGTCCTCCAAGTAACTTCATATAGCAATAATCCTACCCGCAATCCCTGCTCATATCCCGAGCGAGAGCGATCACCGTTGTATCCGCACTTGGAAGGGTGTGTTTTAACAAGTATCCGGTTCTAGTTGTCATAAGCTCAAGGTACAACTCCAAGTCGGCTCACATCAAGATCACGGCTATCCGAATAGATTAACTTCACTGCAGGGTGCACCATCTTACCCAAAGACGCTTGATCCCATTTGGCGGACACACTTTCCGGGTCATGCCCGCCGCAGAAGATCAACACGCCGCAGCCCCACCTAGGCACAACAGAGGCCAACACGCCGGTCTAAACCTAAGCCAGCAGGGTCCGGGCCCATCGCCTCGAAAGCACACCTGCACGCTATGTGACGCGCCGAAGCGCACCTAGCCCATCGGCGCTCCAGTCCAATCCGCGCGCCGCCTCGTCACGACGTCTGAAGTATTTCGCCGATACCACGACGCCGGATACCCATAACTACTCCCGCGAGATGGTTAGTGCGATAAGCTCAGAGCCAACCCAGATCAAATACCAAGACCTCGTTAAGCGTGTTAAGTAACCGCGAACGCCGAACAGGCCAGCCCACCTCTCTCCTAGGCGGTCTCAACCTGCCCTATCGCCCGCCACAAAGTAACAATGGGGCCGTTGGGAACCCAGCCCACCTCTACCGGGATGGAGCCACCCGTCCTTTCAAATTTCCATCTCCTAACAGTACCACGTAATGTAAATAGTGTAAGGTATATAGTATATACCCGTGATCAACTCCCGAGTGATCACGGCCCGATAGTATAGCACGCGCATTTGACAAGTATGAAGGGCCACAGATGAATGTACTAGCATCCTATACTAAGCATATAGGATTGCGTGTAAGGTAACAATGAAGTTACAAGGACAAAGCTATGCAAAGAAGATAGGAGTAATCGAAAACAGTAATATGCTACACTACTCTAATGCAAGCAGATAGAGAAGAGTAGGCGATATCCGTGATCAAGGGGGCTTGCCCGGCTGCTCTGCAAGAGAGAGGGGTCGCCGGTGACGTAGTCGATCACAGGACATCAACATCGGTCTCGGGTCTACCGGAGAGAAGAGGGGAAGAAACAGTAAATACATAGCGAGCAAGTGCATAACAGACAATGATGAGCTAGACGTGTTCTAACGTAGTACTAGGCGACATCTTGGCGAAGGGGAAACATCCGGAAAGTTTTCCTGCCCGGACGTCTGTCGATGATGAACCGAGAGGAAAGTTTGCAGGTTCGATAGGTTAGGAGTGTGTGGTGGATGAACGGTCTGCGATCCGGATTCGCCTCGCTGCTCGAGCAACTTTCATGTACAAAGTTTTCCCATCCGAAGTTACGGTTTATTTAATACTAATTTATAAAGATTTAATCATTTTCTAGTTTTTCCGAATTTAATTTAATTCAAATTAAATAGCTGAATGCTAGGTGCACCAGCTCTGCTGCATACGTAAGTGTACCGTAGGTCGACAGTGGGTCGGGGTCCTTGTTGACCACCAACGTTGATCGTCAATGTGTGGGGCCCCTGTCATTGGTCGTTACATTAACTAACTAGTTAATTTGGTCTAATTAGGCATTTAAGCTAATTACTTCAATTAGTTTAATTAACCAAATTAATTAAGTATTTAATTAATTATATTGATTAATTATTTATATATTTTTTTAAATTCTTTTTTTTTTCTCTAAATGTTTCAGGGGCGTGGGGCCCCTTTGACAGTGGCCCAGGGGGGCTAGCGGTCGTCTGGGCGCCGTTACTGACGAACCCAGTTGGCCCCGAACGCCGGCGGCGGCTAAGGGCGCCGAGGCAGCCACAGTGGAGCAGGAGAGCAGCGCGCCAAGCGCGGGCGCCAAAGACGCTGGCGTTGAGCCCGCTGGCTGCGACCGGGCGGAGATGGGGAGGCCCATGCTAGACAGGCGGAGGTTGTGGTGATGCCGACGGCGCATGAAAGCGTGTCGTAGGGGGAAGCGCAGGTGGCAGCGGTGAGCGCGCGGCAAAGGGCTGCTGCGCAAGAGAGAGAGAGGAGGAGGGCCTCAGGGGGGTTGTAGGGATTCGGGCAATGGGGGACGAGGAGGTGGTCGAGGTGGCGTCCGCGGGCAGGCGTGGCGACGCCGGTGAAGACGGTGGGGCGGCTCCGCGAGGTGGCGCTGTGGGGAGGACGGAGGCCAAGGGGATGAGGCGAGGCGACGCAAAGGCCGACGGCGAGGAGTCGGGGCGACGGGAGGAGATGAGGAGGCGGCCGGGGGGGTAGATCGACGAGGTGGAGGCGGCGGCGCCCCGAGGTGGCGGGGAAGGCGCGGTCGCGGGGAGAGGCAGCGGGGGACGGGCACCTGGGGCAAGGCTGGCCGAGCGAGGAGCGGGAGGAGGGGGATCGGGCGGCGGCGGGTGGGGCCTCGCCGATCCAGATCCCGAATCGGGAGGGGGGGAAAGAGGAGCGAGGATAGGGTTTGATCGGTGGGGGGGTTGGTAATGGGAGTGTGGGGTGGCCGGTGGGCAGTGGGCCGGCCTGGTAGGTCACTGGTGGGCCGTGGGCCCAAAGGGGGGTGTCCTTTTTCATTTATCGCTTTTGTTTTACTTTACTTTTTTCACTTTTTCTGCTTTTCTAATTTCCAATATACCTTAGTTTTTGTAAAATATCAAAGTTGTACCTAATTTAGTATATGTACATATGCCACAACCACATTTAACTTGGCACATAAAGTAAAATAGTTTATGATGCTTTATTATTTAAAAAAAGCTTTTAAATAATTCCTTTGCTACTGCTTTTGTTCATTTTAGAGTATTTAAATATTTTATAAAAGTGTGATCTCTCCATCACAATTACCTATGCATTATTTGGTTCAATCCAACATTTAAATTTTAATATTTGAAAACTTTTATTGTTTGCTCGACTTTGAATTTGAAATTGAACCGGTTTTTGAACTAACCCGAGATTAACTACCGTGACAAAGGTGACGTGGCATCATTAGTGGGGATTATCGTAGCTTAATTACCCAAGGCCACAATTCTCCTCCATTACAAGAAATCTCGTCCCGAGATTTAAGAGGGAGTAAGGGGAATGTCCGTTACGAAATTCTAACGGATCTCCTCAAGAAGTTAATCCTTTCGTTGATGTCTTCAATCCTTTATTCCGATGCATCATGATAATGGTCATCATTTCTTCGGAACTCCATCGTATTTACGAAAGATAAGGGCAGCTCACTACGACATAATGCTTTTAAGGGAAACAACTGGGCTAACCCATGAATTAGTATAAGATTATCTCTCGAGTTGAACATATGAAATACCTCGAGAGTAAGGTACGAAGGTACCATAATAGGCTCCAAGCGGTAGGTAGCGGCTCAAGCCCCAACCAGAGTGAGGAAGGGGTTCGAGTAGCGAGAGTAAGTATCGCGTCGATACCGAATAGATCACTATGACGGTGGCCCGTGAATTACATACGAGGCCACGTCGCGAGGAATAACTTTGGAAATCGGGGTGTACAGTGACGGTCGTGGTTTCGATCCTGTGACTGTGGGTTATGGCCCCACCATGTGGTTAAAAGTAGAAGGTTGTTGACATCCTGCACGATCATGTAAGCAAGGCAAGTCAAAGGAGAGTCCGAGGGTCATGTCGGCAACAACATAGGTACCAAGGGCGAGGGACGAAGAGAACCATTTTCCCTTTCGTTGAACGAGGCGGACCAATAGGCAAGGTTCTCGCCCATCGATGGTTACCTAATGTCATCATCAATAGTAATAGGGTCTTACTTACAGAGTGGTACGACGAGGTGCTTACTTAGCTGGGATTATCACTGCTTAGATTATATATATCCCAAGGATGGTCAAACAGACCCATGGAAAGGAAAATGTGATCATTAGGTTAAATGAAACAATGGAAAGGAAAATGTGTTTAAACACATATTTTCGGGGTATATCCTTCCCAAGGATAAGCGAGCATGATATCCATGACAGGATATAATGTAGAAAACCCTTTAGGTAAGGGAGAGAAATTTCATGACATTACCCATACAACGGTGTTCGGATAATTGATCAAGAAACATTTAGCATTGGGCTTCAATGTTCTTGTTGAAAATCAAAGTATCACGTACATGCTTCGAGATAGCATTGACATGGCCTTCGTGAAGATCAGACTTTGAATCACGAAGGATCCATCAGAATAACTTGTAGAATCAGATTACAATTCCCTCATGGATGAACGGATAACCTTGCTGAAAAGGAAACTATAATGATAGGTCCTCCAAATTAAAAGCTAGGCAGACATCATGCTACCGGGTCATCAAAGTATCAACATCATAACTCTTGAAAGTTGTCCCAACCATCATATCTGACCGAGATTCAGATCCGATTGGTGTCAGGATACCTCAGACTTAGGATACCTGAGAATAAAAGGTGCAACACAAGTTGACGAGATGACATTGTAAGATTCTCGGGGAAACGAACTATGAAGTGATTTCCGTTAACAAGAGTCCATCATTAACCCAAGGAGAGGGCAAGGAGGTGTCTGGTGAACTCAACGGCAATTCACCGAGATTCCCAAAAGATAGACTCCCACATTTAAGTGAACAAGGAGATAACATTTGTCGGATCAAATGATATGAGGAAGTATGCTCGAGGAAAACATACACAAGTAAACATTGGTTGAAAGGTGCGCCTGATGGGTTGGGTTGCACGACCAATGTCAGAATGGTGATTCAATAATCGATAGTCTAAGAATTTCACATCAAAGCAAGAGGCTTGCTAAAAGGGTAGAATTCAAACAGCACCGTTCACTTGTTGGTACACCGGTTGGAAGCAACACGGGACCAAGAAAGAATGGTGATGGTGAGAAGCATCTCAATACCAAGAATTTCTTAAGAGGTGGAGCAGTCCTCACAACATCCTTGATATTAACAGATGGTAATACTCCAAGGTAAAGAAGAACAAATGCTGGATAGCGAGGGATCTCAAGGTTTACACAAAACACGAACAACTTGTGTTGAACGGAAGGCAATAAAGTGGTCGATGAGAACAGGAATCATCGAGGGGAAGGATGGTATTACCCATCATGAATTCAATTGAATTCTGGAAGAGCTCATAAGGTTGATGATCATCACGACACAATTGTCGAGGGATTTCATGCAGATGTAATCAATCGCGACGACATCAAGTCAAAGGAATGATGAAGCAAGAGGTTATTGGAACCATAGCTATTCGACACAAACTCGAGATCAAGTTTGTTGTTCAAGATGGAACGATAAGATAAGGAAATCGACGTAAGCTTAGCTCAATCGTCGAAAGTTGTGCTCCGGGATAAGGACCGGTAGCACGCTTAAAACTCGCACGACAAGGATATAGTCAAACAGGCTAGGAATGGCGGATCGGTTACAAATTCATACTTAAAGAAGATTATCAAGTGTCGCTGAACCGTAATGCGACTCGGTTCGCTTATCGGTGTCTTTGAGTGTTTAATAACTCGTGAGCCCGTGAAAAATTGGAATCAGTGGGAAGGTAGCACTTGATGAAGAACTCATAAGAAGTTATGTGTTCCATGATAATCTCGAGATACCGTGGGGTAATACTCGATGACATATCAAAGTAGAGGTTGGACGGGGTATTGCTCTCTGTAAGACAAGTGCTAAAACTTGCACGAGAAATGGTATTTAAAAGAGAACATGGTCGGAACCACGATTGCAAAAGACCAGATCCCGATATAAGATGAACTTATACCAAAGGAATAATTAATTTAAGAGAAGCTTTAGTGACAAGATCTACGTCGTGTCCATGGGCATGAACACAAGTTCAAGGTCGACTCCCACTTCTCCAATGCATAACCTTTCATTCACTTCTCACTTTGATAAAGGCATTAGGGTTGAAAGTTTTACCTGGTGAAATACCAGATGAGTATGACTTGTGAAAACTTCCGAGTTCACACATATAAAGGAAGTCATGGGTTCAACCCATCATGGCACCTTAGGAACGTATACCATCAACTTCAGGGGTAAATAACTCAAGCTCGGAGGTAGAGCATGGTTGACAAAGCAGAGGATACAATTTACCAAAGGCATTATGTATCAGAGGAAAGGCTCACAAGGTTATTGAATATGAAGGGCGCTGACAGATAAAATCCAACAATGGACCTGATGGCCCACAAGGGGTCTGACGTGAGCATCAGTACTTAACTAGAGGAAGAAGAATGCAAGGAGATCAGATTATAGAAACAACTGACTAACTCAATTGTCAAATGCAAAGGAATTATGATTCCCAAAACAAGGGATCAGAAGCAATGCTCTGATTAGGGGTGGATAAGTTGAATAGCCTTAGGGTACAATCAAAGACAATGAGATTGGTCGAGAACCAATTCCAGTTAAAAGAACGGCAGCTCAGTAGGAAAAGTAATTTATAAGGATCAATGATGATTATGGTATTCAGAAATATATTGAGTCAACAGACTCAAAATGATAATGACAAGGAATGTCAATATGTCTAACGGACTTATGGGATTAACCATAATGCAATCAAGCAAGAATTTCAAGAGCCAAAGGCTCCAGAGGATTTTCGGAAGATCGAATAGTATTTTGAAGACTTTTGTGAAACACATGAACAACTGGGGATGAGCGGATACTCGACAAGTGCGAGGATTTATTTGAAGGGGTATTCATGTGGCAAAGAACTGCTAGGCAATAGGCACAAAGTATTCTCGGAACAATAGAGAAAACTTCGGGGTATCTTGTAATAACAAGATCAATGGGGGATGATCGTATGAATGGCAAGTGTAAGTAGTTATCCATACGGATTTATCGGTGGCGTGAATAGCAAAAGTGATGGGCACAAAGTCTCGAGAGATCATCGAGAGTATCTCCTAATCTTCCGATTAGCGTATTTATCATCTCAAGTGAGGGCTCTCCGGAGAAAGTACTTGCGAGAACCTAAAGTTAGTTTTGTTTTTAGCAAATTCATTTAACCCGAATAGAAGAGAGTTCGTAATCCCGAGTAAAGATCGAGGAGTAAAAGATCCTAATACCACCCAATGGCGACGTGGGCCGTGGGCACAGCACCATGTTAGTAAAAGTTTTGTAAAGTCTAGACTCGACTTCGGCCAAGGAGTGTGGAAGGGAGATTCCTACAGGCAGTCGGCTCTGATACCAACTTGTGATGCCCTCAATTCAATCGTACACTAATCATGCACGCAAATGTGTACGATCAAGATCAAGGACTCACGGGAAGATATCACAACACAACTCTACAAATAAAATAAGTCATACAAGCATCATAATACAAGCCGGGGCCTCGAGGGCTCGAATACAAGTGCTCGATCATAGACGAGTCAGTGGAAGCAACAATATCTGAGTACGACATAAGTTAAACAAGGTGCCATAAGATGGCTAGCACAAACCGGGATACTGATCGAAGAGGAGCAGGCCTCCCGCCTGGATCCGCCTAGGTCACTCCCGGTCGTCGCTGGCGGGCTGCACGCAGTAGTAGGCGCCTCGCAGTAGTAGTCGCCATAGGCGGCGGCGCCTCGCTCGGGCTCCATCGTCTGATTGCAGCAATCGAGTAGAGATAGGGGAAAAGGGGGAACAAGGCAACCGTGAGTACTCATCCAAAGTACTCGCAAGCAAGGAACTACACTACATATGCATGGATATATGTGTAAAGGGCCATATCAATGGGCTGAACTGCAGAATGCCAGAATAAGAGGGGGATAGCTAGTCTTAACGAAGACTACGCTTCTGGACACCGGTCTTGCAATGCATGTAAGAGGACAACGAAGTCCTCCAAGTAACTTCATATAGCAATAATCCTACCCGGCAATCCCCTGCTCATATCCCTGAGCGAGAGCGACCACCGGTTGTATCTGGCACTTGGAAGGGTGTGTTTTAACAAGTATCTGGTTCTAGTTGTCATAAGCTCAAGGTACAACTCCAAGTCGTCCTGTTATCAAGATCACGGCTATCCGAATAGATTAACTTCCGCAGGGTGCACCATCTTACCCAACACGCTTGATCCCATTTGACCGGACACACTTTCCGGGTCATGCCCGCCAGCGGAAGATCAACACGCCGCAGCCCCACCTAGGCACAACAGAGAGGCCAACACGCCGGTCTAAACCTAAGCGCCAGGGTCCGGGCCCATCGCCTCGAAAGCACACCCGCACGCTATGCGACGCTGGCCGAAGCAGACCTAGCCCATCAGCGTTCCAGTCCAATCCGCGCGTGCCGCTCCGTCGTGACGTCTGAAGCATTTCGGTGATACCACGACGCCGGATACCCATAACTACTCCCGCGTAGATGGTTAGTGCGATAAGCTCGTAGCCAACCCAGATCAAATACCAAGACCTCGTTAAGCGTGTTAAGTAACCGCTGAACGCCGAACAGGCCAGGCCCACCTCTCTCCTAGGCGGTCTCAACCTGCCTGTCGCTCCGCCACAAAGTAACAATCGGGGCCGTCGGGAACCCAGGCCCACCTCTACCGGGATGGAGCCACCCGTCCTTTCAAATTTCCCCATCTCCTAACAGTACCACGGTAATGTAAATAGTGTAAGGTATATAGTATATACCGTGATCAACTCCCGAGTGATCACGGCCCGATAGTATAGCACAGCAGACGGACAAGTATGAAGGGCCACAGATGAATGTACTAGCATCCTATACTAAGCATATAGGATTGCGTAAAGGTAACAATGGTTACAAGGACAAAGCTATGCAAGAATAGGAGTAATCGAAAACAGTAACATGCTACACTACTCTAATGCAAGCAGATAGAGAAGAGTAGGCGATATCCGTGATCAAGGGGGCTTGCCTGTTGCTCACGGCAAGAGAGAGGGGTCGCCGGTGACGTAGTCGATCACAGGACATCAACATCGGTCTCGGGTCTACCGGAGAGAAGAGGGGAAGAAACAGTAAATACATAGCAGAGCAAGTGCATAACAGGACAATGATGAGCTAGACGTGTTCTAACGTAGTACTAGGCGACTTGGCGAAGGGGAAACATCCGGAAAGTTTTCCGGTTCCCGACGTCTGTCGAGACGATGATGAACCGGAGAGGAAAGTTTGCAGGTTCGATAGGTTAGGAGTGTGTGGTGGACGAACGGCTGCGTGTCCGGATTCGCCTCGTCGTTCGAGCAACTTTCATGTACAAAGTTTTCCCATCCGAAAGTTACGGTTTATTTAATACTAATTTATAAAGATTTAATCATTTTCTAGTTTTTCTGAATTTAATTTAATTCGAAATTAAATAGCTAAATGCTAGGTGCACCCAGCTCTGCGTACGTATGTACCGTAGGTCGACAGTGGGTCGGGGTCTCGCTGACCACCAATGTTTGATCGTCAATGAGGTGAAATCTGTCATTGGTCATTACATTAACTAACTAGTTAATTTAGTCTAATTAGGCATTTAAGCTAATTACTTTAATTAGTTTAATTAACCAAATTAATTAAGTATTTAATTAATTATATTGATTAATTATTTATATATTTTTTTTTAATTCTTTTTTTATTCTCTAAATGTTTCAGGGCGTGGGGCCTTTTGACAAAGGGCCTGTGGGGGCTAGCGGTCGTCTTGGGCGCCGGATTACGGACGCAACCCTGTTGGTTCTCAACGCCGCCAGTGCGGCCAAGGGTCGCCGGCCGCCACGGGAGGCAGAGGGGAGAGCAGCGCATATGCATGGCGCCAAGACGCCGGCGTTGAGCCCCAGGCTGCATGACCCAGGCGGAGATGGGGAGGCCCGCGGCTAGACAGGCGGAGGTTGTGGTGATGCCGTGGCGTGTGCGAGGGGAAACGCAGCGTGGTGGCAGCGGAGCGGCCAAAGCTGGGCTGCTGGGAAGAGAGGAGGAGGGGCCTCACGGGGGGTTGTAGGGATTCGGCAGCGGGGGGACGAGGAGGTGGTCGAGGTGGCGTCCGACGCAGGGCAGGCGGGCGTGGCGACGCCGTGAAGACGGTGGGGCGGCTCGGCGAGGTGGCGTCGTGGGGAGGACGGAGGCCAAGGGATGAGGCGAGGCGGCGGCAAAGGCCGACGGCAGCGGAGTCGAAGGGGCGAGGGAGGAGATGAGGAGGCGGCCGTGGGTAGATCGACGAGGTGGAGGCGGCGGCGTCCCGCGAGGTGGCGGGTAAGGCGCGATCGCGGGAGAGGCAGCGAGGACGGGCACCACTGCATGGGCGCTGCGTCGATTCGAGCAAGGAGGCGGGAGGAGGGGATCGGGCGGCGGCGGGTCGGGCCTCGCCGATCCAGATCCCGAATCGGGAGGGGGGGGGGAAAGAGGAGCGAGGGGATAGGGTTTCGGTCGGTGGGGGGGGGGGGGTTGGTAATGGGGAGTGTGGGGTGGCCGGCTGGGCAGTGGGCGGGTGGTAGGTCACTGGCTGGGCAGGTGGCCCAGTGGGGGTGTCCTTTTCTGCTTATACCTTTTGTTTTACTTTATTTCTTTTCCCTTTTTCTGTTTTCTCTAATTTCCAATATACCTTAGTTTTTGTAAAATATCAAAGTTGTACCTAATTTAGTATATGTACATATGCCACAACCACATTTAACTTGGCACATAAAGTAAAATAGTTTGCGATGCTTTATTATTTAAAAAAAAGCTTTTAAATAATTCCTTTGCTACTGTTTTGTTCATTTTAGAGTATTTAAATATTTTATAAAAGTGTGATCTCTCCATCACAATTACCTATGCATTATTTGGTTCAGTCCGAACATTTAAATTTTAATATTTGAAAACTTTTATTGTTTGCTCGACTTTGAATTTGAAATTCGAACCGGTTTTTGAACTAACCCGAGATTAACTACCGTGACAAAGGTGACGTGGCATCATTAGTGGGGATTACTGTAGCTTAATTACCCGGGCGTCACACACACTTCTTTTCCCTTTGCCACACGATATATGTTGTTGGGATCAAGGCGAGACTGTCATCCATGTGCTAGCCCGACCTCTTTCTCGTTCTAGTGATGCCGACCACAATCCGGATTATCTCATAATCCTTGTCGCATGGCCATGCTTATCCTGGTCGGATCACAAGAGGGGCCCAAAGTATATCTCTCCTGTTCGGAGGGGCAAATCCCATCTTGCTCGACCATGTCTTGCAGCATGGGACTGGACAAACCCGAAACCTACCTTTGTAACTACCCAGTCACGGAGTAGCGTTTGGTCAGCCAAAGCAAGTCTGTCACCATCCCGAGTACATGCGTCAGCTCAGGTCTTAGGACATAGAACATATGTTGCACTAGAGACTCACAGATGACATATCGCTGCGTCTCATAGTTGGGTCTGTCCGACTCGGACCTTATCTCGACTCAGATCCGACTACGTCGAATCCGACCAGACCTTTCCAAGTCCATATTATCCGGTTAGCATCCAATGCTCCATAGCTAGTGAGACCAAGCCATCGACCGTGTCATATGCTAGTCTAGACAGTTGCGCGTCTACACAGCCCTTTCGACTAGGGACCTTTTAGGACAGTCATCATACAATGCATAGTCCCACAAACAAGTCACGTACTTGCTGATACACATCATTGATAATGTCCAAGGACTATCTTTATACATAAACACATAGGAAATATCATCATACATGATTGCATCTAGGGCATATCTCCAACAATCAACATGCGCCGGTTTACCCGACGGCTTCAGTGGAGGCAGGTGTGACTTCTAGAGCTTGGGGTGTGCCGTGTTTAACGGTAGCTCTGCGAAACGAGTGTTTTTTCAAGGACTTCAAGGGCCCTCGTAAGGTGCCTAACTACACAGCAGATCAGCCCCCTGAGGCTTGGGTGGAGAGTTATGAGATGGCTATGGAGATGCTGGATGTTAGTGAGGCAGCATATGTTAAGTATTTCACCATGATGCTGGAAGGAACGGCTCGTACCTGGTTGAAAGGGCTACCTGCCAACTCCATTGGGTCATGAGCAGAGCTAAAGGCCCGTTTTATCCAAAATTTCAAAGGTACGTGCAAGCAGCCTATGTCAATCGTGGATTTGGTTTCTTGTGTCCAAGATGAGGGTGAATCGATGACCAGCTGGGTGCGCCGGGTCTCGACTATCATACATTCTTCAGATAATATCAACGTCGGCTCAGCGGTTTTAATGTTGGAGAAAAATTGTCGTTTCCTTCCACTCAAGCAGAAGCTTGGGCGGCTTAAACATCATTGCAGTGACATGGGGGAGCTCATGGCGGCTCTTGTCAAGTATGCCGACTCTGATAGTACCAAGGACCCCGACTCTAAGGATGAAAGATCGGGAAAGGGAAAGAAGAGTAGTGGTATGAGGGGACAACAACACAACCCGGCCAATCAGGGCGGTAATGGTAAGCGCAAAGCTGATGATTTCGTGGCTAACACCGGTGCACGGTTTTATAACCAGCGTCTTAAGTGGATGCCAGCTCAAGGGACAAAATTTGACCTTGAAGCGATAATGAATCGGCCATGTCCGAAGCACGGAACACAGGAGAAGCCGTCTACCCATCCGTGGAAGGATTGCAGCATTATGAGACAATTCAGGGAGTCTTTCCAACACAACCATGGTCCGAATGGCGGTTCAGGGTCCGACCCTCATGGCCCGGGTAATGGTGGCGGCGGCTCAAATTCCGGGTTTCACGGCCAAGGCAATCAAGGTGGTTACAACTAGCAGAATAATCAGGGGAATCATCAGCAACAACAGTCTGGTTATCAGAGCAACCCGAAGAAATTGAATAGTGGACAATACCACGTCTTCACCACTAGCTTATGTAAGCGGGATCAGAAGCTTTATAAGAGGGCAGTGAATGCTGTTGAGCCGGCAGTACCATGTTACTTGTGATGGTCGGAGCAGCCTATAGTATGGAGCCGTGAGGATCACCCGCCCCGGGTTGACAATCCGGGTCACCTGGCTCTAGGTAAAGTATGTCAGTTTGGAGCCAAGTAAGGTTATTATGTCATTTTCGAGGAAAATAAGCTAAGTCTATGCCATTTTGGAGCTAAACCTAGGTTATTATGCCATTTTTACCCAAGTGAGCTAATTATGTCATAAATGAACTAGCTAAGCTAAGTATAGATCATTATTGAGCTATCCTTGATAGTTATGCCATTTTTTAGCTAACTAAGCATAGCAAGTCATTTTGGAGGAAAAAATGCTAAGTATAGGTCATTTTATAGCTATCCTAGGTTAAATATGTAATTTTGGACCTAAGTAAGGTTATTATGTCATTTTCGAGGAAAATAAGCTAAGTATAGGTCATTTTGGAGCTAAACCAAGGTTATTATGCCATTTTTTTTACCTAAGTAAGCTAATTATGTCATAAATGAACTAGGTAAGGTAAGTATAGATCATTATTGAGTTATCCTTGGTAGTTATGCCTGTTTTTACCTAACTAAGCATATTAAGTCATTTAGGAGGAAAAAATGCTAAGTGTAGGTCATCTTATAGCTATCCTAGGTAAAGTATGTCAGTTTGGAGCTAAGTGAAGGACCAGCCGGGTGTGCGCTACTGCCAGACGGAGAAGGACCGGTCAGGGTTGCGCAATTGCGAGACGAAGAAGGATCGGTCGATGCTTGTCGGGAGGCATGCTGCACCAAAGATCATTTGCAATGTCTTGTTAGCATAATGCAACTGAAATGTGAATACTAGTAACTAATGAAACTCACCGTGTCCACTATACCAATCTGGGGCATCGGCGGAGGGGTCTGACTGTTTTTCTCGCACACGGACTGCACATTTTGTTTTCACGAGTCAGTCATATTAGTTAGTAATGAAACGAACATTACATGCATGATTTGGCTAATATGCAGGAGAAACTTACCACGAGGAGCTCGTATAGGGCCCGGTGACCCGTGTCGTTCTGGTTCCTCTCCTCCTCCAGCATCCTAGCCGTCCTCTCCTCCAACTCCTTCTCCCTCTGCGCCGCCTGCCTGTTTGCCTCCTCTAGAAGCTCCTGGGCCCTAGCCTCGACGGCGAGCTCCATTGGCCGTGGACGAGGACTCATCTTAGGAAGAGAGCTTGTCTGGCGCTTCTTGATCTCTTGGGGAGTTCTAGGACACTGTATCAGTCCATCCCCAATGGCTGCCGAGCCATGTTTCCTCCCTTCACCAAATAGCATCACGAGCTTTGGATCAAGATATTAGCCATGTTCTAACTGATTAGACCAAGATATTAGCCATGTTCTCTAATTAATTACAGGACATTTCTTTCTTATGATGATATACTCATTTTGGGTGTACTCCAGATACCGTCGAATGTTGTTCCGAGGAAACAAATTAAAGTAAAGGGATTCTTTATTTGTGTGAAGTCAAATTGAAATGAATGTTTTTTCTTCAGAAAGATAAATATCACAGCATTGGCAAGTCCCAACAAGCAGGAGCTAGGTGCTTAAGATCACCCTACCACTAATTATTAGCCATTAGCTATGTTTGAGTGGAGTGAAATTCCTTGTTAGTGGGAAGCACCCTTTGGGTCCCTCCATTGTACAGCCTCACTTTTATGGGTTTAATCACCACCTCCCCTTTATGCAAAATTCTACCTTTCCTAGTTGCTACCTGTCCATGCCCATGGTCAAAAAATTCTAGAAACCATTAGCAAACTAATTGACAAATGATGACTAAACCTGCCTTTTCTTTTTCTTTTCTGATTTTCAAGAAACAAAAGAAAATGGATGCATATGCATCGTAATCCTAATCATTTACATGGTTGTTTTCTAGGAGTAGTAATTAGTAAAACTAAAACTAGATATGGTAATTATATACTTCTATTCTACTAGGACTAGGAGAGCAACCCGATAACAACTGTGTCCATCCTAGCACATGTTTTCAGGAGTTTTTACTCGACACGGCACTCCAAGTAGCATGCAAGAAAATATCTCGCAAAAATAAAGCCTTCTCTGAACCGAACTGTCTATATCATCCAGTACAACAGGAATTGCAGAGGGTCTCGTTATTTTTAGTTTTTTCATCACTGGTTAACAAAACTAACCTAACTAACTTACAAACTAATTAACCTAACTAACCTAGAAACTAACCTAACTAACCTAGTTTAAAGATAACTAACCTAACTAAACTAGAAAATCAAACTAACCTAGAAAATCAATCTAACCTAAGTAACAGTATTAACTAACCTAATTAGTAGCAGTAGAAAAAAAAGAAACTAACATTACTAACTAACCTAATTACTAGCAGTAAAAAAAGAAAAAAAACAAGGGGGGAGCTCACCGGAGTGGGTTGGCGGGGCACCGGGGCGGCGGGGTCTCGGGGCGGCTAGGGCGTCAAGACGGCGGGGAGCCTGGTTGTCGAGGCAGCGAGGGCGTCGGGGGTGGGGGGCGGGTGGCGCGGGCGGCGAGGTCGTCGAGGTGGCGTGGCGGCGAGGCGCTGGGTGGCGTGGCGTGGGCGTCGGCGCTTGGGCGTGGGGGTCGGGCGTCGGGCGTGGGTGGGTGGGGCAGCGAGGGCGCTGGCGGCGGGCAGGCAGAGGGGAGTCGGGCGGACGGGCAAAGGAGGGCGCTGGGGCGGGGGTCGACGGCATCGGGGGCGCGGGCCGGTGGGGGGTCGGGGGTGTCGGTGTGGCGCTGGAGAGGTGAGGGAGAGTGTGAGAGGGGAGAGAGAGAGGGGTGGGGCGCGAGGCCGACCTTTTTAGTTAGGTTTAATTTCTTTGTCGTCTGCTAGCAGACGACAAAGAGCGTAGCTAGTGGGATGGTTTCCGGGGGAAACGGCCGTTAGGTTGGCTATTCTCTTTGCCATCTGCTAGCGGACAATAAAGAAGCTTTGTTGTCTGTTAGCGGACGGCAAAGAAGCTTTGCCGTCTGCTAGCCGACGGCAAAGAAAGTAGCCGTTAGGTGGTTCTCACTAGTGGGCCACCCTCCCTCTTTGCCGTCAGCTAGCAGACGGCAAAGCTTCTATGCCGTCAGCTAGCAGACGGCAAAGAGCTAGTTGACGGCAAACACGCTCTTTGTCGTCCGCTCTTTCTTTGCCGTCAGCTTTCTATATGCTGATGGCAAAGTTCTCCTTTGCCGTCAGCTAGCAGACGACAAAGAACTGGCTGACGGCAAAGATCCTGATTCCAGTAGTGTATGGGGCATGTTCCAAAAAAACAAGTGTTCACATTTTTCCTTATTTATATATGTTGCCATGAACAATTGAGAAGCACCAATTGTTTGTAGTCTAGTAATGTTCTAGTTTATTATTATTATTCTGAAGCAGATTTTTGGAACATCAGTACATGCGCACCCTTTATGAGCAGAAACTGAAAAATGATTAAAAAGTCAAATAGTTTAGAAGTAAGGTACATCCTCAACTATTCTACTTACCTGTAAAGTTTCCCAAATAAATGGCATCCATCATATTTTGGAAAGAAAATAGACAAAATCGGTGTTATATAAAAAGAAGAAGAAAACCATGTTTGAAGCAATTTCTCTGAAATGGAAGGTAGAGATCTTTACCTTATATTAAAAAAGTGTCCTGAAAGGCCAAGGGATAGCAACATGCCCCGTCGAGAGTGGGTAGAGAAGAGTTAGAGCACAACCCAAAACACGACAAAATAAGCAAAAAATAGAAAGAAACAATAATAAAAATGGAATGAGACCGAGGAAAGACAAACAGAACAAGATTAAGTGGCGAAGAAAGTATGTGCCTCAATGTACCTACAACTTCATATTGTACCCAATGCGCTTCACGGTAACATTGTGTCGGTGGACATTTTGGTTGAAGACCCGGTCATTTCCGCAGTTCCAAAGTTCAGCAGCGCAGGAAACAATGATGATTGGCCATCAGCAATGATTGACTGTAGTTTGTGGCAAATTTATAAACTTTAGCAGAGAAGGAGCTGTCCCAATGATGTTCTGCAATTGCAACCTCTGCCAAACCAGTTGTGCAGAGAAACAATGCAGAACGACGCTCAGTGGATTCTACTGTAGGGAAAATGTCACACCAGGGGTCCTACGAGCAAACACTTCTTTGCGGCGTTGTTGTTGGTATACAAACGACCTCAAAAGTCAATCCAAAGGAAGACTCTAGACTTCACTAGGACAATAGGGAACCAAATAAATTGAGATGCATGGTGTATCATCCCATGAAAGGTGAGCAGTGGTAGAAATATTTGACACATGATGGGCTGCCGAAAATCGTACACGATCTACTCTCAAGGTCGGTAGAAGCCATAATGGTGCCAAGAAGGTGAAACAACTGCGATAATTCATGTGTGGTCGTGGCTGAGAGGACTGACTTGAACTTGTCAAGACAAGAGCCATGCACAAATTGTGATCGTACTGAGAAGTATTTTAACATCAGAAAGGAAAAGGATATGAAAGCAATCCATTATATGTTTCTCGGTGCACCATGTGTCCATCCATAAGGATATGGTCTGTTCATCTCCCAACATGCAAGTGGTTGCACTCCATACTAAGGGAACAAATGTGTAAACAATTTTCATAATGGGTGTGTTAAGTTGGTGTCTACCCGGAGTGAACATGCATCCCTAATCGCTCCTAAACCAATTCCAGCATGGTAAATTATTTCCTTGCAGTATCTGCTCAACAAGCTTGCAAAACATGGCTTGTGCTCTAAGTTCTCTGGCACCTAATCCGCCACATCTTTTGCAGGATGACTGTGTTTCAGCGCCAATGTAGTGACCACTGTCGGTGTCAAAACCGGCGGATCTCGGATAGGGGTCCCAAACTGTGCGTCTAAGGCGGACGGTAACAGGAGGCGGGGGACACAATGTTTACCTAGGTTCGGGCCCTCTCGATGGAGGTAATACCCTACTTCTTACTTGATTGATCTTGATGATATGAGTATTACAAGAGTTGATCTACCACGAGATCGTAGAGGCTAAACCCTAGAAGCTAGCCTATGTTATGATTGTTGTTGTCCTACGGACTAAAACCCTGTAACACCCCGGACGTAACTTTCCATATTTGTAACTCCAACTCTTGCCATTTTCGGCATTGTGATATGATATTCCCTCCGTGGTTGGGTTTTTCCTCTTTGTGCATTTTGTCCATGTCATGCATTTTATATCATGTCATCATGTGCATCGCATTTGCATACGTGTTCGTCTCATGATTCCGAGCATTTTTCCCGTTGTCCGCTTTTGCAATCCGCAGACTCCTATCTCCCCGGCCCCTTTTACGCTTTTTCCGTGAGCGGTACTAAACCTTCTCGGAATGGACCGAGGTTTGTCAAGTGGCCTTGGTATACCACCGTAGACCACCGGTCAAGTTTCGGTCATTTGGAGCTCGCTTGGTACTCCAACGGTAAACCGCACTCTCGCAAAGGCCTCTTTTAAGTTGCAGCCCAACACCCTCCAAAACAGCCCAATAACCCATCTAAGTTACTTCCATGCTCTCCGTCGTTCGATCACGATCGTGGGCGAAACTACACCTCATTTGGACTCTCCTAGCTCCCTCTATGCCTATTTAAACACCTCCCCGTCCAAATCCGGGTCTAACCCTAGCCTTCCCTACCTCGCGCCGGACGAAACCTCGCGCCGTCCGGACACGTCCGCCCACAGCGCCCGCCCTCGCCTAATCTCCACGCGACACGTGGCCCGCCGCCCGCCTCGCCACTTGGCCAGCCGAGCCAGCAGGGCCCTCCCGGCCGGTCGCCGCCGCTCGCCATGGGCGCCCGAAGCCGCTCCCGAGTCGCCGGCCAGCCGCCCAGCCACGCTGCCGCTCGCCCGGCAGGCGCCGCCGCCCCTGCCACCACTCGCCTCCGCCCGGCCTGCACCCGCCCGCCGCCCGCCGCCCCTCCCCTCCTCGGCCGGCGCCTGCCCCGCCTCCTCTTCCACCGGAGCTGCTCACGCTGCCGCCGCCCTCGATCCGGATCTCGGATCCCGATCCGGATCCCGGTTGACTTTCTCCCCCCCTCTAAATCGTCTAAGTTTTAAATCCCGTGATTATTTCATGGCATATTCAACGCATCGTAACTTTGCATATATAGCTCCATTTTGCGCGTATAATATATCAAAATGTTCGCTCGAAGATTAGATCATTTCATCTCATTGCATCATTTTCATTTGAGCTCATCTTGATGCCCGAAATGCTGTTGGAAGAGGGCTATGTGATGTTAGTTTCGCTTTCTTATGTAACTTACACTTTTGTTATTTTTGCTATGATTGATGTGTGCACCCTAGGAATTTGAGTCATACATGTGTTTTGTAATATGCCATGCCATCTTTCCAGGGGTGTATGCCATGTATTTTTGTGATCTATGTGGTGACTAGCACAAGCATGCAAAGTAGGTGTCCTGATGTTGCTGTTTTCATCTGCTTAGCTGATATTTTGATGCCATGTTAACTTGATGCTACCGAGAGATCTATGCATGTTTTGAGATACTTCAGTAAGGATGTTTTGTTCTACATGTCTTGCTCTATCCATCCATGCCCTTGTTTGCAATTATGGAGTGCCATAGCTTGAGTCAATCGAGCTCTACTTTTGCTATCAAATGTTTCTGGCATTGTTTACATGTTATTCAATTTTGCCAAGGTTGTTGTGGTTGATCCGCTTATGCTATGATGTTATTCTTGCCATGTATATCTTCTATGCCATGTCTTCTTGATGTATGTATGCTTAGTTTATCATGTAAGGCTCTGTAGTGAGTGCATCGAGCTCTTAAACATGCCTACTGTTATCAGTTTTTGACATGCCATGTTGCTGAATCATAACTAAACTTGCGATATTGACATGGGTGTTACTATATTTTCTGATCCTTTTTGGCTTATGGTCAGTAAGGGACTTTTGTTCTATGCTTTGAGTAGATTCATGCCATGCCTTGTTTTGCTATTATAAGTTCCTGTAGCATGTTGTTTCCTTGCTCAACATTGCTACCGATGCTATTTTGCCATGTCCAAATTCTGATATTTTGTGCACTTTTGCCATGCTTGTTTGAACCTATTATGATGTGAACTAGCCGTAGCTCAGTGATCATCTTTTGTCAAGCATCTTGTGTAGATCACTGCCATATACTTTGTTGGTACGTTTGGGTGCAGTAGCTTAATTTCTTGTTGCTTGCTAAGTGGTATCATGTCGTTAATGGCGATTTGTGCCATTCTTGTTTTGCTTGTCATTTGCAAACCGTGCATCCGATTCCGGTGATCTTTATATCGATTTCAACCGAAATCATCTCATCTTTCCAGTGGCATACTTGGTTTTCCAAGTTGATGCCTGGTTCATCATTTTCCTTCCGGAGCGCGCATACGCATTGCATATCACATCTCGCATATCATGTCAAGTTTTGCATCATGTTGATTGTGCATTGCACCGTGATTTATTGTGGTTCCTTTGTTTGTGTTCTTGTTTTGGGTAGAGCCGAGACGAGTACGTGAACGAGGAACCTGTTGAGAACGCCACGAGGATCAAGCTTTCGACAACTCGAGAACATTGCGCAAGATGACCATACCCTCAAATCACTTCTATCTTTGCTATGCTAGTTGCTCGCTCTTTTCTATGCCTATGCTACGATGCCTATCACTTGCTTATCATGCCACCCATATTGCCATGTCAGCCCCTAACCATCCTTTCCTAGCAAACCGCTGATTGGCTATGTTACCGCTTTGCTCACCCTCTTATAGCGCTGCTAGTTGCGAGTGAAGTGAAGTTTGTTCCTTGTTGAACATGGAGATGTTGTTCCTTATTAGAACATGTTTACTTGTTGGGATATCACAATATATATATCTGCTATAATTAATGCATCTATATACTTGGTAAAGGGTGGAAGGCTCGGCCTTATGCCCGTGTTTTGTTCCACTCTTGCCACCCTAGTTTCCGCCATACCGTGTTATGTTCCTTGATTTTGCGCTCCTTACACGGTTGGGTGATTTATGGGACCCCTTGACAGTTCGCTTTGAATAAGACTCGTCCGCAAGGCCCAACATTGGTTTTACCATTCGCCACCTAAGCCTTTTTCCCCGGGTTTTCGCGAGCCCGAGGGTCATCTTATTTAAACCCCTGCCGGTGCTCTTCGAGCGTTGGTCCAAACTAGAGCACCGTGCGGGACCATTCCTTGGCAACTTGGATTACGCCGGTTCCTCGACGCTTAGCTTATCCGGTGTGCCCGAGAACGAGATATGTGCAGCTCCTATCGGGATTTGTCGGCACAATCGGGTGGTCTTGCTGGTCTTGTTTTATTGTCTTTGTCGAAATGTCTTGTAGTCCGGGATTCCGAGATTGATCGGGTCTTCCCAGTAGAAGGAATATCCTTCGTTGACCGTGAGAGCTTATAATGGGCTAAGTTGGGACACCCTGCGCAGGGTATTATCTTTCAAAGCCGTGCCCATGGATATGAGGCGATGGGAATTTGTTAATGTCCGGTCGTAGAAAACCCGAAGTTGACCTCAATTAAAATACACATCAACCGCGTGTGTAACCGTGATGGTCTCTTCTCGGTGGAGTCCGGGAAGTGAACACGGTGTTGGAGTTATGTTTGACGTAAGTAGTTCAGGATCACCTCTTGATCGCTACTAGTTTCACGACCGTGCCTTGCTTCTCTTCTCGCTCTCTTTTGCAAAGTAGCCACCATATATGTTAGTCGCTTGCAGCAGCTCCACCTTATAACTCTGTCCTTCCTATAAGCTTAAATAGTCTTGATCTCGCGGGTGTGAGATTGCTGAGTCCCCGTGACTCACAGATTCTACCAAAACAGCTTGCAGTTCCGATGATGCCAAAGGTGACGAACCGAGCTCAAGTGGGAGTTCGACGAGGAACGTGGTCGTTACTATGTGTCTTTTCCCGATGATCGTGAGTGGAGCCAGTTGGGACGATCGGGGATCCGTAGCATTTGGGGTATCTTCTTTTATTTTGGTTCCGTAGTCGGACCTTGAGTGTACTCAATGATGGATGTTTATTTATGTATTGTGTGAAGTGACGATCGTAAGCCAACTATGTATCTCTTTCCCTTATGTATTATACGGGTTGTGTGAAGATTACCTCACTTGCGACATTGCTTTCAATGCGGTTATGCCTCTAAGTCGTGCCTCGACACGTGGGAGATATAGCCGCATCGAGGGCGTTACAAACCCTCCGGTTTATATAGACACCGGAGGGGGCTAGGGTTACACAGAGTTGGTTACAAGGGAGGAGATCTACATATCCGAATTGCCAAGCTTGCCTTCCACGCAAAGGAGAGTCCCATCCGGACATGGGACGAAGTCTCCAATCTTGTATCTTCATAGTCCAACAGTCCGACCAAAGTATATAGTCCGGCTGTCCGAGGACCCCCTAATCCAGGACTCCCTCAGTAGCCCCTGAACCAGGCTTCAATGACGATAAGTCCGGCGCGCAGATTGTCTTTGGCATTGCAAGGTGGGTTCCTCCTCCGAATACTCCATAGAAGATTTTGAACACAAGGATCGTGTCCGGCTCTGCAAAACAAATTCCACATACCACCGTAGAGAGCATAATATTCCACAAATCTAATCTGCTGACAACTTTTCATAACGTGACATCCTGCCGTGGACCGGTCATTACGAACCGCTTTTCCCACCCCGCCATCGCACGTGTTATGTAGGCGGTTTTCTTGGCACGTCTTGTCGAAGCAGAGATCGTGTCCCCTTATCACGGGATTCTCATCAATACGGGTGTGGGTAACCCAATCGTGCCTGCTGGTATGACTCCTCGATTTTAGGCGAGTTCCAAACAGCCACGCGGAGGACGCTTGATATTCACCCTGTTTATAAAGGGGCCAAGGCCTGTCCTTTTCTTCTCGCGCTCGATCCTTCCCTTCCCCCACCTCGAATTCCAACACCCAAGGCTCAGGCTAAGCGCTTCCGACCTTCAATCATGTCTGGATCCAACCTTCAAGGCCGGTGGATGGCCTCCTCTGTCACAGAGGAGGACATCAAGAAGCTAAGAGAAGCCATGTATCTGACCGCCGAAATCTCACACAGGCTGCCTGCTCAAGGGCATGTCATTCCCACTCCCGAACCCAACGAGAGTGTCATATTTGTTTCCCACTTCCTCCGAGGGCTAGGCTTTAGCCTTGATCCCTTTGTTAGAGGGCTTATGTTCTATTACGGGCTTGATTTCCATGATCTAGCTCCGGATTCCATCCTTCACATCTCGTCGTTCATCGTTGTGTGTGAGGCCTTCCTCCGCATCACCCCACACTTTGGCTTATGGCTCAAGACCTTTAATGTGAAGCCGAAGATGATCGGTGGGCGACACGCAGAACGCGGAGGTGCCATAATAAGCAAAGGCGCCGATGCTCCATGGACGAAGGGTTCCTTCCCAGAGATGTCCAACTTATGGCAGCGGGAGTGGTTTTACATCACAGCTCCCCGAAGTACTAAGTGGGTAGCTGCCCCCGCCTTCCGTTCGGGCCCCCCGCCACAACTGGCGTCATGGGTCAACAAGGGGCTGGACTGGGGGCCAGTTAATGACGTGCCGACATTGTAGAGTCGCATCCGAGATCTCCTCAGGAGAGATGTCAGTCTTGTCAAGGTAATGCAAGTCATGCTAGTTCTTCGGGTCCTGCCATGCCGACGTCGATCTCTCCGTATGTGGGAGTTCAACCCGGAAGGACCGCGAACTATTCGGCAATTCTTCAGCGCGATGCTCGAAGAGATGTATGGATTGTTCTTAGGATCACGAATAAAGTGTCCGGACACCATCGAGGATGCGGGTCTCAACTGCAACCGTCCAGATACCCACGTAAGTAATCCTGCGGAACATGCTGTCTTTTTATTTGTCACAACATCATTCTGAAAAAAATCACTCTTGGTCAGGACTGGATAAAAAAGGCGAAGATGATTAGGTGTTCGTCCCCCCTTCCCGAAGGCTCACCGGATCCCGTACTAGCCAGGATGCTTGAGCACGCACCTTATCAAGTGCCATCAGGGGAAGATAAAGGGGGGAATAAAGAAGCCGAAAGCGGGCCTCACGCATTACTCATCCAAACCGGGGGAATTAGTGTCTCCACGAAGGAGGATAAACGGGGAGAAGAATCTAGAATCCCCTCCCCCCAAGGAAGGAAGAGAACCGCCTTTGGAGACCTGGAAACGAGGGTTTCCAAACGAGGGAAGAAACCTTCGCCAGGGGCCCTGCCCCGGAGGGCATCCTTACCGCACAGTGCCCGCAAGAGGGTCAACCCTCCACCGAGCTGTAAGTGAACAAGAGTTCTTTTGGTAAATATATCCTGCTTCATCTCCGAGGACAATAACCAAGACGTTTGTCTTGCAGTTCGGATCGTAGCCCTTCTCGACAGAGTTCGTCTTCGAGGGATCTTCTTCCGGAGATGATGGAGAGCGAAACTCCTCCTCCTGTCTCCCCGCCTCATGAGGCGGACGACCCTGAGGTGTCGTCACGGAGGATTTCTCCTGATCCGCCAAGGCCAGAAGGTAACCCTTTGGCCACCCGAAGTCCGGAGTATTCGGCTCCTAAGGAGAGCAACGGAAAGAGTCCGGGACTGTCGGGTGCACGACCGGACGCACTGATGGGTCTTCTGGAGCAAGCGGCTATCTCAGAGGCGCATCATACTTTAATGGGTATGGTGGTTAAGAGGATTTCATCCGCCAAAAGTGGGTTGCATGAAGCTTTTATGAGCCTGCTAAGAGGCTTTGAGGTACGCATTAAAGTATATATACGGTACCGCACACGCTAGGTGTGCCCTATACAGATAGTAGCCCCTGAGACTCTGGTTGCTGTCCAGAGGCGGCAAACAGAGGATCATACTCCCAGGTAATGACCATGCTGCTTTCATGTGCAGGCGGCTGAGGGTCCGGTGGTTGGCCGGACTGCTGAGTTTGCCGAACTGAGGCGGCAGCTTGACGCGGCAGATGCCGACATCGCACTTGTGAACAAGCGGCTTGACAAGGCACATGGTATGTATTTTCGGGTGGTCAATAAATATTAAGAGGAGCATGATGCTAGTATCTATAATATTTTGTGACTGCAGATGGAGCCGCCGTCGTGGAGACCCTTCGGGCGGAGCTTGCCCGGGCCAAGGAACAAGCTAGGAGAAGTGATGTGGCCGCCCTAAAGGCGGCCGAAGAGTTAAGAGCCGAACAGGCTGCTCATCGCCAGAGCGAAGATAAAATAGCCAAGATGGCTGTTGAGCTGAAGGATGTCGCCGGCCGGTATGAGTTTCTTGAAAAGGAAAGCCAAGCGAAAGCGGCAGACCTGAAGAAAGCCATGGTAGCAGCCAAGGAAACCCGCTCTAAAATCAGAGCGGCAAAGGAGGAGCTTCGTCAAGCCGGGATATCACGGCCGGAAGCCCTTTTGTTGCGGACGGTTCGAGATCCGGCATGCCCCTCTTGATCAATTATGGAGTGCCGCAGACGGTACTTGGACTTGGCAACGAAAAGCCGCCGATGCGATCGAGTTTTTCAAAGATCGGAAAGATCATGAAGTGGAAAGGTTGTTCTGGTCGCAGTTCAGTGCTCCCACGCGTCCGCTGCTGTTAAATGAACAAATGGCCGAGTGGGCTGAGCTCCATAGGTTGTCTGGACTTGCCATGAGGTCTGTCGTGGATCATCTTTGGCCGGAGGGACCAAGGCCGAATAGTTATTTTGGTTTAGTGCAATGATTGCTTGGTGCTGTGCCGCATATCGATGCTGTAAAAAGGTCGGCGTGCATAGAGGGCGCGCGGATGGCTCTTGCCCATGTTAAGACATACTGGGCAAAGATGGAGGCCACCGCTATTGCAACCCAGGATCCGGCCGTAGGCCAGGTCTCGGCCGAGCACTATTTTGAAGAAGTCCTAGAAGGTGCTCGTTTAATAGAGGCTCGGTGCTCGAAGAGTATCATGTTCGAGTGACATGTATCCCAATTGTAAAAAACAATGCTATTTGAATTATAAAGGCTGTGTTTATACTTTTGCCTGAAAGTATTATGATGCCTCTTGTGCGGCCGTTTATGTATGTGTATAACCTAAAAGTTTGCAGTCGTTGGCTTCAGCCCCCACGCATATAATGCGGGGGTGTTAAGAAAAGCGCGTATTCACACTTGATCCAACGTCTTGGTCCATTAAGGAGGTGATAGCGCGGCGAACAAGGCAATCGGACTATATAGCTTTAACACTTTCACTTAGCCATAGGAGTTTGACGGTGGGGCTACTATATAGCCCCTGGTACTTCCGCTCATCTGAATACGGGCGCAGACATACATGACCGAAACCGCCCTTCGTTAATCGCGGAGGAATCGCGAAGATTTCATTTGGTCATCGAGTGGTTGACCAGTCTCGCGATGACACTCGGTTTTCGCTTTCTCTCGAGGTGCTCATCCAGATGAACCAGGGCACAATCGCAGTAGTTCTCCCGGTGCCACCTTAGCTGACAGAGCGGAACGTAAGGTAGCAAAACACGGGAGCCGGGCAAACCCAACTATTGACCAAAGACATGATTCGGAGCTGATGCATATAAGGAAAACTCGCAACGTCGAACACTCCCTAAGGTATTCGTACTTTACAACGTATACAGGGCTGAGTAATGCCCTTGATAATGAGCCCTGAATTTCCAGGTACGTGCATTAGTCTGACATGACGAAATGCCAATAGTGCCAGCATCCCTCTTGGTTATGTTGAGTATCCAGAGGGTGTGAAGCAACAAGAGACAGTAAAAAAGGTTTACACAAGGTCTTAATCTAAAAAGAAACCTTTGAGCGGGGCCCTGCTGCACGTCTGCGCCTGTGTCTCCGGTGTGCCGTATCTTGGAAGGGTGTAGCATGATGATCATCTATAAGAGAGAAAAGCCCAGATGAAAGTTTTCATGCAAAAAATTGGTTATTCTTAATAAACCATTAAAATTCAATCTAAATAAGGTCAAGCCGAACTGTAGTCCTTTTTACATGCTGGAAGCCCCTAGCACCACCTATGGGGGTATATCCATCGACCCAATCTCAGGTTTATCCGAGCTGTTACAGCTAGTGGTGCGCCGGACTCGTCTAGCCGTGTCCGCGGTCTTGACGACCGATCATTTATTCTGGTTGGAGAGGTCGTTCAGTGTTCGGCTGCTAGAGCCGCCACACATTCTTCCGCACGTAAGGAACGCTCTGTGTTTCCGCTAACTATGATGATGCCACGTGGACCAGGCATCTTAAGCGTAAGATAAGTGTAATGCGGTACTGCATTAAAACGAGCGAAGGTCGTTCTTCCGAGTAGTGCGTGATAGCCGCTTCGAAATGAAGCGATGTCGAAGGTAAATTCTTCGCTTCGGAAGTTGTCGGGAGAACCGAATACAACCTCTAGTACTAGAGAGCCCGTGTAGAGGGCCTATGTGCTTGGTATTACTCCTTTAAAGGTAGTATTGCTTTGGCTGATTCTTGTCGGGTCTATCCCCATTTTGCGGACTCTGTCCTGATATATCATATTAAGACTACTGCCGTCGTCCATAAGGACTCGAGTGAGATGGTATCCGTCAATTATTGGGTCTAGCACCACGGCAGCCGATCCTCTGTGTCGGATACTAGTCGGGTGATCCCTGCGATCAAAAGTGATAGGGCAGTCCGACCAAGAGTTGAACTTGGGGTGGGGGGCTCCACGACGCATACATCTCGGAGTGCGCGTTTGCTCCTCCTCTTCGTTACGTGAATCATGTTCACTGTTTTGACCTCTGGTGGGATTTTTTTCTGTCCCCCAATGTTTTGCTAGTGAGGCTCATCCTCGTCTTCACTTGGTGTTTCCCTCCCCTTGTGTTCGGCATTTAGCTTGCCGGCCTGCTTGAAAACCCAGCATTCTCTGTTGGTGTGATTTGCAGGTTTGTCGGAGGTGCCATGAATCTGACATAATCTGTCTAGAATCTTGTTTAGGCTGGACGGTCCATCTCTGCTGCCTTTGAATGGCTTTTTCTGTTGACCGGGTCGAGAGCCCCTGAATCCGGCGTTTACCGCCGTGTTGTATGGGTTATCTTCATTGTTTCGACGCTTGCTTTTATTGCGTCACGGTTTTCCATTGCCATCCCTGACTTCGGATGTGCCTGGGTCGCTGGTGCCGCTACGGGCCAGCCAACTATCTTCGCCCGCGCAAAAGCGGGTCATAAGGCTTGTTAGGGCTGCCATTGTCCTCGATTTTTCCTGGCCGAGGTGTTTGGCGGGCCATTCGTCCCGGGCACTGTGTTTGAAAGCCGCTAAGGCTTCGGCGTCCGGGCAGTCGACAATTTGATTCTTCTTAGTGAGGAATCTGTTCCAAAGCTTTCGGGCTGACTCTCCGGGCTGTTGAATTATATGACTTAAATCGTCTGCATCCGGAGGTCGGACATAGGTCCCTTGAAAATTAGCCCTAAAAGCATCCTCAAGCTCTTCCCAACTTCCAATTGATTTTCCGGGGAGGCTCTTCAGCCAGTGACGAGCTGGTCCTTTCAACTTGAGGGGCAAGTATTTGATGGCGTGGAGATCATCTCCGCGAGCCATGTGGATATGAAGGATAAAGTCCTCAATCCGCACCCGTGGTCTGCTATTCCGTCAGATACCTCTATGTTCATGGGTTTGAATCCTCCGAAATTGTGATCCAAAGACCTCATCGGTGAAGCATAGGGGGTGCGCGGCACCCCTGTATTTGGATGTGTCATGGCATTCTGACGGTTGTAGTGTTCAGTTTTGATTTTGTGCCGGAGCGCGCTTCCTAGATCCGTAGATGGACCTGGTCATACCGGCTTTTTGGTGCAAGTCCTCACGTAAATCGTGTAGTGACTTATGTGCGACATCGTTAGCCGCCCTGTCGCGGCCACAGGGTGGCCGATCCGGCTGATCGGCCATTTTATTTTTCGGCTGTACAGGCTCTAAAGCCTCGTCATCGAATTCAGGCAGCAGCTTGCGCTTTGGATAGCTCTTTGTGAGGCGACCGCCCTCGTACTTTTCTTCAGTGTCAAGCACTTTATTCCATCTGCTGTTGAGCGTATTCTGCGCGGCCTTAAGCCTTTGTTTCTGCTTCTTCAGGCTCCTCGCGGTGGCAATAAGCCTTTTATGGAGGTTCTCTTGTTCCAAGTGCCGTTCCGGGATTATGTGTGCATCGTCGTCCGGGCTGTTCTCCTCTCTGGAGACAGGTTGATGAGCTTTACCCTCGACGTCGCCGTGATCGGACAGCGGTTCTGTACTATGTTTGCCGTCCGCTGGCTCATCCTGCTCCATCGCTGGATCCATATGGTCGTCATTTCCTTTGGAGTCGACCGGGGTATTATTCTTTCTTGCGCCGTTATCGCTATTTTTGCTGAGGCGGGGTTTGGGGCGTCGCCTGCATCGTCGCTTTGGTTGCTTCTCGAGGGAACTGTCCTTCGCTACTTCCTCCTGTTCCTCGTCGTTGTTTTCTTTGGGTGTATCCACCATGTATATATCGTATGATGACGCGACTATCCAGCGCCCTGTGGGCGGTGGTTCCTGTTCCTCTCCTGCATCGTCGTCCATACCGTCGATGTCTTCGGAGTTGAAATCAAGCATGTCGGTTAAATCGTCGACAGTGGCTATTAAGTGGGTGGTGGGTGGGGAACGAATTTCTTCGTCGTTCGCTTCCCACTCAAGCCGGACATAGTTCGGCCGAGGGTCTCCTGACAAGGAGAGAGAACTTAATAAATCTAGCACGTCGCCCAAGGGCGAGTGCTGGAAAATATCCGCGGAGGTAAACTCCATGATCGGTGCCCAATCAGATTCGATAGGCACGGACGCGAGCGGTTCGGAGCCTGTGGCCGGGGACGAATCCAAGAGTTCGATGACACAGGTCTCATAGGAGGTGAAGTCAGTATTCGGCTGTATCGCCGCTGAGTGTGCGGCCTCCGTGGCGGGGTCCATCCACCCATCCTCGGATAGCGCGATCTGCTCCGGATTGAGGGCCGGAATAGTCGCAGGTGCGATCTCCCAAACACCGTCCGACGGCAGAGCTAAGTCATGCTCGTCGTGACTGTGCGGCGCACCTGACATGGGCTCGAATCCGTCAAAGATCAAGTCTCCGCGGATGTCGGCAATATAGTTTAAGTTTCAAACGACACGACGGCCGGGCGTGGCTCTCAATCGCTCCGGATGGCTGCGAGTTGGCGGCGGTCTGGCTTCGCCGAATACGAAGATCTGTCCGGAGAGAAAAACCTCACCCTGGATCGCATCGTTGCCGATGATCAAAGGAGCCATCAAGCCTTTATCGTGACGGCACAGTGGAACTCTCAATGAAAGCACCAATGTCGGTGTCAAAACAGGCGGATCTCGGGTAGGGGGTCCCGAACTGTGCGTCTAAGGCGGGTGGTAACAGGAGGCGGGGGACACAATGTTTACCTAGGTTCGGGCCCTCTCGATAGAGGTAATACCCTACTTCCTGCTTGATCGATCTTAATGATATGAGTATTACAAGAGTTGATCTGCCATGAGATCGTAGAGGCTAAACCCTAGAAGCTAGCCTATGATTATGATTGTTGTTGTCCTACGGACTAAAACCCTCCGGTTTATATAGACACTGGAGGGGCTAGGGTTACACAGAGTCGGTTACAAGGGAGGAGATCTACATATCCGAATTGCCAAGCTTGCCTTCCACGCAAAAGAGAGTCCCATCGGAACACGGGACGAAGTCTCCAATCTTGTATCTTCATAGTCCAACAGTCCGGCCAAAGTATATAGTCCGGCTGTCCGAGGACCCCCTAATCCAGGACTCCCTCAACCACCATGTACCTCCTTGCATTTTTCAGAAAAAGGAACACACGATCTTGTATATTTTCTCGAAGCTATAATCAGGCCATAGAACGCATGCCATGAAATGTCACGGGACTGCGGATAGTACCGCATTGATCTTTTCAATCTATCGCCCATGCTAGGAGGCCAGACATCCACCCTAGTAGGCATCCATCAATCTTCCGAATCACTGGTTGTGCCAGGTGTTGCGTAATCTTATGTGTGGACAAGGGCAAACACGATAGGTTCAGGGCAGAGAGCCAATCGGGCAGCCCAAAAATTGCGTGACTTTGGTAGCCAAAACATCATCCATATTGAGAGACGCAAACATACTCTTAAGATAGTTGATTTTAAGGCCAGAGAATTCCAAAAATACCGTGAGAGTTTTCTTAATTGCTCTAGCCTAGTCAACATTGCCCTTAAGCAAAATCAACATGTCATCTGCGTATTGTAGAATTGGAAAAGGTCTTTGGCAGTGCAAGGGATGATGAGAAGTCCATTAGTGAATGCATGGCTGCACATCTCCTGTAAGACGTCTTTGATTTCTTATGGCATTCTTGAGAGACAATTTTATTTTCTATGTTAAGAATACCACGAATGTCATTTCTTTGCTAAACTTCACATGAGAGTGGAACAATCAACCAGTTTGTTGATAATTATTTTCTTGAACAATTTGATTTTTAACTATTTTTTAGATTTTACATTCATAAGAGGTGCACATGTAACCATGTCCACCTTTGCATTTTCGTTATTTTTCTTTGTACATTGATTTTTTTTAGCACTCTTTCTACATTGGTTGGTTGCTTGGATCCCATCTAACACAAGACATTGCTATATAACCTCCTGGTCGTGCTACGCTACCGGCACCTACCATCGCTCTACTCCGCTTCGAGTCCACAGCACCTCGCGCGCGCTCTACCCACCATAAGCCTTCGGGCCTTCCGGGAGCCCAAGCCATGGCGCGGAAGAAGATCCGGGAGTACGATTCCAAGCGCCTCCTCAAGGAGCACCTCAAGCGCCTGGCCGGCATCGACCTGCACATCCTCTCCGCCCAGGTCAGTCACCACCCACTCTGATCTGGAATTTCGAGAAGTTTTTCTTTTTGAGCGATACCTGGTTGGATCTCTGCATATTCTCGCATGATCCGGGCGGCCTGGAAGATTGCATTGATCCAGTTCGGACGAGCAGTGATAAGCCAATGCAGAACTGTCATTCTAATAAGTTTAGGGCCGAAACATTTCCTCGTTTAGGATGGAGATCTGGCTCGAGATCGTGCCAAGAAGCAATTTATTTGCATTGGTGATTGAGAGTCCTATTACTGGAACTGTTCTTCGTGAGGTCTTTGGGAATAAGGCCAAAGGTGCAGTTTGGTACTGGCGGTTGTGTTAGGTGCAACAAATCTTTCAAAAATTATTGTCGTCTTACTTAGATCCGAAGTTGTCCTGCATCGTGTGATACAGTTTGTGGATTATTTGCAAATGGTTAGTTATGTCTTGCACTGTGTGATACGCAGGAGGGTGACAGTGACACTCTGGGTATTCACCATTTCTTTTGTTACTTTTGGGTATTCATCATTTCTTTGTTACTTTTGGAGTCTGCGGTCACTCCGAATCCATAGGCCTGGTTTACATAAATCGAAATCTGAACATTTGTAAACATAGATCGTAATCCGAGTGACTCCAGTCTTAAATAATGGTTCTGATTTGAAATGGTCTATCTATACTATTTGATATCTGACAAGGTTTGTTTGACTGATCTGATCCTGTAAGTTGTTTACTGAAAGGTCACACAATCGACGGACTTTGCGGAGCTTGTGAACCAGCATCCATGGCTGTCGACCACCAAACTGGTTGTGAAGCCTGACATGCTGTTCGGGAAGCGTGGGAAGAGTGGCCTTGTGGCACTCAACCTGGATGTAGCCCAAGTCAAGGAATTTGTGAAGGAGCGGTTGGGAGTCGAGGTAATTGAAGGCCATTCTTATGCTTTGTGTGCATGAGAACAAAGTGAATTCTGATCTATGTGTGCATGTTTGATCTATTCAGGTCGAGATGGGTGGCTGCAAAGCTCCAATTACCACCTTCATAGTTGAGCCGTTTGTCCCCCACGATCAAGAGTACTACCTTTCAGTTGTGTCCGAAAGGTTGGGTAGCACCATTAGCTTCTCGGAATGTGGAGGCATTGAAATCGAGGAGAACTGGGACAAGGTTAAGACAGTCTTTCTTCCGACTGAGAAGCCAATGACACCTGATGCTTGTGCTCCCTTGATTGCAACCCTTCCACTGGAGGTACCTATACTGTAACACTACTTACCTCATTACCTTGCGTTGTTGATTTTATTAGCTTGCTGTCTGTCACATGTGGATAATAGTTTCACTGTCTGTTTGTTTATCAGGCACGCGGAAAGATTGGTGATTTCATTAAAGGAGTGTTTGCTGTCTTCCAAGGTGCTGCAGATTTGGAGAGGGCCTACTTGTCATTAGTAGTAATGTTATTCGTCATTAGCTTTCTCGGCTTCCCATATTCACAATAAATTTGCTCCTCTTGCAGACTTAGATTTCTCATTTATTGAGATGAACCCATTCACCATGGTGAATGGGGAGCCATATCTGCTGGACATGAGAGGAGAATTGGATGACACTGCATCTTTCAAGAACTTCAAGAAGTTAGTTTCTTGATCCCCAGTGGTATGATTCTCCATGTGATTGTTGTATTAAACAGTTCTGATAAAATTGCAGGTGGGGAAATTTAGAATTCCCTCTACCATTTGGCAGAGTTCTCAGTTCTACAGAAAGTTTTATCCATGAGCTGGACGATAAGGTATTATCCAACATCTGGAATCACACTTTTTTTTTTCTTTTCCTTTTTCCACTTGAAGTATGAATTACCAATTACTAACATTACCTAGGTTTGCACACGTGTGTAATATAAATACTTGCACTGACCTGTATGATTTGTTGAGCTATGCGTTGACTGTGGTATGGTATCCATTCTTTCAGACCAGCGCGTCTTTGAAGTTCACAGTTTTGAACCCAAAGGGACGCATATGGACAATGGTTGCTGGAGGTGGTGCCAGTGTCATATACGCTGACACGGTAAGCACGCCTTTTTGCCTCACGGTGAAGTTAGCATCTGTTGATCAGAATTGGCTTGTATACATGACTAAAGTTTTCTTTGGTTTGCCAGGTTGGAGATTTGGGATATGCTTCAGAGTTAGGAAATTATGCAGAATACAGTGGTGCTCCCAACCAGGAGGAGGTTCTGCAGTATGCTAGAGTAGTACTTGATGTAAGCATTCAAGATAACATTTTATGACACTACTCTTCACTTCATTTAGGTTAATATGTTAACAATATTATTCAATGCAGTGTGCGACTGCGGACCCTGATGGCCGCAAGAGAGCCCTTCTCATTGGAGGTGGTATAGCCAACTTCACTGATGTCGCTGCCACTTTTAGTGGCATCATTCAGGCATTAAGAGAGAAGGTATATAGTAGCACTTAACCTGCAACTCTGGCTAGTGTTGTATTCTCCTTTTACTTCCGCATCTAATTTGCCACCTCACTATAAAATATACTTTCAGGAATCCAAGTTAAAGGCATCCAGGATGCACCTCTATGTTCGACGAGGCGGTCCAAATTACCAAACTGGACTGGCGAAAATGCGCAAGCTTGGTGCAGAAATCGGTGTTCCGATTGAGGTACTGTTAGGAGCTAGGGTTTTGCCTTCGCCTAGGCGTAGGTAGGGGAAGGAGGGAGGGGCGAGGCCGGCCTTGGCTGCCGGCAGTGACAAGGCGCTGCCTTAATTTGGTAATGGGGCTGCAGGAGAGGAGGCGGACTAGGGTTTAGGGTTCCGGCTCCTCCGGGAGCCGGCAATAGAATAGTCTTATTGCTTAATTCCAAAAAGAGTCTTACAACCTATATTTATAACCTAGATAACTTGCATAAGAATTAACCTAAGATAACTTGCATAAGAATTAACCTAAGATAACTTGTGGGCTAAGATTGCCGGTGGGCCTCTGGCTGACCATAGACCGGCGGTCATAACATCTCTCCCCGCTCATAAACAGCTCGTCCTCGAGCCGAAAGTCGAGGTAGTCTTTGGTGGAACTCCTCGCGCCGCTCCCAAGTAGCGTCCTCCTCTCGTAGTCCACCCCACCGAATCAACACGTATCAGAGCCTCGGCCACTGGGCCTTGAGCGCCTTCTCCGGTGCAGAAGGAGACGTCCGTCCGAGGCGGCGGAAGGGCGGCGGTGCAGCAGGTGGATCACCGCGAATGGCTTGAGCAGCCCGACATGGAAGACATCATGAATGCGCGCGCCGCCGGAAGTCAAGACGGTACGCCACTTTCCCAATGCGTTCGAGATAGCAAAGGGACCGGCATAACGAGGACCGAGCTTCTTCGCGCTTGGGTCCAACGATCTGCGTGAGCGGTGAAGTAGACGCAGCCGGACCCAATCGCCCACCACGAACTCCGCCTCGCGATGGTGGCCATCATAGTATCGTTTGGCCAATCTTTGGGCTGGAGAAGTCGTTCTTTGGACCTCCGCGAGCATCTCATCACGGCTCTCGAAGAGCCCGGCCGCCTCGGTCGTCGCCGAGGCCGCATCCACCGGCGAGATCGGCGAAGCGGCCGACCATAAACCACCTCAAAGGGCGTGGTATCGGCGGGCGGAGTGAAAAGAGGTGTTATAGCGATATTCGCCCACGAGCCATCCGCCCATGCGCGAGGGCGATCACCGTAACACAACGCAAATACATGGCAATCACCTTGTTAACGATCTCGGTCGCCGTCCGTCGAGGATGGAAGCGATGCTTTCAGCGGAGCTTCACGCCCGCCACCGGAAAAGGTCGCGCCATACATGGCCGGTGAACACGAGATCCCGATCACCGGCGATCGAAGAAGGAAACCCGTGGAGACGGACAATGCCATCGAAGAAGGCCCGTGCGATGATGCCGCCGAATATGGGTGGCCAAGGCGATGAAATGAGCATACTTGGAGAAGCGGTCGACCATCGTGAGAATGATGGATTTGCCGCCCACCTTGGGAAGGCCCTCGATAAAATCCATGGAGATGTCGCCCAAACACGAGATGGAACCTCCAAGGGCTGAAGCATGCCGGTCGCAGCGTCTCCGCTTTATTGCGCCGCACGTCACACAAGACCGCACCCAATCACGGACCAGGCACGATCGCTGGAATGTAGAAGTCGGCGCGGAGACGATGGAGCGTCTTCAGACGCCCTCATGGCCCGCCGCATGGGCGAGACGCGAGACACTGGCCGACGAAGATCGTCGTCGCCGGGGCGAAGATGCGGCGCCCATGGAGAAGCGGTCCGTCGGCTAGTCGCCACGGCTCCTCCACTTCGCCGCCGCCATTCTTCTTTGCAAGAGGCGTCGGCGCTGGCCGCGGTCGCGGCGCGGATGTCGGCGTAGAGGCGAAAGAGGGCCCGATGATGATGCGAAGGCCGTCCCCTCGCCGCACCGTCGTCCACATCGGCGTCCGCACGGACAGGCATCGGCAACGGTGTTAAGGCGACGGCGGTACTCGACGGTGAAATCAAAGCCAAAGAGTTTATCGATCCATCGGTCCGAGGGACCGCCGAGCCTCGATCCAAAGATGAACTTGAGGTCAGAGTGGTCCGTGCGGATCCGGAAGGAACGACCCCAAAGATAGGGCCGCCAGGCGCATCGCTGCACCAACCCAATGAGCTCACGCTCATATGCCGCCAACTTAAGATGGCGTGCAACAAAGGGACGGTGAAGAAGGCGAGGGTCCATCGCCTACGATGCGTAACCGCACAAACCCCAAGACCGGGGCGCCGCAATCGACGGTGAAGGGAGGTCGAACCGCATCCGTAGTACGGGTCCCGTCGTAAGGGCCCCTTGAGGGCCTCAATGCTTGGACGTGGCCTCCTCATCCCAAGAGAAGGCGTCGCGACGGAGTAGGCGCGTGAGTGGGGCCGATGAGCCCAAATTCGGATGAACTTCCGGTAGTACCCGCAAGGCCAAGAAACCCACGAAGAGCCCGCAGAGACTGCGGAATCGGCCAAGCGGCGACGGCCGCCACCTTGTCGGCGTCCATTGCCACACCCTCGGCCGAGATGACGTGGCCAAGGTAAGCGAATCAAGGTGTCCCGAACGAGCACTTCGAGCGCTTAAGATGAAGATGATGCGCCGAAGCTCGTTGAAGACGATGGCCACATCTTTGGAGGTGCTCGCCAAGAGGCGCCAGATAAGAATGTCATCAAAGAAAACGAGCACAAACCGACGTAAGTAGGGCCGAGGACATCATTCATCAAGGCACGGAATGTCGCCGGGCGTTGGAGAGGCCAAAGGGCATCACCAAGAACTCGGCGGCCGTGATGAGTCCGGAACGCCGCCTTGGCGATATCGTCGGGATGCATGCGCACTGATGATACCGACCGAGGTCCACAGTGAAGAAGCGCCCGTGTAGCTCATCCAGAGTTCATCGACCACCGGATAGGAAACTTATCCTTAAGTGTGAGAGCATTAAGGGCACGGTAGTCGATGCGAAGCGCCAAGTGCTTGTCCGACTTGCGAACGAGGAGGACCGGTGCCGTAAAGGTGATGTCGATATCCGGATAATACCGCGGCAAGCATGAGTGCGCATTGCCGCTCCAACTCGTCCCTTCGCAATCGAGGGTACCGATAGGGCGATCTTGCCACCGGGCCGAGCCCGGCAGAGATGAATACGGTGGTCGAGACCCGCCGCGAAGGCCCCGGTTCTCAAAAGATCACCGTGTCTGCTGCAGGAGGTGATCCAGCGAATGGATGCTCGGCCTCCGTGGTCGCCATGGCTTAGCCGGAGTGGGGCGACGCCGGGTGCCTCAACGCCCCCATCAGATCTGGCGCCCCATGCGCCGAAGGTCATCATCGAGCGCTCAAAGTCCCAAAGGATGGGACCGAGAGTCCGCAAAAAGTCGACGCCGAGGATGAAGTCGAAACAGCCCAAATCGATCTTGCCACACAAGTGATGGTGAAGTGCTCGTCACCGATAGTAATGGGAATGTCCCGAGCGAGCCCATGGCGGCGGAGGCGGTCACCATTAGCGACGGTGACACGCACGCTTCCTTGCCATGGCAGTGCAAGTCGCCGCATAGTAGACTCGGGAGGAAGTTATGTGTAGAACCCGTATCCAAAGAGCCACCGAGTCTCGCCGTGGATCGTGACCGGATAAGCATAGTCCGCTCATTGCGGATGCCGCCAACGCGTGAAGGGAGACGACAAGGGCCGAGCCGGCGGCGCGCTGGTGCCGGCACGACCTCGGCGGCGGCTGGTCGCCGAGTCCTCCTCGGTGACAACGCCCTCCGTCTCGCCGGGGCGGTCTCTGGTAGAAGAGGCGCGGCGACATGGCCCGGGGCATAGGGCGATCACGCTTAAAGCACACGCCCCAGACGGCGGCGCTCGAGCCGCTTTCGGCTGCGAAGCGCCGGAAGGGCAGCGTTGCGGCCGGTGTGGTCGTCGGTGAGACGGTGAAGAAGCGAACACGGCCGGCGACGGTCGTGGAGGCACGCTGCTCCCCGAGGTGCCGCCGCCGTGTCAAGGCTGGGCGCGCTTTCGAACGCCCGGCGTAGTACATGGCCGTCAGAGGTCTGGGGCCCTTCATCTCGACGCCCACGCGGATGTGGTCGGAAGGCCGCCGACGAAGAGCTCCGCCATTGTAGTGCCGCCACCCCGGGCGTGACATGCGAGCACGGAAGCGGTCGGCGAAATCTGGACCGTGGAGGTGAAGGGTAGGCCCACGGACAAGCGGCCGCCGCGCGTGGAGGTCCGGCGAAGGAGACACACCGCGAAAACAATCCCAGGGGCATGCCGCCTCATCCCGCTTTCGAGCGTAGTACCATGTCTGGCGGCACCGAAGGTGGTAGGACGCGAGCCAAATCGCGCCGGACGCCGGTGTCTGCCGCCCCGGAAGAATCGATCACACCGGTTTAACCGATTAAGGGGGTCCTCCGAGCCGCCATAGGTGGCGAAATCGATCCGGCGAAGCGCTGTGGTGTCGGGTCGACGCGCCATGGCCATCGGTTCGTCGATGCGGAGAGCGAGGCGGCGCGCGTCTTCTGCAAATGGGTACCGACGGGTCTCCGGCCTCCGTGTAGACCGGGCGCGAGGACGTCTTGCGAGCTGCCAGCGGGAATCGGAGAAGGCGACGAGGAAACCGCGACGTCTTGAATCGGGAGTCCCGGTAGGGACCGACTTCGGGCAGTGCTAAGCGGCGGTGGCGTGGGCCGGGCGGCCGCGCGAGAGGGACCGCAAAGCGAGCCGCCACCCGCAGTGCGGGCGGCCGCTGCCGATGCCGCATGCTCTTTGAAAGGGCTGGCAGTGGGGCGAGCCCGGCCGAAGCGCGGCCGATGTGCATGATTCTTGGGCGCCCAGTGTGCTAAGCCGGCGCTGGGCGGCGGATCATTGGGAGTCGGGGGAGCCGCCGAGGGCGGCGGCACCGAGTACCACGGAAGTGCCGCGAGGGGAGCGGGTGGCTGGGGTGGCGGTGGCGGCCGGCTGGGCGAGGAAGAGCCGATGCCCTGGACCGCGAGCACCAGATCGTTGAGGACCCTCGCCATGGCCTCCGGTGTAGTTGGTGGCGGCGTTGATGTAGACGGCGGCGGTTCGGTGGTGGTGCCGGCGGCGGCCGGTGGATGCGCCGGGAGGAGATCCAGCGGTCCCGTGGCGAGAGGTGATGACGCGGCGGTGGTGGTGGCCCAACGGCAGCGACGATATGGTGGTGATGACATAGTCGAACTGAGCTTGATGATACCAAGGTGTTAGGAGCTAGGGTTTTGCCCTGCCTAGGCGTGGCTGTAGGGGAAGGAGGAGCTGGGCGAGGGCTAGAGCGGGCGGCGGCGGGCGAGGCGCCGCCCTTGCGGCCGGGGCGGCGGCGCGCAGGAGGGAGGCGGCTAGGGTTTAGGGTTCCGGCTCCTTTGGGAGCCGGGCAATAGAATAGTCTTATTGCTTAATTCCAAAAAGAGTCTTACAACCTATATTTATAACCTAGATAACTTGCATAAGAATTAACCTAAGATAACTTGCATAAGAATTAACCTAAGATAACTTGTGGGCTAAGATTGCCCGGTGGGCCTACGGCGGCCATAGACCTGGCCGGTCATAACAGGTACTGTTGTAGTCAGTATCTCCTAGGAATCTTGTGCAAAAAGCTCACGCTGAATATTTCCATTGCTATGAAAAATTCTTCATCGGTTTGTTCAACATAAAACACTCACCGAAAATGAAAGTCCATCTGTTTCTGGTTGGTGGTTCAGAGCCGCTATCCCTGTACAGGTGAGCTGATTATGTCTTGAACAACTGCAGGTGTATGGACCGGAAGAGACAATGACTGGCATCTGCAAGCAAGCAATTGAATGCATTATGGCGGCATCATAAATCAGGATACAGTTGAGAAGTAGTTTGAGATCTACAAACAAGAAACTGGCTGCCGCATAAATGAGAGCATAGTGGCACTAGGTTCACATCACATGGTTGATTAGTTTCTTCAGAAGTTATTTGGACAAAGACACATGTATTGTTGTCGTAAAGGAACCTGTACTGTTGTAATTTGACAAACAAAAGATTTATTGCCATGCAAACCGGTATGTCCGTAGCCTGTTACAAGCACGGAATTGCAATGATCTTGATTGGACTGCCTCATACACACCTGCTATTGGGTTTGTTGTGTTACTAAACTTGTTCAGAAATTGCATGTCCTCACAACTTTCTAGAGAAGCTGCACCTCCTATTTGCCGCGTCGGTCGCTGTGTAGCGACCTAGCGCACACCCAACCCACCCGCGTGTCCAGGCTATGGCCGGCCCATTTTGATTTTTTCCATCGGTTTTGCGAAGGTTCTAAAACCTTCCTTCAACCGGTATTTTCTTTTTCATTTCTATTTTGGCCTGGTTATTTATTTTATTTCTTTTTCAGTTTTCCTTTGTATTTTCTATTTTTATTTTCTTTTTTCATTTCTGTTTTCCTTCTTTTTCATGTTTTTCTCTTACTTTTATTCTTCTTCTTCTTCTTTACTCCCTCCGTCCCAAAATACTTGTCGGAGAAATGGATGCATCTAGATGTATTTTAGTTCTAGATACATCCATTTTTATGCATTTGTACGACAAGTATTTCCGGACGGAGGGAGTATTTATTTATTTACTTATTTATATATTTTCTTTCTTTCTTTCTTTTTCATTTCATTTTGTGAACATCTTTCAAATTCGTGAACATTTTTAAAATCATGAACTATTTGTAAATTTACAAATATTTTTTAAAATCATGAACATTTTTTCGAATCCCGAACATTTAAAAAATACATGAAAATTTTGTTACAAATTAGTGAATTTGTTTTGAAAAAAATCGTAAACACTATGCAAATTCGCGAACATTTTTTAAAAATTAGTGAGAACACTTTTCGGATTTACAAACATTTTTTTTACAAATTCGCGAATATTTTTTGTATCGGCGAATAATTTTTTAAATTCACGAACATTTTTTACAACTTCGCAATTTTGTTTTGAAAACGTGAAGAGTTTTCTAAATTGGCGATCATTTTTTTAAAAATTCATGAACATTTATATGTTTTTGACAAAGGTTTTTTGAAATGCATGATTTTTTTTCAAATTGATGAACATTTTTGAATCAGCAAACATGTTTTGAAGGGATGAACTTTTTTTGAAATTTGGTAACAAATTTTGAATTTCAGGAACATTTAAAAAATCACAAACAATCCCTCCTTGTACGTCTCCCCGATGTGCACACACAATTCATAAAATTTTTGCAAGTAAGAGGGGCTCAACTCTTCAAATGGCATTGGTACAAGGGATACGACCCTAGCCACCGAACATCAGGCGGTAGGCTAAGGCGGGTGCGTAAACCTCTGGTCGCCACTACTAGATCGTTCAGGTCGTGAGAATATGGATTGAAATGCATTGACTGCACATCATCCCAGAGATAAACGTATTGCACCAGGCCTTGAGTTGATATATCACCAGATGTATCCCAACCTAGCGGTGCGTGTGAATTCTTTCTGTGACCAATCCATTGGACAACCGGTGGCGCACAACTCAACCTATCTAGCCTCTTGACACGGTTAGATGGAAACCAAGCTAGGCACTACACGGGTCTTTACCAGGTCGAAAGTGCGATCGGGCTTGATTAGTATCAGTTTTATATGGACCATTAATAGGCCCGATGTGACGTTGGGCCACATATGGCCCATGGATTTCGTCCGATGTTAACAGGCCGAAAAACACAACAGGCTGGAAGTGTCCCAAATCTACAGTGGGCCTCTAACAGGCCGAATGTCAGACATGGCCGAATATGACCAAATTCCTTCACGGTCGTTTAGTTTCAATGGCCAATAAATGGGCCTAAATGAAGCAGGACCTTTAACAGGCCGAAAACACACCGGGCCGTAATTCGGCCCAAGTACTTAGCGGGTTGTTAACGGGCTAGAAGTGACCACGGGCTGCAATGATGACAAGTCTAGAACGGGCCGTTGACGGGTCAATTTGACACTAGTCGTACGATCCTTAACTGCGAATGGGCCGTCTACAAGCAGACCGTTAATGGGTCAGCCCGCTAATTTTGACCGGGCCATCCTTTTTAACCTAAACGGGCCGCTGTTGGGTCTTGCCACGTGTCGACGTACCATAGACGCCTCCTGTCCATTGGGCAGTGGACATTTGTCCTTTCGTGGTGCTGACACGTGGTTGCTATGACCAATGAGAATTTTACACGTGGAAAAAACCCCCATTGGCCAGGGCTGTTAACGGGTTATCAGATCCAAACCGGAACCCGATAGCTTGATGGTGACCCGTTATGGTGGATGCCACATGTCGGTTATCCTTGACGAAAGCATTTCCATGACACGCCATTTATCGTCATGAAAGTGGACACTTCTGTGATGATAATTTTGGTATTATCATGGAACACATCTACGACAGCACAGGTATGACTATCATGATTCTGTCATAAAATCGTCATGGATGTACATGCATGACAGAAAACGTGACCTACTGTAACAAACATGTCTCATTACGGAAGTGTTTTTTTAGTGCATGGGAAATGTGGGAGGAAGTGAAGCACACCTTCAACATTAGTCTTGATGGTCTTGCCTTGTCATGGCTCTTCCACTTCCTATTGGGAGCATGCAAACTGTCAGTTATGGTGCTAGCTGTCACGGTCTGGCACATATCGGGGGCATGTAACTCTGCGAGGAACAACAACGAGCCTCTCATCCGCATCACACTTCCCCGAAGATTACTTACGTTGACTTGATTGTGCAAACATCTTTATAACCCGTCCTCTGTTCACAATCGTGAGATCCATGCATCAAGTCCCTCTTGGTCTCCTCCGCCGCCAAGCTCCGTTGTTTTTTCTCTGATGCTACTATATTTGACGAGCTCGACAGGTGTGGTTATGGCGGCGTCCTTCTTGATCATGGCCGCCAGTGTATGCTTGCTTGTCCTGAGGCTCTCTCGGGCACTATGAATCGTGAGTTGGTAGAAGCCGTTGCTCTTTGCCGAGCAGTTGTTTTGGCGCGCGAGGAGAACATCAACTCGGCCATCTTTGCCTCGGATTGCCTTTCCCGGGTGCAACACCTCAATTCTTCAGCCCGTGATTGCTCGCATGTGGGGTTTGTGGTGGCTGGTATCAAATGTGCATCGTCGAGCTTCATATATGTGACTTCAAACATGTTCCTCGACGGTACAATGTAGTGGCTCATATTTTAGCTAAATCATGTATGAACACTAGTGGCCTTTCTGCTCTATGGATTTTTTGACAAAAAAGAAAACTTCATGTAATCTTTTTTTTCTATAAGCGCTTTTTTTATGTCAACTATGTGTAATCTTTGTTGCTTAATTATTACGGACGTTCTTAAAAAAAATACCATCCAGCACGGTACATCCACTTTCATCAGCACCCGCACGTACAATCCACACGTGACCGTGACGTGAGTGAAAATATCCAACAACAAAAACCAGTTTGCACTCTGTATAACGAACGAACAAACAAACAAACAACCTGATGAGTTATCTATCTATCCATGCATCATTTCCGGCCGTGCATGCAGAACTAGGTTTCAAATTTCGATAATCTGTTAGTTCCCTCCACTCGATCTCGATCTCGATCTTATATATAGACGCTCCACATCCCACCATCATCATCACCAACACGTACGTCGCGAGCCAACCTACAATGGCGTCGTCCGCCATGCACGTATCCATTCTTTCCCTCCTCCTCCTAGCCAACACAGTGAGCATCCCGCGTGCCTCGTCTCGAGCCGTCCCCTCCCAGGCGGACGGTGGCGCCACCGGCGGCAAGGCCGTGTACACCAAGGTCTGCGACGCGTCCCGGTTCATGGCGGCCGGGCTGGACATGTCCAAGTACCGGTACTGCAACGCGTCGCTTCCGTACGGCGACCGTGTGCACGACCTCATCGGCTGGATGACGGTGGAGGAGAAGGTGTCCAACCTCGGCGACTGGGCAGACGGCGCGCCCCGCGTCGGCCTTCCCCAGTACAAGTGGTGGTCGGAGGCGCTACACGGGCTCTCCAGCACCGGCCCCACCACCAAGTTCGACGACCCAAAGAAACCGCGCCTCCACTCCGGCCGCGCCGCCGTCTTCAACGGCACTGTGTTCGCTAACGTCATCAACAGCGCCGCCTCCTTCAACGAGTCCCTTTGGAAGTCCATCGGCCAGGTACGCACGTTACGTGTTGTCGGTGCCACGTACGTCTGCTCTTTTTCATATATAGTGCGTGTAACAACAGATCTGGTGGCATGCAATTTGTCTTGGCATGGCAGGCGATCTCGACGGAGGCCCGAGCGATGTACAACCTGGGCAAGGGAGGGCTGACGTACTGGAGCCCCAACATCAACGTGGTGCGCGACCCGAGGTGGGGCCGCGCGCTGGAGACGCCCGGCGAGGACCCCTTCGTCGTCGGCCGCTACGCCGTCAACTTCGTGCGCGGCATGCAGGACGTCCCGGGCCACGAGGTGGCCTCCGACCCCATGTCCCGGCCGCTCAAGACCTCCGCGTGCTGCAAGCACTACGCCGCCTATGACGTGGACGACTGGTACGGCCACACGCGCTTCAAGTTCGACGCCCGCGTCGAGGAGCGCGACATGGTCGAGACCTTCCAGCGCCCATTCGAGATGTGTGTCCGCCACGGCGACGTCAGCAGCGTCATGTGCTCCTACAACCGCGTCAACGGCATCCCGGCCTGCGCCGACGCGCGCCTCCTCTCCGGCACCATCCGCCGCGACTGGGGCCTCCACGGCTACATCGTCTCCGACTGCGACGCCGTGCGCGTCATGACCGACAACGCCACATGGCTGGGCTACACCGCGGTCGAGTCCACCGCCGCCGTGCTCAAGGCCGGGCTCGACCTCGACTGCGGCGAGAGCTGGATCGTGCAGGACGGCAAGCCCGTCATGGATTTCCTCACCACCTACGGCCTGGAGGCCGTCCAGAAGGGCAAGACGCGCGAGTCCGACGTCGACAACGCGCTCACCAACCTCTACATGACGCTCATGAGGCTCGGCTACTTCGACGGCATGCCCAGGTACGAGTCCCTCAACGAGAAGGATATCTGCAGCGACGACCACAGGAGCCTCGCCCTCGACGGGGCCAGACAGGGCATGGTGCTCCTCAAGAACCACGGCGGCCTGCTGCCCCTTGACCCCAACAAGTACGGCGCCGTCGCCGTCCGCGGCCCACATGCCGAGGCGCCTGAAAAGATCATGGACGGAGACTACACAGGTGATCAGCTCTTCTCTAGCTGCTGCTGTACTACGTACACCTCACATGTCACGACACATGACGTACTCACATGTTACACATTCTCTTGGATGAAATTTGTAAATGCAGGGCCGCCTTGCCGGTACGTGACGCCGCGAGAAGGCATAAGCAAGGACGTGAACATCTCGCACCACGCAAACTTGACAATCTACTTTGGTGGCATAAACATGCACATCGAGAGGGAGGGCAACGACAGGGAGGATCTCCTCCTGCCCAAGAACCAGACGGAGGAGATCCTCCACATCGCAGCGGCATCGCCTAACCCGATCGTCCTCGTGATCCTGTCCGGCGGCGGCATCGACATCTCCTTCGCGCAGGGCAACCCCAAGATCGGCGCCATCCTCTGGGCCGGGTACCCTGGCGGGGAAGGTGGCAACGCCATTGCTGATGTCATCTTCGGAAGATACAGTCCAGGTAAAGGAAGATGCAAAGTTTATTATTCCGATCAAAGTAAATGGATTCTAATTTTCTGACACGTCGCTGGAACGTTCTGATGTAATTGCTTGATCGAGCAGGAGGACGGCTGCCACTGACATGGTTCAAGAACAAGTACATCCACCAGATTCCTATGACGTCCATGGAGCTACGACCGCGGCCGGACCACGGGTACCCTGGGAGGACATACAAGTTTTACGACGGGCCGGAGATGCTTTATCGGTTCGGCCACGGCCTGAGCTACACCAAGTTCCGATACGAGACCAGCGCTGGCAACGGCACCGCAGTCACCCTCGCCGCCGGCGGGCACTGCAAGCGGCTCAGCTACAAGGCCGGCGCCGTGGACGCTGCCCCGTCCTGCCCCGCCATCGACGTCGCGAGCCACTCCTGCAAGGAGACCGTGGACTTCAACGTCAGCGTCGTCAATGGCGGTGACGTGGACGGCAGCCACACCGTGCTGGTGTACACTGTGCCGCCGCCCGAGGTGGCCGGCGCGCCCATCAAGCAGGTGGTGGCGTTCCAGAGGGTGTTTGTGAAGGCGGGCGGCGCAGCGACCGTGGGGTTCTCGCTCAAGGTGTGCGAGGTGTTTGGCATCGTGGAGAAGACGGCGTACACCGTCGTGCCGTCAGGGGTCAGCACCGTTCTCCTTGAGAACGGTGACACGTCGTCGCCGTCGTCGGTCTCTTTCCCCGTCAAGATCAACTTCTCTACTTAGATTAGTTTTCCTCGGTTCTTTTGCGGCGTTTTAGGACGGTTTCATTCTTTTATTTTTCCTAGGAGTTTATCAGTAATTAATAGACTAGTATTCAGCATCCTGCTGAATAGTTTGTACCTTCAGTGTCAAAAGGGAACGTCCATTCCTGTAGATTTCTCAGTTATAAGATGGTTGAGTCAAATGATGGGTTAATACAACAAATTTTGCGTTGCTATATATATGGCGAAAAATCATTGACTCCGCGTTTCTTATCTAGACACTTTTCTTCAATGAGATCCGTGCTTATTAAACTGAAGTTCCTATAAACATGGAGATGATAGATGAGAAAGTCTACTTTTAGTTCCTCAGCTCTTTTGTGCCTACACAATTCTCATGCCCCACGCTCGCTCGCTGGAACTGCTCCAGAAAGTAAGGGCGATTGTTTAGGCCACGGTTCCCCTTGGTGAACTCCGGCGAGCAAACGGCTTCCTGTTTGTACTCTATTAGTGGTGGGGGCGCGCCCTTGGCGCGCCTCCTCTGCCGTCCTGTGCGCACAAATCTTGCAGATGGACTTTTAAACGTGCTTTTGCAGCCCAGATAAGTACCAAATGTTAAAAAAAGTGCACTTAACAGAAATAGCTCAGTAGTGTTCACTCATAAAGTAGAGGGAGCAGAGATAGCTAATAGATGATATAAAAACTATTAATATCCATCCATTGGAAAAAATGAAATCAAGAAACTAACATAAATCTGAATAAGATAGGTCTTGATATTGCCATCTAGAGTTTGCAGCTGGCCACCCACTCATACCTCTTAATCGACAAGCTAGTGAAGTGAGAATGTTTGCCCATATAAATTGAAGGAAATTATAGAAGTATACTTTGCATTCAAGGGATGGATTGATTCGGCCAACCAACGAAGTATTGCATTGTATCCAACCACCATGGTTCCCGCTTTATTATTAATAGGACCCATGCCTGAATAGAGGCATAGCATGTATTGTTAACTTCCAAGTAGACTCTCAGAACTTGAAAAAAATCTTGCCTGGCTTCATCATTCATCAACTTTGAAGCCTTGCTAGTAAAAATGTAAACTGCCACCGGCTGAAATGACATATACATACGGGCAAACATCAGATGTGAAGGTTAAATCGGCGGATACTCGGGGATGCAAAAGAATTGTTTATGGTGAAATTTAATAAAATTTGGACAGAAACAAATGACATATACAGAAATAAAGCAGAGATAACCCAGGGGCCTGGTGAGGTACAATTATAGAATAAAGGAAACAATCATATTATTTAGTAGGTCACAGAACCATGTAAATAACTTTAGGCTCCGCAGCCAATGTGTTTTTCACCATGATTTGGTCAAACTTTTTAGCCCAAAATGCTACAGACTTGCAACAGTCCCCCAGAGAAATCTCAGTCAGCAATTTTACAATGGTTTCACGTTGGCACAAACATGTGCTCACTACAGAGTACATGAGCCACAAGAAAGCATGATAACAGAGAAGCAAGCTTAGCTGTTAAGCAACTGCAGTAGCACATGCAAAGGAGAAGAGCATTTAGCAGCAGCACCTAGCACTCGCGTCCCCACGGTACCCTAATTGCTAGAAGAAGAAAATTCAATGCACATAAAATAGACAACAAAAGCAAAGAAACAATCGCATCTAAATACCTCAAAAGACTGAACCACTTCCTACACGAGTGGACTTTTCTGCTATGCTAGTTTCGCTTTTCTTGATCTCACAAGAGTAAGAGCTCTTTTGTATCTTGGGTGCAAAATATAAGTCCTAAATCTTGTATGGCTGATCATGGGGACCTATCTAGTACACCTCTCTATGCCAGTGGCCTAATTACTCTATACCTTTTCTAGCCATAGGATATGATAGGGAGCAACATGGTACTAATTAGTGGCAGTCAATAGCAAATAAATCCTTGCTACACAAAGAATGAACTGGTTGGCTAGCGAAAGTGGGCCAACCATGAATGTACAGTCCATTCGCAATGCATTGATCACAATTCATACATGGTGTAGGCAGACTCCCATGTGTAGTATGAGCTGCCTCTAAACTGTTCTAAATAATATCCATATCTTTTGAGTAAGTATATATAATGGCGTGTTTATCGAAGTTTCTGTTTCTGAGTTGATGCAATACTTGACCATGCAAAGTGAAAGATTTATTAGAAGCCAAATGAAGGAGCACACTAAAGGCCACCACCCGAATATGATTACAAAGTAAATAAAAGGGCATCTAATGAGAAGATTTGCAACAAAAGTATGGCATTCACATGGTTCATTAGTAAAGTGGCAGTATCATGTATCCCTTTTGAAGTTCATGGTAAAAACTAAAAACACAATAGTCAACATAAAAGAAAAGTTATATGATACATCGGATTTATCCAGAATCTGCCTAGATGAATATTATATTAATAATGGATATATAGAATTTCCCATACGAGCAGAGGGTGCACTCGTGATAAGAACCAGCTAGTAAACTGGAAAAAAAAATGTGCAAGCACTTTCTATAAAATCGTGGTATGAAGAATAGAACATTTCTATGAGTTGACAAATGTTCATGCTCAAAGGAATGTTCCTAAGTATAGAACAATGAATCACAAACCCAGGAGCAACCGTTCAAACTATAACATCATGAAAGGAAAGAGGTGCATCAGCCAATACCGTCCTTTCCTTCTTTTCACATATGGTAGGGACCTTCATATGTTTATAACAACCAAACCAGAAGTCTCCACTTCCTAGCTCTATGTATCCAGGTGGTATCGAGATCAATAGGGTTGTTTTATATAGCACAACAAAAGTCACTCTAACATCAAAGTGAAAAAATGTCCTATAAATGAGAACTGCACACTTGTTGTTTCATAGACATGTGCTAAAAATTTTGTTCTAAGACCAAATGCTGATAAGTTGATAAGTAACACGTACAATGGACAGAAATTTTCAATGTCAAATACAGTACCATATGAAGGGAGGACATAATACATCAGATGCGAATGTGTTGTTCAATCTTCATAAGCAATGTACAACCCACCTTTTTTATTCAAATTAAGAAGGCGATTGTTGGCTACATTACATAATTAGACATGCTAATATAATACATTTAGTTGATGCAGTACAGGGCACAAACTAAGATGCCACTATATACTCTAAAAAACCATTGTTCAAACTCAGTAGCCTGTACATGGTAATTGCTACAAGAGTCAGTGGTTTGCTAGTTTACTAAACTACCATTTCACAGCTAATCACAAAATAAGCAATACCAGATAGCATGATATATACCTAACAGCTCCGTATTGTTACTGGAAGTAGAATTAACAAATTTATTTGTGCAAGGAAAAAAATGAACAGAAACCGCACCGATTCACTACAATTTCAGGTTCAAATCTTGCACCTTCTCCCCTTTATTAGAAGTATATCCTTGAGTATTGCTCTCTCGCTAGTTTGTCCTTCAGTGTCATTATTATGAAGCCTTTCAGTCTATAATATGGAATATGAGAAGCAGTCGTGCCTGATACCGAAGAACAACAGCTAGGTAAATGGCACGGTCTTTCTGCTTAACAGGAGCTACAAACCCCTTTATTTGTACATGTATCAGGAAGAAGGTGAACACATTTGAAGTCACAAAGCAAGTTTTCGTATAATTTTTATAGAGAATGTCTAAAAGCTATCTATCGTAGTACCTATACTGTTCCACTCCTATGACTGAAATGGTTGTAAACACTAAACTCAGTAAACTTTCTCCACCGTAGTGTTGCTAAAAGAGGAAGACTTGCTGCTGCACATCAATACTAATTTGAATCCAAAATATGTAAATACAGGAGAAAATTGGTTCTAAAAGGTAGACCTTTGGAGGTTTCAGGAAGTATTGAGTGGCATAATATACAACCACGCAAATAAATTCAAAAGGTGATGCTACACAAAGAATTATGTTACCCATCTGCCCCATTGGCATCATTGGGTGTTGCATGCTTATGTGTTGGGGTACCAGATCAACACAAAAAAAGTCATAACATGAGGTTCAATTTTATGGTATTGAATTTGCCCACAAAAACAATTTTCACAATGTAACACATATAATCTGAGTGTTCACGAATTTGGTTGCACTCACAAATGTTCAGATAGCCGGGTTGCTATGACATTGCGGTCTTCTTCAAATTATCCCACATGTTTTAATTTCCCTGAATCACCCATGCAATTTCCGACTGATAAAACGGTGTACAAAAATAGTGGTTAGACAAACAGATTCTGGAGACATTAAGATTTGAAATTAGAAACCACAGGGCAAGGTGTGAGATTGCTGAAACGAATAATGGCAACATCATACAAATTACACCCTGTTTGTTACAAAATGTGTGGAGTATCCTTGAGAATCTGTTAGAGGGGATGTAATACCTCATTCTTGTGATCTCCTAAGCCTTGTAATTCTTGCAACCAGCATACACATAGAGAACAAAAGAATTTCCATCTCATACAGAAAATGTGTGTCTATATTCAGGCACACATAATCTTACCCCAAAACGAAGAAAACTGATAAATGTACACATGATATTCCTGTAAGAATTTGCCAAGAATATCAAGAATTAATATCAAGAATGAAAAAGCATGAGCACCAGATTTAGTAGGGTGCAGGGAGACAAGATTAACCTGTAACTCACCAATCGCTTGATAGCCAAATTAGAGAGGGGGGCAAAACACATAAATATGAAAGCAGTGCATTTGCTGCTCGGAAAGGTGATGATGGCCCTGTTCTATCCAAGGTAAAGCATAGCAATCAACAACCCCAAACGAACTCTAGCCTGCCAATCACATGGTCAGCAGCTGAAACAAACACAAACCATGCAATTAGGTGAAAGGAGCAGAACCCAACGTGAACCTGGACGGGAGGAGGAGGAGGAGCTGATTCCGTACCCTGTAGATAAGGCGGTCGAGGACGAATCGGGCGCAGAGGAAGCCGAGGGAGAAGGGCAGCGCATGGGGAGGACGAACGCGACATCCAGGCCGCGGAGCTTCATCCCCAACCTCGACGGCAGCACCACCAGCACCCCATGGCGGCGCCCCCGGACGGACATGACCCCCTATCCAGCAGCTACTTGTGGCTCGGAGACTCCGATCTACGGCTTGGCATCGCCGGAACCAACGACCAGAAGCTGCGCCAGTCCACTACTGCGCAGTCCCCAGAGAACTCACGGCGCACCTGACACCGCGGCGGCTGCCCGAGCCCGGGCCTCCATGCCAGGGGCGTCGCGGCGTGGACGGGAGGCCTGGCCCCGCGAGATGGAAGGATCAGACGCTGCCACCGCTCGGGGGCGCGGGTCTGCGTCAAGGGCCGATCCTCCTCGCCGCTGTCGTTTTCCAAGTGCCCGTGGTCTCCGGTGGTGCGGTCATCGGCCACGGCAGGCAAATCTGACGGAGAAAGGAGGGTGGGAAAGAGGAAAAGGAGGAGGCGTGGAGATGTGGGTGTGGGCGTGCGACTGCCTTCGTGGGGAAGGAAGGAGGGGCGACGACCGAAATCACAGTCAATCGACACAGTCCTCACGAATCCCTCATGCCCACGTGGACGTCGCCAGGATGTGCCCTTTGCGCCACCGTTAAAGGGTTCTATTTTCCGATCAAAGTTAGTATGATCTTTCTCTAAAGATTACTCTGTCCTATAATATAAAAGCGTTTTTGGCACTATCCATAATATAAAAGCGCTTTTTACACTACTATTTTATGCTCTTTGGGTCGCTACTTTCAACATATACGAAATCATTACCCAGTCATTGGTCAAAACCTCTTAATTTGTGTTGGGTAGTCGGTTTAAAAGATCAAGTGTCAAGTTGTGTGGTTTTAGAGTCGAGGAGCCAAAACTTAACATAGCTATTATTTGTGGGATAAATAGTTTATATTTTTCTAAATTGAATAGCCTAATCGGAAAAATATTGCAAATTCAGAATTTGTTATATGTCTGTAGTGGAGCCGTACAATGCTTGCTACTCGGTGTTTCGCTCCATTAGAGATGCTTTGTACTTTCGATGAACTTTTATAATAGATTTAATCCTTTCCCAAAAAAACCAAAAAAGCAAATTGTACCTTGGTTACTGAGTTTGGCAGCTACAAATAATCTTTACCTACTAATAAAGCAATGTGAGTTCTCTGATTTTTTCATCTGTTCACTGACACAAATATTTTTTATTTGAGGTGATACTAAATTTGTATGCGTTTATCTACTTTTTTAGGCAAACTCCGAAGCTATTTATTCAACCGTCACAATGTTTACAGGAATGATACCAAGTCCATTAGGTTGGCCTAACCAAACATGGCGACCAGCCTCTAGGAATAAAGCATGCTTCATGAGTTTGTGAGCCTCGACATTCAAGCTTCTAAATTCATGACTAATATTACACATAGTAAATAAGGATTGACGATTATGATTTCATGTATGATCGCCCCGTAGGTCGTCGGGTTCTTCTGACGAATATCCTCCACCACCACCTTGCAGTCCGAAGCCACATGGATGTTGCTCTCATATAGATCGTCTGCTAGGGATAGAGCCTCTCTAATGGCTAAAGATTCAAGTGTAGCCGGGTTAGAAATCTTTGGAAACACCATTGCTGATGCACCAAGGAACATGCCATCCTGACCTCTGCAAATGGCACCAACAGCTCCATATGATCCTCCTCTTCCCACTTCAGCATCAACATTAATTTTCACTAGGCCTGATGGTGGCGCAATCCAGTGTGTAGACCTGCTCGAAGATGAAACATGCATTGGAGTGGTGATCGGCTTGATGGCTTGAAGTTCGCTCAAATAAGACTGCACAAAGCTAAGTACAACGAACAAACTTTGAAAGATATCTTCATATATAGCCTTCCGTCGAGCTCCCCACAATGCCCAGAGTGTGACCACAAAGGTGATGAACTCATCTTGAGGAAGCGAATCATGCATGGCAAACATCCATCTTTTTGCATTGTCATTCACATTTGCATTCAGCTGGTCAATAATTGCATCCGATGATAGAGCCCATGTGCTCCTTGCCACTGAACAGTCGGGCATCGCTTGTCTCCAAGTATCCTCTATGCCACAAAGATGGCATGTGCTGGTTGTAGACATATTACGATGGTGTAGAAGTCCCATAGTTGGTATCGAATGCTGTGCCAAACGCCACAAAAAGGTTTTTAGTCTTGAGGGCACCCTGATTCTCCACAAGTTCCTCCATCCCACACTATCAAAATCAACATGAGATGATCCTTCTTCATCATATAACCATGCTTGTCTATTCGGTTTAGTTCTTTGAATCATTCTGCACGCACTTCGAACAGTGAAAACACCTCTACTAGAAAAGAAAAATAGTTTGTCATGAATTTCGTACCTGGGCTATGCGCGGAGGCCCAGCGCCGCTGACCTATTTGCCGCACGGAGCAACAAATAGCCAGAGCTTTGCACATGTCGCCCATTACTTGGCCAGCCCGTTTTTGTTTCATTCTGTGTTCGGTTTTTTTTACGTTCCTTTCTCTTCTTCTTCCCTATTTGTTTTTACATTTTTTCCCTTCCAAGTTTAGTTTCTTTTTATCTTGTTTCATAAATTCAAAACTTTCAAAAAAGCTCAGAATTTCATATTCCGTTCAAATTTTTGATAAATGTTCAATATTCCAAAAAAGTTCCTGTTTGAGAAATTTTTGGATCTCTACATTTATCTAATTCCGAAATCTTTTCAAAACAAATAAAATGTACACAATTTTTCAAAAAAGTTTATTCAGGAATTTTAATAAATTTTTCTCATTTTAAAAATATTTGAATTCGAAAATATTGTTGTTTTACTGAAATGTTCACAAATTTAAAATATTTTTGAATGAAAACACATATTTGAAAAGAATTATGAACGTTCAAAACATGTTCCCATTTAAATATATTGTTCATTAATTCATAAAATTTTCATCTTTTTATAAAACGTTCATGTTTTCAGAAAACGTTTTTCAATTTTAAAAAATGTTCCAATTTAAAATTATGTTCATATTTTCGCAAATGTTCCGAATTTAAAAAAACCTATTCATGTTTCGGAGGATATTCAGAAATTCTTTATTATTTTTAATGAAAAGTTCAAAAAATTCAAAAAATGCTTCGAATTTGACGCTGCATTATGTTCTTAAATAGTCGCGCTGGCCATTGGTTATTGGGACGCGTTTGTCTGACTAGCTAGAATCACGTCATCGGGTCTTTGATTTACGCGTTGTAGTTAGTAATCCATGTGGTTACGCCATAGGAGACGCCGACAAACCCCACCACTATCAATGATCTCGTGTGCCAAACATGACCCGTGAGAAGACCGCAGCTCCTTGCTCTATTGTCCACCGTTGCGGAGACTGTTTTTGAACGACACATCATTTCTCTCACGTTGCTTCTGGTAAAAAAATATCTCTCCCGTTGGAATGCACATGCATATGTGCTAGTTTAGACAAAAGTATGAAATTTTGAGCGGGCCCACTTGAAGATTTCACCAAACCGGTTTTCACAAATCATGTTTAGGGTGTTAGAACATCTCAATAGCAGCTGAGGGAGTCCTGGATTAGGGGGTGTCCGGATAGCCGAACTATCACCGTTGGCCGGACTCCTGGACTATGAAGATACAAGATTGAAGACTTCGTCCTGCGTCCGGATGGGACTTTCCTTGGTGTGGAAGGCAAGCTTGGCGATACGGATATGTAGATCTCCTACCATTGTAACCGACTCTGTGTAACCCTAGCCCTATCTGGTGTCTATATAAACCGGAGGGTTTTAGTCCGTAGGACGAACAACAATCATACCATAGGCTAGCTTCTAGGGTTTAGCATCTCGATCTCGTGGTAGATCTACTCTTGTACTACCCATATCATCAATATTAATCAAGCGGGGAGTAGGGTATTACCTCCATCGAGAGGGCCCAACACAGGTAAAAACATCGTGTCCCTTGTCTCTTGTTACCATCCGCCTAGACGCACGATTCGGGACCCCTACCGAGATCCGCCGGTTTGACACCGACATTGGTGCTTTCATTGAGAGTTCCTCCGTGTCGTCACCTATAGGCCCGATGGCTCCTTCAATCGTCGGCAACGACACGTCCGGTGAGACTTTTCTCCCGGACAGATCTTCGTATTCGGCGGCTTTGCATCGCGGGCAATTCGCTAGGCCATCCGGAGCAGATCGAAGCTACGCCCGCCATCGGTCGATTTGGAAGCTCGAACTATACGGCCGATGTCCGCGGAGATTTGATCTTGAAGGATTCGAGCCACGCCAAGCGTGTCGCCTTGTCTCGATGGGCACGATCTAGCTCGCCGCCGAATAGTGTCACGGAGGCCGCACTGCGTCGCTCCGACCCTTAGCTCGGGCCGACTCCCCGATCAGGGCGAGTGGTTGGACACCGCCTCGGGGCTACGATCTTCGGCGATTGAGCGAACTCCATCCCTCGCTGCGAAGACCGTTACTCCAAGGCGCGGACTCCTTTCCGGACTCTGAACCTCCGCGCCCCGCCAATTGAATCCGATTGGCGCGGTCATGGAGTTCATCGCGGACATCTTTCAAAGACGCCCTTTGGCGGCATCCTGAATTCACTAAAGTCTCTCTCTTTATCGGAGAGCCTGGCGGACTACGGTCGGGAAGGTTGAGATGCAGACGACGAAGAAATTCAACGCCCACCCACCGCCCACTTTGTAGCCACCGCCGAAAGCTTAAACGACGTGCTCGATTTCGACTCAAGACATCGACGGTATGGACGACGATGTAGGAGACAGCCATGAACCAACACCTATAGGATACCGGACAACCACCTCATCCCATAATGTATACATGGTGGATACACCTACAGGAAGTGTCGACGAGGAACAACGGGACACTACGAAGGATAAATCCTCGGCGGTCAAATCAAGAACGTAACGCCGCACCAAGTCCCGCCGACAAAGACCCAGCCATAGAGCGAGGCGAACCGGTGGACGACGAACATGCTATTGAGCAACCGTCCGAACAGGACAACTTGGATAAACAACCCGTCCCGGCGAAGATAATGATCCGGACGATCTCACGCCGGACAAAATGTTGGAGCAGAAAAACCTCCACAAAGGCTCATCGCCATCGCTGCGTAGCTGAAAAATCGAAGCGGAAGCTCAAAACAGCGGAAGATGCACTCGTAATCAGATGGAGCAAAGTACTCAACACCGCAGACAAATACGGTGGCGATCGCCAACAAAGAGCTACCCAAAGAAAAAACTATCGCGAATTTGATGAGGAGGCCGTGAGCCCCACAATCAAAAAGCAAGAAGGCCACCCGGTCGGATGGACGACCCACGGCAAACAGAGAGCGGAAAATGACGCCAACACAAGCCGACGCGATCCGCATAAGGATTCAGATCAAAAGGATGGCCCATTAGGTCCATCTACGGTAGAAAGCAAGCTCTTCAAAGCAATGCAACACGCCAAATATCCGAACATCACGGCACACCCAAATATAGGGGTGCCGCACAACCCCTGTTTCACCGATGAGGTCTTTGGATCACGAATTCCCAGCTGGATTCAAACCCGTAAACATAGAGGCATATGACGGAACAATGCACCACAGTCTGGATTGAGGATTACATCCTCCACATACACATGGCTAGAGGAGATGATCTCCACGCCATAAAATACTTACCCTCAAACTCAAAGGGCCAGCTCGGCATTGGCTTAAAAGCCTTCCAAAACACCATTGGAAGTTGGGAAGAGCTCGAGGATGCGTTTGGGCAAATTTTGGGGACCTATGTCCGCCCTCCGGATCTGAGCGATCTAAGTCACATAACTCAACAGCCCGAGAGTCAGCCCGAAATGCAGAACAGGTTCCTTACCAAAAGAACCAAATAGTCGATTGTCCGGACGCCGAAGCCTTAGCAGCCTTCAAACACAACGTCCGAGACGAATGGCTCGCCAGACACCTCGGCCAAGAAAAGTCGAGAACAATGGCCGCATTAACAAGCCTCATGACCCGCTTTTGCGCGGGAGAGGATAGCTGGCTAGCAAGATGCAGCACTAGCGACCCAAGTACATCCGAGGTCAGGGATGGAAATGGGAAACCACGACGCAACAAGGACCAGCGCCGGACCAGGGAAAACAGCCCGAAGAGCGCGACAGTCAATGTCGAATTCAAAAGCTCTCGGCAGAACAATAAAAAACTGCCCCTTAAGGATAATAGCGACGAGCTATCCAACTTAAACAAAATCTTGGACAAGATATGTCAAATCCACAAGACTCCCGAAGCACGCAAACCATACCCACAGAGATTGTTGGGTCTTCAAGCATCCGGCAGACTCAACGCCGAACACAAGGGCTCGACACACCAAGTGAGGATGATGACGAACCCCACAAGCGAGCACCGGAAAACAAAAGAATTTCCCACAAGAGGTTAAAACAGAAACTCACTTCACGTGATAAAGGGAAGCGCGAGCGGCGCCCACTAAAATGCGCGCCGCATGCAGACTACCCTAGCGGAGTACCAACACCGGTTGTCAAAACTAATCACCTTCGACCATCGGGACTACTCCGTAAGTATCCGAACGCAGGATGGACTGCCTCGATATTGGATCCTATAATCGACGGATTCCAATTTACACAAGTCCTCATGGACGGCGGCGATGACATAAACCTGATATATCGGACACAATCCGCATGATGGGGATAGACCCAACCAAAATTAGCCATAGCAACACTTCCTTTAAAGGAATAATGCCAGGAACATATGCCCATTGTACGGGCTCCCTAACATTAGAAGTTATGTTCGGTTCATCCGACAACTTCCGTCGCGAAAAGCTAATCTTCCATGTCGCCCCATTTAAAAGTAGCCATCAAGCACTATTGGGACGCGAAGCTTTCGCCCGCTTTAACGCAATCCCGCATTATGCATCTCTTACACTTAAAATGCCCGGTCCACGAGGCATCATCTCATTAAAGGGAAACTCCGAGTATTCCTCGAATACGGTAAAATGTGAGACTGCCTTAACAGCCTCACACTAATACGGCTTTGCTGATCAAAGCATTTAAAGTAGGTCGTTCAGACTCCGGACACGGTTAGGCAAGTCCGGCTTAAATAAACAAGGGGCTTACTAGCCGCGTAACCCCTTATAAGGGGCTCCACGCATGTACAACAAGAGACAATAAAGCTCAATTTTATTCATTTTTTGAATCGTACTCTGTTTATTTCAAATTACATTTTTCGCACGATCTTTTTTCAACTAAGTTCCTCTCTTTTACAGATGAACGCCGTGCTATACCCGTCCAGGATACGGCACAACGGAGACACAGGCGCAGACGTGCAGCAGGGACCCATTGCAAGGATTCTTTTCAGATTAAGACCCTGCGTAAACCTTTCTCACTGTCTCTTGTTGTTATTCATCCCCCGGTCTCTTGTTATAACCGAGGAGGAGGCTGGCGTTTTGGCATCGGCCGCGTCAGAATTTTGCACGCACGGACACGAGGGGCTTGTTATCAAGGGCATTGTTCAGCCCACTTTATAAAAGACCGAATACATTAGGGAGTGTTCGGCGTCTCGAGTTAGGCCTTATATGCATCAGCTCGAATCATGTCTTTGGTCAAATGTTGGGTTTGCCGGCTCCTGTGTTTTGCTGCCTTACGTTCGTTCTATCGCTAACGCGACACCGGAGAACTATCTGCGATTGTGCCCGGCTCGGCCAAAGGCGAGCACCTCGATGAAAAAGCCAAAACCGATCATCATGATATAGCGAGAGACTGGTCAACCACTCGATGACCCACCGGAATGTTTAGAATTCCTCCGCATTAACGAAGGACCGTTTCCCGGTCAGGCATATACGCACCCCGAATTCGGGAGAGTGCGGTGCCTCCAGGGGCTATATAGTAGCCCCACCATCGAACTCCTATGGCTAAGTGAAAGTGATAAAGCATTATAGTCCGGTTGCCTAGTTTGCTACGCTACCACCTCCTTAATAGGACCAAGACGTTGGATTAAGTGTGAAAAAGCGCCTTCTTTGCAAACACCCCCGCACTATGTGCGTGGGGGCTGAAGCCGAAGACTGCCATCTTTCAGGTTATATATACATATACATCAGCGGCCGCACAGGGAGTAGTTTACTACTTGAACGCACAAGTATAAAAAGCTCTTATATTATATTGAAACGTTGTTTCATAAGTTACAGATGTCATTCAAACATAACATCCTTCGAGCACTGCGTCTCTATTAAACGAGCGCCCGGAATAACTTCCTCAAAATAGCGCTCGACTGGTACTCGACTTCCGTCCGAATCTGGGGACGCAACGTCGGTGGCCTTCATTTCTGCCCAGTATGTCTTGACACGGGCAAGATCCATCCGCGCACCCTCAATGCACGCCGACCGCTTCATTGCGTCGATACGCGGTACCGCACCAAGGAACTGCTGCACTAAGCCAAAATAACTCTTGGTGAGGTTTCCCAGCCACAAATGAGTCACGACACGCTTCATGGCAAGTCCGGACAATCGATTCAGCTCGCCCATTCGCCAACCGATCGGTTAACGGAAGAGGACGCTCTGTACTATGGAACTGCGACCAAAACAGCTCTTCCCTTCTGTGGCCCTTCTGGCCTCGGAAGTGCTCGATCGCGTCCGCGGCACTCGCCGCCAAATCCAGATTAGCATCCTCCGAACTCCACAACCGGTCCAACTGAGCATACCGGATCCGTGAACTTCCTCCGCAGCGTAAAAGGCTTTCCAAAGCAGCAACATCCACACCGACGCAGCTCCTCCTTTGCAGCTCTCATTGCGGAGTGGGCATCCTTGGCTTCGGCGGTGGCCTTTTTCAGTCCTCTTGCTCCGCTTGACGTTCTTTTCAAGAACCCGCGCCGGTCGGTAGCATTCTTCAACTTTATGGCCATATCGGCCATTTCCTCTTCTTCGGCGATGAGCAGCCCGTTCGCTTTCAGCTCTTGACCGCCCTCAAAGCGCCGCATTACTATTTCGCCTGCTCTTTAGCTCGGCGAGTTCCGCCGCAGCTCCTCCACAAGAGCGGCACCACCGCATTAAGCATACAAGTAGTAAGGCACGGGCGCCAAGCTCCTTACTAGGCGTCCGCGAAGAAGTCGCATACCTTGTGACTCATCAAACCGCTTATTGACAAGCGCGATGTCCGCATCTGCCTCGTCAAGTTGTCGCTTTAGTTCGGCAAATTCATCAGTCCGGCTGGCCACCGGACGCCCCGCCACCTATTTAGGAGCGGCGATATGTTAGAGCTGAGATTATGATCCTCGGCACGCTGTCAATTTTGACAACATACCGAGTCTCAGGGGCTACTATCTATACAGGGCGCATTCTATATGCATAGCTGTCAGAAGGTACATCATTTTGCGTACCTCGAACCCGTCGATAAGCTTCGACGGCTTCATGCAATCCGCTCTCGCGGATGCAATTGTTTCAATCACCGTACCCATTAGCGCATGGTGATCTTCGAGATAGCCGCCGCCTAAGCAGATCCTTCACTCCTCGACGCACGCCGATTGGCGCCGGACCTTCCGGCCCCGCGGACTCGGGAAGCTCTCCGGATGACACTTCAGGTCGCCTACGCGCACGAAGCGCGATAGGTGGATGCGTTTCGCTCTCTATCATCTCCGGACAAAGATCCCTCAAAGACGAGCTCACGAGAAGGGCTGAGATCCGAACTACAAGGTACAATTTGGTTATCTTGAAATAAATACATGGATGCTCTTTATTCACAGGACCCCTTCTTTTTACTTACGGCTCGCTGGAGGGCTGATCCCCTTGGGGAAATAGTGCGGCTGGGATACTTCCCGGCGCCGGACTTTCTGACGAAGACTTCTTTCCCCATTTTTAGGCCTTGGCTTCCGGATCTTCGGAAGCGGTCCTCTTCTCCCTTGGAGGAGGATCCCCGATCCCTCTTCCTTGAAAGCCTCCTTCATGGAGGCGCTTGCTTCCTCTCCCCCTTCGCCTCTCTTTAAAAGGCGCGCCTTCAACATCTTGGTCAAGATGGGATCCGGCGTGGTCTCTGGGAGGGAGCGGACACCTTATTAACTTTGCCTTGGCTATCCACTCTGTTCAAGAAACAGCTCCTTAAAGGGCATATATATGATAAATGAATGAACAGCCTGTCCATTCATGTGGTTACTTACTTGAGTATCCGGGTGATTGCAGCTTAGACCTGCGTCCTCGGTCAAATCCGGACACTTCTCTTGTGATCCGAAGAACAGTTTGTACATCTCCTTGGGCATCGCGCCCATAAAATGTTGGAGAGCTCGTGGTCCCTCCAGATTAAACTCCCACGACGACGGGGCGACGTTTGCGAGGCGTAAGCGCCGATTCAGCATAACCTGCGCCGCCACGACCAGATTGATCTCTCTTTCTGGAGGTCTCGAATCGGCCCCTGCAATGAGGAACGCCCTTGGGCGGCCCCAGTCGAGCCCCGGTTGACCCATGATGCCACCACTGTGGTGGACTGGCCGGAAGGCGGGTGGCGCCACCCATTTGGTGCCCCGAGCGGTGATATAAAACCACTCCCGTTGCCACAAACCAAGCTCCTCTTGAAAAGAGCCCTCGGCCACGGAGCATCAAGACACTTGCTTATGACCGCCCCTCCGACTTTGCTTGTTGCCCTCGATCATCTTCGGCTCCACCTTGAAGGTCTTGAGCCACAATCCAAAGTGAGGGGTAATATGGAGGAAGGCTTCACATACGACAATGAATGACGAGATATGGAGGATGGTGTCCGGATTCAAGTCATGGAAATCCAGCCCATAATAAAACATGAGCCCCCGCACAAAGGGATCCGTCGGGAAGCCTAAACCCCGAAGGAAGTGAGACACGAACACCACGCTCTCGCCGGGCTCGGGAGTGGGAATGACCTGCCCTGGAGCAGGAAGCCTATGCGAGATCTCGCCGGTTAGATACCTGGCGTCTCGCAACTTTAGCACATCTTCTTCTGTGACGGGAGAAGACATCCATCGGCCGAGCTGGTCGGAGTCGGACATCATCGAAGGTCCGAAGCGCCTAAATCTGAAGCTTTGGGTGTTAGAACTCGAAGCGCGAGGCGAACTCGACGGAGGGTGAAAAAAAGAAGAGGGCCTTGGTCTCATTTTAAAGAGGTTGAATACCAAGAGCCCTCCCCGTGGTCGATTGGGACTCGCCTTCGATAGAGGAGGCGTGCCAACGGGCATGGTTGGGTTACCCACGTCCGTATTGCTGGGAATCCCGGAATAAGGGGGAACGATCTCCGCTTTGATAAGACGTGCCAAGGAAACCGCCTCGCTAAACGCGCTGAGGTGGACAATAAAAATGAAGGCCTGGCCGTGGTGTGATGTCACGCCGCGGAATACGTCAGCAGATCTGTGCAAAAGTTATTCTCTCTACGGTAGTATGTGGAACTTGTTTTGCAGAGCCGGACACTATCCTTGTGTTCAAAATCTTCTATGAAGTATTCGGAGGAGGAACCCGCCTTGCAATGCCGATGACAATATGCGCGCCGGACTCGTCGTCATTGAAGCCTGGTTCAGGGGCTACTGAGGAAGTCCTGGATTAGGGGGTGTCCGGATAGCCGAACTATCACCGTTGGCCGGACTCCTGAACTATGAAGATACAAGATTGAAGACTTCGTCCCGCGTCCGGATGGGACTTTCCTTGGCGTGGAAGGCAAGCTTGGCGATACGGATATGTAGATCTCCTACCATTGTAACCGACTCTGTGTAACCCTAACCCTATCCGGTGTCTATATAAACCGGAGGGTTTTATCCGTAGGACGAACAACAATCATACCATAGGCTAGCTTCTAGGGTTTAGCCTCTCTGATCTCGTGGTAGATCTACTCTTGTACTACCCATATCATCAATATTAATCAAGCAGGAGTAGGGTATTACCTCCATCGAGAGGGCCCGAACCTGGGTAAAAACATCGTGTCCCTTGTCTCCTGTTACCATCCGCCTAGACGCACAGTTCAGGACCCCCTACCCGAGATCCGCCGATTTTGACACCGACAGCAGCCCTGTAATAGGGCAGCAGCCATGGTCCCTCACTTTTTGACCCAAAAACGTAGTTCTGACAGTTATCCAATTTGTAAAACTTGCTCCAATAAAAACTTGACCGAATATTGCAACACCAAGTGTTGTAAATACGCAGTAGTGGTTGCGCAAATTTTCACAGCAGCGGGGGTCACGCAGGACATGAAAAACAACAAGTGCTTGGTTATACTGAAGCAAAAGGCTACATGAATTAGTTTGTCTTAATAGTATATCCAAGTCTTACAAAAACAATTGTTCATGTTTTCATTATGCTTTCAAACCTCAGTATCATAGTGATGGGAGGGCTCCGCTCCACGTCGTTGAACGGCCACTTGTGCACGACGTCGTCATCTAGGGCATGGTGCGAGGCAACGGGCATACGTTGTGCTCCATGCTCGTGACAGAGCCGACTCGAGGGAGAGTTAGGTGAAGCAGTAGAAATGTCGCACGCCCTTGCGACATATAGGGTTTTTGGGTGGCGAATTTGGACTCTCCCCTGGCCATCACCATGGATGGGGAGAGAGAGAGAGAGAGAGAGAGAGAGAGAGAGAGAGAGAGAGAGAGAGAGAGAGAGAGAGAGAGAGACGCCTTCCCCGTGGTCTCCAGTGCGAGGTGGAAGGAAACTGCAGGAGGCGTCGGAGGGAATTTTCAAATGCAAGGGTGGCGAACGGCAAGCTGACCAGGTGCCCCAGCAGCCCCATTCGTCCATCGGTTGATCGATCTCCTCTAGTGCTCATGTTTGAGAGTGTCACCCTGAAGCACCTATGCAAGTGGGAACCCCCGACGTCCGGAGGCTCTCGTACGTAGCAAGATCAACCCGGCCTGTTTCTGGCCTCAATTAATCTCACGTAGGTAAATCCATCTTCATTTCTTACCGCATTGAAGAGCACGGGAGGACTATAGCGATAGGATTAAGAGATTAGAGGAAGGTTTGCGGGCAAGCCGATCGTGCATGTTTCTTTTTTCCTTTTCGCTCACGGATTGTATGGGCATAGGTTAGATTTGTCACGGCCGGGTTTTTTCTTCCAGTGTTATTCCTTTGTTGGTTTTGTTTGCGGGGATCGTAAGATGAGAATGAAAACGGGGAGGTGGTATTTTTTTAATCTAAGGCTCGCTGCTACACAAACTTAGGAATTGAATCTGAAATTTGGATTTCTGTTGTAATTTCGTAAATGGTGAGATTTTTTTATCTGAGGTGGTACTAAATTTTTATGTGTTCATCTACTAGAAAACAAAAACGGTTTATACTGAATTTCATACCTGGGCAGCGCGCTAAGGCCCAGTGACGCCAGCCGACCTATTTGTCGCATGGAGCGTTAGATAGCCAGAATTTCGCACATGTCGCTCATTACTTGGCCAGGCCGTTTTCGTTTCATTCCGTGTTCTGTTTTTTTACGTTCCTTTCTCTTCTTCTTTCCTATTTCTTTTTACCTTTTTTCCCTTCGAAGCTTAGTTTATTTTTATCTTTTTTCATAAATTCAAAATTTCCAAAAAGCTCAGAATTTCATATTTCATTCAAATTTTTGATAAATGTTCCATATTCCAAAAAATTTCCTGTTTTGAGAAATGTTCAGATCTCTAAATTTATCTAATTCCCAATTTTTTTCAAAATAAATAGAATGTACACAATTTTTGAAAAAGTTTATTCAGGAATCTGAATAATTGTTTTCTCATTAGAAAATGTTTGAATTCAAGAATGTTGTTGTTTTACTGAAAAGTTCACAAATTTAAAATATTTTTTGCGTCAAAAACACATATTTGAAAAGAATTATGAATGTTCAAAACATGTTCCCATTTAAAAATATTGTTCATTAATTCATAAAATATTCATCTTTTTATAAAAAGTACATGTTTTCAGATTTTTTCTTTCGAATTTTAAAAATTGTTCCAATTTAAAATGGTGTTCATGTTTTTTCGTAAATGTTCAGAATTGTTTTAGAAAAATCTATTCACGTTTCGAGGATATTCGGAAATTCATTATTGTTTTTAATGAAAACTTCAAAAAATTCAGAAAATGCTTCGAATTTGACGCTGCATTATGTTCTTAAATAGTCGCGCTGGCCATTAGTTATTGGGACGCGTTTGTGTGACTAGCTAGAATCACGCCATCGGGTCTTTGATTTGCGCGCTGTAGTTAGTAATCCATGTGGTTACGCCATAGGAGACGCCGACAAACCCCACCACTATCAATGATCTCGTGTGTCAAACATGACCCGTGAGAAGATCGCAGCTCCTTGCTCTGTTGTCCACCGCTGCGGAGACTGTTTTCGAACGACACATTATTTCTCTCACGTTGCTTCTGGTAAAAAAATATCTCTCCCGTTGGAATGCACAGGCATATGTGCTAGTTTAGACAAAAGTATGAAATTTTGAGTGGGTCCACTTGAAGATTTCTCCAAACCAGTTTTCACAAATCATGTTTAGGGTGTTAGAACATCTCAATAGCAGCCCTGTAATAGGGCAGCAGCCATGGTCCCTCACTTTTTGACCCCAAAACATAGCTCTGACAGTTATCTAATTTGTAAAACTTGCTCCAACAAAAACTTGACCGAATATTGCAACACCAAGTGTTGTAAATACGCAGCGGGGGGTCACGTAGGACATGAAAAACAACAAGTGCTTGGTTATACTGAAGCAAAAGGCTACATGAATTAGTTTGTCTTAATAGTATATCCAAGTCTTACAAAAAACAATTGTTCATGTTCTCATTATGGTCTCAAACCTCAGTGTCATGGTGATGGGAGGGCTCCGCTCCACGTCGTGGAACGCCCACTTGTCCACGACGTCGTCATCTAGGGTATGGTGCGAGGCAACAGGCACACGTTGTGCTCCATGCTCGTGACAGAGCCGACTCGAGGGAGAGTTAGGTGAAGCAGTAGAAATGTCGCACGCCCTTGCGACATATATGGTTTTGGGGTGGCGAATTTGGACTCTTCCCTGGCCATCACCATGGATGGGAGGGAGAGAGAGAGAGAGAGAGAGAGAGAGAGAGAGAGAGAGAGAGAGAGAGAGAGAGAGAGAGAGAGAGAGAGAGAGAGAGAGAGAGAGAGAGAGAGAGAGAGAGAGAGAGAGAGAGAGAGAGAGAGAGAGAGAGAGAGAGAGAGAGAGAGAGAGAGAGAGAGAGAGAGACCTTCCCCGTGGTCTCCAGTGCGAGGTGCAAGGGAAGGAAACTGCAGGAGATGTCGGAGGAATTTTCAAATGCAAGGGCGGCGAACGACAAGCTGATCAAGTGCCCCAGCAGCCCCATTCGTCCGTCGGTTGATCGATCTCCTCTAGTGCTCATGTTTGAGAGCGTCACCCTGAAGCTCCTATGCAAGTGGGAACCCCCGAAGTCTGGAGGCTCTCGTACGTAGCGAGATCAATCCGGCCTGTTTCATGGGCTCAATTAAATCTCATATAGGTAAATCCATCTTCATCTCTTACCGCATTGAAGAGGACAGGAGGACTGTAGCGATAGGATCAATAGATTAGAGGAAGGTGAGCGGGCAAGCCGGTCGTGCATGTTTCTTTTTTTCCTTTTCGCTCACGGATTGTATGTGCATAGGTTAGATTTGCCATGGCCGGATTATTTTCTTCCAGTGTTATTTCTTTGTTGGTTTTGTTTGCGAGGATCGTAAGATGATAATGAAAGCAGGGAGGTGATATATTTTTTAATCTAAGGCTCGCCGCTACACAAACCTAGGAATTGAATCTGAAATTTGGATTTCTGTTGTAATTTGGTAAGTGGTGAGAAAAATATTTTTTTATTTGAGGTGGTACTAAATTTTTTTGTGTTCATCTACTTGAAAACCAAAATGGGTTGTCCTGAATTTCGTACATGAGCTGTGTGCTCAGGTCCAGCGACGCCAGCCGACCTATTTGCCGCATGGAGCATTAAATAGCCAGAGCTTCGCACATGTCGCCCATTACTTGGCCATCCCGTTTTCATTTCATTCTGTGTTCTTTTTTTACGTACCTTTCTCTTCTTCTTTCCTATTTCATTTTACCTTTTTTCCTTCGAAGTTTATTTTCTTTTTATATTTTTTCATAAATTCAAAATTTAAAAAAAGATCAGAAATTAATATTTCATTGAAATTTTTGATAAATGTTCCATATTCCAAAAAAGTTCCTGTTTTGAGAAATGTTCGGATCTCTACATTTATCTAATTCCGAAATTTGTTCAAAATAAATAAAATGTACACAATTTTTCATAACGTTTATTTAGGAATTTGAATAATTGTTTTCTCATTAGAAAATGTTTGAATTCGAACATATTGTTGTTTTACTGAATTGTTCACAAATTTAAAATATTTTTTGCATCAAAAAACACATATTTGAAAAGAATTATGAATGTTCAAAACATGTCCCCATTTAAAAATATTGTTCATTAATTCATAAAATGTTCATCTTTTTATAAAAAGTTCATGTTTTCCGAAAACGTTTTTGAATTTTAAAAAATGTTCCAATTTCAAATTTTGTTCATGTTGTTTCATAAATGTCCAGAATTTCTAAAAAAATCTATTCACGTTTCGGAGGATATTCGGAAATTCATTATTATTTTTATGAAAAGTTCAAAAAATTCAAAAAATGCTTCAAATTTGACGTTGCATTATGTTCTTACATATTCGCGCTGGCCATTGGTTATTGGGACGCGTTTGTCTGACTAGCTAGCAGCACATCATCAGGTCTTTGATTTATGCACTGTAGTTAGTAATGCATGTCGTTACGCCGTTGTATGAGACGCCTACAAACCCCACCACTGTCATAATCTCAAGCTGTAACATCCCAAAATTCTAAATTTTGGAATGTTATAAACAAATAGATAGATTTGATTGATTGCTTGATTAATTGACTGAAAGTGAGTGATTTCGAAACTTTTTGAAAGTTAGATGAGAGGGAATAAAAGAACTTTCCCAAACTTTCATTTTTCTTTTATGATCTTCGGGATTTCAAATTCTTTTCATCACAAAACCCTGGAGAGAAGATGACATGACTTCTTCAATTTATTTAAATGACAAGGGGTGTTGAAAATATTTGAATTTCATTTGGAAAATATTTCCAATTCTGAAACTTTATGCAACTCAATGATTTTCACGCGAGAAGATAAAATGACTTCTTCAAAACATATGAAATATGAGTTGGGAGTTTCAAAGAATTAAATTCAAAGTTCCTTTGAATTATTTTTCAATTTGGAGTTATTTGAGTTTTATTCAAATTACTTTTCTCCAAAAATAAAATATATGGAAATAGGGTAACATGATTCCCTACATCAGAAAATTGGAGAGAAATTAATTTGAAATCATTTTGGTATTTTTAAAATGATTTTCAGTGGATTTTATTAGGGCAGTAGCACTGTTTGTTTTATTTGAATTTTTATGTATTTTATTTGAAGCTAGAATAAAGTTCATCATGTAGGAAATCTTTTTCTGAAAATTTTGATATATTATATGCCTATATAATATATTTATTTATTTGGTTTTATTATTTTTATTTAACTCTGTTAAAAAAATTTAAAAAAAAAGAGCGCAGCACCTTGGGCCAAAGGCCCAAGCCGCCATAGCCGCCGGCCGGCCAAGGCCACAAGGCCATCGCGCGCGCACGCACCAAAGGGAGCAAGGGAGCCGCTTCCTTTTTCCTTTTTCCCAAGTCCTAGTAGGACTCTTTTCCTACTTGCTTATTCCAGTATCTATTCCTAGATCTATTCCTCTTGTTTCCTAATCCTAATCTATTTCTTTTCCCCGCCCCAAGCAAAACCCTCCCTCCCCAATATAAATACCCAAGCACCCCCTCCAACACATCAAATCAACTCTCCTCTCCTCTCTCTCTCCTCAGAAGAAGAAGAAGAAGACCATAGCCGCGACGCCGCCACCCACACACACACACCGCCACTTGCCGCCGCCGCCACTTGCCGCCGCCGCCCTCACGCCGCCGCTCACCAGCCGCCACCGCCACTTGCCACTTGCCGCCGCCGCCCCCTACGCCGCCACCGCCGAGCCCCTCGCCTCTTGAGGTACTAGCCTCACAGCGTCACGTTTTCTAGATCGGTTTCCGTTCCGTTTTCTAGATCGGTTTTTCGTTTGGTTTCCTTTCCAAACCCTAGATCGGTTTTCTCGCCAGTTTTTCTTTCGGTTTTGTTTAGCGGCGTCAAACTCGATAGATTTCTCTTTTTATTTTTATTTTTATTTCCGTCAGGGACCTATCCGTAGTGTCCCTAATCTTCAAACGGCTATAACTTTTTACTCGTAAGTCGGAATCCAACGAAACCAACGCCCACTTCTTCGTTACGATCCCCTCTATCCAGTAATACAACTCAAACATGTTTTTGGATAATTTAAAATTTGAATTAGATCAGATTTGAATTCAAACTTCGTTTGAGCATAACTTGAGTTTTATAACTCCGATTTAGTTGATTCTTTTGCTAATCGAAGCACTTGACCTAAACTTTCTGATAAGGCCAAATTCACATAATTTTGGTACTGTTAGAAATTGTTTTATGCTGCAAGAGTTATTTGATTTGGTTTTGACGTTTTCCGAATTGTTTTCTTCGTTCTTTCCGATCTTTTGAGTGATTGCTTATGTGTGGTTACTATTGCTTGATTACGATAGATTGACCGGAGTGTGACGAGTAGAGCTATCAAGAGTTTTGAGTGCTAATCATCTTCATCAACTTTGCGAGCAAGTAACACTTGATCATATCTTTTCTACTACCCAGTTTTTATGCATTAGATCAATCCTCAAACACTTGCATGGTTAGGATCTAATTAAATTGTGGGATGGGAAGTAGATTGAGGTAGTACCTATTACCTGTTTTACTTATGAACCTTTGGGAGTTACTTCTCGTTTGCTTATTACGCCATGCTATGCTCGAGACGTGGATTGATTTAAGTGAATATCCATGACAGATGTGAGATTGATAATTAATGGTTTATCTAAGGTGGCAACTTAAACACACATCTGGATGGATTGAGGCACTGGCTATTCCAGACTTGCCTGTCAAGGCACACAGGTAGACAGGATTTGCTCTATTTCTTCGGACCGCCACCCAGGCCCAAAGGGATCATGAGATTATTCAAACTAGAAACTTCCGTGTGCGCCACAAGCCAATTATGGGCTCTGGCGTAGTTGACTAAGTTGTGCGAACTCTTACGGGTAGGCTAGCTGATGTAGGGGATGTAGGTTGGTACGGTCTACCCACATGTAAGGTGCTAGTGCTTCGAAAGACTATGTCTCGGTCATCCGTTTCTCAAACACCATGTAGTCACGAGAAACCAAACGGAGGCGATCGAGTCTTTGTGGGGAAAAGTCATGCAAACCTCTGCGAGTGTACAAACTAATCATGGTTAGCCGTGTCCCGGTTATGGACAATTTTGAGTATCTAGTACCGGATATCCTGTTGATCTCATCTACTTAATATAATTTGTTTGGGTTTAATGAGTACTTTTAATTGGGATTGAGAATGTCATCAACCATTCTCAATGTTTAACAACCACCATGATAGTTAGATAAAATTTATTCCTTTGAAGTAGGGAAAATTGGCTTTTCAAAAAAACTGTAACCATAGAGTTTTCCACCAGCCATATATGCATGTAGTATAGCCTATTCTTTCATTACTCTCTATGTGTTACATTGCCAAAGATATTCCATGTCTTGACCCGTTTCGGGCTGCAACTTTTCATGTTGCGAATTTTCGAACGACAGTAAGTGATACGTTAGGGTTACGATTTCCTATACTCAACTTTGCCGTTGGTGTTGATGGGAATCCACAACCTTGTTGCTTCCGCTATGTTTTGGATTGAGTTAATAGTTTTTACGTTACTTTATACATGTGATTTACCTCTGTTATAAATCCTTCGAGTCTCGTGTGTGTCAACATACCGATCCGTGGATGACACGAAAGCACGAGACTTGATCCATTCGGTCGGGTCGCTACAAGATGGTATCGAGCTCATGTTGATCGTGGACGTGACCCTAGAAACCGACAAGCCCATAGGAAAGATTTTTCTACAACTTCATTTTCAAAAAGATCTTTTACCTCTCTTCTCTTCTGAGCTTATTCAAATATTCCTTTTTAGTGAGACCATACCCCTTTTCCCTTTTGACCACTCGAAGATTTGACTGATGAGACCACTCCAAGGAGACAAGATATCGGACAACTAAGACCATTTGGAATGAAGATGATTTTACCGTGTAGACGGAAACTACAACGGTGAAGACTCCGAAGACTAGGAGATTTGAAGGCTCCAAATAAATTCCGGATTTGTATGACCTAGGAAGGTTACGCTTATGGAACTTGGCAGACTATGGAAGTTATCAATAACCGAGATCAAGGTGTATCGGAGAAAGACCGAACATGGAACATTAGAATTCAAAGCTTTGTCGGAAAACCCTAAGGCGGGAGATATCAACTATGGAATGATAGCTCATGAAAATGACAAGAGCGTAAATCGCTATCCATGATGTTATCGCCGCCTATGCTATTGTTACCGTGCGGAGTTAAGCATGCGCGATGCATGGAAGGATTGGATGGTAGAAAGCTGATGGAGCATCTATCCGCAAACGTTGGAGTTTTAACCTTAGCTGGTGTATCACCGGGATCCGGAGTATTACATGAAGAAGTTTAAGGTGGATCTGCAGAAGCGAGATTTGATAAGGAAGTAGTTCGTGAAGAACTCAGACCCGAAGCTGAAAGTAGACAAGATGAAGGAGCAAAACATCGAGATACTAGGAGATTTGACAAGAATCGAAGGACGGTAGGATCATGGATCATGTCAAGGATGTTGAAACCGGCAGTTGGAACGTAACTCGTGAATATTGAAGGACGTCGCGAGAGACTTCGCGTCAACAGAGATGATCCGCAAAAGAACTTGAGAAGGACAAGCATGATCGAAAGGAGCCATCGAGACATGATCAAGATTGGAAGAGTTTGATGACTTTGAAGATTTTTGACCGTTAGAAGACCAAACCCTGTTACATACCTACGTTAGATGCGACGATTGTGAGCTGTCATTTGTTTGATGTTTTCCGACAGCCACAATAAAATCTGTCTTTTCAAAACCATTGTTTGTATTGTGTGCATCCTCTCGATCTCTCTTATCCCACCCCAAACCCATGGACCCATTAGAGGATGGATGGAGATGAGCTTGTAATTTCTAGACCAATGAGTCAATTGGAGATGACCGATGGATTCGAACATGGAGGATCATATGAAGAATAACCCTACAGACGAAAAGGATATGACACAACATGCTCTTGATTGCTTTGAAAGAGGTGCTGCTATTTGGTGGAGGATGTACCAAACCATCAATGGATTGCAAAGAGTAACCACTTGGGAAGAATTTAAGTTGACTTTGCTAAAGTCTCGGTTTGTGACCCAGAAGTTGAAGCCTTATGGAAAGGATATGAAGAAACCTTGTGCGTGCAAGCCTTGTGGAGAAATAGGATATAACCATAAATAAAACAAGGACGAATACCCTCATAATCGGAGGATTACCAAAGGAGTTAGCCGAGGATCTCAAGGAACTTCAGTTGGAGATTGTTCCCAAAGGTTTCGTTGCGATAATGGAAGTTCGGTTTACATTGTTGGAAAAGATCCGTGAAGCTCGGAAGGATGACAAAGAGATTGCTGAGGTAAAAGAGAGAATGAGCAAAGGAAAGGCCAAAGGTTTTCGTAAGGATGAGCACGACACCTTATGGTTTGAGGACGGTGTACATATACCCAATAATGCAAAGATCGTGAAGTTAATACTTGAGGCTCATGACTCACCATACTTGATTCGCCTCGAAACACCAAGATGTATTTGGATTTGAAGGAGTGTTTCGGTGGACTGGTATGAAGAAGGATATTATGGAGTATGTAGTCGTAAGTGATGTATGCCGAGAAAGTAAAAGCGAGCATCGAAGCGGCGGGATTATTGCAGCCTATGCCGATACCGAATGGAAGTAGGATAAGCTTGGCATGGATTTCATTTCGGATTTCCCATAACCCGATTGGGATATGATTCTATCTGGGTAGTAGTTGATTAGCTTGACCAAAGTGGCTCGCTTTATTCTAGTGAAAACCACTTATACAAGTGTGAAGTTGGCCAAGATATATTTGACAAGGATCGTATGTCGCATGGAGTTCCGAGGACCATCGTGAGGAACACAGCACCTCAAAGTTTTGGAATCAGCTGCACTGGACTTTGGGTACTAGGCTAGAGTTCAAGATGCCTTTCATCCGCAGATGATGGATAAATCAAGAGAGTCAATCAGATTTTGGAGGACATGTTGAGAGCGTGTGCACTAGATTATGGATCTAGTAGTGATGATAATCTACCCTACGGGGAGTTCTCATACAACAACAGCTACCAAGTCGGTTTGAAGATGGCCCTTTGAAGCTTTGTATGGGAGAAGGAGCGGACACCGTTGATGTGGGATGAAGTTGGAGACCGTCGTTATTTGGACCAAATATGATCAAGGAGTCAAGAGAATGTTAAGTTGATTCGAGATAGATCAAGATAGCTCACCCGTGCGAGAAAAGTTATGCGACTCAAAATGCAAGGAGGTAGTCTATGAAATCGGAGACAGAGCATATCTTTGTGTGCCACCTCTGCGAGGAGTAAACGATTTGGAGTTAAGGGAAAGTTAGCCCCGAGATTTGTAGGACCATACCGAGTTTTGGAGCGTATGGGAGAATAGGCTAACAAGTTGAAGTCACCCGAAGGACTGTCAGGAGTTCATGATGTGTTTCACGTTTTCCAGTTGAAGAAGTGCCATGCAGAGATGGCCAATATCTCCTTGTAAGGACACTTGACCCTGGAAAGGATAATGAGGTTCCACGAAGTGGAATATGGACTTCATAAGTATAATTTTTTTTATCACGGTAGGTGGGATATCCCACGAGGATGAAGAGATGAATTACTATTGGATATAAAGGAGGTGTGATGTTGGAAATATGGATCAATGGAAATTCCATGATGAGTCTGAGTAATCATGTCCTAGTTTGGTGCCAATAGAAGGAAGGAAGACAGTACAATTGGATGGATTTTAAGTATGCCAGGAAGTTGGATGTTGGGATAATGATCAGTTGCCCCGAGGATGTGTTCAAGGATTGCAAGTGATGAGATGGGCCATAACCCACAGGCCCCAGGACCTACCAAGAAGCAAGCACACTCTTGTCAAGGAAAACCACGGAAGAAGTTACGACTTTTATCAACCGACGATTCTATAGGAGTTTACGCAAAACCTGAGAGTTGTTAAGGAACGATAGATGTTTGTTTGGCTTGCAGAATCAATGGATTTTCCGGACTTGGTTCGTCGACAAGAGAAATTCTGCAATGCTCGTGAGGATGACCGAGTGTTAGAATGCGAGATTCGCTAAACCATGTACAAGGTAATGATTTGGGTGCGGGATGGATTGATCACCATACCGACTTACTCTTATTATTCGCTTTGCTATATGGGATAGTAAATCTGAGTGACTTACCTATAGTTGCAAGACGCGATATTAAACCTTGTTTAAACCTTAGAACGGTATAGGTATTTCTTTTCCCTTGTACACGGCAGCTGTTGCCAACCGTAGGTCATACGGTGAGGTTCAACCTAGACCCGTTTTCTGCAGGAGAAAACCATAAATCGTTGACCACCATGAGATACCGATATTTGTTTAGAATTGGCGCCAGACCCGTCAGCTAAGAAAACCCGATTTCGGGATAACCTTACCAAGAGGAAAGGACAAAGGAATTGAGGAAAAGGTTATGCCACTACCTAAGAGCCCAGAGAAGGAATTATCCTTAATATCTGAGAAGACCGACAACTTTATCGAAGAATAAGGATGGAGTATCTGAGTTTTGATGGAACCGTAACAATGCTTCTAAGGGTGGTAGCACCGAGACCCGAGACGATCAATGGATTTTCGAGAATGACCCCCCAAACCCTAACCTATTTCTTTCTAGCCTCTCCGAATCTCGAGGACGAGATTCATTTTAAGGGTGAGTTTGTAACATCCCAAAATTCTAAATTTTGGAATGTTATAAACAAATAGATAGATTTGATTGATTGCTTGATTAATTGACTGAAAGTGAGTGATTTCAAACTTTTGAAAGTTAGATGAGAGGAATAAAAGGACTTTCCCAAACTTTCATTTTCTTTTATGATCTTCGAATTCAAATTCTTTTCATCACAAAACCACGGAGAGAAGATGACATGACTTCTTCCATTTATTTAAATGACAAGGGTGTTGAAAATATTTGAATTTCATTTGGAAAATATTTCCAATTCTGAAACTTTATGCAACTCAATGATTTTCACGAGAAGATAAAATGACTTCTTCAAAACATATGAAATATGAGTTGGGAGTTTCAAAGAATTAAATTCAAAGTTCCTTTGAATTATTTTTCAATTTGGAGTTATTTGAGTTTTATTCAAATTATTTTCTCCAAAAATAAAATATATGGAAATAGGGTAACATGATTCCTACATCAGAAAATTGAGAGAAATTAATTTGAAATCATTTTGGTATTTTTAAAATGATTTTCATGGATTTTATTAGGGCAGTAGCACTGTTTGTTTTATTTGAATTTTATGTATTTTATTTGAAGCTAGAATAAAGTTCATCATGTAGGAAATCTTTTTCTGAAAATTTTGATATATTATATGCCTATATAATATATTTATTTATTTGGTTTTATTATTTTATTTAACTCTGTTAAAAAATTAAAAAAAAAAAAAAGCATGGCGCTTGGGGCCAAAGGCCCAAGCCGCCATAGCCGCCGGGTCGCCAAGGCCACAAGGCCATCACACAAGACGCACCAAAGGGAGCAAGGGAGCCGCTTCCTTTTTCCTTTTTCCCAAGTCCTAGTAGGACTCTTTTCCTACTTCGTTTATTCCGTATCTATTCCTAGATCTATTCCTCTTGTTTCCTAATCCTAATTTATTTCTTGTCCCCTACCCCAAGCAAAACCCTCCCTCCCCAATATAAATACCCAAGCACCCCCTCCAACACATCAAATCAACTCTCCTCTCCTCTCTCTACTCCTTGAAGAAGAAGAAGAAGACCATAGCCGCCGCCGCCGCCACCGCTGCCCGCCGCCGCCACTTGCCGCCGCCGCCACCCGCCGCGCCCCACCAGTGCCGCCGCCACTTGCCACTTGCCGCCGCCGCGCCGCCACCGCCGAGCCCTCGCCTCTTGACTACTAGCCTCAAGCCACCGTTTCTAGATCGGTTTTCTAGATCGGTTTCGTTCCGTTTTCTAGATCGGTTTTTCGTTTGGTTTCCTTTCCAAACCCTAGATCGATTTTCTCGCGGTTTTCTTTCGGTTTTGTTTAGCGGCGTTAAGCTCGATAGATTTCTCTTTTTATTTTTATTTTTATTTCCGTCAGGGACCTATCCGTAGTGTCCCTAATCTTCAAACGGCTATAACTTTTTACTCGTAAGTCGGAATCCAACGAAACCAACACCCACTTCTTCGTTACGATCCCCTCTATCCAGTAATACAACTCAAACATGTTTTTGGATAATTTAAAATTTGAATTAGATCAGATTTGAATTCAAACTTCGTTTGAGCATAACTTGAGTTTTATAACTCCGATTTAGTTGATTCTTTTGCTAATCGGAGCACTTGACCTAAACTTTCTGATAAGGCCAAATTCACATAATTTTGGTACTGTTAGAAATTGTTTTATGCTGCAAGAGTTATTTGATTTGGTTTTGACGTTTTCCGAATTGTTTTCTTCGTTCTTTCCGATCTTTTGAGTGATTGCTTATGTGTGGTTACTATTGCTTGATTACGATAGATTGACCGGAGTGTGACGAGTAGAGCTATCAAGAGTTTTGAGTGCGAATCATCTTCATCAACTTTGCAGGCAAGTAACACTTGATCATATCTTTTCTACTACCCAGTTTTTATGCATTAGATCAATCCTCAAACACTTGCATGGTTAGGATCTAATTAAATTGTGGGATGGGAAGTAGATTGAGGTAGTACCTATTACCTGTTTTACTTATGAACCTTTGGGAGTTACTTCTACGTTTGCTTATTACGCCATGCTATGCTCGTAGACGTGGATTGGGTTTAAGTGAATATCCATGACAAATGTGAGATTAATAATTAATGGTTTATCTAAGGTGGCAAATTAAACACACATCTGGGTGGATTGAGGCACTGGCTATTCCAGACTTGCTGTCAAGGCACACAGGTGAGACAGGATTTGCTGTATTTCTTTGGACCGCCACCCAGGCCCAAAGGGATCATGAGATTATTCAAACTAGAAACTTCCGTGTGCAGCCACAAGCCAATTATGGGCTCTGGCGTAGTTGACTAAGTTGTGCGAACTCTTACGGGTAGGCTAGCTGATGTAGGGGATGTAGGTTGGTACGGTCTACCCACATGTAAGGTGCTAGTGCTACGAAAGACTATGTCTCGGTCATCCGTTTCTCAAACACCATGTAGTGCGAGAAACCAAGCGGAGGCGATCGAGTCTTGTGGGGAAAAGTCATGAAACCTCTGCAGAGTGTACAAACTAATCATGGTTAGCCGTGTCCCCGGTTATGGACAATTTTGAGTATCTAGTACCTGGATATCCTGTTGATCTCATCATGTTACTTAATATAATTTGTTTGGGTTTAATGAGTACTTTTAATTGGGATTGAGAATGCTGTCAACCATTCTCAATGTTTAACAACCACCATGATAGTTAGATAAAATTTATTCCTTTGAAGTAGGGAAAAATTGGCTTTTCGCAAAAACTGTAACCATAGAGTTTTCCACCAGCCATATATGCATGTAGTATAGCCTATTCTTTCATTACTCTCTATGTGTTACATTGCCAAGATATTCCATGTGTCACCGTTTCGGGCTGCAACTTTTCATGTTGCAGAATTTTCGAACGACAGTAAGTGATACGTTAGGGTTACGATTTCCTATACTCAACTTTGCCGTTGGTGTTGATGGGAATCCACAACCTTGTTGCTTCCGCTATGTTTTGGATTGAGGTAATAGTTTTTACGTTACTTTATACATGTGATTTACCTCTGTTATAAATCCTTCGAGTACTGTGTGTGTCAGCATACCGATCCAGGGATGACACGAAAGCACAGAGACTTGATCCATTCGGGTCGGGTCGCTACACATGCGCCAAACATGACCCCACTACTAGGGAAAATCTTATACACAGAGGTATAGTAGTAGCGCTGGCCAGAACAAAGCGCTACTGCTACTTAGTAGTCGCGCGTGTCAACCAAACGCGCTACAGATATGGTTGTAGCAGTAGCACGTCTACAGGCAAAAGTGCTACTACTATAATTCTCACACTGTTTTCGGTAGGCTAGGAATAGTTGTAGCGATTCCGCGGAAAGCACGCTACTGTTAAGTGCCTTATAGTAGCGCGTTTCTGGTGTAGAGCCCTACTGCTAAGAAAAAGAAAATAAGTAAAAAAATAAATAGAAAAGTAAATGAAAATGAAAGAAATAGAAAAGGCAGAAATGAAAAAAAATGTAAAGAAAAACAAAGTAAAAATAAAAATAAATAGAAAGGCATAGCAGTAGCGCTTGCTCTCACACAACGCTATAGCTACTTTAGCAGTAGCGCTTTATGCAGGACCGCACTATAGCTAAGTTCCTTAGATAAAAGGAAAAAAAAGGAAAATAAATAGCTACTTCCTATAGCAATAGCGCTTTTTTGTGGAAAGAACTTAGCTATAGCGCGTTTTCCCTACCAGCGCTACTGCTAGTTTGACTTAACCACACACGGGCTCAAAATTTTGCTAAGTCCTTTTCTCCCCTCTCCCCCATTCGATCTGTCATCGCCGTCGATCGCCCTGCGCCCGAGCACGCTCTCGACCTCATCGCCGCCTCCGAGGCCGCCCTCGACCTCACCGCCACCGCTGTCGACCTCACCGCTGCCACACTCGACCTTGCCGCCGCCGCCCGAGCCCGAGCCCGCCTGAGCCGCAGACCGTAAGCCTCTCCCTCTCCTCTTCCCTGCACTCCTCTCTCTCTCTCTCTGCTAGCCAGGGTAAATTTCATATTTTGCTGCTGTGATGATGTTCATATGAACCCTAGGTATTCATATGAACCCTAGATTTGTTTACGACAGTAGGATTTTTTTTAGCATTTAGGAAAGAAATTAGCAAACTTTTCTAGGAAATTAGCTAGGGAAAATTATTATAAAAATGCCTAAACAGTAATTCCATTTAGCTTTAAATTAACAGAGGGTATATAAATAATAGTAGCATTTAAATTTAAATTAATAGAGGCTATAAACAAAAAAATAGTAGCATTTAGCTATAAAACATTATTTGGACTATGGACCTGAATCTGGTCCAAATTTCATTCAAATGAAATTTGAATTATTTGCACTATGGACCTGAATATTTTTGAAGAAATTGAGTGTAGGTACTAAGGTCTTGCTGTGGAAATTTTGGTGAGGTCAGAAGGGTTAGAGAAAATGGAGTTCCTTTGCAATTTCTAATAAGGTCAAATATTGTTGGAATGTTTGCTCTAAAACAATTTGGATGAAAAGAAAATAATGTGTGTGTGTGTGTGTGTGTGTGTGTGTGAGAGAGAGAGAGAGAGAGAGAGGAATAGCTAGAACAGAATTTGGGTTCTGTCCTAGGCAGAGAAGTGTTTAGTGAGGTCATTTTGCAAATGTTTTTGTTTTTTGAAAAGACCACTATTTTTTAAGGAAAATAATATAGGCAAGTTTTATTTTAAAGATGATCCCTTCCTAGACTTTTAGCTTTAGACAAAAAACAAAAGTATTTAGCTATAAATAAAAAAGAGTAGATGTGGCATTTAGCTATAAACAAAAAATAGAATTGTTTTTCTTTTCAAAAACTTGGTTAAAGTAATTGTTGCTATGTAAATGAAAAACAAGATTGATGTTATATGATATATGTCATTGATGTTCATTTGCATATTCCATTATTATTGATTATATCTTTTCATTGAAGTTGCCATGTTATGTGCAAACTCCTCAATAGTGTTTGCTCATGTTATATGCAACATTGAAGTGGTTCGATTGTGCCCAAGTGGCCTTTTGTTGTTTGCAGGTAATGACTTCGAGTGGCCTATATTTTGCGGGAATGTTGATTCATTTCCGTTCCGACAAATTTCAGGCGCTCTATTTGTCCAGTTTGTAGCAAAGGTCATGCTGAAATTTTTCATGAATTTCGGCATGACTTGTGCTACAAACTAGGACATATCGAGTGCCCGGGATTTGCCGCAACGGGAATGAATCAACATTCCTGCAAAACATTGGCCTTTTTTGTCATTATTCATTTTATTAGGTCTAGAATTAATTGACTAGATTTAATTATAGGAAACATGGCTAGCAACGATGAAGGATAGGGTTCTGGTGATTGCAACGTCTACGCGGCGGTAGATGCCTATTTTTAACTTCTCGATGAGCAACGGTTGTTGCACGGCCCACCTGTCACATCCGAGACTGAGACCGACATCGAGACCAGTGCCGAGACCAGCGCTGAGAGTGACACCGGCGCCGAGACCGGCACCAAGACTGGCAAAGCCGGTATAGAACCGAAACCAAAGAGGATACGACGCCCAAACCAGCTCATCACTACTAGACTGGTGGTCACGGAGGTGAACTCCCACAATTTTGAGCCAAAAGAGCCTGCGGAAGTGCGTGCTATAGCAATCAAATAGGCTGCATCCTACGGGCAACCACCACCATCAACGATGAGAAACTAAAGAAGATACCAGATATGGAGCACTCCCTCCTAACTAAGCTGCACCAGGTATTCTTGTTCCCGGGCCAGGATGAAATCAAATATACTGATCCAGATAAAGACCCGAAAATGAAGAAGATAAATAAATGCGCCATGGGCAAGTTTAGTGGCGCGTTGTCCGCCTGGAAATTAAGGGTGAAACATCGGATCATCGCCAAAAAGGAAACCTACTCCGAGATTGTAAAGGATAATCCGACAATTACAGAAGAGTAGTTCAGAATATTCAAGAAGGCTTGCATTACCGAAGATGTCAAAGAAAAGTCGGAGTACATGAAGGGGCTCCAAGAGAGGAACATGGGGTGCCACCACCTCGGAAGCCTTGGTTACACGGGGAAGAGGCCCATATGGGCCAAGGAGGACGTAGAACGCAAAAGTCTGGGGATCCCAGACCCCTTGGCGGAGTTCACCATCCCGCAGGAGTGTGACGTCATCAGGGCCCGGTACTGTTGGGACCCAGTCAACAAGGTTTTTGATACGGACGCGGTCATAAAGGAGTTTATGAGACTGCTGGTAATTATTAATTTATCCCCTAATTTTAGCTTCTGATCAGTTCGACTGCACATTTAGTCACATTTGTAAACGGTCCTTGTTCCTTTTGCCGAAAGAACACAGGATCGGGGCCGAAAGCGACTCGCCGTCTGAGGCGTTAGCGAGGCCCAAGTGGGACACCCCATTCAACCGGGCCTTGAACATATTGAAAGGACTCCCGGTGGACACTCGGTCGTCGTATGGACGCGTGCACGGCGTCGGAGACGGCGCCACGGGGAAGAAGTACTACATGAGACCACGGAGGAGAGGAAGGAAAGACAGAGGTTAAATGAAGAAAACATCGACAAGAAGGTAGAGACTGCGGTTGAAAAGAAATCAGCCGAGATAGTCAAAGTAGCGGTAGCTACCGCAAGAGAGGAGATGGCAAGTTCATATAGTGTCTTGGTTCCGTCTATCGTCAGTTGGAGCAAGCAAAATCCAGATAAAGAGGCAGCGGGCTTTCCCCTTTCCAACTTCTTCGGGAGCATCTCGTTTAGCGCACCTGCTCCCGCACCCGCTAGCAGCCTGTCCTCTGCCTCTGGCATGCTCGGTGGGGCTTCGTCTTTGGCTGAGCTCGACGCCCTCACGGTACCTATCATACCGGCCCTCTTCAATATATGTATAATCTCCCGTTTCCGTTGCCTTTCATATGTCTCACATCGCAGACATGTCTTTGCAGGCCGACGTAACCCCATGCACCATACTGTCCACCATCAGCGGCCAGAAGGGGGAAGGCGACGATAGTGAAGTCGAAGGAACAATTGTTCCATAGCCGTCCGATCCCCCTGATGTCTTCAAGGTTTCCGTGGCCAGTGTCAAACCGGGTGTCGGTGTCAAAACCGGCGGATCTCGGGTAGGGGGTCCCGAACTGTGCGTCTAGGCGGATGGTAACAGGAGACAAGGGACACGATGTTTTTACCCAGGTTTGGGCCCTCTCGATGGAGGTAATACCCTACTCATGCTTGATTAATATTGATGATATGGGTAGTACAAGAGTAGATCTACCACGAGATCAGAGAGGCTAAACCCTAGAAGCTAGCCTATGGTATGATTGTTGTTAGTCCCACGGACTAAAACCCTTCGGTTTATATAGACACCGAATAGGGTTAGGGTTACACGAGTCGGTTACAATGGTAGGAGATCTACATATCCGTATCGCCAAGCTTGACTTCCACGCCAAGGAAAGTCCCATCCGGACACGGGACGAAGTCTTCAATCTTGTATCTTCATAGTCCAGGAGTCCGCCAGCGGTGATAGTTCGCTATCCGGACACCCCTAATCCAGACTCCTCAAGTAGCCCCTGAACCAGGCTTCAATGACGACGAGTCCGGCGCGCATATTGTCTTCGGCATTGCAAGGCGGGTTCCTCCTCCGAATACTTCATAGAAGATTTTGAACACAAGGATAGTGTCCGGCTCTGCAAAATAAGTTCCACATACTACCGTAGAGAGAATAACTTTTGCACAGATCTGCTGACGTATTCCGTGGCGTGACATCACACCACGGCCAGGCCTTCGTATTTATTATCCACCTCAGCGCGTTTAGCGAGGCGGTTTCCTTGGACGTCTTATTAAAACAGAGATCGTGCCCTCTTATTCCGGGATTCTCATCAATACGGACGTGGGTAACCCAACCGTGCCCATTGGCATGCCTCCTCTATCGAAGGCGAGTCCCAATCGACCACGGGGAGGGCTCTTGGTATTCAACCTCTTTATAATGAGACCAAGACCCTCTTATTTTTTCCACCCTCCATCGAGTTCGCCTCGCGCTTCGAGTTCTAACACCCAAAGCTTTAGATTTAGGCGCTTCGGACCTTCGATGATGTCCGGCTCCGACCAGCTCGGCCGATGGATGTCTTCTTCCGTCATAGAAGAAGATGTGCTAAAGCTGCGAGACGCCAGGTATCTAACCGCGAGATCTCGCATAGGCTGCCTGCTCGTGGCAGGTCATTCCCACTCCCGAGCCCGGCGAGGCGTGGTGTTCGTGTCTCACTTCCTTGAGGTTTAGGCTTCCGACGGATCCCTTTGTCTTGGGGCTCATGTTTTATTATGGGCTGGATTTCCATGACTTGAATCCGAGTCCATCCTCCATATCTTGTCATTCATTGTCGTATGTGAAGCCTTCCTCCATATTACCCCTCACTTTGGGTTGTGGCTCAAGGCCTTCAAGGTGGAGCCAAGATGATCGAGGGCAACAAGCGAGTCTTGGAGGGGCGGTCATAAGAAAGTGTCTTGATGCTCCGTGGCCGAGGGCTCTTTTCAAGAGGAGCTTGGTTTGTGGCAGCAGGAGTGGTTTTATATCACCGCTCCCGGGGGCACCAAATGGGTGGCGCCACCGCCTTCCGCCAGTCCACCACAGCGGCTGGCATCATGGGTCAACAGGGGCTCGACTGGGGCCGTCCAGGGCGTTCCTCATTGCGGGGCCGTGTCGAGACCTCCAAGAAAGAGAGCAAACGTCACCCCTCCGTCTGTGGGAGTTTAATCTGGAGGGACCACGAGCTCTCCAACATTTTATGGGCACGACGCCCAAGGAGATGTACAAACTGTTCTTGGATCACAAGAGAAGTGTTCGGACTTGACCGAGGGCGCAGAGTCTAAGCTGCAATCACCCGGATACTCAAGTAAGTAACCACAGTAACGGACAGGCTGTTCATTCATTTATCATATATATGCCCTTTAAGGGAGCCGTTTCTTGAACAGGAGTGGATAGCCAAGGAAAAGTTGATAAGGTGTCCGGCCCTCCCGAGACCATCTTTGGATCCTATCTTGACCAAGATGTTGAAGGCCACGCCTTTTAAAGAAGGCGAAGGGGGAGCAGGGAAGCAAGCGCCTCCATGAAGGAGGTTTTCAAGGAAGAGGGATCAGGATCCTCCTCCAAGGGGAGAAGAGGACCGCTTCAAGACCGGAAGCCAAGGCCTCAAAGCGGGAAAGAAGTCTTCGTCGGAAAATCCGGTGGAAGTACCCCAGCCGCACTATTTCCCCAAGGGATCAGCCCTCCAATGAGCCGTAAGTAAAAAGAAGGGGTCCTGTGAATAAAGAACATCCTGTATTTATTTACGAAGATAACCAAATTGTACCTTGTAGTTCGGATCTCAGCCCTTCTCGTGAGCTTCGTCTTGAGGATCTTTGTCCGAGATGATAGAGAGCGAACGCCTCCACCTATCGCACCTTCGTGCGGTGGGCGACCCCGAAGTGTCGCCACGGAGAGTTTCCCGAGTCCGCGGGGCCGGACAGTCCGCCTAACCGGGCGTCGGTCGGAGGAGTGAAGGACCTGCTCGAGCGGCGTATATCTCGAAGATCACCGTGCGCTAATAGCTCTGATAATTGAAAAAATTGCATCCGCGAGAGCGGATTGCATGAAAACGCCAGAGTTCTTGACGGGTTTGAGGTACGAAAAATGATGTACCTTCCGGCGCTTATGCATATAGAATCGACACTGTAGATAGTAGCCCCGAGACTCGGTATCTGTCTGGCCCGACAGCGCGTGCGAGATCATAATCTCGATACTAACTGTCGCCGCTTCCTATGTAGGTGGTGGGGCGTCCGGTGGCTAGCGGATGATGAATTTGCCGAACTAAAGCGGCAACTTGACGAGGCGGATCACGGACATCGCGCTGGTCAATAATCGGTTTGACGAGTCACAAGGTATGTGACTTCTCCGCGGACACCGGTAAGGGAGCTTGACGCCCATGCCTTACTACTTGTATGCTTTGATCGCGACGGTGCCGCTCTTTGTGGAGAGCTGCAGCGGAACTTGCCGGGCTAAAAGCAAGCCGAAGAGTAATGCGACGCTTTAAGGGCGGCGAAGAGCTGAAAGCGAGCGGGCTGCTCACTGCCAAGCAAAGAGGAAATGGATGATTTGGCCTGAAACTTAAGAATACTACCGACCGCTGCGAGGTTCTTGAAAAAACGTCAAGCGTAACAAGAGGACTGAAAAAGGCCACCGCCAATCCAAGGATGCCGTTCCGCTATGAGAGCTGCCAAGGAGGAGCTGAGTCGGGCCGGGATATTGCGGCTGGAAAACCGTTTCTCTGCGGAGGAAATATCACGGATCCGAAGTATGCTCGGTTGGACAAGCTGTGGAGTTCGGAGGATGCTTATCTGGACTTAGCGGCGAGCGCCATGAGACGCGATTGAGCGCTTCGAGGCGGAAGGGGCACGAAGGAAGAGCTATTTTGGTCGCAATTCCATAGTCCGGAGCATCCTCTTCCGTTGACCGATCGGTTGGCCGAATGGGCCGAGCTCAATCGATTATCCGGACTTGCCATGAAGCATGTCATGACACATTTGTGGCCAGGCGGACCCCAGCCAAAGAGTTATTTTGGCTTAGTGCAGCAGTTCCTTGGTGCGGTACCGCGTATCGACGTAATGAAGCGGTCGGCGTGTATTGAGGGGGCGTGGATGGCTCTTGCCCGTGTCAAGGCATCTTGGGCTGAGATGAAGGCCACCGATATTGCGTCCCCGCACTCGGACGGCAGCCGAGTACCGGTCAGCGCTATTTTGAGGAAGTTCTTCCGGCGCTCGTTTAATAGAGACGCGATGCTCGAAGGATGTTATGTTTGAATGACATGTATAATTTTATGAAACAACGTTTCAATTTAATGTAAAGCTTTTATACTTGTGCCTTCAAGTAGCAAACTACCTCCTATCTGGCCGTTGATGTATATATGTATATAACACGAAAGATGGCGATCTTGACTTTACCCCACGCACATAGTGCGGGGTGTTTAAAGAAGTCGCTCTTTCACACTTAATCCAACGTCTTGGTCCTATAAAGGAGGTGGTGGCGTAGCAAACTAGGCAACCGGACTATAATGCTTTATCACTTTCACTTAGCCATAGGAGTTCGATGGTGGGGCTACTATATAGCCCACAGGGGCACCGCACTCTCCCGAATTCGAAGTGCGTGTGCTGACCGAAAACAGTCCTTCGTTAATGCGGAGAATTCTAAACATTCGGTGAGTCATCAGTGGTTGACCAGTCTCTCGCTATATCATGACGATCCGTTTTGGCTTTCTCTCTTGAGGTGCTCGCCCGGCGAACCGGGCACAATCGCATAGTTTTCACGGTGCGCGTTAGCCGATAGAACGGGCGTAAGGCAGCAAAACACAGGAGCCGGGCAAACCCAACATTTGACCAAAGACATGATTCGAGCTGATGCATATAAGGCCTAACCGAGGCGCGAACACTCCCTAAGGTATTCGGTCTTTTATAAAGCGGGCCGAACAATGCCCTTGGTAACAAGCCCCTGGTGTCCAGGTACGTGCAAACTTCTGACGCGGCCGATGCCAAAACGCCAGCCTCCTCCTCGGTTATAATAAGAGACCGGGGGATGAGGAACAACAAGAGACAATGAGAAAGGTTTACGCAGGGTCTTAATCTGAAAAGAATCCTTGCGACGGGTCCCTGCTGCACGTCTGCGCCTGTGTCTCCGTTGTGCCGTATCCTGGACGGGTATAGCACGACGTTCATCCGAAAAGAGAGGAACTTAGTTTGAAAAAGATCGCGCTAAAATGTAATTGGAAATAAAATAGAGTATGATTCAAAAATGAGTAAAATTGAGCTTTATTGTCTCTTGTTGTACATCGTGGAGCCCTTGTAAGAAGTGCGCGTTAGTAAGCATCATGTTTATTTATGCCGGACTCGCCTAACCGTGTCCGTGAAGGAAATATGCCCTAGAGGCAATAATAAAGTTATTATTTATTTCCTTATACCATGATAAATGTTTATTATTCATGCTAGAATTGTATTAACGGAAACATAATACATGTGTGAATACATAGACAAGCAGAGATAGTCACTAGTATGCCTCTACTAGACTAGCTCATTAATCAAAGATGGTTGTGTTTCCTAACCATAGACATGTGTTGTCATTTGATTAATGGGATCACCTCATTAGGAGAATGATGTGATTGACATGACCCATTCCGTTAGCTTAGCACTTGATCATTTAGTATATTGCTAATGCTTTCTTCATGACCTATACATGTTCCTGTAACTATGAGATTATGCAACTCCCGTTTACCGGAGGAACACTTTGGGTACTACCAAACGTCCAACGTGCTCGGGTGATTATAAAGGAGTACTACAGGTGTCTCCAAAGGTACTTGTTGGGTTGGCGTATTTGAGATTAGGTTTTGTCACTCCGATTGTGGGAGAGGTATCTCTGGGCCTTCTCGGTAATACACATCACATAAGCCTTGCAAGCATTACAACTAATGAGTTAGTTGTGAGATGATGTATTACGGAACGAGTAAAGAGACTTACGATAACGAGATTGAACTAGGTATTGGATACCGACGATCGAATCTCGGGTAAGTAACATACCGATGACAAAGGGAACAACGATGTCGTTATGCGGTTTGACCGATAAAGATCTTCGTAGAATATGTAGGAACCAATATGGGCATCCAGGTTCCGCTATTGGTTATTGACCGAGAATGGTTCTAGGTCATGTCTACATAGTTCTCGAACCCGTAGGGTCCGCACGCTTAACGCTTCGATGACAGTTCATTATGAGTTTATAAGTTTTGATGTACGAAGGTTGTTCGAGTCCGGATGTGATCACGGACATGACGAGGAGTCTCGAAATGGTCGAGACATAAAGATTGATATATTGGAAGCCTATGTTTGGACTTGGAAGGTTCCGGATGAAAGCAGGAAGTTCTGGAACACCGGGGTTACGGAACCCCGGGGTCTATGGGCCTTGATGGGCCATAGAGAGAAGAGGAAGGGCCGGCCGGGGCAGGCGCGCCCCCCTCCCCTCTAGTCCGAATAGGACAAGGAGAGGCGGCGCCCTCTCCCTCTTCCCTCCTCCAATCCTAATCCAACTAGGAAGGGGGGAGTCCTACTCCCGGGGAGTAGGACTCCTCGCGCGTCTTATGGGCTGGCCGCACCCCTTTGCTCCTTTATATCTGAGGCGGGGGCACCCGGACACACAAGTTGATCTACGGATCGTTCCTTAGCCGTGTGCGGTGCCCCCTCCACTATATTCCACTTGGTCATATCGTCATGAGCTTAGGCGAAGCCCTCACGCCGAGAAGTCATATCGTCGCGGAGCTTAAGCGAAGCCCTGCGTCGGTGGAGCATCATCATCGTCACCACGCCGTCGTCTTTGACAGAACTCATCCCGACACTTTCTTTGGATCGGTCCGGGATCGTCATCGAGCTGAGCGTGTGCGAACTTGGAGGTGCCGTCGTTCGGTGCTTGGATCGGTCGGATCGTGAAGACGTCGACTACATCAACAGCGTTGTTATAACGCTTCGCTTTCGGTCTCACGAGGGCGTGGGCGAGACACTCTCCCCTCTTGCTATGCCATCACCATGGTCTTGAGTGTGCGTAGGAATTTTTTTGAAATTACTACGTTCCCCAACAGTCCGGGGTCTGAACGACCTGCTTTAGACGCTTTTGGCCAGCAAGGCCGTATTAGTGTGAGGCTGTTAAAGCGGGTGAAAGCTTCGCGTCCCAGTAGTGCTTGATGGCTACTTTTAAATGGGGCGATGTGGAAGACCAACTTTTCCCGACGGAAGTTGTCGGGTGAGCCGAACATAACTTCCAATAGTAGGGAGCCCGTACAATGGGCATATGTGCCTGGCATTATTCCTTTAAAGGAAGTGTCGCTATGGCTAATCTTGTTTGGGTTTATGCCCATGTTGCGGATTGTGTTCTGATATAGCAGGTTTAAATCACTGCCGCTGTCCATTAGGACTTGCGCAAATTGAATACCGTCGATTATAGGTTCTAGTATCAAGGCAGTCCATCCTGCGTTCCGGATACTTTCGGAGTAGTCCTGATGGTCGAAGGTAATTGGTTTTGACAACCAGGTGTTGGGACTCATTGGGTAGATTGTGCGTAGCAGTAACTCAATGGGTGCCGCTCTGTTTTCCCCTTTGTTACTTGAAGTAAGTTTACTGTTTTGACCTCTTGTGGGAAATTCTTTTGTTTTCCGGGCTCTGCTTGTGGTGCTCGTCATCATCCTCACTTGGTGTGTCGAGCCTTGTGTTCGGCGTTGAGTCTGCGGACTGCTTGAAGACCCAACAATCTCTGTGGGTATGGTTTGCGGGCTTCCAGAGTCTTGTGGATTTGGCTTATCTGTCCAAGATTTTGTTTAAGTTGGATAGCTCATCGCTATTGTCCTTAAGGGGCAGTTTTTTATTGTTCTGCCGTGAGCTTTTGAATCCGGCGTTGACTACCGCGCTCTTTGGACCGTTCCCATTAATCTGGCGCTGGTCCTTGCTGCGTCATGGTTTCCCATTTCCATCCCTGACTTTGGATGTACTTGGGTCGCTGGTACTGCATCTTGCTAGCCAGCTATCCTCTCCCATAAAAGCGGGTCATGAGGCTTGTTAGTGCGGCCATTGTTCTTGGCTTTTCCTGGCCAAGGTGTCAGCGAGCCATTCGTCTCAGACGTTGTGTTTAAAAGTTGCTAAGGCTTGGTGTCCGGGACAATCGACTATTTGGTTCTTTTGGTGAGAACCTGTTCGAATTTTCGAGTGACTCTCCGGCTGTTGGGTTATGTGACTTAGATCATCTGCGTCCCGAGGTGGGACATAGGTTCCTTGAAATTGGCCAAAAGCATCCTCAAGCTCTTCCCAACTACCAATGGTGTTTTGGGAGGCTTTTAAGCCAATGCCGGGCTGGCCCTTTGAGCTTGAGGGGTAGGTAGTTTATGGCGTGGAGATCATCTCCTCTGGCCATGTGTATGTGGAGGATATAATCCTCAATCCAGACTCCAGGGTTTGTCGTTCCGTCGTATGCCTCTATGTTTACGGGCTTGAATCCCGCTGGAAATTCATGATCCAGCACCTCATCGGTGAAACATAGAGGGTGCGCGGCGCCCCTGTATTTGGGTGTGCCGTGATGTTCAGATATTTGACTGGTTTCACCGCTTCGAGCACTAGTTGCTTAAAGGTGACTGGCGGGTGTCAGTTTCTCTCACTTTAGTTGAACCGAGTGTGGCTACGCCCGGTCCTTGCGAAGGTTAAAACAGCACCAACTTGACAAACTATCGTTGTGGTTTTGATGCGTAGGTAAGAACGGTTCTTGCTCAGCCCGTAGCAGCCACGTAAAACTTGCAACAACAAAGTAGAGGACGTCTAACTTGTTTTTGCGGGGCATGTTGTGATGTGATGTGGTCAAGGCGTGATGCTATATTTTATTGTATGAGATGATCATGTTTTGTAACCGAGTTATCGGCAATGGCGAGAGCCATATGGTTGTCGCTTTATTGTATGAAATGCAAGCGCCATGTAATTGCTTTACTTTATCACTAAGCGATGGCGATAGTCGTAGAAGCAATAGTTGGCGAGACGACAACGATGCTACGATGGAGATCAAGGTGTCGCTACCGGTGGCGATGGTGATCATGACGGTGCTTGGCGATGGAGATCACAAGCACAAGATGATGATGACCATATCATATCACTTATATTGATTGCATGTGATGTTTATCCTTTATGCATCTTATCTTGCTTTGATTGACGGTAGCATTATAAGATGATCTCTCACTAAAATTATCAAGAAGTGTTCTCCTCGAGTATGCACCGTTGCCAAAGTTCAGTACCCGGACACCACGTGATGATCGGGTGTGATAAGTTCTCGTCCATCTACAACGGGTGCAAAACAGTTGCACACGCGAATACTCAGGTTAAACTTGACGAGCCTAGCATATAACAGATATGGCCTCGGAACACGGAGACCGAAAGGTCGGCGTGAATCATATAGTAGATATGATCAACATAGTGATGTTCACCATTGAAACTACTCCATCTCACGTGATGATCGGACATGGTTTAGTTGATTTGGATCACGTAATCACTTAGATGACTAGAGAGATGTCTGCCTAAGTGGGAGGTTTTAATATGATTAATTAAACTTAAATTTATCATGAACTTAGTACCGATAGTATTTTGCTTGTCTATGTTTCTTGTAGATAGATGGCTCGTCTTTGTTGTTCCGTTAAATTTTAATGCGTTCCTTGAGAAAGCAAAGTTGAAAGATGATGGTAGCAATTACACGGACTGGGTCCGTAACGAGGATTATCCTCATTGCTGCACGTAAGAATTACGCCCCGGAAGCACCGCTGGGTGCGAAGCTCTTTGCAGAGCTACGCCGAAGTTGTGAGCGTCTGGCGAGCAAAGCTGATGACTACTCGATAGTTCGATGTGCCATGCTTTACGGCTTAGAACCGGATCTTCAACGGCGTTTTGAGCGTCATGGAGCATATGAGATGTTCCAGAGTTGAAGTTAATATTTCAAGAAAATGCCCGGATTGAGAGATATGAAGTCTCCAACAAGTTCTATAGCTGCAAGATGGAGGAGAATAGTTACATCGGTGAACATATACTCAAAATGTCTGGGTATAATAATCACTTGATTCAAGCTGGGAGTTACTCTTCCGGATGATAGTGTCATTGATGAAATTCTCCAATCACGCCACCAAGCTACAAGAGCTTCGTGATGAACTATAATATGCAAGGGATGACCAAAACAATTCCCGAGCTCTTACAATCTTTGAAAGCATGGAGGTAGAAATCAAGAAAGAGCATCAAGTGTTGATGGTCAACAAGACCACTAGTTTCAAGAAAAGGGCAAAGGAAAGAAGAAGGAAACTTCAAAAGAACAGCAAGAAAGTTGCTGCTCAAGAGAAGAAACCCAAGTCTGGACCTAAGCTGGCCGAGTGTTTTACCGCAAGCGATCGGACCTTTGAAGCGGAACTGCCCCAAGTATTTGGCGGATAAGAAGGATGGCAAGGTGAACAAAGGTATATGTGATATACATGTTATTGATGTGTACCTTACTAGAGCTCGTAGTAGCACTGGGTATTTGATACTTGGTTACATTGCTAATATTTGCAACTCAAAGCAGGGACTACTGGAATAGACGAGCACCGCAAAGGGCGAGGTGACGATCTTGCGTGGGAAATGGTTCCAAAGTCAATGTGATCGCGGTCGGCACGCTACCTCTACATCTACCTTCGGGATTAGTTTTAGACCTAAATAATTGTTATTTGGTGCCGCGTTGAGCATGAACATTATATCTGGATCTTGTTTGATGCGAGACGGTTATTCATTTAAATCGAGAGAATAATGGTTGTTCTATTTATATGAGTAATATCTTTTATGGTCACGCACCCTTGAAGAATGGTCTATTTTATTGAATCTCGATAGTAGTAATACACATATTCATAGTGTTGAAACCAAAAGATGCAGAGTTGATAATGATAATGCAACTTATTTGTGGCACTTGCCGTTTAGGTCATATCGGTGTAAAACGCATGAAGAAACTCCATCTTGATGGGCTTCGGAATCACTTGATTATGAATCACTTGGTACTTGCGAACCGTGCCTCATGGGCAAGATGACCAAAACGCCATTCTCCTAACTATGGAGCGAGCAACTGATTTGTTGGAAATCATACATATTGATGTTTGTGGTCCAATGAATGTTGAGGCACGCCATGGTATCGTTATTTTCTCACCTTCACAGATGATTTGAGCAGATATGGGTATATCTACTTAATGAAACACAAATCTGAAACATTTGAAAAGTTCAAAGAGTTTCAGAGTGAAGTAGAAAATCATCGTAACAAGAAAATAAAGTTTCTACGATCGGATCGTGGAGGAGAATATTTGAGTTACGAGTTTGGTTTACATTTGAAACAATGTGGAATAGTTTCACAACTCACGCCACCCGGAACACCACAGAGAAATGGTGTGTCCGAGCGTCGTAATCGTACTTTACTTGATATGGTGCGATCTATTATGTCTCTTACCGATTTACCGCTATCGTTTTGGGGATATGCTTTAGAGGCGGCGCATTCACGTTAAATAGGGCACCATCTAAATCCGTTGAGGCGACACCGTATGAACTGTGGTTTGGCAAGAAACCAAAGTTGTCGTTTCTTAAAGTTTGGGGCTGCGATGCTTATGTGAAGAAACTTCAACAGATAAGCTCGAACCCAAATCGAGAAATGTGTCTTCATAGGATACCCAAAGGAGACTGTTGGGTACACTTTCTATCACAGATCTGAAGGCAAGGTTTTCATTGCTAAATTCGGATCCTTTCTAGAGAAGGAGTTTCTCTCGAAAGAAGTGAGTGGGAGGAAAGTAGAACTTGATGAGATAATCAGATCTGCTCCCTTATTGGAAAGTAGTTCATCACAAGAAACGGTTCTGTGACAACTACACCAATTAGTGAGGAAACTAATGATGATGATCATGAAGCTTGAGATCAAGTTTCTCTTGAACTTCGAGGTCAACCAGAGTAAAATACGCACTGAGTGGTGCGGTAATCCTATTCGGAAGTCATGTTACTTGACCATGGCGAACCTACAAATTATGAAGAAGCGATGGTGAGCCCAGATTCGCGAAATGGCTGGAAGCCATGAAATCTGAGATGGGATCCATGTATGAGAACAAAGTATGGACTTTGGTTGACTTGCCCGATGATCGGCAAGCCATTGAGAATAAATGGATCTTTAAGAAGAAGACCGCGCCGATGGTAATGTAACTGTCTACAAAGCTCGACTTGTTGCGAAAGGTTTTCGACAAGTTCAAGGGTTGACCATGATGAGACTTTCTCACCCGTAGCGATGCTTAAGTCTGTCTGAATCATGTTAGCAATTGCCACATTTTATGATTATGAAATTTGGCAAATGGATGTAAAACTGCATTCTTGAATGGATTTCTAGAAGAAGAGTTGTATATGATGCAACCAGAAGGTTTTGTTGATCCAAAGGGTGCTAACAAAGTGTGCAAGCTCCAGCGATCAATTTATGGTGCAGTGCAAGCCTCTCGGAGTTGGAATAAGCGCTTTGATAGTGTGATCAAAGCATATGGTTTTATCTGAGACTTTTGGAGAAGCTTTGTATTTACAAGAAAGTGAGTGGGAGCTCAGAGCATTTCGATATTATATGTGGACGACATATTATTGATTGGAAATGATATAGAATTTCTGGATAGCATAAAGGATACTTGAATAAAAGTTTTCAATGAAAGACCTCGGTGAAGCTGCTTACATATTGGGCATCAAGATCTATAGAGATAGATCAAGGCGCTTAATTGGACTTTCACAAAGCACATACCTTGATAAAGTTTTGAAGAAGTTCAAAATGGATCGAGCAAAGAAAGGTTTTTACACAGATTACAAGGTGTAAGATTGAGTCGACTCAATGCCCGACCACAGCAGAAGATAGAGAGAAATGAAAGATGTTCCTATGCTTCAGCCATAGGCTCTATCATGTATGCAATGCTGTGTACCAGACACGACGTATGCTTAGCTGTAAGCTTGGCAGAAGGTACCAAAGTAATCCAGAGTGGATCATTTGACAGCGGTCAAGAACATCTGAAATACGAAAAGGACTAAGGATATGTTTCTCGTATATGGAGGTGACAAAGAGCTAGTCGTAAATGGTTACGTCGATGCAAGCTTTGACACTGATCCGACGATTCTAAATCGCAAACCGGATCGTGTTTTTATTAAATGGTGGAGCTGTCGGTTGGTGCAGTTCTAAACAAAGCGTCGTGGCGGGATCTACATGTGAAGCGGAGTACATAGCTGCTTCGAAGCAGCAAATGAAGGAGTCTGGATGAAAGAGTTCATTTCCGATCTAGGTGTCATACCTAGTGCATCGGGACCAATGAAGATCTTCGTGACAATCTTTGGTGCAATTGCCTTGGCAAAGGAATCCAGATTTCACAAGAGGACCAAGCATATCAAGAGACGCTTCAATTCCATTCGGACCAAGTCCAAGTGGGAGACATAGAGATTTGCAAAATACATACGGATCTGAATGTTGCGCACCCGTTGACTAAGCCTCTTCCACGAGCAAAACATGATCAGCACCAAGACTCCATGGGTGTTAGAATCATTCTTGTGTAATCTAGATTATTGACTCTAGTGCAAGTGGGAGGCTCAAGGAAATATGCCCTAGAGGCAATAATAAAGTTATTATTTATTTCCTTATACCATGATAAATGTTTATTATTCATGCTAGAATTGTATTAACCGGAAACAAAATACATGTGTGAATACATAGACAAACAGATTGGCACTAGTATGCCTCTACTAGACTAGCTCATTAATCAAAGATGGTTGTGTTTCCTAACCATAGACATGTGTTGTCATTTGATTAATGGGATCACCTCATTAGGAGAATGATGTGATTGACATGACCCATTCCGTTAGCTTAGCACTTGATCGTTTAGTATATTGCTAATGCTTTCTTCATGACCTATACATGTTCCTGTAACTATGAGATTATGCAACTCCGTTTACGGAGGAACACTTTGGGTACTACCAAACGTCACAACGTGTCGGGTGATTATAAAGGAGTACTACAGGTGTCTCCAAAGGTACTTGTTGGGTTGGCGTATTTGAGATTAGGTTTTGTCACTCCGATTGTCGGAGAGGTATCTCTGGGCCTTCTCGGTAATACACATCACATAAGCCTTGCAAGCATTACAACTAATGAGTTAGTTGTGAGATGATGTATTACGGAACGAGTAAAGAGACTTACGGTAACGAGATTGAACTAGGTATTGGATACCGACGATCGAATCTCGGGTAAGTAACATACCGATGACAAAGGAACAACGATGTCGTTATGCGGTTTGACCGATAAAGATCTTCGTAGAATATGTAGGAACCAATATGGGCATCCAGGTTCCGCTATTGGTTATTGACCGAGAATGGTTCTAGGTCATGTCTACATAGTTCTCGAACCCGTAGGGTCCGCACGCTTAACGTTTGATGACAGTTCATTATGAGTTTATAAGTTTTGATGTACGAAGGTTGTTGAGTCCGGATGTGATCACGGACATGACGAGGAGTCTCAAATGGTCGAGACATAAAGATTGATATATTGGAAGCCTATGTTTGGACTTGGAAGGTTCGGATGAAAGCAGGAGTTATGCGGAACACCGGGGTTACGGAACCCCGGGGGTCTATGGGCCTTGATGGGCCATAGAGAGAAGAGGAAGGGCCGGCCAGGGCAGGCGCGCGCCCCTCCCCTCTAGTCCGAATAGGACAAGGAGAGGGGGGGCGCGCCCTCCCTCTTCCCTCCTCCAATCCTAATCCAACTAGGAAAGGGGGAGTCCTACTCCCGTGGGAGTAGGACTCCTCCAGCGCGCCTTGGGCTGGCCGCACCCCCTTGCTCCTTTATATCTGAGGCGGGGGGCACCCGGGACACACAAGTTGATCTACGGATCGTTCCTTAGCCGTGTGCGGTGCCCCCTCCACTATATTCCACTTGGTCATATCGTCATGAGCTTAAGGCGAAGCCTGCGCCGGAGAAGTCATATCATCGCGGAGCTTAGGCGAAGCCCTGCGTCGGTGGAGCATCATCATCGTCACCACGCCGTCGTCTTGTGAAACTCATCCCGACACTTTCTTTGGATCGGTCCGGGATCGTCATCGAGCTGAGCGTGTGCGTAACTTCGGAGGTGCCGTCGTTCGGTGCTTGGATCGGTCGGATCGTGAAGGCGTCGACTACATCAACAGCGTTGTTATAACGCTTCGCTTTCGGTCTCACGAGTGCGTGGGACGACACTCTCCCCTCTCGTTGCTATGCCATCACCATGGCCTTGAGTGTGCGTAGGAAATTTTTTGAAATTACTACGTTCCCCAACAGTCCGGGGTCTGAACGACCTGCTTTAGACGCTTTTGGCCAGCAAGGCCGTATTAGTGTGAGGCTGTTAAAGCAGTCTCACATTCTTTCCTTGAGGGACACGCGCAGCTTCCCTTTAATGAAATGATACCTCGTGGACCGGGCATTTTAAGTTTAAGAATGCATAATGCGGTATTGCGTTAAAGCGGGTGAAAGCTTCGCGTCCCAGTAGTGCTTGATGGCTACTTTTAAATGGGGCGATGTGGAAGACCAACTTTTCCCGACGGAAGTTGTCGGGTGAGCCGAACATAACTTCCAATAGTAGGGAGCCCGTACAATGGGCATATGTGCCTGGCATTATTCCTTGAAAGGAAGTGTCGCTATGGCTAATCTTGTTTGGGTTTATGCCCATGTTGCGGATTGTGTTCTGATATAGCAGGTTTAAATCACTGCCGCTGTCCATTAGGACTTGCGCAAATTGAATACCGTCGATTATAGGTTCTAGTATCAAGGCAGTCCATCCTGCGTTCCGGATACTTTCGGAGTAGTCCTGATGGTCGAAGGTAATTGGTTTTGACAACCGGTGTTGGGACTCATTGGGGTAGATTGTGCGGTAGCGTAACTCAATGGGTGCCGCTCTGTTTTCCCCTTTGTTACTTGAAGTAAGTTTACTGTTTTGACCTCTTGTGGGAAATTCTTTTGTTTTCCGGGGCTCTTGCTTGTGGTGCTCGTCATCATCCTCACTTGGTGTGTCGAGCCCCTTGTGTTCGGCGTTGAGTCTGCGGACTGCTTGAAGACAACAATCTCTGTGGGTATGGTTTGCGGGCTTCCGGAGTCTTGTGGATTTGGCATATCTTGTCCAAGATTTTGTTTAAGTTGGATAGCTCATCGCTATTGTCCTTAAGGGGCAGTTTTTATTGTTCTGCCGTGAGCTTTTGAATCGGCGTTGACTACAGCGCTCTTTGGACCGTTCCCATTAATCTGGCGCTGGTCCTTGCTGCGTCATGGTTTCCCATTTCCATCCCCGACTTGGATGTACTTGGGTCATGGTATCGCATCTTGCTAGCCAGCTATCCTCTCCAGCATAAGCGGGTCATGAGGCTTGTTAGTGCGGCCATTGTTCTTGGCTTTTCTGGCCAAGGTGTCTGGCGAGCCATTCATCTCGGACGTTGTGTTTAAAAGTTGCTAAGGCTTGATGTCCGGACGATCGACTATTTGGTTCTTTTGGTGAGGAACCTGTTCCAAATTTTCGAGTGACTCTCGGGCTGTTGGGTTATGTGACTTAGATTATCTGCGTCCGGAGGTCGGACATAGGTTCCACAAAATTGGCCTGAAAAGCATCCTCAAGCTCTTCCCAACTACCAATGGTGTTTTCGGGAGGCTTTTAAGCCAATGCCGGGCTGGCCCTTTGAGCTTGAGGGGTAGGTAGTTTATGGCGTGGAGATCATCTCCTCTGGCCATGTGTATGTGGAGGATATAATCCTCAATCCAGACTCCAGGGTTTGTCGTTCCGTCGTATGCCTCTATGTTTACGGGCTTGAATCCGCTGAAATTCATGATCCGGCACCTCATCGGTGAAACATAGAGGTGCGGCGCCCTATATTTGGGTGTGCCGTGATGTTCAGATATTTGGCGTGTTGTATTGCTCGCGAACTTGTTTCCTTGGCCCGTAGATAGATCTAATCGGGCCATCCTTTTGGTCTTGAATCCTTATGCGGATCGCGTGCGGCTTGTGTGCGGGCGCCGCTTGCGCTCTATGTTTGCCATGTGGTCATCTATCCGACCGGCGTCCTCTTTGTTTTTTTGATTGTGGGGCTCTCGGCCTCCTCATCGAATCGAGCGATAGTTTGCGCTTTGGGTAGCTCTTTGCTTGGCGGCTATCGCCATATTTGTCTGCAGTGTTGAGTAATTTACTCCATCTTATTGGTCGTCTTCCGTTGTTCTAAGCCTCTGTTTACCTTTTTCAAGCTACGCGATGGCGAGGAGCTCTTTAATGGAGGTTCTTGATCCAATGATGTGTCCGGCGTGAGATCGTCCGGACTGTTGTCCTCTTTGAGGACGGGTTGTTTGTCCAAGTTGGCCTGTCCGGATGGTTGCTCAATGGCATGTTAAGTGCGTCGGCGGCTCACCCCGCTCTATGCCCGGTCGGTGTGGGCGCTATCTTTGTCGAGGTGGGGTTTTGGCGGCGCTTACGCGCCGCTTTATCGCTTCGAGGAATTTTCTTTCGCAGCGTCTTGTCGTTCCTCGTTATCGCTTCCCTTAGGTGTGTCCACCATATATATATATATATATCGTAAGTTGAGGTGGCCATCCAGTGCCCTGTGGGCGCTGGTTCTTAATCGTCTCCGCGTAAATCATCCATATCGTCGATGTCCTCGGGTCAAGTCGAGCATTTCGTTAAGTCATCGGCGAGTGGCTACAAAGTGGGTGGCGGGTGGGCGTTGAATTTCTTCGTCGTCCGAATCCCAACCTTCCCGACCGTAGTTCGGCGGGGCTCCCCGACAAAGAGAGGGACTTTAATGAGTTCAGGATATCGCCAAAGGGCGAGTCTTGAAAGATGTCCGCGGCGGTGAACTACATAACGGCGCCAATCGGATTCGACCGGCGGTATGCGGAGGTTGGTCTGGAAAGGAGTCCGGCACACAGGAGTCACGAGCTTTGCAAAGGACGAGGATGGTGTTCGGCTCAATCGCCAGAGAGATTTCTGCCACGAGGCGGTGTCCAACCAACCGTCCTCGATCGGTAAACCGCCCGGATTAAGGGTCGGGCGGCATCGCTTTATGCGGCCTCGTGGCACTGTTGGTGGCGAGCTAGATCGTACCCATCGAGACAAGGCGGCACGCTCGGCTGTGGCTCGAATCCGTCGAAGATCAAGTCTCCGCGGACATCGGCCGTCAGTTCAAGCTTCCAAATCTGACCGATGGCGAGGGCATAGCTTTCGATCTGCTCCGGATGGCCTAGCGAATTGGCCCGCAGTGCAAAGCCGCGGATCTGAAGATCTGTCCGGGAGAAAAGTCTCACCACAGGACTGCGTCGTCGCTGATGATTGAAGGAGCCATCGGGCCTATAGGTGGCGACAGAGGAACTCTCAATGAAAGCACCAATGTCGGTGTCAAAACGGCGGATCTCGGGTAGGGGTCCCGGCTATGCGTCTAGGCGGATGGTAATAGGAGACAAGGGACACGATGTTTTTACCCAGGTTCGGGCCCTCTCGATGGAGGTAATACCCTACTCATGCTTGATTAATATTGATGATATGGGTAGTACAAGAGTAGATCTACCACGAGATCAGAGAGGCTAAACCCTAGAAGCTAGCCTATGGTATGATTGTTGTTCGTCCTACGGACTAAAACCCTTCGGTTTATATAGACACCGAATAGGGTTAGGGTTACACAGAGTCGGTTATAATGGTAGGAGATCTACATATCCGTATCTCCAAGCTTGCCTTCCACGCTAAGGAAAGTCCCATCAGGACACGGGACGAAGTCTTCAATCTTGTATCTTCATAGTCCAGGAGTCCGGCCAACGGTGATAGTTCGGCTATCCGGACACCCCCTAATCCAGGACTCCCTCACCGGGCCACAAGAATTTGGCTCCTCCGGTACTAGGGGGAGATGACGACGAGACCCCGCCGCGGCTTGGTGATTGCAAGAGTTGGGTCCTATTGTGGCCAAAGAGTCCCCTTCGTCTGGAGGCGGCCAGGAGCACACCCACGACCACACAACCTCAGCAAGGTACGAACATCAACACCCCACCTACCCAATTAGCATCGCATGTTGTGCCGGGTGATAGCGGATGGTGTGAGGAAGAGGCTCAATTAGTCGCTGATGACGTCACTGCCGTCGAAGAAGCAATGCATGATATCGATGCCATCGATGAGGATGACGATGACACTCTACAGTATCTCAATACTGGCGCCTATGACGACGGAGGATTGATGGATCAGCAGTATGAGTACTCAGGGTTTGAGCGTGATGAGTCGGTGCCTAAATTGCCGGAGGATGAACGTATTATAGACGACCTTCCAGTAGCAAAGAAGCATAGGAAGAGACTGAGGAAAGGCAACGAAGCTGCTTCTATGAGCCAGCCGCCTCTGCAGCCTCGGGTTCAAGACCGTATACCTGTCATAGGTGTGGCAAAATACCATATCCCCGGTGATCCGATCCTACCTAAGGCAGCGGTAGAGGCCATATACGGCGATCTCAGGAGACTTCATGATGATGTGTTGCGAAGAGCGAAAAGCTTGATCGCCTCGCAAAATCCAGGATACCCTCTCTACGTAGTTAACGTGTCGCAGCAAAGGTTGTACGTCGACACATTCCCCGCGGAAAAGTTCTTCCTTCGATTTGATTACATCTTCGACATGTTTCACTTGAAAAAGCTGGATTTTATGTTTGTCCGCCTTTTTGCCTTGTACATGAACTACATCATCAGGATTGAGCAGATACCTTATATCTGTGTCGCTGACCCGTACTCCATGCACGAGGGCTTCTTGGCAGTCTGCCCAAAGCACTGTGAATATGCGAGTAACTGCATCACCGATTTCATGGTTGGCAATAAGGACAAGGAGATGATTCTCGTGCCTCATCCCATGTAAGTCATCCGCGGATATCATTCCTTCGATTTGAATCATTCATTTTCACGCGTGGAGGCTAATTTGAGGTGTACTTATTGTAACGCCCCGGATACGATGCGCCAGGTGTCCTCCAGTTATTCGCCTCCATCGCCATGTCAGCTGCTTGCGTGTTGCATTTTGCCATGTCATCATCTGCATTGTGTCATCATGTGCATCTCTTTTTGCATATGTGTTTGTCTCATGCATCCGAGCATTTTCCCCGTTGTACGTTTTGCAATCTGACACTCCTATGTCCTCCGACGCCCCCATTTACCTCTTTTCGTGTGCGGGTGTTTTCATCTTTTATTTTCCGGAGTTCCAAGCTTCTCGCTTGTTCCGTCGCGAAGCCCCATCTAAATCATCGCAAGGCTTTAATCTTATCCCTTTCATCCTTCAATTTTATCTCGTCATCCTTTTGTTACCGGAGTTCTAATGGGGGTTTGTAAGGATTTAATTCATTCTTCAAGTGTTCATCAACATTCTTGTTGGAGGAGCCCAAGTATCTTTTCCCCTTGCGTCTCGAAGTGCAATTAATTCTCCGTATTCTTTTGAAGTGGAGTTTTGCATTTCTTCGTTCCCCTCAGCTATTCAATCTTTTTTTCGATTGTGGTCGGTTATCACCTCATAAATTTTGAGATGTTATCCATAAGTCCATAACAAGCTTATTCTTTTCGTTGTTGATTTTCTCAACAACTCCGTTAAATCCTTCCTTCTATGGATGCTTTCTATTTTATTCGTGGTAGAAGTTATTATCTTCTTCCCCATTCTTCTCATTCCACTCTTTCAATTCTCCCGGAGGCATTGTGTTGTTCCTCTCGTCAACTATCGTTCCATCTTGTCAATCATAGTTCTAACTCTTTCCATATTTAGCCGAAGTGCTGCCTAAATTCTTCCGTTCTTATTCCTTTTCTATCTTGTTCTAACCGGAGTGGTTTCAAATTCCTTTTCCTCCCCGTCTCGGTCCTAAGATCTCAGGACGAGATCTCTTGTTAGTAGAGGAGAGTTGTAACGCCCCGGATCCGATGCGCCAGGTGTCCTCCAGTTATTCGCCTCCATGGCCATGTCAGCTGCTTGCGTGTTGCATTTTTCCATGTCATCATCTGCATTGTGTCATCATGTGCATCTCTTTTTTGCATACGTGTTCGTCTCATGCATCCGAGCATTTTCCCCGTTGTCCGTTTTGCAATCCGACACTCCTATGTCCTCCGGCGCCCCCTTTTACCTCTTTTTGTGTGCGGGTGTTAAACATTCTTGGAATGGACCGAGATTTGCCAAGCGGCCTTGGTACACCATCGGTAGACCACCTGTCAAGTTTCGTGCCATTTGGAGTCCGTTTGATACTCCAACGGTTAACAAGGGAACCGTAAAGCCCTCTTTATGTTGCAGCCCAACACCCTTCCAAATGGCCCAATAACCCATCCAAACCCCCTCCATGCTCTCGGTCGTTCAATCACGATCGTGTGGGCGAAAACCGCACTCCATTTGGACTACCATAGCTCCCTCTACCTATATAACTTCCCTCTCCCCCGAAATTTCGCGCAAAACCACCCCTAACCCTAGCTTTCTTCCTCCTCCCCGCGCCGGCCATGTCCGCGCCGCCACCAGACATGTCCAGCCGCCGCCCCCGCGCCAATCCGGAGCCGCCACTGTCGCCGCCGCCACCCACCTCCGCAGACGTTCCTTGGAGCCCATCCAGCGAACTGCGCGAACTTCTTGCCCGCCGCCCGTCGCTTCGCTGCTCGCCGCCAGCGCGCTCCCGCCACCGGAGTTCCTCCCGCCGTCGACCCAGCGCCCGCGCCGCCGCCGATCTTCGCCGCTTGCCGCGCGACTCCCAGCGCGCCGCCGCTCCCGTCGCGCCGCCCGCTTCGCCCGCGCCCGCGCCTCCACCTCCGCGCCGCCCGTCGCCGGCCAAAGCTCGCCGCGCCGCCCACCGCGTTCTCCGCCGCCCAGCAGCCTTGCCTCGCCGCCGCGACCACTTCCGGCCAGATCCGGCTGGGAGGTGGCCGGATTCATGCGCCACCGCCCGTCCTCGCTCCTCCTCGCCGGGACGCCTCGTCCCCGACCTCCTCGGCGCCGTCCCGCGCCCCCATCGGACTCCTCGCCGGAGCTCCTCGCCGGAGCCGTCCCGCCGTCGTCGGAGCCGGGGTGGACGAGATCCACCACTCCCGGCATCCAAACGGCGCCCCAGATCCCGGATCTCCTCGTCCTGCTGCTCTCCGTTCTGTTTTTCGCGAGGTAGAATTTTCTCTAAGTCCCTAAAACTTGCATTCTGGTGCCCACTTTGACCTGCTGTAACTTCATGTGTGCTGCTCCGTTTTATGCATGTAATATGTCAAAATGTTCATCATGATATGCTCTTCATTTTGTTCCATTGTGTCATGCTTGTTTCGGTTCATCTTGATTCCCTAATCATCGTTGCAAGAGTGCTACGTGATATTGTCTGCTGTAGTTTAACAGAACTTGCTCATTTGTCATTTTTATATCTTTTCGCGTGATTTTCTTTTGAGCATGATACAACATGCCATATTTTCTGTGGTGCAATCCACTCTTCATGATATGACATGTGTTGACTGTTACAAGCTTGCAAAGTAGCCTCCATGATGTTGCTGATTTCTGTGACTTAGTTTTTCTGCTAAGTCTGAAACTGATATATTGTGATGCTATGTAAACCCGTTGATACTATGAGTTCTATGCGTAATCTGGAGATGTTCACTAAGGGTGTTCTGTTACACATGTTATGCTCTATCCATCCATGCCCTTGTTTGCATTTATGGAGTGCTCTAGCATGTCTTAATCTTGCTCTACTTGTGCTATAAAATGTTCCTAGCAGATTGTTTACATGTTAATCAATTTTGCCATGGTTGTTGTTAGTGATCCAAGCATGCTATGAACTTTCTCTTGCCATGGTTAGCTTCATGAACATGTCATCTTGCTTTAGGTATGCTTGTTTTGTTATGAAATGCTTTGTGATGAGTGATTCGAGCTCGCAAACATGCCTTCATAATTCTGTTTATGCCATGCTCAGTTTTTCTCCTGTCTGAATATGTTTATGAAACTTGCTATGTTTACATGGGTGCCATCATATCTTCTGTGCCCTTTTGGCTCATGATCAGTAAGGGACTTTTGTTCTATGCAACTAGTAGATTCATGCGATGCCTTTGGTTACCATGATAAGTTCCTGTAGCATGCTGTTTGATAGCTCTAAACTTTGTAACCTGATGTTAATCCTGCCATGTCCATTGTTTTCCACTAAGTCTGTGAACTGTTATTATTTGCAATCTTGCCATGTCCTTTTGAGCATGTTCTAGTGATTTCTGGAGATAGCTCAGTGTTCATGTTTTGTTATGCTTTACCAGTGTATCACGTTGGTGCCTTTTGTTTTCATGTTAAGGTGTTGTAGCATATTGTTTTGATGCTTGCTAGTTGCCTAGTTGCTGTTTTGGACAGCATGCCCTTTAAACTTGTTTCATGTGTATGTGTTGATCTGTTGCTCCGTTTTGAGTGTGCTCTATATGAAACTTGCTTAGTTTTGCATGTATTTTTATGTTACCTTGTTGCATCCATGTTTGGAGTGTGTTTCTTGATGTTTGAATGCATTTTGCATCAATGCCATGTTTAACTTGTTTTGCTCATATCTTCTAGGCCGTAGCTCCAAATTAAATGAACTTTATATGTAACTTGACTAGAATTTCGTGTAGATCATCTTGGTGCATATTAACTTGCTGTTTAACAACTTGAACATAAGGTTTATTCAGATCTGGACCAATTTTGAAATTTGCATATGAGGACTTACCAGAATTGTTTTATGTTGTTTCCGGCCTCATTTAAACTTCTTTGATGTGTTGCTCTTGTATGCATCATCTCTGGTCATGATTAGCTTCATGTATCCTTGTAATGCATCATACTTGGTTGAGCATCATGCCTTGTTCATGTGTGGTGTGTTTACCATGTTGTGTGCTTCTTCTTGACAGTTCCCGTTTCGTTGCGATCGTGAGGATTCGTTCGTCTACACTTGGTTCGTCTTCATGGCTTCATCTTCTTCATGGACTCGTTCTTCTTCCTAGCGGAATTTCAGGCAAGATGACCGTCACCTTGGATCTCATTACTATCATTGCTATGCTAGTTGCTTCGTTCTATCGCTATGCCGCGTTACCCATCACTTGCTTATCAAGCCTCCCGAATTGCCATGAACCTCTAACCTTTGTCACCTTTCCTAGCAAACCGTTGTTTGGCTATGTTACCGCTTTTGCTCAGCCCCTCTTATACCGTTGCTAGTTGCAGGTGCAGATGAAGATTGCTCCATGTTGGATTATGTTTATGTTGGGATATCACAATATCTCTTATATTATTAATGCATCTATATACTTGGTAAAGGGTGGAAGGCTCGACCTTATGCCTGGTGTTTTGTTCCACTCTTGCCGCCCTAGTTTCCGTCATATCGGTATTATGTTCCCGAATTTTGCGTCCCTAAGGCGGTTGGGTTTTATGGGAACCCCTTGATAGTTCGCTTTGAATAAAACTCCTCCAGCAAGGCCCAACCTTGGTTTTACCATTTGCCTCACCACCACCTACTTTTCCCTTGGGAGTCGCTCTCTCGAGGGTCATCTTTATTTTAGCCCGCCCCAGGCCAATGCTTCTCTAAGTGTTGGTCCGAACTAGAGCCACTTGCAGCGCCCCCTCGGGGAAACTTGAGGTCTGGTTTTAGTTGTACGTAGTGCTCATCCGGTGTGGCCCTGAAAACGAGATATGTGCAGCTCCTATCAGGATGTCGGCGCATCGGGTGGTCTTGCTGGTCTTGTTTTACCATTGTCGAAATGTCTTGTAAACCGGGATTCCGAGACTGATCGGGTCTTCCCGGGAGAAGGAATATCCTTCGTTGATCGTGAGAGCTTATCATGGGCTAAGTTGGGACACCCCTACAGGGTTTGAACTTTCGAAAGCCGTGCCCACGGTTATGTGGCAGATGGGAATTTGTTAATATCCGGTTGTAGTAAACTTGAAGTAAACTCTTCTAAAATACACCAATCGTGTGCGTAACCGTGATGGTCTCTTTTTGGGGTTGTTCGAGAGGAGAACACGGTTTTTGGGTTATGTTTGACGTAAGTAGGAGTTTAGGATCACTTGTTCATCATTACTAGTTGACGACCTCTTGCTAAGCTCCTCTTCTCGCTCTTGTTTCGTAAGTCAGCCACCATACATGCTTAGGCGCTGCTGCAACCTCACCACTTTACCCCTTCCTTACCCATTAAGCTTTGCTAGTCTTGATACCCATGGTAATGGGATTGCTGAGTCCTCGTGGCTCACAGTTTACTACAACACCGGTTGCAGGTACAGGTTTTGCGATGATCTTGACGCGAGAGTGATGTTACTTGTGTTGGAGTTCTTCTTCTTCTTCGTCGATCTTGGGTTAGGTTCCTGGTCGGCAGCCTGGGCTAGCAGGGTGGATATTGTTTGAGTTTCTGTTTATGTTTCATCCGTAGTCGGATGTTATTCTCATGTATGTTGTTGATGTATTCTTGCGGCATTTGTATGCCTTGTATGTACCCCCATATATCATGTAATGTTGATGTAATGATATCCACCTTGCAAAAGCGTCTTCAAGATGCGCTTCTATCCTTGGTGGGACCTTCGAGTTCCTTTAGCATAGGGTCGCATCTTGGGCGTGACACTTATTTTGCCCAGCGACTGGCGCACCGTCCTCATCAACCTTTACCCCTGATTCTCCCACGCTCTTTACTTGGACTCGTCGAAGAACATGAAGAAAAAGGATTACACCCACATCAAGTCTGTTCTCGATAGTGCAATCTTTAGCTACGGCCTACGGGCAGGAGAGATCACGCTCAACAAGACAAGGAACTGCGCGCCCGCTTTCGGCCATAAGACCGACTTTTGTTGCATCAAGCAATCGAGTGGTACTGTCAGTGATGGATTCTATGTCCTCCACCACATGCTGGAGTACAGACGGGATGAGTAGAACCTTCGCATGTCACCTATATCCGGTGATGGCCATATTCTGCAATGGGCAAAGAACCTAGGAGATATCCCTGATCTTCGACTCCGAGCTGAGTTCTATCACATCCAGCGTGAACTTGCCCAAATAATCATGAAGGAGGTCCTCGAAAAAACAGGGATGTTCTACGAAGAAGGGCAAATGTCGCGGGAAGACGTCCGAACACGCGTAGCCGCTCAGCATCTCAACCTGAAGACTTTCACTTTGCTCGGGGACTATCTCCCTGACTTGGATGGATGGCACGACATGTTGGAGTGATTGACGATATATGAAAATGTGTCCGTTTAGTCCATACTTTCTCTATGATGAAACTTTGAGTTATGCACGACAAAACTTTATTGTGATGTAATTAAGCCGTTCAACTAGCGAAGATCACTCTAGTTAGGGCATTTTGGGTATGATAAACTTTGTTATTTATGCTTATGATATGTTGCTTCTATTTTTGCCAACTCTATCTCTTTTTGTTGCTCAACTATATATGTTGCATATCATCGACTCATGTGACGATGCAGGTACATAGATCATCGATGGCAAAGAAGTGCTACACCAGGAGTATACGACGAGTGGCCGGAGTGTTAGGCCCAGGTGTACCGGTTTTGGAGCGACAACCACAGAGGGTTCAATAGCAGAGCTGAAGCGGAAAGTAGTTAGTTTAGGTTCACGCTAGTGCGAGAGAGGGATACGAACCGACACCTCAAGAAGTACTACATTATGTATGATGAGACATGTCATGTAACTTGTATAGCTATATCGTGATTATGATGTGACTACATGATTTGTGTTGGATGATATGGTGAGACTATTATGTGTATGATATGATGAGCATATTGCATACTTATGATATGATTAGAATACTATATAAAACATGTACAAAAACAAAGATACATAGACTTGCTTCACATTTGGAATTACACAAAAAAGATTTTTCATCGAAAAGAGGTCTACGAAGACTTTTGGGAAAATGTCGACGTTTGCTGGCTTATTTGGCAAAGAAAAATAGAGTACGTTATAAGAAATTAATCGGTCAGTTGAATACATAATACGTAGCAAAAAAGGATATGATAAAATATAGTAGTAGCACACTTTAGCGCTGGAAAGGAAAATGCTACTGCTAAGGCAGTTAGCAGTAGCGCTGGTATGGAAAGCGCTACTGCTAAGTAGGTATAGCAGTAGCTGAAAGTGCAATCATGCCCTTACATCATGTTTTGATGTTGATGACAATATACATGTAGGGGACTAACTATGTTCGTCAAGTGAATCTCAGGTGTTAGTCCCCGGTTCATCAAATGTGTGTGGATCGTGAACATACGGAGTTGATTTTACTCAAGGAAGAAATATAAAAAAGGTTACATATTTGTTTTCTTGAGTATAGGATCCCGCACTATTAAGAGGGGATCGGTAGGGTTAGTAAAATACTTCTAATGTCAAAAAACTCTTTCTTTAGATCTATCACCATATTCTCTTGCTTGTTCTATCTCTGGCCTTGCCGGATGTCCGGGCCGCACGCCGGATATCCGACCCTCCCGCCGGATATCCGGACCCTACTATCCAGAGAACACTTTGTGCTGGTGCCGTCTTCCGGATGTCCGGCCCTCCATGCCGGATGTCCGGGCTCTCCATGCACCCCGGATTTCCGGGCTTCCTTGCTGGATGTCCGGCTTGTGCTATCCAGGGGGCTGTTCGACTAGGTGAACTTGCCGGATGTCCAGCCATATGCCGGATGTCCGGGCTTTGCCCGGATGTCCGGCCCCTCTGCTTCATCCTCTGCTTTCTGCTTTACGTTGGTAGTACTACACTAGGCCGGATGTCTCGCCCCTGTCCTGGATGTCCGGCCTACCCTGTCATTTGCACTACAACGGCCATATTTGCTCACATACTATATGTAGCCCTCTTCCCCCACGGGAGAGGGTTGACCATTCACTTTGAGAAAACCCTAGAACACATTTCACTCTCTCTCTCTCTCTCTCTCACTCTTCCGCACCAAATCTTAGATCCCCAAGGGATTTGAGAGCATTTGAGAGAAATTGTCCGTCCAAGTGATATATCCACTCCTTCCCCTTCTTTGCACCAAAGGAATTCGTGATTTGAGCAAGTCTTGAGCTTTTTCCCCATCGATCTTGTTACTCTTGGAGGTTGGAGACTCCTAGGCGGTAGGAGTATTTCAGAGAGGAATCGACCATTGTAATTACCCCCGGAAGGTTTGTGAGGGTTTGGAGACCACCCCAAGGTCTACCACTAGTGGTTGAGAAACGCCTCCGTGGTGTTGTCTCAAAGGAAGAATAGGGTGAGCCTTCGTGGTGTTAGTGTGCCTTCATGGTAACATCCACCTCTCTAACGGTGGCGTAGCTTCCCTCCCAAGGAAGTGAACATCGACATACATCCTCGTCTCTCGAAGTTGCGGTTATCCCTAACCCTAACTTCCAACTTGTGGTTACTTGTCTCTTTCCCCGCAAAAAAGGTTACTTGTCTCTTAGGCCATTACTTATATCATATTGTGCTTGCTTACTCACTTATTTGTGTTACTTGTTTACCTTGCTTAGCTCTTAGCATCATACTTGCAATTGTTAGGCTCACTTTCATATTCCACATTATGGCCTAAAATTGCTAAGTAATAATAAAATTTGTAATTGTACCTATTCACCCCCTCTAGGTGTTGGGGAACGTAGCATGCAATTTCAAAAAAAATTCCCACGATCACACAAGATCTATCTAGGAGATGCATAGCAACGAGAGGGGGAGAGTGTGTCCACGTGCCCTCATAGCCCGAAAGCGGAAGCGTTAGCTTAACACGGTTGATGTAGTCGAACGTCTACGCGATCCACCGATCAAGCACCGAACGTACAATACCTCTGAGTTCTGCACACGTTCAGCTTGATGACGTCCCTCGAACTCTTGATCCAGCAAAGTGTTGAGGGAGAGTTTCGTGAGAACGACGGCGTGGTGATGGTGATGGTGATGTGATCCGCGCAGGGCTTCACCTAAGCACTACGACAATATGACTAGAGGAGTAAACTGTGGAGGGGGGCACCGCACATGGCTAAGAAACAACGGTTGTGCTTTGGGGTGCCCCTGCCCCCGTATATAAAGGAGAAGAGGGAGGAGGTTGTCCAAGGGGCGCACCATAGGGGGGGGGGGACCGACTAGGACTCCTAGTCCAACCGACCTTCCTTTCTTTCGGAGGGGGAAAAGGGAAGGATAGGGAGAGGGAGAAGGAAAGGGGGGCCGCGCCCCCTTCCCCTTGTCCAATTCGGACAACCCATGGGGGGCGTGGACCACCCTTTGCGGGCTCCCCTCTCTCTCCCCTATGGCCCATGTAGGCCCATTACTCCCCCGAGAAGCTAAACCCCAGTACTCGATAAATATCCGAAACGTCCCAAAACCATTCCGGTGTCCGAATACTATCGTCCAATATATCAATCTTTACCTCTCGACCATTTTGAGACTCCTTGTCATGTCCGTGATATCATCCTGGACTTCGAACAATCTTCGGTCACCAAAAACACATAACTCATAATACAAATCGTCATCGAACATTAAGCGTGCGGACCCTACGGGTTCGAGTACTATGTAGACATGACCGAGACACATCTCCGATCAATAACCAATAGCTGAACCTGGATGATCATATTGGTTCCTACATATTCTACGGAGATCTTTATCGGTCAAACCGCAATGGCAACATACGTCATTCCCAAGAAGAAGTTGCCAAATCCTTTGAATGCCAAGCTCAAGAAGAGAGATGGGAAAGCAATGGTTGCTCATGAAGAATCTGATCCAGATGATGTTAGTGGTGTTGCCGGAGTAGCCCAAGATTCTCAAAACACTTTCAGGCTAGTCAACAAGAGTGGTGATGTTGTCACCTACAACTACATGAAAGACTACAAGGGCAACGCTCACAAGTGCCTAATGGCAAAGGCCATGGTAGAAGATGGAGAGGATCAAAACTCTCCTGACAAGGTCAAGGTAACCCCATGATCAAACCCTCCTCTTTTCACTCCTTCTACTGCTAGTGATGAGTATCTTGATGCGGAGGATAATTATGATGATAATGATAAAGATGACCCCATGTTTGCTAAATTAAATAAGGTCATGTGCTCCCTCAAAGGAAAGAAGCTCACTATGTTTTGTATGCTTATGGAGATGGTGGGTAAGCACACCGTCACCATTAAGGAACTTGAAACCCTCGTAACCGAGGAAAAGGACAAATATGAAATCCTTGAGCGGAAAGTCCAATATGAGGAAGCACAAAATGATGAACTATGCTTGAAAATTGGTGCAAACATTGATGTTCATGCTAAAGATCTTGCCTCCTTGAAAAAGGCTAAGGACTCTTGCGAAGAGTTGATGAATGATAAAAGTAAGCTTGTGAAGTCTCATGCATCTCTCTCTAAGGATTGTGAGATTCTATCCGTGTCTCTCAAGACTAAGGAAGAAGAGCTCACCCTTCTTACAAAGAGTTTTGAGACGCTCAAGCTTACTTATCTTGAAACTCTAGCTAAGGCTTACTCTTCTCCTATTATCAATGTTGATGCTTGTACTACTAACTCTAGCAGTGACCTAGCATCTATTCTTGAGGAGAATTGCTTTCTCAAGGCTCAAATCGAGAAAGGTCTCATGACATGTGCTCAAGGACAAAAGAACCTTAATGAGGTATTGAGCCAACACAATGAGGTGTTTTCCAAAGAGAGGCTCGGGTTTGACCCAAGCACAAGCAAGAAGAAGACGTCTTATCAAAAGTGCAACACTCCTCTAAAAGAAACATTTGTACGAGAAGGGAACAAGGTGAAAGGTAAGATTGTTAGTGGGAAGGCCACAAGGGGCATGCCCACTCTCAACAAGCCAAAAGAGTTCATGCCTCCATCCTATGTTCTTCGTAAAACTAAGGATGGATAAGTTTATGCAAAATTTGTTGGTCCTCGAAATGCATTCCGGTTCTATGCTATTTGGGTCCCTAAGACCCTTGTGACTAACTTGAGAGGTCCCATTGCAAAATGGGTGCCTCTAACCAAGTCATAATTGTGTGTAGGTTGCTTTCTCTGGTGGAGTAAAATGGGTGATCGATAGTGGATGTACCAATCATACGACTGGAGATAGCAAATTGCTCTACGATTTCATGGAAGCTATTCAACCATTTATGAGCATTATGTTTGGTGGAGGATCAAAAGGATAGGTACTCGGGTTGGGCAAGGTGGCTATCACAAATGACATGTCTCTTGCAAATGTCATGCTTGTCCAATCCCTTAAATATCATTGGCTTTCCATTCGCCAATTGGCTTCTGTTGGTTATGATACACTCTTTCGACTAACAGATGTGGAAGTCTTTAAGAGAGACACTCTCGAAGTGGCCTTAGTTGGAGAGTTGGATGGCAACCTTTACATGGTTGATTTCTCGAAAGAGAGCACATTCCATGCAACTTGTCTAATGGCCAAGGCTAACAAGGGGTGGCTATGGCATCGCCGGCTAGCCCATGTCGGCATGAGAAATCTTCAAGATCTCTTAAAGGGCAGTCACATCCTTGGACTAACCAATGTCTCTTTTGAGAAAGATCGTGTGTGTAGTGCATGCGTAGCTGGGAAGCAACATCAATCAAAGCACCCACCCAAGAATATCGTGTCTACTTCAAGGCCTTTGGAGCTCCTTCATGTGGATCTTTTTGGGCCTCCTTCATGGAATAGTCTTGGTGGGAAAAAGTATGGGCTTGTCATTATTGATGATTACTCAAGATATACATGGGTGTTTTTCCTCAAGTCCAAACGACACGAAGATCACCTTCATTGATTTTGCCAAGCAAGCACAAGGCAAGTTTGACAAAGAAATCTTGGCAATAAGAAGTGATAATGGCTCTGAGTTCAAGAACTACACCTTGGAAGAATTTCTTAGTGATGAAGGGATTGAGCATCAATATTCAACTCCATACACTCCTCAGCAAAATGGTGTAGCCGAAAGGAAGAACCGAACACTTGTGGAGATGGAAAGGTCCATGTTGGATGAATACAAGTCGCCACATAGTTTTTGGGCCGAGGCTGTCAACACTGCATGCCATGCATCAAACTGGCTCTTCCTCCGCACAATATTGGAAAAGACTCCATATGAGCTCCTAATTGGGAACAAGACGAATGTCAAGTACTTTCATGTATTTGGGCAAAATTTTCATCCTCAACAAAAGAGAATGGTTAGGAAAATTTCAATCCAAAACAATTGAGGGCATATTTGTTGGCTATGGATCAAACTCTCACGCCTACAGAGTCTACAAAAAATCCAATGGATGTGTTGTAGAAACTTGTGACATGGTGTTTAATAAATTTAATGGCTCCCATGGGGAGCAAGTTGATCTAAGTGATGTAGGTGAAGAAGATTCTTCTCAAGATATTTTTGTTGGTGATTGTTGCAGAAATTAAAAAATTTCTACGCATCACCAAGATTAATCTATGGAGAGACTAGCAACGAGAGAGAGGGGAGTGCATCTTCATACCCTTGAAGATTGCGATGCGGAAGCGTTACAAGAAAGCAGATGAAGGAGTCATACTCGTAGCGATTCATATCGCGGTTGATTCTGATCTAAGCGCCGAATGACGGCGCCTCCGCATTCAACACACGTACAGCCCGGGGACATCTCCTCCTTCTTGATGCAGCAAGGGGGGAGGAGAAGTTGAGGGAGAGCTCCGGCAGCACGAAGGCGTGGTGGCGGTGGAGTTCGTGGTTCTCTGGCAGAGCTTCGCTAAGCGCTACGGAGGAGGAGAAGGTATTGGAAGGGGGGAGGGCTGCACCAGGAGAAGGGGTGCGGTTGCCCTCCCACCCCCACTATTTATAGGGGGAAGGGGAGAGAGGTGCGACCCCTAGATCCATCTAGAGGGGGGGCGGCCCTCGGGGGGGGGGGTGCAGCGGCCCCCTAGGGTTTCCAACCCTAGGCGCCTTGGGCCCTTGGGGGGGGGCACCCGCCCACTAAGGGGCTGGTTCCCACCCAACTACAACCCATTAGGTCCTTCGGGGCAGGTGGACCCTCCCGGTGGACCCCCAGAACCCCTTCGGTGGTCCCAGTACAATACCGATAAACCCCGAAACCTTTCCGGTGACTGAAACTAGACTTCCCATATATAAATCTTCACCTCTGGACCATTCCGGAATTCCTCGTGACGTCCGGGATCTCATCCGGGTCTACAACTTTCAGTAACCACATACAATTCCCATTACAACTCTAGCGTCACCGAACCTTAAGTGTGTAGACCCTACGGGTTCGGGAACTATGCAGACATGACCGAGACATCTCTCCGGCCAATAACCAACAGCGGGATCTGGATACCCATGTTGGCTCCCACATGTTCCACGATGATCTCATCGGATGAACCACGATGTCAAGGATTCAATCAATCCCGTATACGATTCCCTTTGTCAACCGGTATAATACTTGCCCAAGATTCGATCGTCGGTATACCGATACCTTGTTCAATCTCGTTACGGCAAGTCTCTTTACTCGTTCCATAACACATCATCCCGTGATCATCTCCTTGATCACACTGAGCTCATTATGATGATGTCCTACCGAGTGGGCCCAGAGATACCTCTCCGTCATACGGAGTGACAAATCCCAGTCTCGATTCGTGCCAACCCAACAGACACTTTCGGGGATACCCGTAGTGTACCTTTATAGCCACCCAGTTACGGTGTGATGTTTGACACACCCAAAGTACCCTTATGGTATCCAGGAGTTGCACAATCTCATGGTCTAAGGAAAAGATACTTGACATTAGAAAAGCTTTAGCAGACGAACTACATGATCTTGTGCTATGCTTAGGATTGGGTCTTGTCCATCACATCATTATCCTAGTGATGTGATCCCATTATCAATGACATCCTATGTCCATGGTTAGGAAACCGTGACCATCTATTGATCAACGAGCTAGTCAACTAGAGGCTCACTAGGGACATGTTGTGGTCTATGTATTCACACATGTATTATGATTTCCGGATAACACAATTATAGCATGAAAAAGGAAATATAATAATAACCATTTTATTATTGCCTCTAGGGCATATTTCCAACAGTCTCCCACTTGCACTAGAGTCAATAACCTAGTTACATTGTGATGGATCGAACACCCATAGAGTTATGGTGTTGATCATGCTTTGCACGTGGAAGAGGTTTAGTCAACGGATCTGCGACATTCAGGTCCGTATGCACTTTACAAATCTCTATGTCTCCATCTTGAACATTTTCACGAATGGAGTTGAAGCGATGCTTGATATGCCTGGTCTTCTTGTGAAACCTGGGCTCCTTGGCAAGGGCAATAGCTCCAGTGTTGTCACAGAAGAGAGTCATCGGGCCCGACGCATTGGGAATAACTCCTAGGTCGGTAATGAACTCCTTCATCCAGATTGCTTCATGTGCTGCCTCCGAGGCTGCCATGTACTCCGCTTCACATGTAGATCCCGCCATGACACTTTGCTTGCAACTGCACCAGCTGACTGCCCCAATATTCAAAATATACATGTATCCGGTTTGTGACTTGGAGTCATCCAGATCTGTGTCGAAGCTAGCATCGACGTAACCCTTTACGACGAGCTCTTCGTCACCTCCATAAACGAGAAACATATCCTTAGTCCTTTTCAGGTACTTTAGGATGTTCTTGACTGCTGTCCAGTGTTCCATGCCGGGATTACTTTGGTACCTTCCTACCAAACTTATGACAAGGTTTACATCAGGTCTGATACACAACATGGCATACATAATAGACCCTATGGCCGAGGCATAGGGGATGACACTCATCTTTTCTCTATCTTCTACCGTGGTCGGGCATTGAGCCGCGCTCAATCTCACACCTTGCAATACAGGCAAGAACCCCTTCTTTGACTGATCCATATTGAACTTCTTCAATATTTTGTCAAGGTATGTGCTTTGTGAAAGACCAATGAGGTGTCTCGATCTATCTCTATAGATCTTGATGCCTAATATATAAGCAGCTTCTCCAAGGTCCTTCATTGAAAAACACTTATTCAAGTAGGCCTTTATGCTTTACAAGAATTCTATATCATTCCCCATCAATAGTATGTCATCCACGTATAATATGAGAAACGCTACAGAGCTCCCACTCACTTTCTTGTAAACACAGGCTTCTCCATAAGTCTGCGTAAACCCAAACACTTTGATCATCTCATCAAAGCGAATGTTCCAATTCCGAGATGCTTGCACCAGCCCATAGATTGAGCGTTGGAGCTTGCACACCTTATCAGCATTCTTAGAATCGACAAAACCTTCTGGCTGCATCATATACAATTCTTCCTTAAGGAAACCATTAAGGAATGCCGTTTTGACGTCCATTTGCCATATCTCATAATCATAGAACGCGACAATTGCTAACATGATTCAGCCGGACTTCAGCTTCGCTACGGTTGAGAAAGTCTCATCGTAGTCAACCCCTTGAACTTGTCGATAACCCATAGCGACAAGCCGAGCCTTATAGATGGTCACATTACCATCCGTGTCTGTCTTCTTCTTAAAGATCCATTTATTTTCTATGGCTCACCGATCATCGGGCAAGTCAGTCAAAGTCCATACTTTGTTCTCATACATGGATCCTATCTCGGATTTCATGGCTTCAAGCCATTTGTCAGAATCCGGGCCCGCCATCGCTTCTTTATAGTTCGAAGGTTCACCATTGTCTAACAACATGATTTCCAGGACAGGGCTGCCGTACCACTCTGGTGCGGAACGTGTCCTTGTGGACCTACGAAGTTTAGTAGCAACTTGATCTGGAGTTTCATGATCATCACCATTAACTTCCTCTCTAGTCGGTGCAGGCACCACAGAAACATTTTCTTGAGCTGCGCTACTCTCCGGTTCAAGAGGCAATACTTCATCAAGTTCTACTTTCCTCCACTTACTTCTTTCGAGAGAAACTCTTTCTCTAGAAAGGATCCATTCTTGGCAACAAAGATCTTGCCTTCGAATCTGAGGTAGAAGGTATACCCAATAGTTTCCTTAGGGTATCCTATGAAGACGCATTTTTCTGATTTGGGTTCGAGCTTTTCAGGTTGAAGTTTCTTGACATAAGCATCGCATCCCCAAACTTTCGAAACCATACTTAGGTTTCTTCCCAAACCACAATTCATACGGTGTCGTCTCAACGGATTTCAACGGAGCCCTATTTAAAGTGAATGCAGCAGTCTCTAAAGCATAACCCCAAAATGATAGTGGTAGATGGTAAGAGACATCATGGATCGCACCATATCCAATAGAGTGCGATTTCGACGTTCGGACACACCATTACGCTGAGGTGTTCCAGGCGGTGTGAGTTGTGAAATAATTCCACATTTCCTTAAGTGCGTGCCAAATTCGTGACTCAAATATTCTCCCCCATGATCTGATGATAAGAACTTTATTTTTCTGTCACGTTGATTCTCAACCTCACTCTGAAATTCCTTGAACTTTTCAAAGGTCTCAGACTTGTGTTTCATTAAGTAGACATACCCATATCTACTTAAGTCATCAGTGAGGGTGAGAACATAACGATAACCACCGCGAGCCTCAATGCTCATTGGACCGCACACATCAGTATGTATGATTTCCAATAAGTTGGTTGCTCGCTCCATTGTTCCGGAGAACGGAGTCTTGGTCATTTTGCCCATGAGGCATGGTTCGCACGTGTCAAATGATTCATAATCAAGAGACTCCAAAAGTCCATTTGCATGGAGTTTCTTCATGCGTTTGACACCAATGTGACCAAGGCGGCAGTGCCACAAGTATGTGGGACTATCATTATCAACCTTACATCTTTTGGCATTCACACTATGAATATGTGTAACATCATGTTCAAGATTCAATAAGAATAAACCATTGACCAGCGGGGCATGACCATAAAACATATCTCTCATATAAATAGAACAACCATTATTCTCAGATTTAAATGAGTAGCCATCTCGCATTAAACGAGATCCAGATACAATGTTCATGCTCAAAGCTGGCACTAAATAAATTTTATTGAGGTTTAAAAATAATCCCGTAGGTAAATGTAGAGGTAGCGTGCCGACGGCGATAACATCGACCTTGGAACCATTCCCGACGCGCATCGTCACCTCGTCCTTCGCCAGTCTCCGCTTATTCTGCAGCTCTTGTTTTGAGTTACAAATATGAGCAACCGCACCGGTATCAAATACCCAGGAGCTACTACAAGCGCTGGTTAGGTACACATCAATAACATGTATATCACATATACCTTTGGTATTGCCGACCTTCTTATCCGCTAAGTACTTGGGGAAATTCCGCTTCCAGTGACCGTTTCCCTTGCAATAAAAGCACTCAGTCTCAGGCTTGGGTCCATGCTTTGGCTTCTTCCGGCAAATGGCTTACCGGGCGTGGCAACTCCTTGCCGTCCTTCTTGAAGTTCTTCTTACCCTTGCCTTTCTTGAACTTAGTGGTTTTATTCACCATCAACACTTGATGTTCCTTTTTGATCTCCACCTCCGCTGATTTCAGTATTGAATATACCGCATGAATGGTCTTTTCCATCCCCTGCATATTGAAGTTCATCACAAAGCTCTTGTAGCTAGGTGGGAGCGACTGAAGGATTCTATCAACGACCGCATCATCCGGGAGATTAACTCCCAGCCGAGATAAGCGGTTGTGCAACCCAGACATTTTGAGCATGTGCTCGCTGACAAAACTATTCTCCTCCATCTTACAACTGTAGAACTTGTCGGAGACTTCATATCTCTCGACCTAGCCATGAGCTTGGAAAACCATTTTCAGCTCTTGGAACATCTCATATGCTCCGTGCTGCTCAAAACGCTTTTGGAGCCCCGGTTCTAAGCTGTAAAGCATGCCGCACTGAACCAGGGAGTAATCATCACTACGCTGACGCCAAAGCGTTCATAACGTCTTGAGTTCTTTGGGAAAACAGTGCTTCACCTAGTGGTGCATCAAGGACATATGCTTTCTTGGCAGCTATGAGGATAATCCTCGATTCTGAGACCCGATCCGTGTAGTTGCTACCATCGTCTTTCAACTTGGTTTTCTAGGAACACATTGAAGTTGAGGGCAACATTAGCGTGGGCCATTTGATCTACAAGACATATTGCAAAGTTTTAGACTATGTTCATGATAATAAAGTTCATCTAATCAAATTATTTAATGAACTCCCACTCAGATTGACATCCCTCTAGTCATCTAAGTGATACATGATCCGAGTAAACTAGGCCGTGTCCAATCATCACGTGAGACGGACTAGTCATCATTAGTGAACATCTTCATGTTGATCGTATCTTCTATACGACTCATGTTTGACCTTTCGGTCTTCCGTGTTCCGAGGCAATGTATGTACATGATAGGCTCGTCAAGTCAACCTAAGTGTATTGCGTGTGTAAATCTGGCTTACACCCATTGTATTCGAACGTTAGAATCTATCACACCCGATCATCACGTGGTGCTTGAAACAACGAACCTTCGCAACGGTGCACAGTTAGGGGAACACTTTCTTGAAATTATTATGGGATCATCTTATTTAAGCTACCGTCATTCTAAGCAAATAAGATGTAAAACATGATAAACATCACATGCAATCAAATAGTGACATGATATGGCCAATATCATTTTTCTCCTTTTGATCTCCATCTTCGGGGCGCCATGATCATCATCGTCACCGGCATGACACCATGATCTCCATCATCATGATCTCCATCATCGTGTCTTCATGAAGTTGTCTCACCAACTATACTTCTACTACTATGGCTAACAGTTACCAATAAAGTAAAGTAATTACAAAACGTTTTCACTGACATGCAGGTCATACAATAAATTAAGACAACTCCTATGGCTCCTGCCGGTTGTCATACTCATCGACATGCAAGTCGTGATTACTATTACAAGAACATGACCAATCTCATACATCACATATATCATTCATCACATCCTTTTGGCCATATCACATCACACAACACATGCTACAAGAACAAGTTAGACGTTCTCTAATTGTTGTTGCAAATTTTTACGTGGCTGCTATAGGTTTCTAGCAAGAACGTTTCTTACCTACGCCAAAACCACAACGTGATATGCCAATTTCAATTTACCCTTCATAAGGACCCTTTTCATCGAATCCGATCCGACTAAAGTGGGAGAGACAGACACCCGCTAGCCACCTTATGCAACTAGTGCATGTCAGTCGGTGGAATCTGTCTCACGTAAGCGTACGTGTAAGGTCGGTCCGGGCCGCTTCATCCCACGATGCTGCCGAATCAAGATAAGACTAGTAACGACAAGTAAATAGACAAAATCGATGCCCACAACAACTTGTGTTCTACTCGTGCATAGAAACTACGCATAGACCTAGCTCATGATGCCATCATAGATCGTTGCGAAATTAAAAATTTCTCGCATCACCAAGATCAATCTATGGAGAGACTAGCAACGAGAGAGAGGGCAGTGCATCTTCATACCCTTGAAGATCGCGACGCGGAAGCGTTACAAGAATGCGGATGAAGGAGTCATACTTGTAGCGATTCAGATCGCGGTTGATTACGATCTAAGCGCCAAACGACGGCGCCTCCACGTTCAACACACGTACAGCCCGGGGACGTCTCCTCCTTCTTGATCCAGCAAGGGGGGAGGAGAAGTTGAGGGAGAGCTCCGGCAGCACGATGGCGTGGTGGTGGTGGAGCTCCTGGTTCTCCGGCAGAGCTTCGCTAAGCGCTACAGAGGAGGAGAAGGTGTAGGAAGGGGGGAGGGCTGCGCCAGGAGAAGGGGTGCGGTTGCCCTCCCACCCCCCACTATTTATAGGGGGAAGGGGAGAGGGGGCCGGCCCCCTAGATCCATCTAGAGGGGTGTCCCCTAGGGTTTCCACCAAAGGGGAGGCGGCCCCTCGGGGAGGGGGCAGCCCCTTAGGGTTTCCAACTAGGGGGGCGCCTCAGAAGGCAGCGACCCCTAGGGTTTCAACTCTAGGCGCCTTGGGCCCAGGGGGGCAGCGGCCCACGGGGCTGGTTCCCACCCAACTACAGCCCATTAGGTCCTTCGGGGCAGGTGGACCCTCCCGGTGGACCCCCGGAACCCCTTCGGTGGTCCCGGTACAATACCAATAAACCCCGAAACCTTTCCGGTGACTGAACTAGACTTCCCATATATAAATCTTCACCTCCGGACCATTCCGGAATTCATCGTGATGTTCGAGATCTCATCCGGGACTCCGAACAACTTTCGATAACCACATACAATTCCCATTACAACTCTAGCATCACCGAACCTTAAGTGTGTAGACCCTACGGGTTCGGAACTATCACGAACATGACCGAGACATCTCTCCACCAATAACCAACAGCGGATCTGGATACCCATGTTGGCTCCCACATGTTCCACGATGATCTCATCGGATGAACCACGATGTCAAGGATTCAATCAATCCTGTATACGATTCCCTTTGTGTACCAGTATAATACTTGCCCGAGATTCGATCATCGGTATACCGATACCTTGTTCAATCTCGTTACGGCAAGTCTCTTTACTCGTTCCATAACACATCATCCCGTGATCAACTCCTTAATCACACTGAGCTCATTATGATGATGTCCTATCGAGTGGGCCCAGAGATACCTCTCCGTCATACGGAGTGACAAATCCCAGTCTCGATTCGTGCCAACCCAACAGACACTTTTGGGGATACCCGTAGTGTACCTTTATAGCCACCCAGTTACATTGTGACGTTTGGCACACCCAAAGTACCCTTACGGTATCCGGGAGTTGCACAATCTCATGGTCTAAGGAAAAGATACTTGACATTAGAAAAGCTTTAGGAGACGAACTACACGATCTTGTGCTATGCTTAGGATTGGGTCTTGTCCATCACATCATTATCCTAATGATGTGATCCCATTATCAGTGACATCCTATGTCCATGGTTAGGAAACCGTGACCATCTATTGATCAACGAGCTAGTCAACTAGAGGCTCACTAGGGACATGTTGTGGTCTATGTATTCACACATGTATTACGATTTTCGGATAACACAATTATAGCATGAACAATAGACAATTACCATGAACAAGGAAATATAATAATAACCATTTTATTATTGCCTCTAGGGCATGTTTCCAACAATTTTGACCATGGGTGTTGGTGCACTTCTTCCAATGGAATAAGAACCTCAAGATGATGATGAAGAAGATGGAAGATTCACACACCATCAAACTACTTCAACACCCATACCACCACAAGCTCCTATTGCTCAGCCGATGCTCTTAGTTCAAGTACAAGAAGATGATCAAGTCTCTCTTCATGATAATTTTCAAGATAAAGATCATCATCAAGGGCAAGAACAAGAAAGTGCAATCAATGATGATGAACCTCAACAAATGCAATATGAAGAAGAAGATCTTCCACCACACATTAATGATCCATATGTTGAGGATGTGGATGATGGACATGAAGTTGAACCTTGTGAAACCCTAACCTCCATCATGCCCTGAGTGGCCGGTCGTGTTGATGTTGATAAAATACTCACCGGCATATCGGAAGGTAGAGTCACTCGTAAATAATTGACAAACTTTTGTGCTCACTTCTCGTTTGTGTCTAGTGTTGAGCCACTCAAGGTACAAGATGCATTGATGGACAATGATTGTCTCATTGCTATGCAAGAAGAGTTGAACAACTTTCAATGCAACCAAGTGTGGTCATTAGTCAAGAGTCCAACTACGAAGCATAACGTCATTAGAACAAAATGAATTTTCAAGAACAAGCAAGATGAGAATGGTGTAATCATCCGCAACAAGGCAAGGTTAGTGGCACAAGGGTACTCACAAGTTGAAGGTTTGGACTTTGGTGAGACCTTTCCCCCCGTTGCCCGTCTTGAATCTATGCGCATCTTACTTACTTATGCTGCTTTCAATGGTTTTACATTACATCAAATGGATGTGAAGAGTGCTTTCCTTAATAGTCCTCTACAAGAAGTATATATGTATCACAACCACCTGGGTTCATTAATCCCGATCACAAAGACTATGTGTATAAACTTCATAAGGCTTTGTATGGCCTCAAACAAGCACCTCGTGCTTGGTATGATCATCTTAAGAGGTTTTTACTCGATGATGGTTTTGTGAGAGGGCCAGAGGGGTGATCGATCCCACTCTTTTTACTAAGAGGGACAAGGGTGATTTGATCTTATGTCAAATCTATGTAGGTGATATCATTTTTGGTTCTCCTAACATTCATTTGTGTAAGAAGTTTGCGACCTCCATGACCAAGAATTTTGAAATGGCACTCAATGCGGATTTAAAGTTCTTTCTCGGATTCCAAATTCAACAATTTCAAGAAGGAATTTTCTTGTCTCAAGCAAAATACCTCAAGGATATTCTAGAGAAGTTCGGCATGTCTGATGCTAGTCCATGTAAGACACCCATGCCAACAAAAATTGTACTCACTGAAGACACAAACGGTATCCATTTCGACCCATCTATTTACCACTCTATGATTGGTTCATTGCTTTATCTTTGTGCATCTAGACCAGACATCATGTTCAGTGTATGCATGTGTGCTAGATTTCAAGCTTCCCCCTAGGGAAAGTCATCATAAGGCGGTTAAGCATATTCTTAGATACCTTGTTCACACCCCAAAGTTGGGTCTATGGTACCCAAGGACGCTAAGTTTGATCTCACTGGGTACACGGATGCGGATTGGGCTGGAGACAAAGTGGATCGTAAGTCCACCTCCGGTGCATGTCAATTTCTTGGACGCTCCTTGGTAAGTTGGTCCTGGAAGAAACAAAATTGTGTTGCCCTCTCCACGACCGAAGCCAAATACGTTGCAACCGCCAGTTGTGCAACTCAATACTATGGATGAGGCAAACTTTGAAGGATTACAGTATCACCTATAGACATGTGCCTCTTCTATGTGATAATGAAAGTGCCATCAATATTGTTGAGAATCCCAAAGATCATACCCGCACCAAGCACATTGATATTAGGTATCATTTCTTGAGAGATCATGTGGAAAAGGGTGACATTGATATTGCTCATGTTGGCACAGATATGCAACTTGCCGACATTTTCACCAAGCCATTGGATGAAGCAAGGTTTTGTCAACTTAGGCGTGAACTTGATATCTTGGAGCTTGACAACATTATGTGAGATCTAGTACCCATCCATGCATGTACTTAATGTCTTGTCTTTATGTAGGCATATATTTAGGGGGAGCCATTCAATTCATGAGTACTCTCACCCTACATAATGCACAAATAGAACAAACACTCTCATAGTTATCATGGTTTGTGAACTATGGTGCTTTAAATGATGGAGTCGTGACTATGTACCCAAAGTCGAAATCTTTGCGGTACTATATCCCACATGCTCAAACATGGTGACTTCGGTCACCACCTGTGCAGTACTTAATATGAACCTTTCAATTTGTTGGGTTATTTTGCGCATCCTAGTATGACCATAAAATTATTTTGTTCTTCATATCTAAAATACCTAAATCTCCTTGGTGTTGGAGAACGTAGCATGCAATTTCAAAAAATTTCCTACAATCACACAAGATCTATCTAGGAGATGCATAGAAACGATACGGGGAGAGTGTGTCCACGTACCCTCGTAGACCGAAAGTGGAAGCGTTAGGTTAACGCGGTTGATGTAGTCGAACGTCTTCACGATCCAACCGATCCAAGTACCGAACGTACGGCACCTCCGTGTTTAGCACACGTTCAGCTCAATGACGTTCCTCGAACTCTTGATCCAAAAAAGGGTCGAGGGAGAGTTCCATCAGCACGATGGCGTGGTGACGGTGATGGTGATGTGATCCGTGCATGGCTTCACCTAAGCACTACGATGCTATGACTGGAGGAGTAAACTATGAAGGGAGGCACCGCACACGACTAAGAGAATAATTGTTGTGCCTTTGGGGTGCCCCCGCCCCCGTATATAAAGGAGGGGAGAGGAGGCCGGCCGGCCCTAGGGGTGGCGCGCCATTGGGGGAGTCTCTACTCCTAATGGAGCAGTTGGTAGTCTCCGCCGGTCAATTTTCGTCCCACCATTTTCGTCCGGTTTTTTTCGTCGGTTAACCTTCGTAGATTTTTTTTCGCACCCCCTCTCCGCTGGTTTTAGCGTCGCGACAGAACCCCAATCCCTCGTCTCCCGTCACAGCCGCCACCGCATCCTAATCCAACCCCGCTGTCGGCGATCTCCCTCGCCCCTTGCGCCCGCCCCAGCCTTCTATTCCTCTCCCAAGGAATCCCAAGGAAGGGAAGGGAAGGAAGGGAAGGAAGGAGAGGGAGCGCCAGATCCACGGCGGCATCAGCGCCGTCGTCGACCTGATCCGCGTCCGTCCTCAAGGAGGTCGGCCATGGAGGTCCGACCCAGCCCGGCAGCAGCCATGGACGGACGGAGACACCTCCCACCTCCTCCCTTCTCGGTGCCCCATCGCGGTAGGAGCGACGGCGGCGGCACAAGGCGGGCTTCAGCGAGAGCCCCGCCGCCGCCGAGGGCCACACCGCGATCTCGCGCAACCTACCTACCTCCCGCTTTCATCTCCGTTCTCCTCCCCTCTCTCGACCCTTGTTCATCCGCGGCCGCCCGAGCTCGCCCGATCCATGGCCTCTCCTTCCGCCAAGTCTGGTCCGTCGCCGGTCGTCGTGGTGCGAGCATCACGCCTCCTCAACCTCCTCAATCCGTGATGCCCTCGACTGCCTTCACAGACGTGCACCTCATGAGCCATGGCCGCTTTTGGCCGAGCTGCGGGATCGACGTCGACCGCCACCACGACCGCCTCTTGCGAAGGTCCCGATCGCCGTCTCCTGTGCCTTTGGACCTTGGGAGCGACTGGGTGATTATATGCCAGGTAATCTATTTTGGCGAATTTGTTCAGAAGGAAAATCGTTGAGGTACAACACTGACCCGCTTCCTTGCTGTCTCATCTCGGCTGTTTTGTTTGAACTAGCATATGTGCAGGACGATGGGAAGACGAGCTAGACGCCAAAAGCAATATTGCAACACCATGCGTGAGGAACATGATTCTGCCAGTATTTACGCATTATACTTGCTAACATTGAGAGCTTAATCATCTTTGATGCAACCAGTCCGTCCAAGCATGCAAATGTTCGATTCATGTGCCTAGAATCAGTACTTTTGCATGTCTGATGCATCTAGAAATATCCAAATTCAGCCATTAATTCCCTTTTAGTACTTACTAATGTTTTTTATTGTTTTGGTTGATCCAGAGTTGATTTGGGATGTAGAGATTAAAGAACAGCAAAATCGCAAGCCATCGGGTCAGGACGTTAGGTTCAGAATTGCCTTGGCATCTTCGATTAATGGCGGCGATGTTGATTGTCGGGATTTGGAGATAAGTGTGCTCCATACCGTGGCTGAGCCTGTCGGTTTCGCACAGTGGCTGCACGACACCTCATGGACCCGATGTGAAGGTAGCATATGTTATTCTACAATGCTTGCCCTCTGAAATCTTAATTGTTGGTTGTACAGTTAGTGCTAAACTGCAGTAATCTACTACACTTGCATCTGAATTGTACATTTAATAAATTAAGACTTGAGAGTTAAGATAGATCAGTAATCTGGTTTGGGCTCTATCGTTGTGGCAATTTGGCAACCGTTTGCTAGAGGTGATAAATCTGCAAGCATAAAGTCAATGTCCTGCTATGCCGCATAATTACAGTGCTTTCACATTATGGTAAATTTGTTTCCTAAAAGTAAGCCATCCACACGAAGTCGGCGATAGCAAGGGTGTGGGGCGCTGGGAGGAGCATCTGGGTTGAAGGTTCTGGCCCTCGCCATTGAGACTACCGTGGTCGTCGCCGAGTACATCTGGTATGTACGCAACGAACCTCCCTAATGCAATGTCACTGCTATTTATTTCATCTTTTGTTTGCGGCAGACTATATTCCTCTAAGGAAAATGAGGTAGTAGCTTTGGTATAGGGGCCAAACCTGCATATTTTGATCAACTATTTTTATTAGATTAGCAATGGGAGCTTACTGTTCAGTGAGGATTTCCCCCCTTAAAGTCATATTGTTAATATCCAAAAAAGTTAATGGGTGGGTGGTGATGTCCCACTGCTTTGCCCTTTTAATTCCAGCACTTAAATAAGAATTGGAGGGTAGACATTGCACAAATGGATCATGTGGCATTTACTACTGTTGTATTACCATATCTAGCATCTCTCTATAAAAAATAAATCTAAATCTAGCATTAATTTTGAACTTTTGATGATGTAAGGTAAACACAGAGGCATATCTTCATCATAGTTGCATCATTTATAGCAGACATTTTGTTATGAAAAATTTATTTTGTTGATGGAAGCCTTTGTGCTTCATCACTTAGGGCGTGAAGTTTTGTAGACAATCTTAGGGCGTGAAGTGGGATGCAACATCTATAGATCTACTGAAACTGAAAGGTGGTTGTTAGTTAGGTTCTGATTGTGCCAATCAATAATACACAATTGTTACTAGGGTTCGGCTCGGATGCCATCCATCAACTCATGTTTTAAAGTGTGCTTGTGAGATGCAATCCGATCTCTCTATCTTTCCCACTGAGATGCGCAGACGAGCTCGGTGCTTTAGGGTCCTGACTGTTGCTGCGGGAGAAGGTGGAGCTGCGAGGAAACAAGACATGTGGACAATGCGACAGAAGAAGAGGAATGAATTTCTAATCAATCTACTATCTCCCTTGAGTTGGGTTGAGCGTCTCGACGCACCCACGTTGTGTTTATTGATCTGGAATCCTAGAGGATCACCCACCTCGCTTGTTCCTTCGTTTCTTAACTAGGTGAGACCTTCAATTTTGTTGTGCTATTGTCTCCAATCTGTAGCCTCTTTTGATTTATTTTTCAAAGTTGAGAGATGATAGATAAATAACACCGCTCCTCAAAAAAGATAAATAACACTGTATTCATATTTTCATTAGTTTGTGATATTTATCGAGAAAGCAATCTTTAACCCTCTATTCATTAGTTTGACGTAATAATATTTATTTGATGTGGGAGAGTATGTTGATTAATTTTTAAGGGAAGCAGTGACTTATTTGGAGGTAATGTCGGGGATATGTCTTCATTATTAGTTGCAAGTTACTGCGCAGATTGATAATGGTAAAAATATTGTTGGATAAATCTATTTACATTGAATTAACATATTTTTTCCATTGTGGGCATTCAAATATTTAGAGTAATATGCATGCACAATTGTCTTGCATCTACACGTAACCAGTCAATCACTACTTTGTACTATATGCTATGAAAATATTATGTGAGCAAACTTAAGTAGTAACCTTATATTGCTATGCACTGAAAATGGTCTTAGGTACATCCAGTTTCAGTATGATCACATATTGAGGGGACTGTAAATGCTTCTACTATTGCAGGTTCAACTCGAATCTTCACTTCCGTAGGCATGTAACTGATTAAGCTTCTTGATGAGTTTTAGCTCGCTGATTCAATCCATATAGCTTGCGAGGTGCTGGCATAGTCTTATCGACATTTGATCTACATTTTATTAAATGTCTTTCCTTAAAAAATATACTGCAAAGGAATTAAATTTTAGAAACAACCGCTGGTTATTGTTGTTTGTGAATTCTATTTAATTCTTCAGAATTTTTAAATAGTTTATCTTGTGCTTCCTTAACTGTTTGTCTGCATATATATACAATTCTTTAGAAATTTATTCTTAATAATTTCATGAATACAACAATACACTAAAAGGCATGTGGTAATGCATGGGCATCATACTAAAAACACTTTGAACTTGGAGACAACCTTAATTATTAATTTGATTCATTTATATGCATTGTAGCCCGTAGCATCGCACGGGTGTTCTACTAGGATATTTTTAATGCCATCGGCACCCTAGCCATGCCATATTTTTGATGACTACAGGGCATATTTTTAACTAACCTTTGACCTTCCCCACCAGCACCCCCGCCATGCCATCTCAACGTCAGCGGCCCGACGACGCCGACCATTTATCGACGCGGCCATATTGTCCGGGGCGGGCAAGTCAACGTTAGGTGGCGGATCCCAAGATGGAGGTATGTGTGCTTGCTTGTTGATGTGTGTTTGTTCGATGTGCTTGCTGCCATGGTCGAGATCCATCGTGTTGACATCAGCTTTCTCTCGGGCGACATAGTCCATGCGCTCGACCACAGTGACAACTACCAAGACAGCGGCGACCTCACCGAAGAAGACATGTGTGCTCACGCAGGGCGGCCTCCTACCGGTCCACGACTTTCTTCTGGGTGGCGGCGCACATGAGGCCATCCACATCGGCTTCAACAAGACGCGAGCATCCACACGGAGGACGGCTTGCTTGCCGAGGGCAGCGTCCACCGGACAACAAAGTGTTCTTGACCTCGCAAAGGGCCACATTCACGGGCGATGGTGTCTTTGGCGAGTCGCCGTCCGCTGAACAATGACAAATAACGTGGCGACGCATTTATGGCCACCAGGTACTCCCCGACTATGGCGGCAACATCATCATGGACGACAACATGCTTATGGCCAGTGATGTGCTTGCAGAAGGCGTTGTGAGAGAGGCAACCAGCAGGACGGTGATGATCACGTGCATGCACTCAAACAAAGCGGCAGCAAGCAGGACGATGGCGACCAGGTGCGCACGCAAGCATCTCCTATGAACTTAATACACTTTGCTTGTCATTCATAACCATTAAACTTCCTCCTGCCCAAATTTGTTGTCCTACGTAATAGTGTTCCACTTTGCACCTACCACTTGTAGCATGAAATTAGATATAATAATAATCAATTTCCTTGCTAGATTTGTTTCCTTATAGGATATCCTGCCGATTTGATCTACTTTGGCTAGAGCACATGGGATCAAACCAGAGGTAATCAATTTTCTATGTTCACCTGATTAGTTATAAGGAATTTATTACCTCTGTTTTATTTCCAGGATACCCAAACCGGTGCTAATGTTTTTATGGCTTTGAAATTATGTACAAGGTATTCTCATGTCTAAATACTAGAATTGTTTGTTCATTGCTAAATTGTTAATGAGGGGTCCATGTAGTGCTTTCGGTGGAGACACTAGACCATCTGATGTTCATGTAGACATTTCTATTCAAACTTTCAAAGTGATTATTTTCTTTTTATGTGTCCACACAGTTGTTTGTGTGCATCCAATATAAAACTTGCTATGAATTTGCACCATCTACACCCTTTTTTCATGTCTTAGTCTATATGAATTACCCACTTTATATACCGCAAAAAGAAATTACCCACTTTATAATAACTCACATGTTAATTAAAAGGAAAAAGATCTGAATCATCGACGCTCTATAAGTTAAGTTGTTCACCTAAAATTTAACAAAGAGATATTTGATTACATGGAACTCTAATTTTTCTGCAGTGTTGTAATTATATTGTCTCAGGTGTTGTTGTACGTTCCTTGTATCATGTTGACTTACTCCTTGATCAATAGGGATGTGGATACAAAATTCCGTTTTCCACTACTTATATTATCCTCATTGGACCTTAAGCTATAATCATCGGCTTTTGTTGTGTGTCTGCCTGACTGGCAATGTTTCACCTCTATTTTGACGTACTGTTGTGACACCCTCGATTCAATCGTATACTAATCATGCACGCAAATGTGTACGATCAAGATCAAGGACTCACGGTAAGATATCACAACACAACTCTAAAACATAAATAAGTCATACAAGCATCATAATACAAGCCAGGGGCCTCGAGGGCTCGAATACAAGTGCTCGATCATAGACGAGTCAGCGGAAGCAACAATATCTGAATACAGACATAAGTTAAACAAGTTTGCCTTAAGAAGGCTAGCACAAACTGGGATACAGATCGAAAGAGACGTAGGCCTCCTGCATGGGATCCTCCTAAGCTACTCCTGGTCGTTGTCAGCGGGCTGCACGCAGTAGTAGGCATCTCCAGTGTAGTAGTCGTCCTCGACGGTGGCGTCTGGCTCCTGGGCTCCATCGCCTGGTTGCAGCAATCGAGTAGAGATAGAGGAAAAGGGGGAAACAATGCAACCGTGAGTACTCATCCAAAGTACTCGCAAGCAAGGAGCTACACTACATATGCATGGATATATGTGTAAAGGGTCATATCGGTGGACTGAATCTGCAGAATGCCGAAATAAGAGGGGATAGCTAGTCTTATCGAAGACTAAACTCGTCACTGTCTTGCAATGTAGAGGAGGGTAGGTTGAAGTCCTCCAAGTAACAACACATAGCAATAATCCTACCGGCGATCCCTCCTCATATCCACGAGAGAGCGACCACCGGTTGTATCGGCACTTGGAAGGGTGTGTTTTATCAAGTATCCAGTTCTAGTTGTCATAAGCTCAAGGTACAACTCCAAGTCGTCCTGTTACCAAGATCACGGCTATTCGAATAGATTAACTTCCCTGCAGGGGTGCACCATCTTACCCAACACATTTGATCCCATTTGGCGGACACACTTTCTGGGTCATGCCCGCCGCGGAAGATCAACACGTCGCAGCCCCACCTAGGCACAACAGAGAGCCCAGCCACGCGGTCTAAACCTAAGCCAGCAGTGCAGGCCGATCGCCTCGAGCACACCTGCACGCGTTGCGTGGCGGCGGAAGCAGACCTAGCCTAGTGGCGTTCGGTCCAATCCGGCGCGCCCGCTCGTCACGACGTCTGAAGTGCTTCGGTGATACCACGGCGCCGAGTGCCCATATCTTTCCCACGTAGTTGGTTAGTGCGTATAAGCTCGTAGCCAACTCAGATCAAATATCAAGATCTCGTTAAGCGTGTTAAGTATCCGCGAGCGCGAGCAGGCCAGCCCACCTCTCTCCTAAGCGATCTCAACCTGCCTGTCGCTCCGCCTCAAAGATCCACTCGCGGGTGCTCCACTAGCCGACCCGACTTTAGTCTCCACATGTATCATGTATAAGTATATAGTATATACCCGTGATCACCTCCCAAGTGATCACAGCCCGATAGTATAGCACAGCAGACGGACAAGAATGTAGGGCCACAGATGGAGATACTAGCATCCTATACTAAGCATGTAGGATTGCAGGTAAAGGTAACAACATAGTAGCAAGGACAAAGCTATGCAGCGATGAGAGGATTAATCGAAAGCGGTAACATGCTACACTACTCTAATGCAAGCGGTATAGAGAAGAGTAGGCGATATCTGGTGATCAAGGGGGCTTGCCTAGTTGCTCTGGCAAGAGAGGGGTTATCAACTCCGTGTCGTCGAGCAGCGGCGGCAGCGTCGGTCTCGTAGTCTACCGGAGAGAAGAGGGGAAGAAACAATGAATAACATGTAAACAGATGCATATCGATGCATGACATGACAAATAACGATGCTAGGCGTGCCCTAACGTGGTATGAGGCGGTGCTTGGTTAAGAAACATCCGGAAAATATCCCTGTGTTTCGTGTTTTCAAAGGCGAGGAGCCGGAGGGGAAAGTTGCGGTTTGATAGGTTAGGGGTGTGTGGCGGACGAGCGGACTGCGTGATCCGGATTCGTCTCGCCGCTACGAGCAACTTTCATGTTGAAAATATTTTAATCCGAGTTACGGATTAAAAGATATGATTTTCTAAAGATTTTATTAATTTCGGAATTTAATTAATTAATTAATTAATTGAAAAATGGATTTATGACGTCGGCATGATGTCATGTCGACGTCGCCAGATCAACGTTGATCGTTGACCTGGTTAACTGACGTGTGGGGTGCATTGTCGGTATTTGTTAACTAATTAACCTAGTTAGTTTAATTAACAGATTAATTAGGTTAATTAAACATGATTAATTAAGTTAATTAACTTAGTTAATTAATTAGTTAATTAGCATTTTATTTTATTTATTAATTTTATTTATTAACGTTCGGGGTGGGACCACGTGGTCGCGTGGCACCGAGTGCCCGGGCGACATTGTTGACCACGGTCAACGTGGTCAATCGAGTCGAGGGCCACGGCAATGACGAGGCGGGCCCGTCGGTGCAGTCGGCGCCGGCGCCGAACAACGCCGGCGAGGCCATCCGCGGCGGCGAACGCCGGAGATGGCGGAATCGCGCTTCGGGCGCCATTTGAGCCACAGTCGTAGCGTTGAATGGTGGGCTGGGCGCATCCAACCGTGATGGTGGCGCGGGCCGTAACGGCGGAATCTTCGCGGCGGCGAGTGGAGGTGGTGGTGGCGTTCGGGAGGTTGCGGGATTTGGCTCTGAGCCTCCAAAATCGGCGCGGGGTTGCGTTGAGCGGGAGTCGAGGCCGCGTCTTCTAGGACCGGTGGCGTCGCGGAGTTCGTCAAGCCGACGGCGGCGTAGCACCGAGGCGGATGCCGAGATCGGGCATGGGCGGCTCTGGCGAGGAGAGGCACCGTGGAGGAGGTCCGGCGAGGGGAGAGGGAGGGCGAAGTCGGCGCGCGGACGGCGGTGGCGCCGGGCGTGTCGACCGCCCGGCGGGAGGGCGCGCAGTGGCGTCTAGGGAGAGAGAGGGGGAAGCTCACGGGGGGGGGCGTAAGTGCGGGCAGCGGGCTCGGGGCGCCGGAGAAGACCGGCGAGGAGGGGCGAGGTGGCGGCGGAGCGAGGCGGCGCGAGGCGAGGTGGTCGGGACGGATCCGAGGCGGCGTGGGGCGTCGGGCGTCTTGGTGGGGGGCGCGCCGTCTGGGTGGCGGTCGGGAGGAGGAGGAGGACGGCGTCGGTGGGTGGGGGTTCGTCCCGATCCCGATCTGGATCGGGAAGGGACGAGGATCGTGGGGAGGGAGAGAGGTGGAGGTCGGCTAGGGTTTAAATCGCCGGGAGGGGGGTTATGGGCGTGAGGGGGGCGGATGGGCCATGGGCGGTCGGCTAGGCCGTTTAGCCCGATTGGCGAGGGGTTTTCCTCTCCCCTTATTTATTTGTTTGTTTTCCTTTTCTTATTTTTCCTTTTCTGTTTTAATTCATTTTAATAACTTAGACATCTTATAAAATGTGTTTACTCCACCATAATTAACTTTGTAATATTTGACAACCCCCGAACATTTTAGTTTTAATTTTTTGAAAACTTTTATTGCCATCATAATTTTGAATTGAATTTCGAAACCGTTTTGATTTAACACGTGATTAACTACAGTGACAGAGGTGACGTGGCACCATCAACGTGAGATTACTGTAGCATGATTATCCGGGCATTACAAATCTCCTCCACTACAAAAAATCTCGTCCCGAGATTTAGGAGGTAGAAGGAAACAGTGCGGGGTATTCATCACAAAGACGATCCTCGCGTTCCCAGGTGGCTTCGTCTTCAGAGTGATTTGACCACTGGACTTTGAGGAACTTGATCGCCTTCGGCGTGTGCGGCGTTCAGCTTGGTCGAGAATGCGGACGGATGCTCTTTATAGGAGAGGTCTGTTGCAATTCGAGCACTTCATGGTCCATTTGCTCGGATTGGGTCCTTGAAGCAAAGATCGGAGTTGTGACACGTGGAACACATTGTGAACCTGAGAAAGGTTCGACGGAAGCTCAGTTGATATGCCACTTTTCCACGCCTTTCTAGAATAGTGAATGGGCCAATATAGCGAGGAGCTAGCTTGCCCTTGATCCGGCGGTGAGCACCCTTCATTGGTGTAGCGCCAAGATAGGCCTTTTCGTCGAGTTGATAGACCATGTCTTTATGATGACGGTCATAATTACTCTTTTGCGTGGTGAGCAGTCTTGAGATTCTCGCGAATAATGCGGACTTGTTCTTGACATGTTGGATAATATCCGGACCAAGAGTGGCCGTTCCCGCTTTCGACCAGTTCGAGAGGGTTCGGCACTTTCGTCCATATAACACTTCAAGGGGCCATCTTGAGACTAGCTTGATAGCTATTATTATAAGAGAACTCAGCATATGGGAGAGATTCCTCCCATTTCTTGCCGAAGGAAATAACACAAACTCGAAGCATGTCTTCGAGAACTTGGTTGACATGTTCAACTTGCCCTTGTGATTGCGGATGAAACACGATCTTGAAAGATAAGTGAGTCCCCATAGCTTCTTGAAAACTTGCCCGAATCTTGAAGTGAATAAGCTGCCACGGTCCGAGCTGATAACCAGTGGAATACCGTGAAGTGAAACAATTCTGACATATAGGCGTTGCAAGCTGACTAGCGATGATCGTTTCTTTGACCGCCGAAAATGTGCAACTTTAGAAAGCGGTCAATGGCGACAAGAATAGCATCATTACCTTTCGTGATTTGGGAAATCCGGTGGCGAAGTCCATTTCAACATGGTCCCATTTCCATTCAGGAATAGAGATAGGTTGCGAGTTCCAAAGGGCCGTTGATGTTCTGCTTTGATCTGACAGCAAGCGTCACATTCAACAACATAACGAGCAATGTCCCGCTTCATATTAGACCACGGAATCTCGGCGAATGTCTTGGTACATCTTGGTGCTACCGGGATGAATAGACAAAGGCGTATCATGAGCTTCTTTCATAACCTTTGAGTCGATTCAGGTTTGCCCTCTTACTCGGTACCACTAGGCGACCTTTGAAGAATAAGGTGCCGTCGTCATCCTGATGAAGAATGAGGGTTTTCCTTCTGCGAGATAAAGTTTAATCCTCTCGACTTCATCGTCACATTTACGTATCCATTTGATGGTGTCCACAAGATCTGGTTTCGCAACCAGGGTATTGAGAGAACCCCGGAAACAACATGGAGGTTCATCTTGCGTAACTCGGAGGAGGGGGAGCGAGTGCACCGGAGGAACAATATGGAGGTTCAGCTTTCGAACTCTTCAACAGTGAGGCTGAACTTTGTGAACTGGAGGTGGTTGCGATGAGACTTGCGGCTCAAGGCATCAGCCATTACATTAGCCTTGCTCGGTGTATAGGAAATACCCAAATCAAAATCTGCAACAGTCTCCATCCATCTCTCACAGCGGAGGTTCAGGTCTGGCTGAGTAAGCAGATACTTCAGACTTTGGTGGTCGGTGAAGATCTCGCAGCGATTACCGAGTAGGTAATGTCGCCACTGCTTTAGCGCATGAATGACAGCAGCAAGTTCGAGGTCGTGAACTGGGTAGTTCTCTTCGTGAGGCGCAATTGCCGATAGGCATAAGCAATCACTGCGCTCTTGCATTAGGACACCGCCTAATCCTTGACGGAAGCGTCGCGATAAATGACGAAGTCCTTCTTAGTATCGGGAGGAGCTAGCACCGGGGCGAAGTCAACTTGTCTTTGAGTGCACGGAAACTTTCCTGACATTTATCTGTCCATTGGAACTTGACGCCCTTATGCCACAGGTTAGTCAGAGGCCTGGCAATCTTGGAGAAGTTCTCGACGAATCGACGACAATAGCTCGCGAGACCGAGAAAACTTCTGACTTGCTTGACATTCTTCGGAGGAGTCCAATCGAGAATAGCCTGAACTCTTTCAGGGTTGACGGCAATACCATCCTTAGAGATGACATGCCCGAGATAGGTCACTTCGGGAAGCCAGAATTCACACTTGGAGAACTTGGCATATAGCTGATGCTCTCGTAGCTTTTCCAGCACAAGTCGAAGATGTTCAGCATGCTCTTCTTCGTTCTTAGAAAATACCAGGATATCATCCAGATAAACCACGACGAACTTGTCGAGGTAATCCATGAATATATAGTTCATCAGGCGAGAGAAGGTGGCTGGAGCATTGGTTAAGCCGAAAGACATGACGGTGTACTCGTATGAACCATAACGAGTCATGAATGCGGTCTTTGGGATATCCTCTTCGCGAACACGGATCTGGTGGTAACCCAACCTCAAGTCGAGTTTAGAGAACACTGATGAACCAGCCAGTTGATCATACAGATCATTGATCCGAGGAAGAGGATACTTATTCTGAATGGTAGCTTGATTTATAGGACGGTAGTCTTGGACCAATCGGTTTGTCCCATCCTTCTTCTTGACAAAGAGAAAGGTGCTCCCAAGGAGAGCAACTTGGGCGAATGAAACCACTTTGAAGAGATTTGTCGATTTCCTCCTTGAGCTCAAGGAGTTCATGCGGCGACATCTTGTAGGGTCGCTTGGTTATAGGAGTGGTGCCCGGTTTCAAGTCGATGGCGAATTCGACAGCCCTAGCGAGGGGAATCCTGGAAGTTCTTCAGAAAAGCGTCCGGAAGTCGCGAACGACAGGAATGTTTTCAATGCCCTCGAGGGGTGCGGCGTTCAACGCATTCAATGCATAGAGCCTTGCCTCGGCATTTTGCACCAAATGAGCTTGGTAAGTGACTATTTCATCGAAGGGTGTAGCAGATGGGCGGTCTTCGTGGCGCAAACTATGGAAGCAAAGATGCGCCTTTAACCAATTCATTCCCGAATGAGGTCAATGCTACAAGACTTCAAAGACAATGGGTGAGACAAGGAATTCCAGTCCTTGATTTCAACGGGACGTCGTTGCAAATCATGGAGGTTCGACATTGGCCAGCGGGGTGTGTACTAATAGTGAAGCATTCATGTCTTCACATTTAATGTCGTGCAAGCATGCAAAATCTTGACATGAATGAATGCGATGCACCAGATCAAATAAAACGCATGCTTTGGTACTGAATTTACGAGGAGGGTACCCATCACGATGAGCAGGTTGGTCTTGAGCTTCGTTCGGATCAATGTGGTTGGTCTGAACTTCGACCATAAGGCTTGGCATTGTTGTTGCGGGGTTGGTTGTTTCCACGGCCGATTCTTTGGAAGGGCCAGCTGATTACGGTTCTGGTTGCATTCTCTAGCACGGTGCCACTGGTTGTCCACACCAAGCACAAACCATTATTGGGAGTGGGAGCAGGGCTTGGGGTGGTGGAGCTGGAAGCTTTGGCTGCCTAGTTGGAGTAGGCGGGGCGAGGTGCAGATAGCTCTGCCTTGGAGCAGGTGCATTCGGCTGGTACATGTTGTTGGGAATCCATATCTTACGCTTCTGCGAGGACGGGCCCGAAGATGAGCCCGTGTCATGGCTGCGCCTGTTAGAGCTCTGGTATTCCTGCAGACCAGTTTCGACATTGATAGCCTTGTTCACCAAGGTGGCGAAATCAGCAAAGTCGTGCACTAGAAGTGCGAGCTTGATGTCAGCTTGAAGGCCGTCACGGAACTTCTCTTGTCTGCGTGCATCAGTTGCAATATCCTCTTCAGCATAGCGAGACAAGTCCAGGAACTCTCGCTGATAAGCTTCAACGGTCTTGTTGCCTTGGGTGAGGTTGCGGAAATCACGCTTCTTCGGTCCATGACTCCTTGAGGATGAAGCGGCACGAAAGCAGCTTGGAAGTCGGCCAGTGATGAGTGTTCCAAGCTGGCGAAATCGCTGTGGCTGTCCCACCATTGAGCTGCGGGTCCCTTCAGAAGAAGGAAGCAAAAGTGACATAGCTGGCAGGGGCTACATCAGCAGACTCCATCTCATAGGTGATGTCACGGAGCCAGTCATCAGCATCCAACGGCTGGGTTGAGCTGCGGTACACACTTGGGTTGAGGCGTATGAAATCCTGCAGAGTTGTTGTGTTTGGCTGCTGGTTCATATTGGGGCGAGGAAACTGAGCCATCATGTTCTCCATGAACTGGCGATTCATCTCAAGCTGTTGGATCATACCAGCCATGTACTCAGGCGGTGGTGGGAAGTTGCCACCACGACCACGACCAGCTGGTCTAACCATCCTGCTAATATATAACAGGGGTAGTTCAGCATTTGAGAAATTATGCAAAGGACAAGAATCATTCATGATGAAACATGCATAATGAAAGCAAGCACGATAGAAACCACATAGTAGTCGGCATATCTTACAAAAGGGATCATGCATAGAGTTCGCACACGAGTTCGCACATAGACTAAGACATCATAGGCGGCACGCAGTTTCATGGCGAATGCATCTAACACTAACAAGCAAGCCTACATCAGTCCCACGCGATGCTGCGAGGTAGCTGTAGCTTTGAAAGCTGGTAGTGTGGCAGCGGATAGTCCTCCACGTCGGTGACACAGGGGCCATGGATACTGCAGTGCGTAACCCGACGACCAAGTGGCGTAAAGAGGACCAAGTCGCGGAGAGTAGCCTCCACCTCGGCCAACCGACACCACAGGGCATCACGGTCTGGCTGGGTAGATCGCAGAGCAGCGGCAGCTCTCGGATCGGACAAAGGGGTGCGATGGCGTCGAGCACGGTAAAGGTGCCGACGGGTGATGTACAACTCGTGGCGAAGAGCTCGGTTAGCTCGATCCAGCCCATCGACATGCGTAACAAAGTTCGATGGTAGAAGGGCTCTCTGGTGACGAGAGGAGTAGGCAGCAGTGTAGTAACCCTCCTCACCAACATCGACGCAATAGCAATGTGCACGAAGGGGAGGTGTCCAACTCGATACTCTCCACGAAGGCGTGTCGAGCAGCATAAGCAGCATCGTGGACTGCCATATCGATAGTCACCCCAACACCATGTGCGGTGTGCGGCACAATGGTGGAGTCACACTCACGAGAGTAGAGGTGGGCGATGGCTCGGTCGCTCCTGGTTAAAGTCCCGATACTCCTCATAGACGGTGTACTCGGGTGCCGCGATAACCCGGATAGGTCATCATCTCTGCTAGCACCGCAGTGATCCCGAGGCACCAATGGCCGTCGTGTGGCGCACGACCTGCCTCGTGGGTTCCATCTGAAAACAAAGATGTTTCAAAGGAGTCAAATGACAAAGTGTGGAAATTGATCAAAATACAATTCCAAGGAATAACTATGGCTTTATCCAACTTTGGGGTGAATGTGGTCACGGGATCCTAGTGTTAGTTAGTAAATTTGTTTAACCCGAGTAGAAGAGTTTAGAGTCCCGAGTAAAGATCGAGGAGTAAAAGATCCTAGTACCACCCGATGGCGGCGTGGGCCCGTAAGGCACACAGCCAAGTTAGTAAAAGTTTTGCAATGTCTAGACTCGACTTGGCCAAGGAGTGCGGAAGGGGATTCCTACAGCAATCGGCTCGATACCAACTTGTGACGCCTCGATTCAATCGTACACTAATCATGCACGCAAATGTATACGATCAAGATCAAGACTCACGGAAGATATCACAACACAACTCTAAAACATAAATAAGTCATACAAGCATCATAATACAAGCCGGGGCCTCGAGGGCTCGAATACAAGTGCTCGATCATAGACGAGTCAGCGGAAGCAACAATATCTGAGTACGACATAAGTTAAACAAGTTTGCCTTAAGAAAGCTAGCACAAACTGGGATCTGATCGAAAGAGGCGCAGCCTCCTGCCTGGATCCTCCTAAGCTACTCCCGGTCGTCGTCGTGGGCTGCACGCAGTAGTAGGCACCTCCAGTAGTAGTCGCCCTCGGCGGTGGCGTCTGCTCTGGGCTCCATCGTGCAGTTGCAGCAATCGAGTAGAGATAGGGAAAAGGGGAAACAATGCAACCGTGAGTACTCATCCAAAGTACTACAAGCAAGGAGCTACACTACATATGCATGGATATATGTGTAAAGGGCCATATCGATGGACTGAATCGCAGAATGCCGAATAAGAGGGGATAGCTAGTCTTATCGAAGACTACGCTTACGGTCACCGTCTTGCAACAGTAGAGGAGGGTAGGTTGAAGTCCTCCAAGTAACAACACATAGCAATAATCCTACCCGCGATCCCTCCTCATATCCACGAGAGAGCGACCACGGTTGTATCCGCACTTGGAAGGTGTGTTTTATCAAGTATCCGGTTCTAGTTGTCATAAGCTCAAGGTACAACTCCAAGTCGTCACATTATCGAAGATCACGGCTATTCAATAGATTAACTTCCTGCAGGGTGCACCATCTTACCCAACACGTTTGATCCCATTTGGCGGACACACTTTCTGGGTCATGCCCGCCGCGGAAGATCAACACGTCGCAGCCCCACCTAGGCACAACAGAGGCCAAAGACGCCGGTCTAAACCTAAGCGCGCAGGGTGCAGGCCCATCGCCTGAGCACACACACGCGCGTTGCGTGGCGGCGAGAGCAAACCTAGCCTAGTGGCGTTCCAGTCCAATCCGGCGCGCGCCGCCGTCGCCGACGTCAAAGTGCTTCGCTAATACCACGACGCCGAGTGCCCATATCTTTCCCACGTAGTTGGTTAGTGCGTATAAGCTCGTAGCCAACTCAGATCAAATACCAAGATCTCGTTAAGCGTGTTAAGTATCCGAGCGCCGAGCAGGCCAGCCCACCTCTCTCCTAAGCGATCTCAACCTGCCCTGCCGCCGCTCGCCTTAAAGATCCACTCGCGGGTGCTCCACCAAATTAACCCGACTTTAGTCTCCACATGTATCATGTATAAGTATATAGTATATACCGTGATCACCTCCCGAGTGATCACGGCCCGATAGTATAGCACAATGAGATTTGGACAAGAATGTAGGGCCACAGATGGAAATACTAGCATCCTATACTAAGCATGTAGGATTGCGGTAAAGGTAACAATGAGTAGCAAGGACAAAGGCTATGCAAGAAGAGAGGATTAATCAAAGCAATAACATGCTACACTACTCTAATGCAAGCAAGATAGAGAAGAGTAGGAGATATCTGGTGATCAAGGGGCTTGCCTGGTTGCTCGGCAAGAGAGAGGGTTGTCAACTCCGTGGTCGAGCAGGGCAGCAGCGTCGGTCTCGTAGTCTACCGGAGAGAAGAGGGGAAGAAACAATGAATAACATGTAAACAGATGCATATCGATGCATGACATGACAAATAACGATGCTAGGCGTGCCCTAACGTGGTATGGGCGGTGCGGTTAAGAAACATCCGGAAAATATCCCGGTGTTTCGTGTTTTGAGCGGAGGAGCCGGAGGAAAGTTGCGGGTTCGATAGGTTAGGGGGGTGTGGCGGACGAGCGGATCGCGTATCGGATTCGTTTAAATGCTTACGAGCAACTTTCATGTTGAAAATATTTTAATCCGAGTTACGGATTAAAAGATATGATTTTCTAAAGATTTTATTAATTTCTGGAATTTAATTAATTAATTAATTAATTGAAAAATGGATTTATGACGTCGGCATGATGTCATCTTGACGTCGGCGATCAATGTTGACCGTTGACCTGGTCAACTGACGTGTGGTCTGCATTAGTCGCTGACTATTAACTAATTGACCTAGTTAGTTTAATTAACAGATTAATTAGGTTAATTAAACATGATTAATTAAGTTAATTAACTTAGTTAATTAATTAATTAATTAGCATTTTTAATTTATTAACGTTACGGGTGGGACCTCGTGGTCGCGGTGGCGAGTGCCCGGTCGGCGTTGTTGACCACGGTCAACGTGGTCAATCGAGGGCCGTGGGGCGGCGACCGAGGCGGGCCCGTCGGTGCGGTCGGCGCACGGCGCGAGCAACGCCGGCGAGGCCATCCGCGGCGGCCGAACGCCGGAGATGGCCGGAATCGCGCTACGGCGCGCCATTTGAGCCCTGGTCGGGCGCGTTCGAATGGTGGGGCTGGGCCGCATCCAACCGTGATGGTGGCGCGGGCCGTAACGGCCGGAATCTTCGCCGGCGGCGAGTGGAGGCGGTGGTGGCGTTCGGGAGGTTGCGGGATTTGGCTACAGGCCTCCAAAATCGACGCGGGGTTGCGTCGAGCGGGAGTCGAGCCGCGTCTTCTAGGACCGGTGGCGTCGCGGAGTTCGTCGGGCCGACGGCGGCGGCGAGCACCGAGGCGGATCTGGGAGATCGGGCATAAGCGGCTCTGGCGAGGAGAGGCACCGTGGAGGAGGTCCGCGAGGGGAGGGGAGGGCGGGTCGAGGGCGCGACGGCGGTGGCGCCGGGCGTGTCGACCGCCCGGCCGGGAGGCGGCAGTGGCGTCCTAGGGAGAGGGGAGCGAAGGGGAAGCTCATGGGGGGTAAGGGTGCGGGAAGCGGGCTCGGGCGGCGGAGAAGACCGGCGAGGAGGAGGGCGAGGAGGTGGCGCTCGGCGGCGACGAGGCCTGGCGGCGGCGAGGCGAGGTGGTCGGGGACGGATCCGAGGCGACGTGGGGCGTCGGGCGTCTGGGTGAGGGGCGCCGTCTGGGTGGCTGATCGGGAGGAGGAGGAGGACGAGCGTCGGTGGGTGGGGGTTCGTCCCGATCCCGATCTGGATCGGGGAAGGGACGAGGGATCGTGGGGAGGGGGAGAGAGGAGTGGGGGTCGGCTAGGGTTTCGTCGCTCGGGTGGGTGGGGGGAGGGGTTATGGGCGTGAGGGGGGACCGGATGGGCCATGGGCCGGTCGGCTGGGCTGTTTGGCCCAGTTGGCCAGGGGGGTTTTCCCCTCCCCTTATTTATTTGTTTGTTTTCCTTTTCTTATTTTTCCTTTTCTGTTTTAATTCATTTTAATAACTTAGACATCTTATAAAATGTGTTTACTCCACCATAATTAACTTTGTAATATTTGACAACCCCCGAACATTTTAGTTTTAATTTTTTGAAAACTTTTATTGCCATCATAATTTTGAATTGAATTTCGAAACCGTTTTGATTTAACCCGTGATTAACTACGATGTGATGAGGTGACGTGGCACCATCAACGTGAGATTACTGTAGCATGATTATCCGGGCGTTACAACTGTTGACTTATTTGGAACCTAAGAAAGAATTATTTTACTTGTTAGAGTACTCTCATGTGTTCGAAGTCATAAAACTAGCTGAGATAATGAAATAATTCTAGGTAATTGTTAAATGGTTTCAAGGTTGCATAAAATCTGAGGAGGCATGGTTCAAGGTCGCCTTCCGCCTTCGGTTTGCTAGCTAGGTCCTCAACAACATCTGCGCCTCACAGTGTCTGCCATAATTCTCAGATTTTTTTTCTGCTGTTATTCCCATAGAAATATCGTAGTTCTTTTGGACGGTCAAAGATTATCCAGTTATTGAAATAATTATCCAAATATTATCCTCATTGGACCTTAAGCTATAATCATCGGCTTTTGTTGTGTATCCTTTGTTGGCAATGTTTCACCTCTATTTTGACGTATTGTTGACTTATTTGGAACCTAAGAAAGAATTATTTTACTTGTTAGAGTACTCTCATGTGTTCGAAGTCATAAAACTAGCTGAGATAATGAAATAATGCCAGGTAATTGTTCGTGGTTTCAAGGTTGCGCAAGGACAGGAGGCATGGTTCAAGTTAAATCTTCCGCACGGGTTTGCTAGCTAGGTCCTCAACAACATCTGCGCCTCACAGGTCTGCCATAATTCTCAGATTTTTTGTTCTGCTGTTATTCCCATAGAAATATCGTAGTTCTTTTGGACGGTCAAAGATTATTCAGTTATTGAAATACTTATCCAAATTTTAGGTGTTTAGGTGCGACATCACGGTGAACGCATCTTTCTATCTAAATTTCTTCGTCAAGAGCTGGGAATATTTGAAACCTCTAAATTGCTTATCTCAATAATACAATAGAAAATACTATTTCTGAAATAATAATAAAACACCGTGATAAACTAGGCACTTTGGAGCCATATTGACATAGACCCATGATCAATGATATGTGAGCCAAGTCTTGATAAACATGAACTTCTGACCACCCATTGAGTACATGATTTCATCCATCTCCTTTTCTTTTGTTTTCGAGCAGATATTCCACCGTGCATTGTATTTGACCATGCTTAACCAAGTTGATTCATATCATTAAGTATCTTTTGGTTTTCTTCCAGTTTATTAGGCATGGACCTAGACACAAATTCTGAAGCTTCAATAATTTGGGTGGTCTAATAGTTCTGTATTGCTTGATGTCGTATCGGGTGTAATATTTTGTTGTTGCTTGATGTTGTATCAAGACAAGCTAGGGTCAACAAGGAACAAAGGGTTTGACACATGGAGAAGCGGGAGCATAAAATTCAAAAGGTCTTGAACATGTGTATGGATTACACCGTGAGTGAATGGTGTGGCACATTGAGTCGAGAGGAGTAGTTGCTTATGCGGTATGAAAAGCAGTTGTTTCTCGATTAGATTAAGGCCAAACTTATCTTCAACATGTGTGCTCTTTCATCACCATTTTAGAAGAAGTTCAATGCAAAATCCTCAGATTGCCAATTTGTACTTCATTGGAAGCACTTTATTGATACATTTGGAACAATTCTCAGATTCCATGAAACATATTCGTGGCACCAATTTTAACTAAAGAATAAAGCAATCTCAATTTTGTTCTGTAACAAATTAAAGCATTAAATCCGCCTATGTCTTCTAGGCATAGCCGGTCCCAAGTCCGGGTAAAGGAGGAGGGTTGTGATAGGCTTGGCGAGCCAACGTAAAACTAGCTAGTCCATGGGTATGAAACCCATTTGAGCGAGAGTAGTACTAGGATGGGTGACCTCACAGGAAGTCCTCGTGAAAGGGTTTCATATCTAAGGGTTGTGATAGGCTTGGCGAGCCAACGTAAAACTAGCCAGTCCTTTGGGTATGAAACCCATTTGGGCGAGAGTAGTACTAGGATGGGTGACCTCCACAGGAAGTCCTTGTGAAAGGGTTTCATATCTAGCCTACCCCAACTTGTTTGGGACAAAAGGCTTAGTAAGTAGTAGTAAGTAGTAACAAATTAAAGCATTTCCTTTCCTATGAGAAAAGAAAACATATACTTCAATTGAAGGAAGGAGTACAGAGTTGAGTCATTTTTGACTCACTTATTTTGGGACGGAGGGAGTACTACATTGAAGCGATTGCCAATTCAAGGAAGCATTTTCTCTGGTCAGTCCAAACAAACAAAATTTAACCATATGGAAACAATATTTAGTTGCCATAGAAGTATTTGCTTGACCCGAAACAGTTTTCTTACCATCCAAAAAAGGAAGTGAAAAAAAAACTTATGAAGGAAACTAAAGATTCAAAAGCAAGGAGTATAAACATTTGAAACAAAATATATTTTCATACAGAAGTAATTTACATCTATGGGAGCAATTTTTTGTTCATCACTAATATTTATCAATATGTGTTGTGTTCTCTTTTCAGAGAAGTGAACTCTGAAATCCCTCCTCATTCCAAACAATGAAATTCTGAGGTTGAAAGTACAAATTTGTTATGACATGGCTGACTTAGAGAAAAAATGGGCGTATTTGGAGCCGGATGGAAACATGGGCAGATTTGGAGCAGTGTGAAGACGGCGCATGCTGGTGTTGCAATGACCAAAAGAGCCAAGTGAAAGAAGAGATGGAATGACAATGGCCTTAACTTGTCGTGTGATTCTTGTATGTATATTTGAGGTCTGTAGGAAAATATGTATTAGTGATATAAAGTGATGGAGATGCATCTTAGGTGGAGATGGAAGCAGAGCTCAGAGATAAACAGAGAATTATTAGTTTGTGAATGAACATGTGGTGGAAAGAATGTTTTCTTGTTCATATGCCACATTTTCTTACTATTTCTACTAAGGTAAGGTGCCTTGTATATGCCATATTTTTAACATATGTAGTAGAGTGAGACAACAAAACAATGACATAGAAGCCACATGCAGAATCAAGGGGATGTAGATTGAGAGGATGGTTTATGTACGGACAAAGAGGACTAGGGAGAAGTTCAACAAAAAACAGAGGCTAGATGGGGTGCATGGTGTTTGTTGGAATAGAGAGAATATACTTGCATTTGTGTTTTGGTTGAACATTGCGTGCAATGTTTTCGTTCGGGGAGGGTAACTTAAGCATTGTTTACAAATTTTTCCTGGCCCGTGGCAACGCACGTGCAGTCTACCAGTCCTACTAGGACTCCACTCCTAGTAGGATTCGCCCCCTTCCTTCCAACGGAGAGGGGAAAGAGGGGAGAGGGAGAAGGAAAGGGGCGGCCGCACCCCCTCCCCTTGTCCAATTCGTACTGGGCAGGGGGAGGCGCACGCCTCCTCCTGTGGCCTTCCTCCCTCTCTCCAATATGGCCCATGACGCCCATTAACTTTCCCGGGGGGTTCCAATAGCTTCCCGGTACTCCGATAAATCCCCGAACTTCTTCAAAACCATTCAGGTGTCAGTATACAACCTTCCAATATATGAATCTTTACCTCTCGGCCATTTCGAGACTCCTCGTCATGTCCGTGATCTCATCCGGGACTATGAACAAACTCCGGTCACCAAAACACATAACTCATAATACAAATCGTCATCGAACGTTAAGCGTGCCTGGATGACCGAGACATATCTCCACTCAATAACCAATAGCGGAACCTGGATGCTCATATTGGTCCTACATATTCTACGAATATCTTTATCGGTCAAACCTCATAACAACATACGTCATTCCCTTTGTCATCGGTATGTTACTTGCCCGAGATTCGATCGTCGGTATCTTCATACCTAGTTCAATCTCGTTACCGGCAAGTCTCTTTACTCTTTCCGTAATGCATCATCCCGTAACTAACTCATTAGTCACATTGTTTGCAAGGCTTATAGTGATGTGCATTACCGAGAGGGCCCAGCGATACCTCTCCGATACACTGAGTGAAAAATCCTAATCTCGATCTATACAATCTCAACAAACACCTTCGGAGACACCTGTAGAACATCTTTATAATCACCCAGTTACGTTGTGACATTTGATAGCACACAAGGTGTTCCTCCGATATTCGGGAGTTGCATAATCTCATAGTCAGAGGAATATGTATAAGGCATGAAGAAGCAATGGCAATAAAACTAAACGATCATTATGCTAAGCTAACAGATGGGTCTTGTCCATCACATCATTCTCTAATGATGTGATCCCGTTTATCAAATGACTACACATGTCTATGGTTAGGAAACATAACCATTTTTTATTAACGAGCTAGTCAAGTAGAGGAATACTAGTGACACTTTGCTTTGTCTATGTATTCACACATATACTAAGTTTCCGGTTAATACAATTATAGCATGAATAATAAACATTTATCATGATATAAGGAAATATAAATAACAACTTTATTATTGCCTCCAGGGCATATTTCCTTCAGTCTCCCACTTGCACTAGAGTCAATAATCTAGATTACATAGTAATGATTCTAACACCCATGGAGTCTTGGTGCTGATCATGTTTTGCTCATGGAAGAGGTTTAGTCAACGGTTCTGCAACATTCAGATCCATATGTATTTTGGAAATATCTATGTCTCCCTCCTTGACTTGTTCGCGGATGGAATTGAAGCTTCTCTTGATGTGTTTGGTTCTCTTGTGAAATCTGGATTCCTTCGCCAAGGCAATTGCTCCACTATTGTCACAAAAGATTTTCTTTATACCGATGCACTAGGTATTACACCTAGATCGGATATGAACTCCTTCATCCAGACTCCTTCATTTGCTGCTTCTGAAGCAGCTATGAACTCCGCTTCACACGTAGATCCCGCCACGACGCTCTTGTTGGAACTGCACCAACTTACAGCTCCACCATTCAATATAAATACCTATCCGATTTGTGACTCAGAGTCATCCGGATCAGTGTCAAAGCTTGCATCGACGTAACCATTTACGACAAGCTCTTTGTCACTTCCATAAACGAGAAACATATCCTTAGTCCTTTTCAGGTATTTCAGGATGTTTCTTGACTGCTGTCCAGTGATCCACTCCTGGATTACTTTGGTACCTCCCTGCTAAACTTATAGCAAGGCACACATCAGGTCTGGTACACAACATTGCATACATGATAGAACCTATGGCTGAGGCATAGGGAATGACTTTCATTTTCTCACTATCTTCTGCAGTGGTCGGGCATTGAGTCTGACTCAACTTCACACCTTGTAACACAAGCAAGAACCCTTTCTTTGACTGATCCATTTTGAACTTCTTCAAAACTTTATCAAGGTATGTGCTTTGTGAATGTCCAATTAAGCGTCTTGATCTAACTCTATAGATCTTGATGCCCAATATATAAGCAGCTTCACCGAGGTCTTTCATTGAAAAATTCTTATTCAAGTATTCTTTTATGCTATCCAGAAATTTTGTATTATTTCCAATCAACAATATGTCATCCACATATAATATTAGAAATGCTACAGAGCTCCCACTCACTTTCTTATAAATACAGGCTTCTCCAAAAGTCTGTATAAAACCATATGCTTTGATCACACTATCAAAGGGTATATTCCATCTCCTAGATGCTTGCACCAGTCCATAAATGGATCGCTGGAGCTTGCACACTTTGTTAGCACCTTTAGGATCGACAAAATCTTCTGGTTGCATCATATACAACTCTTCGTTAAGATATCCATTAAGGAATGCCGTTTTGACATTAATTTGCCAAATTTCATAATCATAAAATGCGGCAATTGCTAACATGATTTGGGCAGACTTAAGCATCGCTACGGGTGAGAAGGTCTCATCGTAGTCAACTCGTTGAACTTGTCGAAAACCTTTTGCAACAAGTCGAGCTTTGTAGACAGTAGCATTACCATCAGCGTTAGTATTCTTCTTGAAGATCCATTTATTCTCTATGGCTTGCCGATCATCGGGCAAGTCAACAAAGTCCACACTTTGTTCTCATACATGGATCCCATCTCAGATTTCATGGCCTCAAGCCATTTCGCAGAATCTAGGCTCATCATCGCTTCCTCATAGTTCGGAGGTTTGTCATGGTCTAGTAACATGACTTCCAGAATAGGATTACCGTACCACTCTGGTACGGATCTTACTCTTGTTGACCTACGAGGTTCGGTAGTAACTTGATCAGAAGTTTCATGATCATCATCATTAACTTCCTCACTAATTGGTGTAGGAATCACTGGAAATGATTTATGTGATGAACTACTTTCCAATTCGAGAGAAGGTACAATTACCTCATCAACTTCTACTTTCCTCCCACTCACTTCTTTAGAGAGAAACTGCTTCTCTAGAAAGGATCCATTCTTAGCAACGAATATCTTGCCTTCAGATCTGTGATAGAAGGTGTACCCAACAGTTTCCTTTGGTACCCTATGAAGACACATTTCTCCGATTTGGGTTCGAGCTTATCAGGTTGAAGCCTTTTCACATAAGCATCGCAGCTCCAAACTTTAAGAAACGGCAGCTTAGGCTTCTTGCTAAACCACAGTTCATATGGTGTCGTCTCAACGGATTTAGATGGTGCCCTATTTAACGTGAATGTAGCCGTCTCTAAAGCATAACCCCAAAACGATAGCGGTAAATCGGTAAGAGACATCATAGATCACACCATATCTAATAAAGTACGGTTACGACTTTCAAACACACCATTACGTTGTGGTGTTCTAGGTGGCGTGAGTTGTGAAACTATTCCACATTGTTTCAAATGAAGACCAAACTCATAACTCAAACATTTACCTCCACGATTAGATCATACAAACTTTATTTTCTTGTTACGATGATTTTCTACTTCACTCTGAAATTCTTTGAACTTTTCAAATGTTTCAGACTTATGTTTCATTAAGTAGATATACCGATATCTGCTCAAATCATCTATGAAGGTCAAAAAATAACGATACGTGCCACGAGCCTCAACACTCATCGGACCGCATACATCAGTATGTATTATTTCCAATAAGTCAGTTGCTCGCTCCATTGTTCCGGAGAACGGAGTCTTAGTCATCTTGCCCATGAGGCATGGTTCGCAAGCATCAAATAATTCATAATCAAGTGATTCCAAAAGCCCATCAACATGGAGTTTCTTCATGCGCTTTACACCAATATGACCTAAACGGTAGTGCCACAAATATGTTGCACTATCATTATTAAATTTGCATCTTTTGGCTTCAATATTATGAATATGTGTATCACTACAATTGAGATTCAACAAAAATAGACCACTCATCAAGGGTGCATGACCATAAAAGATATTACTCGTATAAATAGAACAACAATTATTCTCTGATTTAAATGAATAACCATCTCGCATCAAACAAGATCCAGATATAATGTTCATGCTCAACGCTGGCACCAAATAACAATTATTTAGGTCTAAAACTAACCCCGAAGGTAGATGTAGAGGTAGCGTGCCGACGGTGACCACATCGACTTTGGGACCATTTCCCATGCGCATCGTCACCTTGTCCTTTGCCAATCTTCGTTTAATCCGTAGCCCCTATTTTGAGTTGCAAATATGAGCAACAGAACCACTATCAAATACCCACGTGCTACTACGAGCATCGTAAGGTACACATCAATAACATGTATATCAAATATACCTTTCACTTTGCCATCCTTCTTATCCGCCAAATACTTGGGCTGTTCCACTTCCAGTGACCAGTCCCTTTGCAGTAGAAGCACTTAGTTTCAGGCTTAGGTCCAGACTTGGGCTTCTTCCCTTGAACAACAACTTGCTTGCTATTATTCTTGAAGTTCCCCTTCTTCCCTTTGCCCTTTTTCTTGAAACTAGTGGTCTTGTTAACCATCAACACTTGATGCTCCTTTTTGATTTCTACCTCCACAGCCTTTAGCATCGCGAAGAGCTCGGGAATAGTCTTTTCCATCCCTTGTATATTATAGTTCATCACGAAGCCTTTATAGCTTGGTGGCAGTGATTTAAGAACTCTGTCAATGACACTATCATCAGGAAGATTAACTCCCAGCTGAGTCAAGTGGTTATGGTACCCAGACATTCTGAGTATGTGTTCACCGACAGAACTATTCTCCTCCATCTTGCAGCTATAGAACTTGTTGGAGACTTCATATCCGTCAACTCGGGCATTTTCTTGAAATATTAACTTCAACTCCTGGAACATATCATATGCTCCATGACGTTCAAAACGTCTTTGAAGTCCCGACTCTAAGCCGTAAAGCATGGCACACTAAACTATCGAGTAGTCATCAGCTTTGCCCTGCCAGACGTTCATAACATCCGGAGTTGCTCCTGCAGCGGGTCTTGCACATAGCGGTACTTCCAGGACGTAATTCTTCTGTGCAGCAATGAGGATAATCCTCAAGTTACGGACCCAGTCCGTGTAGTTGCTACCATCATCTTTCAACTTAGCCTTCTCTAGGAACGCATTAAAATTCAAGGGAACGGTAGCACGGGCCATTGATCTACAACAACATAGATATGCAAAAACTATCAGGACTAAGTTCATGATAAATTAAAGTTCAATTAATCATATCACTTAAGAACTCCCACTTAGATAGACATCCCTCTAGTCATCTAAATGATCACGTGATCCATGTCAACTAAACCATGTGCGATCATCATGTGAGATGGAGTAGTTTTCAATGGTGAACATCACTATGTTGATCATATCTACTATATGATTCACGTTCAACCTTTCGGTCTCAGTGTTTCGAGGCCATATCTGCATATGCTAGGCTCGTCAAGTTTAACCCGAGTATTCTGCACGTGCAAAACTGGCTTGCACCCGTTGTATGTGAACGTAGAGCTTATCACACCCGATCATCACGTGGTGTCTCGGCATGATGAACTATTGCAACGGTGCATACTCAGGGATAACACTTGTACCTTGGAATTTAGTGAGGGATCATCTTATAATGCTACCGCCATACTAAGCAAAATAAGATGCATAAAGGATAAACATCACATGCAATCAAAATATGTGACATGATATGGCCATCATCATCCTGTGCCTTTGATCTCCATCTCCAAAGCACCGTCATGATCTCCATCGTCACCGGCTTGACACCTTGATCTCCATTGTATCATGCAATTTCAAAAAAATTCCTACGATCACGCAAGATCTATATAGGAGATGCATAGCAACGAGACGGGGAGAGTGTGTCCACGTACCCTCGTAGACCGAAAGCGGAAGTTAGGTTACTTGCAGTTGATGTAGTCGAGCGTCTTCACGATCCAACCGATCCAAGTGCGAGCGTCAGCACCTCCGTGTTCAGCACATCGTTCAGCTCGATGGCGTCCCTCGAACTCTTGATCCAGCAGAGGGTCGAGGGAGAGTTCCATCAGCACGACGGCATGGTGACGGTGATGGTGATGTGATCCGTGCAGGGCTTTGCCTAAGCTTTACGACGCTATGACCGGAGGAGTAAACCGTGGAGGGGGGCACCGCACACGGCTAAGATAATAACTGTTGTGCCTTTGGGGTGCCCCCGCCCCCGTATATAAAGGAGGGGAGAGGATGCCGGCCGGCCCTAGAGGTGGCGCGCCATGGGGGGGGAGTCCTACTAGGACTCCACTCCTAGTAGGATTCGTCCCCCTTCCTTCCAACGAAGAGGGGAAAGGGGAAAGAGGGGAGAGGGAGAAGGAAAGGGGGGGGGGCGCCCCCCTCCCCTTGTCCAATTCGGATTGGGCAGGGGGAGGCTCACGCCTCCTCCTGTGGCCTTCCTCCCTCTCTCCAATATGGCCCATGAGGCCCATTAACTTTCCCAGGGGTTCCTATAGCCTCCCGGTACTCCGATAAATCCCCGAACTTCTTCAGAACCATTCCGGTGTCCATATACAACCTTCCAATATATGAATATTTACCTCTCGACCATTTCGAGACTCCTCGTCATGTCCGTGATCTCATCCGGGACTCTGAACAAACTTCGGTCACCAAAACACATAACTCATAATACAAATCGTCATCGAACGTTAAGCGTGCAGACCCTATGTAACACCCTGGATTTTGCCCTTCTCTTTTCCTTTGATTTTCTTGGATTTCTTGGTTTGAATTGCTTTTCTGTGGCTATGTGGTTCGAAAACTTGGGAAGATCATGTCTTCCTAGGTTTTATAGTGGCTTGTCATCCTCATCATCATCCCAAGATCATGTCATTGTCATCCTTGACCTAATCCAATATTCTTTTTCTAGGGAATATTCCTTCTCTATTAAAGGAACATCCCTTTAAACCCTAGGTTGTGAAGCAACCCATCTTTCTGTCACTCACAAAATTCCCAGATAATTCTCATAAATTGTTTGGGTCATATCTTCCACAAATATGTCAAAATCTTTCCTTGGAATCATTAAAAATAATTCACAAATATTCCTTTTCTGATTCTTCGCTAAGTGGTGGTTTGAGAAGAAAGTGTCATTTATCTTTGCTTGATTGATCCCAAACTTTTTGGACATCTTTTCATGTCCATATATTGCCCCATGACAAAATTCAACTCAATTTGCCTTGTAAATATTCCTGAGCAAATTTTTCAAAGTTCCTGTCTGAGAGAAGTGATTGTGAAGGAAGTACTATCTAGGCATATCCAAATGAGTTAAAATTTTGCAAGGTCCTTCATATGATCAAATCATGACTCTCCACCAAATATGAGCTCATGTAACTCATCTATGTGAGCCCAATTCCAAAGCTTAGTTTTTGGTCAGATTTTCAGTTTGTGAAGCAACCATATTTTATATTGCTACAATTAAGCTAAAAAATTACCAGGACATTCTCATATCCTTATCAACTCCCTCCACCAAGTTTTGGCTCAATCCATTAAACCATTTGCCCTGTGCAATTTTTCCAAAATTCTATCCAGGGAGATGCTATATGAAGCAAGTACCATTTTGGTTCATCCAAATGGCCTGCAACGTTTTGGGCATATTCATATACTCAAATCATTGGGCCATAACCATTTTCAGCTCATGAAAATCACATAGGTGAGTGCAACTTCATCATCTCTAATTCTGACCAGTGGGGCCATTTCTATAGCAACTACCCTCTAGAGAGCTCTTCTGTCGGGGGTGTCATGCGACATATGCCAAAGGATGGCTTATCATGGAGGGGGCTAATAATACGTCGCCGGTGCCATGAAATGGGATAAGGTGCAAACATGCACGCCAGCGAATCTTACCGAGGTTCAGGGCTCTCCTAGGAGATAACACCCCTACCCCTTCTCTGCGGGGTCTCCGCATGATCACTCAAGCAACAATGGTGGCTACAAGCTTGCTCCTCGAGCTGTTTCTCTAGAGGGGGAAGAAGAACAAGGCTAGCCCTAGCTTCCTCTCTCTATATGTGGGAATGAACTAAGGTTTGAACCCTTTGCATGGGTGCCCTGGGGGGGTTTATATAGGCCTACTCCCCAGGGGTACAAAGGTAATATGGCCGGGTGTAGGACCCGACTGTCAGTGTCTAAGGTCGCCAGCTTCTATGCCGGCCGCTGGGGCCCGCCGCCTGGTGGGCCCATTGTATCTCGTGCTTGGCGACAAGTTGCACTGCCGCTTGCTCGTCGGCGGCTGCTCGTCTGTAGCCGTGCTGCTAATGACACATGCTTTGTTGGGGGAGGCATGGCTACAGTTCCGCCGCCTGGCGGGCGTTCACTGTAGCCATTCCCCGTCTCTTCTGATTAATGGCGCACAAACTCCAAGGAGAGAAGAGCCGCCTGGTTAGGGGCCGGCCTCTCCTCGAGCCGACTGGTCAGGGCTCGCCGCCCTCTGGCTCCTCGCGGACAGGTAGGGCCCGCTGCATGCGAGCCGTACCGACAGCTCGTCGTGGGGGCATGGCTCCCCATGTGGTGGGTGATGTCATGGGCTGAGTGGCAGATGCCACGCCCGGGCGGGAGATCTTAAATGCAATGCAGTGCCTTGTGGCCACGCTAGGCCCGGATTGAGGTGGCGAGGCGTCTTTGTAAACGCGCCCGTCTCATGATATTTATATGGCGCGAACTCGAGGGCGTGGGGCACTTTGCCGAGCTGGCCTCTCTAGGGGCCGCCTACTAGGAGTCAGTCCACTTTGAGTCCGTCTTCTGGGCCTTGCCGTCTTCTGGCAGCCGGCCGCTTGGACCAGCCGGCTGCGACAAGGAGACGCTTTGGTCTTTGATTCTTGAGGGGCGCAGCCGGCCCCGATGTCCTGAAACGCCATGGGAGCTGATGAGGCTACCCGTGGCTAATTACTCTGACAGTACTCCCCGAAGCTGGTGGGGCGCCGTGGCTGAGAGAGGCGAGGGGCCTCAGCGGCTTCCTACTCTGAGCACTTCCTTGATCTTACTTCGTCCGTCTTCCGGAATGCCGACTGGCACGAGCCGGACACGACCAGGCGGGCCACCTGGTGGTTTTCGAAATGTCACGGCGGGAGCTAGGTGGCGCGCCAGCCAGGTGCCAGGCTTGCCACCAGCTATCTGCGTGCCATGTGGCACCAGCCGGCCAGGCCGCCTGCCAGCCCACGCGCGCGATGGGTCATTGCCGCAGGCTGGGGCCCACCACTACCAGGCCTCGGCACACGCGCGGATCCGTTGCGGACGAGGAAAATTGTTGGGATTCCGTGGCGTGATTACTCCATGCCGTTACTGCGCGGTTAATGCGGGGTCGTGGGGTCGTGGACAACATCCCATGATCCCCATGCCCCGTCCCCTGGGCTTCGCAGCCCAGGGCTATAAGTAGGGGGAGGAGGGGGGCAGCTCTAGCATGCGCCCTCCTCTCCCTTTGCTTTACTCTTCCTCTTCTCTTCTCTGCCGCCGCCGCACTCCCGCGCCGTGCCGAAGTGGCGCCGCGGCCCGTCGTCACCAAGCCCAGTCTCTTCATCGCGCTATCGTCGGGCTTAAGGTGATGACGGATTCGGAGGGCCTCAAGGCCTCCGACTTGTTGACCGCCTTCGTGGTGCGCCGGGTCCTCCCTCTCCAAGGCTAGCCTCATCTGATCAGTCAGATGAGTGGACACCGAGACCCATGCCGGCTGTCCTCCCGGGAGACGTCGGCCATGGAGGTGGCCCGCATGGTGAACGAGATCTCGAACTGCAAGCTCTCAGAGTCGGACTGGCAGTTCGGCAAGTGGCCGTACTCCCGCGCGCATCCGCCTCCTGCCGTAAGCTCCCGAATCTCCTTTCTTTTCTTTTCCTGCCGAGTTCCGCTTTGCCGACTGATCAGTCGGACGTGACGCAGCTCCTCACGACCCAGCCGGCAGCCGACGCTCCGGCGCAAGGCCAGGAGTTCTTGCCGGACCGAGCGGTGAGTGACGCAGACGACCCCGACTTGGGGGCGGCCGCTTTGGAGGAGGACGACGCCACAGGTGGTGGCGACGGGGCAGGCGGCTCCGGTGGAGGAGGCGGCGTCGAGACGTGGCCGGATGACGACGAGGAGGAGGCCGAGCTGCGCCGCCCGCCGATTGCTAACAGGGCGGGGGCGAGCTCCTGAGCGGCACCACTCGCACCAGGCGGCGCACCGAAGTGTTGAGCCGGCGCGCAGCTGCAAGGCGGCCGGCCGAAGAAGCCCAAGGGCTCGGTCGCGGATACCAGGCGGGAGGAGGTTGCCGCAAAGGCAGACTGGTTCTAGAGGGCCCCGAAGCAGCCACTGACAGTGTCCGTGTAAGAGCATATCTTCTCTTGTGTCTTCCTCTGTCCTTTCTGTGTCTTTTTCACAAACCCCTTCTGAATTCTTCTTGTCTTGCGTGAACAGAGCCCCGCTCTCTCTTGAGCGGTCGGCCTCCGCCTCCATCATCGGGAGGATGGAGGGCTCCACCAACACCCACCGCATAGACCCGCTCGCCGACCTCCGGGAGGCGACGGAGAAGAACGCGCGGGAGGCACGCGAGGAGAAGGAGAGGGCAGAGCAGGCGCAGGCGGACGCGGCCAAGGCGACATAAGAGGAGGCGGACGCGGCGGCCAAGGCCCAGGCCGATGCCGCGGCCAAGGTCCGGGAAGAGGAGGCGATCAAGGCCCAGGCGGACACGGCCGCCAAGGCACAGGAAGGAGCAGCCACGGGTGGCCAGGCTCCACAGCTGGTCATTCCGCTGCGCTCCATGGCGCCAGCGACAGAGATCCCAGTGTTGACTGGAGGAGCCGGCAACGACCAGCCGGTCATAGAGAGGGAGGGAGGCGATGCCGTCATCCCGAGGATGGAGGTGTCCCAACAGACGCTGGCTGCCGAGGCTCAGGGCAGTCAGCCTGACGTGCCGCCGGCGCCTCGAGTTGGCGGCGAGCTAGTGGTGGGGGCCACTCCCGTCGTCCGCACTCTGACGCGCGGGCGAGTGACGAAGGCGACCTCAGGAAGTCGGAGCCTCGAGCTCGTCGGCCCTGGAAGCCGAGGCCACTAGTGCCATCCCGCGGGAGTGGATGTCTGGGGGCGGGACGGGCGTCCTGAATAAGGCTGCATAGGAAGTCCAGTCCCGGCTTCAAGCCCAAGGCGGCGCCCTCCAGAACTACACTCAGACGTTCCTCGCGTTGCGAGCCACCGTTCGGGTATGCTCCTTATGCTTTTGCTTTCAATCTTTGCAATCTTCTGTGGGGGCGTGCCAGCGCACCCATTGGGTGTAGCCCCCGAGTTCTGGGCCGACTGCTGAGCAGGCGGCTCGGAACTTAAAGGTAAGTTCCAAGTGCTGACCCTTCTCTTCTGTTGATTCCGTTGCAGGATTACCACAACATTCGTGCAGCCGCCTACAACTCCCAAGTCCAAGAGCCGACCAAGCGGACCGCCGAGCTGACCGACAGCCGGAGTAAGCACTCCATTCTTCATTCCCGTGGGGGCGCGCTAGCGCACTGATACGTCTCCAACGTATCTATAATTTTTTATTGTTCCAAGCTAAATTATATTATGTTTTGGACATTATTGGCCTTTATTATATACTTTTATATTATTTTTGGGACTAACCTATTAACCGGAGGCCCAGCCCAGAATTGCTGTTTTTTTGCCTATCTCAGAGTTTCGCAGAAAAAGAATATCAAACGGAGTCCAAACGGAGTCCAAACGGAATGAAACCTTCGGGAACGTGATTTTCGGGACGAACGTGATCCAGAGGACTTGGACCCTATGTCAAGACATCTACCAGGAAGGCACGAGGTAGGGGGCGCGCCTACCCCCCAGGGCGCGCCCTCCGCCCTCGTGGGCCCCCTGTTGCTCCACCGATGTACTTTTACCTCCTATATATACCTACGTACCCCCAAACTACCAGATACGGAGCCAAAAACCTAATTCCACCGCCGCAACCTTCTGTACCCATGAGATCCCATCTTGGGGCCTGTTAGGAGCTCATGGGGCATCAATCACGGGGGGCTTCTACATCAACACCATAGCCTTTTCGATGAAGTGTGAGTAGTTTACCTCAGACCTTCGGGTCCATAGTTATTAGCTAGATGGCTTCTTCTCTCTTTTTGGATCTCAATACAACGTTCTCCCCCTCTCTTGTGGAGATCTATTCGATGTAATCTTCTTTTGCGGTGTATTTGTTGAGATAGATGAATTGTGGGTTTATGATCAAGTTTATCTATGAACAATATTTGAATCTTCTCTGAATTCTTTTATGTATGATTGGTTATCTTTGCAAGTCTCTTTGAATTATCAGTTTGGTTTGGCCTACTAGATTGATCTTTCTTGCAATGGGAGAAGTGCTTAGCTTTGGGTTCAATCTTGCGGTGTCCTTTCCCACTGACAGTAGGGGCAGCAAGGCACGTATTGTATTGTTGCCATCAAGGATAACAAGATGGGGTTTATATCATATTGCATGAGTTTATCCCTCTACATCATGTCATCTTGCTTAAAGCGTTACTCTGTTCTTGAACTTAATACTCTAGATGCATCTTTGGATAGCGGTCGATGTGTGGAGTAATAGTACTAGATGCAGGCAGGAGTCGGTCTACTTGTCTCGGACGTGATGCCTATATACATGATCATACCTAGATATTTTCTCATAACTATGCTCAGTTCTGTCAATTGCTCAACAGTAATTTGTTCACCCACCGTAATACTTATGCTCATGAGAGAAGCCACTAGTGAAACCTATGTCCCCCGTGTTGCGGATATAACTATTTGTGTAAGCCGCCCAGGAGGGGCCGGGTTACACAAATAAGACTCATCAGGAAGAAGCCCAACGACCAAGCACGAAGATGGTGGTTCAATAAAGGGTCTAAGGCCTACAGGCGGCTTAAGGCCCATAGTGATAAACCGCCATGATGACATGACTTGTATCATAAGTTAGATTTAACTAGTCACCAAGCCGGACACTGTTTATAGCCGGCCGGGACTCTGTAGACCGCAGGGCGTCCACCCGTGTATATAAGGGGACGGCCCGCTGGCGGCTTAGGGCAAGAAACAACTCATCGAGAGCCGGGCATAGCGTATCTCGCTCCCTGGTCATCGAAACATCAAGCAATACCAACCCAACTAGACGTAGGCCTTACCTTCACCGTAAGGGGCCGAACTATTATAAACCACTCGTGTCCTTTGTCCCGATTAATCCCTTTAAGCTTCCTAGTTGCGATGGCTCCATGACTAAGTCCTTGCAAGAGGACATCTGCCGTGACAATTCCACGACAGTTGGCGCCCACCGTGGGGCCAGTGCACGGTGGATTTGAGTTCTTGAAGGGCAGCTTCGAAGGGCTCAAGGGATACGCAGTGGGCCGGATGACCAAGAGTCGCTGCGGCAAGATCTACATCGACAATGAAGGCTGGGGCCCCGACGCCGACTCAATTGAGTACGGGTACCGGGTCCCCTTCGGCGGAATCCACGTCTTCATCGGCCGGATTGGCGAGCCGGGCCCTGAGCCGAACAACTGCATCGACCTCGTCGAGATGGCTCAGCGCGCGAGACCCGCCTGAGTTCAACCCGGCATGAAGCGTGCCTTCGTGGGCTGCATCCACGGAGAGGAACTTTCTAAAGGATCTGAACATGGTGGTGAGACGACCGTCCTCTCTGACGGTGATTCGTCCGCCGGTTCAATAGATTCGCTGTATCAAGTACAAGAGGGCAGGCTTGGGGGCTGTTCTGACGGCTCTAGTTTCCCGGACTCCTATGAGCCGCCAAGCTGGGCAGGAGTCTTCATGGCTGGTACTCAACCCGGTCAAAACTCAATGGCTGCAACAGCAATAACGTCCGGTCGGGCGGCGGCGGGCAGGAGGCCCTGTGCCCGCCGCTTAGGTGCCGATGGATCTCATGGATAAGGTGACGTCCTGTTAACCGCCACAGTTATTCCTGCAAATCAAGATGAGCATAGCGCGAGGTGGAAAAGGTGCGTGAGGAGATAGCTCGGGCCAAGGAGGCCTTGCCACCGAGGACACCAAAGTTAGCTTCTGAGCAGGCGGCTTTGGATGCACGGCGCAGCAACTCGGTCGAGGCTTTCCGACAATATGAGCTGAACGCATCTAATGAGGTGATGAGAAGGAGGCACCGAAAACTCAATCCGTTTGCCTCCGGTTTGACCCTCGAACCTTTTCGCTACACCGGTGCCGGTCCTAGCAACCCGCTTGAAGCAAATAAGTTTATGACGGCCGGAGCGGGAGGACTGGCTCAGCCTCGAGAGATGGCACCTCCTCATGGGAGTATGGCCCCGCCCCGCTATGTACCAATACCACCGGGTCATTTTTCCAACCCCATGGAGAACTTAATCGCAGAATCGGCACGTTTGCCGGCTCTCCCAGTGGACGGTGATGATCCGACGGCAGTGGAGACCCGAAGGATCAGAGACCTCATCAAGACAGCCCTAGCTCAGCAAGAGACTTATTCTTACAGCCGGGACAGGATTCATTCAACTCCTCCACCTTGGTTAGCTCCGGCTCGTCAAAACCGGAGTCTGAGTTACAGCAGGCACATGGAGTCAGAAGCTTTGTCAAGCAACTCCCAGCGCCGTAACCCGCCCGGTGGATATAACCCAGTGCAGGACCGGATACGTCAGGAGGACGAGCGGGCGGCTCAGCTAGCAGCTCAACAAACGGCTCATCAGGACCTTCCAGATTATCCCACGACTTCCGTTTAGGCGGGAGTGGCTACCAGAACTGGCGGTGTTCCTTGCTTAGTGCCGACTTTACGCAATGTACGTTTACCCAAGGACTTCAAGGGACCTCGGAAGGTGCCGAATTACACGGATGAGTTGCAGCCCGTGATGTGGATCGAAAGTTATGAGATGGCCATGGAGCTTTTGGAGGTCAGTGATGCAGCAATGGCTAAGTACTTCACCATGATGTTAGATGGAACGGCCCGATCTTGGTTAAAGGGCTTGCCACCCAATTCCATTAGCTCATGGGCAGAATTGAAAGCCCGATTCATCCAGAACTTCAAAGACACTTGCAAGATCTATGTCGATTGTGGACCTGACAAATTGTAAGCAGGAGGAAGGTGAATCCATGACTCATTGGGTACGCCGGGTCAAGGAGATAATACATTTGTCCGACAAGATGGATGCCGGTTCTGCAGTCCTTATGTTGGAGAAGAACTACCGCTTTGAGCCGCTGAGACAGAAACTGGGGCGCCTTAAGCGTGACTGCAATGATATGGTTACACTGATGGCAGCTTTAGTCAAATACGCTGATTCTGATAGTACCAAGGATCCCGCGTCTGATGAGGAAAAGACAGGGAAGGGAAAGAAGAATAGCAATGGAAAGGGACACGACACCTGGGAACGACCCGCCACTCACTTATGGAAAGACTGCGCGATCATGAAGGCTTTCAAGAATTCCAACATGTTTGATGGCAATCATGGGTCGGCGGCGGCTCAGAGCAGCGGCTTTCATGGCCGAGGCGGTGGTCAAGTTCCGCTTTCAAGGAAATCAAAGCGGCTATAATCAACAGCGATCTGGTCAAGGGGACAGCAGCAGCAGCGATCGAGTTATCAAAGCCACCGAAGCAGTGAATGGTGGGCAATATCATGTGTTCACCACTAATTTGTGCAAGCGTGACCAGAAGGTTCATAAGAGGGCCGTGAATTACTGTTGAGCGGCGGCTCCCGTTATTTGAGGTGGTCGAACGGCCCATTGTATGGAGCAGGGAAGATCACCCCTTCCGGGTTGATAATCCGGGTCAGTTGGCCTTAGTGGTAGCACCTTAGGTTGGTGGATATAAATTCACTAAGGTACTCATGGACGGAGGTAGCAGCACCAATATCCTCTATTATGAGACCTTTCACGCATGGGATTGATTGTTAAGGACTTGAGGGCGTCCAACACATCTTTTCATGGAGTGGTGCACAGTAAGTCAGCTTACCCGGTTGGCAAGATTGAATTGAAGTGGCCTTTGGAGATGAGTATGATTCTAGAGCTGAGAAATTAACTTTTGAGGTGGTCAAAATCAAGAGTCCATATCATCCTCTGTTTGTTCGGCCGGCTTATGCCAAGTTCATGGCACGGCCGTGTTATGTTTATCTGCAGCTTAAGATGCCGGGTCACAAGGGCACCATCACCATGCATGGAAGTCGAAAGGTAGCCCTGGAATGTGAGGAAGGCGACGCCGCTTATGCTGAGTCTGTTTGTGCAGCAGAGGAGCTGAAGTTTTATCAATACAATGTTGACCCGGCGGATATGACCTCTCTAAAGAAGCCAACCACCGAGCATGACCTAGCGATGAAGTTTAAGTCGGCTGCTGAAACAAAGCTTGTTGATTTTACTCCAGGCGATTCATCTAAGAAGTTCAGTATCAGTACCAATTTGGATCCTAAATAGGAAAGTGCGCTCATTGAGTTCATCCGTGAGAACCGCGACATCTTCGCATGGAAACCTTCTGACATGCGAAGATGTACCGAGAGAACCCGCTGAGCACACTCTCAATATTGATCCGAAGTATAAGCCGGTCAGGCAGTTTCTTCGACGGTTCAACAAAGGGAGACGGAAAGCTATTGGAGAGGAAGTCGCCCGGCTCTTAGCGGCTGGGTTTATTGTGGAAGTTTTTCACCCGGAGTGGTTGGCTAACCCGGTGCTCGTGCTCAATAAGAACGACACCTGGCGGATGTGTGTGGATTACACAGACTTAATTAAGGCTTGTCCGGCTGATCCCTTTGCTCTCCCCCGTATTGATCAAATCATTGATGCTACGGCGAGTTGCGAGCGTTTGAGCTTTTTGGATGCTTACTCTGGTTATCATCAGATCAAAATGGCAGTTAAGGACCAACAGAAGACGGTGTTCATCACTCCGTTTGGATCCTTCTGCTATGTATCTATGCCATTTGGGCTCAAGAGTGCTCAGGCGACTTATCAGCGATGTGTACAGAACTATCTCCACGATCAAATTGGGCGCAATGTTCATGCTTATGTGGATGACATCATGGTGAAGTCCAGAGAGAAGGAAACCTTGATATCTGATTTGAAAGAGACCTTTGATAATCTCGGGTTTATAAGATGATGCTTAACCCGCAAAGTGTGTATTTGGTGTACCGCAGCAAGCTCTTGGGTTTCTGGTTTCAAGCAGAGCATTGAAGCTAATCCGGAGAAGATCAAGGCAATTACCTCTTTGGGTAAACCGGCGTGCATCAATGATGTTCAGCGGCGGGTCGTGTTGCAGCTTTAAGCGGTTCATAAGTCGGTTAGGTGAGAAGGCCCTACCGCTGTATCGATGATGAAGAAAATAGACACTTTTATGCGGGTGATGCTTGCTAATACTGCCTTTGAAGATTTAAAGAGACGGTTATACGAGCCGCCGGTCCTTGCGGCTCCCATTGATAAAGAGCCGTTGCTGTTATATGTGGTTGCTAACTCACGAGCTGTCAGTGTTGCCATCGTGGTGGAGCGTAAGGAGGCTGGCAAGGAGCATCCGGTTCAATGACCGGTTTATTACATCGATGAGGTGCTCATAGAGTCCAAGCAAAGGTATCCGCATTGGCGAAAGCTTGTTTACTTGAGTGTTTATGGCAAGCGAAGCTGAAACAAGATTTCCAAGGTCATCCTATAAGCGTGGTAAGTTCTCGCCTTTGGAGACATCATCCACAACAGGAAGCCACAGGACGAATCGCCAAGTGGGCCATTGAGCTTGGGCCTCATGATTTGAAGTACATGCCACGTCTCGCTATTAAGTCTCAAGCCTTGGTGGACTTTATTAATGATTGGACGAGTTCACGTGCACACGAGGAGAAGCGGATAACACATATTGGACTATTCACTTTGATGGGTCCAGACAGTTGGAAGGCTCGGGGGCTGGAGTCGTTTTAACTTCCCCTCGAGGTGACAAATTTTGTTATGTGCTCCGGCTTATGTTTCCTTGTACTAACAATGCAGCCGAGTATGAGGCCTTACTCCATGGTCTCAGGATGGCCAAAGAGATGAATTTGAGCCGGGTAAGGTGTTGGGGTGACTCAGATCTTGTAGCTCAACAAGTATCAGGCAAGTGGGATTCTAAGGATCCCTTAATGGCGGCTTACCATCGTGAAGTTGATGTTGTGGCTGGGCACTTCAAAGGTTATCAAGTGGAGCACATTGGTCGAAGGAAGAATGAGGCGGCTGATGCTTTAAGCCGGCTTGGATCTCAGCGTAAGCCGGTGCCGCCTAACACCTTTCTCGATGTTTTGCATAATCCTTCTGTCAAGATACCTACAGAGGAAGAACTAGCGATGCTGACCGGAGGCTGGCTGGTGGCAGCCCTGCACGTCATCCCGGATTGGACAGTGCCGTATTTGGCCTATATGACCCGAGGAGAGTTGCCTGAGGATGAGACTTTGGCGAGACAAATCATCAGGCGATCCAAATCTATGACGATTGTTCATGGCGAGTTACATCACCGCAGTGTTACTGGGGCGTTTCAACGTTGTGTATGCGCTGCGGAGGGTCGAGATGCTTCGTGAGATCCATGAAGGAGATGTGGTCATCATGCGGCTCAAAATCTCTTGTTGCCAAAGCTTTCCGTCATGGTTTTCTTGGTGACAGCTCATCTTGTGCGGAGGATCTGGTTAGCAAATGTGACGGATGTCAAAATTCTCACGACGAGCTCATGTGCCGGCTCAAGAGTTGAGGATGAGTCAATTACTTGGCCGTTCGCGATGCAGGGGCTTGACATGGTTGGACCTTTCAAGAGGTCTAAGGATAAAAGACACACCTCACGGTGGCGGTGGATAAGTTTACAAAGTGTGTTGAGGCAGAGCCGGTCAGTAAGTGTGATGCAGCCACGACGGTTCAGTTCATGAAAAAGGTGATCTTTCGTTTTGGTTTCAGCATCATAACTGATAATGGCACTAATCTCTCCAAAGGTTCCATGGAAGAGTTTTGTCAACGAGAACATATCCGGCTTGATATTTCGGCTGTTGCTCATCCTCAATCCAATGGTCAAGCAGAGAGAGCTAATCAGGAGATCCTGAAGGGTATTAAACCCCGGCTCTTAGTCCCCTTACAACGAACTCCGGGTTGTTGGGTGGAGGAGCTACCCTCTGTACTGTGGAGCATCAACACCACACCTAACAGATCTACAGGTTATACACCTTTCTTCATGGTGTATGGAGCAGAGGCAGTCCTGCCAAGTGACATCCGACACGACTCACACCGCATGGCGGCTTACGTTGAGGCTGATAACGAAAAAGCTCGTCAGGATGCACTTGACTTGTTGGATGAGGAGCGAGACTTGGCAATAGCCCGCTCGGCGATTTACCAGCAAGACCTGCGCCGCTATCACAGCCACTGGGTTAGAAGCGAGCCTTTCAGAAGGCGACTTAGTGCTCCGGCTCATCGGGATCGATCGATATGCACAAGCTATCCCTCCTTGGGAAGGACCCTTTGTGGTCAACAGAATCTAAACAACGGGTCATACTACCTCATCGATGTTCGAGAGCACAAAGACTCACGTAAGTCGGAGGAAGAGACCCGCCGCCGTGGAACATCGCTCATCTTGACCTTACTATACTTGAGCCACCGGCTCTCAAGATGTATATATTTTAAAACTGTATATATTATATAAAGCAATAAGCGGGACCTCATCCTTTTCACCCTCAAAGGTTTATATGTCTTATTTATCGGTGGTGGAAACAACCAACAGGAGGCGGATCATATCTGAATCCGGCTTTCCCTTTGGTCCGCTTATGATCATATCTGAATCTAGCCATGATCACTTGGGGCTTCTGTTCAAACATAGGTCGTATTGAACCAAAGAGAACATAGCTGTCGATACCCACTTGATCGGCATCTTGCCAAACCCACTTGGGGTTTCTTGATCATATTTGAATCAAAGCTTAACCTCTTTGGATCCGGCGTGGATCGTATTGAATCAGCGTCATTAAACAACTCTTATGGTCACTTGGGGCTTCTGTTCAAACATAGGTCGATTGAACCAAAGAGAACATAGCTGTCGATACCCACTTGATCGGCATCGCCAAAGCCACTGGGGGCTATATGATCATATCCAAATCTTAGCTTAACCCCTTTGGAATGGTTCACTGATCGTATTCGAATCAGAGGCCTTTGAAATTAAGTTTACTATTCATTATACTTTGTAAGTGTAAATATTATTAAGGGCCGGGTGAACATAATATGTGCCATCTTTTAGGAGTTAAACTCACTCTCATGATTTGGGTCACATAGGCCGGCGAGAATACCAAAAAAGGTCGCAGGTATGCTATTGTGATTATAATCATAAACCAGCCTTTATATGATGTTTTGGTTCGTACTCCGGGTTATCAATACTTTATGTGACCCCGGATGCGATAAGTCGCCAAGGGAATTTTGTTTGTTTTATATACAGGATAAGGCAAGCGAGTTTTTAACATCAAGGAAAGATCAACATAAGCTGGAAGTATATAGAGATGGCGGCTTACGAAAGTATTAAGCGCCACAAACATGCGCGAAGGCATGACAAAAATTGAGAGGTTTTTCTACCCTATTACAAGACTCCCCGAGTCTGAATAATGAAGCATTGTTTTTGCAAAGTCATGAACGCCTGGCGGTTCACTCCTTTGGTAGGCTTGAAGATTCTGGGTTATCCTTCTCCGCCTCTCCGTCTGCTGCCCTGTCCTGGAAGGTTGACAAGGCCCAGTCAATGCCGCTTAAGGCTTCAAACTCAGCTTCATCATCTATTAAACCGGCTGGGTCAACTTCAGGGGCAAAGGTGTGCTTATGAGTTGGAGGGATCAGGCTGACGTCATCATAGTGAGGTGTTGGAATTCTCCGGTTCTCGCTGTCATAGCCCGGCTGATACTTGGTAAGGTCAATATCGTTCCCAATGATAGTAGCAACAAGACGTACGACTTACACACAAGCGGTAAAGTCTGTCTCGTCGAATAAAGAGCCGTCTTCCTTCAAGCTGGGATATCCAAGAGCAACGTCTGCCAGGTCTAATTCTGGATGCAACGCCTTGGCCCGGCTCAAGGCAGCTATAGCCCCGGTTCTGGCAGATGCCCGTCTTAGCTCTTGGATCCGCTGGGGTAGCACGGCAAGCCGCTTTAGCACATCTTGCAGGATATGGGGAACGTCATTTGATAAAGCCACAACGGCCAAAGCACGTTGTGTCCCGGTGTACAGTTGCTCCACCAGAGTGTAAACCGCCTTCAGCTTGATCAACATGTTCTGCTTGAGGTTTGTGCTCATGGGGCCTGTGTTCATAAACATAAGGTGAGCTGGAGATGACAATTAAAATAGTCATCAAAGGAAGGATTGCAATATTCAAGGTTATATATAGTAACTTACCGAAGATTGCTGAGACCATTTGAGATATCTGGCGCTTTAAGCCGGACAGCTCGGTGTTATACGCAAGTGAGCGTTTCTATTGTCTCGGCCGGGTCACCATGAGGCCTTCTCATCAGCCCAGATTTTCTTCTCCGCATCAAAATTCTTCTTCAACTTCTCTTGTTCAGAGACGCTGAATTCAAATTTGGAGTTGGCCTTTTGAAGTTCAAGTTCTTGAGCTGCCAGGCGGCTCTTCAGGTCAGCAATCTCTGACTCAAATTGACTTGTGGTGGCCTGCATTGATGTCGGGTTATAGTCAGAATCATGGTAAGATATCATTAAGTCCCAAGCACTTTGCAAGCAAAGGTACTTTGGGGGCTAATGTATGCTGAAGAAATTTAACGTACAATGCCGGTTCATGGAAATTAAGTCCCAAGCACTTTGCAAGCAAAGATGCTTGACACTTGGGGGCTAATGTGTATTGCAAATTCAAAGTATCATGTTACAACCGAGTTAAATATCTTCTTTATAAACCGGACAAAGCAGTGCTAGGCAGGTTTCTAAGTCTACATCATATTTATTCATAAGCAATAGACTTGGGGGATGATACAGTAAGTATGGTTAAGAAAAGTAACATAAGTTGTACCTCAGATTTTTGCTGTATTTGCTTCACCATATTAACTTCCAGGTAACGGCTGCTATGTACTTGGTTGATATAGCCAGAGACTATATCTCCAATACTTAAATGAGTATAGTCAGCAATATCTAGCTTGGACTTTTGGCGTTCCAGAAGCTCCTCCTTGGCAGAGCACTTGGCCAGGACAGTGGGTTGCCCCGGCTCAACAAATTGAGTCTTCAGAATCTCAATTTCCGGATCAATTGTCTTGGTTTGGCTAGGAGCTTCCGGGTTATCAGAGCTGTTGAGAGTATCTTCGGCGGGTGTATCAGAGGCTGGTACTAGAATGTCAGAGGCTGGTTCAGGCGACGGCTGATGGGTAGAACTGTTAGGAGCGGCTGTGCCAAACTCCGGTTCAGTCACGACCAGGTCTTGGGACAGCTTGCTCTTTTTTGCCCTCTTACTGGTTTTCACTTGTATGCTGTGGACAAAGGCAGAAGGATGAGTACAAAAGCAAGAGTAAAGTAAAGCATAAGGTAAACAAAATTATATTACCCAGGGGAAGTTTTGAAAGCCGGCATGTTAGATTGCATAGACTCGCCGGAGGAAGGAGAGGTATCCTGATAATTGGAGTCAGATGAATTGAGAGGTTGACGAATTAAACCCACCAAAGGGTAAACAGAACGTAAATCGGAGATAACCTCAGCCCGACGCTTCCTGGTTACGTCACGTAAGCCGGAGGAGAGCTCTATATCCTTGCTAGTCCGGGTCTGCCTCCGGCTTTCAAATTGCTGTTGCTTCAAAAGAAATTGAGGATCTTGGTAAGCCAAAGGATGTGAAGATCTTACTTTCCTGGTTACTCTTTGAATTTTCTGACGCGGCAGGGGCTCGGAGTCGGAGGAGATTATAGTTACCTCTTCCTCGACGGCTTGGCTGTTCCCCGTGTCTTCCTGAAAAGATTTAATGTTAGCAAGGTAATGATAAAGAGTCAAAGGAGTTGAAAAGTTACCTCTTCTTCATCATCATCAGTATCGTCAAGTTTAAACATATTTGAAGCGCTTGGCTTCCTCTTCTTCGAAGTTCCAGTCTTGGCGGCTTTCCTTTCGACTCTTTTTGCCGCTCTGGCTTGTTTGGCCGCCTCATGGTTATACTTGACCTTCCAGAAGTTATCATCGACCTGTGAAGAATGATAAGGGGTTATGAATAAAAGTAAGGTATAACACAGTAAGGAGTAATTATTGAGGTTGATGACTTACTGCAGGGGCCGGGTTCTTCTTGCAGAAAGGAAGTAAGCCAAAGGCATTACTGGTCACCATGCCCTCTTTCAGCAACGTCTGGGTCGTAGAATCCACTACATCATCTGGTAAGTCGTCGGGACTATGACGCAGTGGGTCATTCTTCTGGCCTGAGTAAGTGCACATTAAGCCGGGGCGGCGGCTTAACGGAATCACTCGCCAAGCAACCAAGACTCGAACCAGTTCAATACCATCTAAGACATTTCCCAAAAGAGCTTTGATTTTACTAATGGTGGGAGCGAGTGGCAGACGTTCAACAGCAGTCAGTTTATCCGGCGGTGGGTGGTTGGAATCAAAGGCGCAAAGCGCGGAAGCCGAAGCGAGAGGATTTTCGTCGGTAGGAGAAGTATCCTCATGATAGAACCATGTCGATTCAATCCTTTGGATGACTTGGTAGTTCAGCATAAGGAAAAAGCAGTCTCTCCGCCGCTGAATCAAGATGCCACCAAGTTCCAGGCTGGGCCCGTTGGCGCGTTCGTTTTGCCGGTTTAAGCAAAACAATTCTCTGAATAAAAGTAAGATGGGCTCTTCCCCAAGGTACACCTCGCAGAAGACTTGGAAGTTGCAAATATTTGACACAGAATTGGGCCCGATGTCTTGAGGTCTGAGGTCGAAGAAATGTAAAACATCCCTGAAGAATTTTGAACCGGGTGGAGCGAAGCCCCGGTTCATGTGATCTGTAAACACGATCACCTCCCCTTCCTTGGGTTGAGGCTTCTCCTCTGATGTGTTAGGAGCACGATAAGACATGACCTCTCTCTTGGGCAGATGGCCGAATTTCACAAAGTCAGACAAAGTGCTTTACGTAGAATAAAGGATTTGACCCAGTTGCAGGTCACAGGAGCTTTGGGAGCCTTGGGTGCCATTGTATAAATTGAAGCCTATGACAAAATAAGAAGTTCCGGTTCAAATTTAACCCGAAGGAAAACATTTTAAGTCTATTCAAAATGGCGACTTAAGAAGGGGCCTAATGACATATGGGTAACTATGCAGTGATATTTAAGCCGCTACAGGTATCAAAGGCAGTAAAATTTTCTTAAGCTGCGGGAAGCAAGCAAAGCTGACAATCAGTGTTGTCTTCTTAAACTGGCTACATGAGCTACCGTGTGAAGCAAATTTAATAGATATAGATTTTTGGCTAAGTATGGAACAAACAAGTTTCACAAGTTGCAGCTATTATTTTGGATCAAACGACTATTCTGAAAGGAAAAATTTCTAGACCTAGAACTGACACAGATGAAGCTCATAGGCTCGAACGGGGCCTCTGTGCAATGGAAGGGATCTATGTGCATTTGGAAACAGGTGCGAAACAGCTACCGCGGCAGTTTTATACTGTCTAAAGATCAGAAAAAGGCGTCGGAGGTGGAATCTATCAAGGGTTCATGACGGACGGCGACGAACACCGACGAACTCGAAAATCACAAATGCAGAGTTGCTGCAGAGATCCGTCGTGTTTTTCTGGTCAAGTCAGGTTGATGCAGCGGCCTGACTTGGTGAAGACGAGGATATCCGTGGCGACGGCAGCGGCGGAGCTCAAACGACAGGGAGACAGCGAGTGGAGGAAGACGACCGAGAGGGGAGAATGAAAAAGACCTAGGTTGTGCCTATTTATAAGGAAAGGCCGACTGAGACGGCGCGAGGAACGAGGAGACCAGACATCATTATCCAGCGGCCCCGACGCCTCGGTTTTCAGAATGGTCAGTAAAAGCAAAGATCCGTTGGAGGATATGGCGGAGTAAAAAATGAATTTAAGTAAAGATGACGTCACGGCGGGTTAAACCGGATCCATAAGATGACGTCATTGCGGGTTAAAAAAGACCTTTTGCACAGGCAGAAGGCTGAAGGTTTATTTCTTAAGGTATTTTAAGATTGACATGAACCGGTTCAAATCAATCTGGGGCCTAATGTTGGGGATATAACTATTTGTGTAAGCCGCCTAGGAGGGGCCGGGTTACACAAATAAGACTCATCAGGAAGAAGCCCAAAGACCAAGCACGAAGATGGCTGTTCAATAAAGGGTCTAAGGCCTACAGGCGGCTTAAGGCCCATAGTGATAAACCGCCATGATGGCATGACTTGTATCATAAGGTAGATTTAACTAGTCACCGAGCCGAACACTGTTTATGAGCCGGCTGGGACTCTGTAGACCGCAGGGCGTCCACCCGTGTATATAAGGGGACGACCCGCTGGCGGCTTAGGGCAAGAAACAACTCATCGAGAGCCGGGCATAGCGTATCTCGCTCCCTGGTCATCGAAACATCAAGCAATACCAACCCAACTAGACGTAGGCCTTACCTTCACCGTAAGGGGCCGAACTAGTATAAACCTCTCGTGTCCTTTGTCCCGATCAACCCCTTTAAGCTTCCTAGTTGCGATGGCTCCACGACTAAGTCCTTGCAAGAGGACATCTGCCGTGACAATTCCACGACACCCCGAGTCTATTTTCCATCATATTAATCTCCTGACAACAAGCTATTTCTGGCGCTGTTTTTATTTTGTTTTCTTTACTTTGCATCTTTATCATAAAAATACCAAAAATATTATCTTATCATATCTATCAGATATCACTCTTGTAAGTGACCGTGTAGGGATTGACAACCCCTTATCGCGTTGGTTGCGAGGATTTATTTGTTTGTGTAGGTGCGAGGGACTCGTGCGTGGCCTCCTCTTGGATTGATACCTTGGTTCTCAAAAACTGAGGGAAATACTTACGCTGCTTTACTGCATCACCCTTTCCTCTTCAAGGGAAAACCAACGCAGTGCTCAAGAGGTAGCAAGAAGGATTTCTGTTGCCATTGTCGGGGAGTCTATGCAAAAGTCAACATACTAAGTACCCATCACAAACCCTTATCTCCCGCATTACATTATTTGACATTTTCCTCTCGTTTTCCTCTCGTTTTCCTCTCCCCCACTTCATCCTTGCCATTTTATTTGCCCTTTCTTTTCCGTTCGTCCCTTTCTTTGCTCGTGTTGCCATGTGCCTTCTATATGCTTGCATCTTCGCTTGCTGAAAATCTATTGATATGGATCCACTTAAAGTGTTCTACTTGGATCATCTTCGATCCTTATGCGCTCGTGCTGAAACCCCAACTAGCCTAGTTGATGGGAAATCTTTAGATGAGCATGCTCATTTTGTGTCTCATCGTTTGTCTGAAAAAGGGAAGCTCTTATGATATCATATAAATAGTTTGCTACGCTATGCTTGGAATCTTTGTGAAATTTGTGATTTTACTTGTTGCTCTAAGAACCCTAATAAACACCTTCCCTACCTATGTGAGTTCAGTGATAATGAAATCTTATCTTCTTATGCAAAGGGTGTTTATAGTTACTATGATATCGAACAAATTGAAGAATTTGTCGTTTTTAAGGGTGCTCATGAAGTTGCTTCTTTGATTTAAAAGTATGATTTCACTCTCAACAAATCTGAAAATTCCGTCATACTTAAATATTGCAATGAAAACTTTGCTCATAATGTCTATGTCCAAGAATTTATTGAAAGAATGACCGTTGCTTTGGAAGAAAATAATGATATGCATGAATCTATAGATAATGATGATTCCAATGATTTGGTTGAAATATCCCTTGATGAACATGATGCTTGCTATTCTTGTGGCCATGATGCCAATATTTATGAAGACGAATTTGCTATAGTTCCTTATGTTAAAAATGAGATCGTTGCTATTGCACCCATGCTTGATAGTTCCTTTGATGAAAAGCATGATTGCAATCATTTTACTATAAATTCTCTTGATGTCAATTGTGCTAATAATATGCAAAACCGTAAGCTTGGGGATGCTAGTTTTGCTATGTCCACTATTTGTTGCAATGATCATGATTGGGGTGATTTTTCTTATGATCTTGAAAATTTATTAATCCCCATGATGAATATGAGATTGATAATATTGATATTGTTTGCAATAATATTGAAAGTGGGTTTGGAAGAGTGTCAACTTTAAATCCCACATATTTGGAGAATATTCAATCTTATGAAATTTTTGATAAAAGTGGGTATGGAGAGGTCATGACTTTAGTTAATGTTAATCCCACTATTTCGGAAGAGTGTCAACTTTGCATGCATGTGGATCGTGTTGAAATTATTTTATATGATAGCTATATTGTTGAATTTGCTTATGATCCTACATTTAATTATTATGAGAGAGGAAAATATGGTTATAGAAATTTTCATGTTACTAAATTACTTCTCGTCATGTTGAGATTGCTACCGTCTCTTTCTTCTTTCTTCCTTATGCTAGTTTTTGCTTGCCTTGATAATTTGTTTGCTTATAAAATGCCTATGCATAGGAAGTATGTTAGACTTAGATGTGTTTGTCACATGCTATTTGATGCTCTCTTTGTGCTTCAATTCTTGTCTCTCATGCGAGCATCATTTAAATTATCTATGCCTAGCTAGGGGCGTTAAACGATAGCGCTTGTTGGGAGGCAACCCAATTTTATTTTTAGTTTTTTGCTTTTTGATTCTGTTGAGGAATAAATATTTGATCTAGCCTCTGGTTATACTTGTTTTTATGTTTTAATTAGTGTTTGTGCCAAGTTAAACCTATAGGATCTTCTTGGATGATAGTTATTTGATCTTGCTGTAAATTCCAGAAACTTTCTGTTCACGAAAATAATTGTTAAAAATCACCAGAACGTGATAAAATAGTGATTCAAATTGCTGCTGATCAATAAATAAATTTTATAGGCCTTCCTAGTTTTTCTGAATTTTTGGAGTTCCAGAAGTTTGCGTTAGTTACAGAGTACTACAGACTGTCTGTTTTTGACAGATTCTGTTTTTCGTGTGTTGTTTGCTTATTTTGATGAATCTATGGCTAGTAACATAGTTTAGAAACCATAGAGAAGTTGGAATACAGTAGGTTTAACACCAATATAAATAAATAATGAGTTCATTACAGTACCTTGAAGTGGTGTTTTGTTTTCTTTCGCTAAGGGAGTTCACGAGATTTTCTGTTAAGTTTTGTGTTGTGAAGTTTTCAAGTTTTGGGTGAAAGATTTGATGGATTATGGAACAAGGAGTGGCAAGAGCGTAAGCTTGGGGATGCCCATGGCACCCCAATATAATCTAAGGACACCAAAAAGCCAAAGCTTGGGGATGCCCCAGAAAGCATCCCCTCTTTCGTCTACTTCCATCGGTAACTTTACTTGGAGCTATATTTTTATTCACCACATGATATGTGTTTTGCTTGGAGCGTCTTGTATGATTTGAGTCTTTGCTTCTTAGTTTACCACAATCATCCTTTCTGTACACACCTTTTGAGAGAGACACACTTGATTCGAAAATTATTAGAATACTCTATGTGCTTCACTTATATCTTTTGAGTTATATAGTTTTTGCTAGTGCTTCACTTATATCTTTTAGAGCACAGTGGTGGATTTGTTTTATAGAAACTATTGTTCTCTCATGCTTCACTTAGATTATTTTGAGAGTCCTACAAAAAAATCATGGTAGTTTGCTTTAACAATGATAGGCATCCAAGATTAGTAAAAACTTTCTTATAAGTGCGTTGAATACTATGAGAAGTTTGATGCTTGATAATTGTTTTGAGATATGAAGATGGTGATATTAGAGTCATGCTAGTTGAGTAGTTTTGAATTTGAGAAATACTTGTGTTAAAGCTTGTGATTCCCGTAACATGCACGTATGGTGAACCGTTATGTGATGAAGTCGGAGCATGATTTATTTATTGATTGTCTTCCTTATGAGTGGCGGTCAGGGATGAGCGATGGTCTTTTCCTACCAATCTATACCCCTAGGAGCATGTGCGTAATACTTTGCTTTGATAACTTGTAGATTTTTGCAATAAATATATGAGTTCTTTATGACTAATGTTGAGTCCATGGATTATACACACTTTTCCTCCTTCCACCATTGCTAGCCTCTTTAATTCCGCACACTTTTCGCCGGTATCATACACCCACCATATACCTTCCTCAAAACAGCCACCATACCTACCTATCATGGCATTTCCATAGCCATTCCGAGATATATTGCCATGCAACTTACCACCGTTTCGTTTATTATGACACGCTCCATCATTGTCATATTGCTTCGCATGATCATGTAGTTGACATTGTGTTTGTGGCAAAGCCGCCGTTCATAATTCTTTCATACATGTCACTCTTGATTCATTGCATATCTCGGTACACCGCCGGAGGCATTCACATAGAGTCATATTTTGTTCTAAGTATTGAGTTGTAATTGTTGAGTTATAAGTAAATAAAAGTGTGATGATCATAATTTTTAGAGCATTGTCCCAAGTGAGGAAAGGATGATGGAGACTATGATTCCCCCACAAGTCGGGATGAGACTCCGGACGAAATAAAAAAACAGGGAAAAAAAGAGGCCATAAAAAAGAAGAAGAAAAGGCCGAAAAAAATGAGAGAAAAAGAGAGAAGGGATAATGTTACTATCCTTTTACCACACTTGTGCTTCAAAGTAGCACCATGATCTTCATGATAGAGAGTCTCCTATGATATCACTTTCATATACTAGTGGGAAACTTTTCATTATAGAACTTGGCTTGTATATTCCAATGACGGGCTTCCTCAAAAATGCCCTAGGTCTTCGTGAGCAAGCGAGTTGGATGCACACCAACTTAGTTCCTTTTGTTGAGCTTTCATATGCTTATAGCTCTATTGCCTCCATTGCATGGCAATCCCTACTCACTCACATTGATATCTATTGATGGGCATCTCCATAGCCCATTGATACGCCTAGTTGATGTGAGACTATCTTCTCCTTTTTGTCTTCTCCACAACCACCATTCTATTCCACATATAGTGCTATGTCCATGGCTCACGCTCATGTATTGCGTGAATATTGAAAATGTTTGAGAACACTAAGAGTATGAAACAATTGCTTGGCTTGTCATCGGGGTTGTGCATGATTTAAATATTTTGTGTGGTGAAGATAGAGCATAGCCAGACTATATGATTTTGTAGGGATAACTTTCTTTGGCCATGTTATTTTGAGAAGACATAATTGCTTAGTTAGTATGCTTGAAGTATTATTATTTTTATGTCAATATTAAACTTTTGTCTTGAATCTTTCGGATCTGAATATTCATACCATAATTAAGAGAATTACATTGAAATTATGCCAAGTAACATTTCACATCAAAAATTCTGTTTTTATCATTTACCTACTCGAGGACGAGCAGGAATTAAGCTTGGGGATGCTTGATACGTCTCCAACGTATCTATAATTATTGATTGTTCAATGCTATATTATATTATGTTTTGGACATTATTGGCCTTTATTATATACTTTTATATTATTTTTGGGACTAACCTATTAACCGGAGGCCCAGCCCAGAATTGCTGTTTTTTTGCCTATCTCAGAGTTTCGCAGAAAAAGAATATCAAACGGAGTCCAAACGGAATGAAACCTTCGGGAACGTGATTTTCGGGACGAACGTGATCCAGAGGACTTGGACCCTATGTAAAGACATCAACCAGGAAGGCACGAGGTAGGGGGGCGCGCCTACCCCCCCAGGGCGCGCCCTCCGCCCTCGTGGGCCCCCTGTTGCTCCACCGATGTACTTTTACCTCCTATATATACCTACGTACCCCCAAACTACCGAATCTGGGCCAAAACCTAATTCCACCGCCGCAACCTTCTGTACCCATGAGATCCCATCTTGGGGCCTGTTCCGGAGCTCCGCCGGAGGGGGCATCAATCACGGGGGGCTTCTACATCAACACCATAGCCTTTTCGATGAAGTGTGAGTAGTTTACCTCAGACCTTCGGGTCCATAGTTATTAGCTAGATGGCTTCTTCTCTCTTTTTGGATCTCAATACAACGTTCTCCCCCTCTCTTGCGGAGATCTATTCGATGTAATCTTCTTTTGCGGTGTATTTGTTGAGACAGATGAATTGTGGGTTTATGATCAAGTTTATCTATGAACAATATTTGAATCTTCTCTGAATTCTTTTATGTATGATTGGTTATCTTTGCAAGTCTCTTTGAATTATCAGTTTGGTTTGGCCTACTAGATTGATCTTTCTTGCAATGGGAGAAGTGCTTAGCTTTGGGTTCAATCTTGCGGTGTCCTTTCCCAGATGTAGGGGCAGCAAAGGCACGTATTGTATTGTTGCCATCGAGGATAACAAGATGGGGTTTATATCATATTGCATGAGTTTATCCCTCTACATCATGTCATCTTGCTTAAAGCGTTACTCTGTTCTTATGAACTTAATACTCTAGATGCATGCTGGATAGTGGTCGATGTGTGGAGTAATAGTAGTAGATGCAGGCAGGAGTCGGTCTATTTGTCTCGGACGTGATGCCTATATACATGATCGTACCTAGATATTCTCATAACTATGCTCAATTCTGTCAATTGCTCAAGAGTAATTTTTTCACCCACCGTAATACTTATGCTCATGAGAGAAGCCACTAGTGAAACCTATGGCCCCCGGGTCTATTTTCCATCATATTAATCTCCCAACAACAAGCTATTTCTGGCGCCGTTTTTATTTTGTTTTCTTTACTTTGCATGTTTATCATAAAAATACGAAAAATATTATCTTATCATATCTATCAGATCTCACTCTCGTAAGTGATCGTGTAGGGATTGGCAACCCGTTATCGCGTTGGTTGCGAGGATTTATTTGTTTGTGTAGGTGCGAGGGACTCGTGCGTGGCCTCCTACTCGATTGATACCTTGTTTCTCAAAACCGAGGGAAATACTTACGCTGCTTTATGCATCACCTGTCCTCTTCAAGGGAAAACCAACGCGATGCTCAAGAGGTATACGCACTCCAGCTGGGTGTAGCCCCGAGATTCGGGCGGATAACTGAGCGATGGGTCGGATCTTCCGGCAACTACCTTTTCTTATTTCTTTCATTGAATCACTCAATCCTTAGACTCGAGGCGCGCGCCAACACTCTCATGGTGTAACCCCGAGATTCGGCCGATGCTAGCGGTCGGGTCGGATCTTCCGGCAACTACTTCTTTCCTTGTTGATTTGCTGATCTCTTCTCTCTCTTGTCTTCTATAGGAGCCAATGCCACCTTGCGGCAACAAATGGGCGAAGCTCAAACCGCGCTGCACGCCAGGGAGGAGGAGCGCCTCAAGGTGGAGCAAGAGCGAGACCGCCTGGCCAAGCAGCTGGCTGACCAGGCGGACAAGCACAAGGCGGAGCTGCAAAATCTCAAGGACGCGGAGGAGGCCCTTCAGGCCAAGTTCGAGACTCAGCACTCGAACTGGGTCGAGAAGGAGAAGGCCTTGTCAGACGGCTACGGTGAAATCAAGGACCTGCTCGATGGTGAGTTGTCCTTCTCTTTCTTCCGCCTGCCGACTTGTCATATGAGCTGGCTTCTAGCTTCATATTTCTTTTTTCTTCTTATGCAGAGTATTTCCCTGGTTACTCCGTCGCCATCAGCCAAGCCGTCGAGGCTCACCGTGACGAGCGGAGGCTGGATGGTGCAACAATCGCACCCAATGCCCCTCGGACTCTAGCCGAGCAGATGCTCGCCATCCAGGCTCATCTCCAGCCGGTGCATCGGGCCCTCCGCCATCTTCAGCGTGCCGGAGCCCAGGTGGTGTCCGCCCTCTGGCCGGGTACTCCTGTTTTGCGCACCGCCAGTCGGACCTCCGACTGGTTGGAGGTGGCCATCAGTGACGGTGTCCTGGACTAGGGGGTACTCAACACGTCGTCTCCCGAATAGGTGTATCGGGCCGAGGACCCCATGGCGGTTTACTCATGGGTCACTTCGGACAGCCCATGCCGCGTACAAGGGGGATTCCACAAGACTTGGCACCCAAGACAAGGACTCCTCTAAACCCTAGGCCTCCGGTGTGTTATATAAACCGAGGCCAGGCTAGTCAATAAAACATCTTATTCATTAGATCAATCTCGTGGTAGATACATGTACTCTGTACTACACCCCGTATGAATACAATCAAAAGCAGGACGTAGGGTTTTACCTCCATTAAGAGTGCCCGAACCTGGGTAAAATCCCGTGTCCATGTTACCATTGCTCCAAGACGCCTAGCTTAGGACCCCTACTATGAGATACGCCGGATATAGAACCGACATTGGTGCTTTCATTGAGAGCCTGCTGGCGGTCGCCACGGGGCGATGGGAATTCGGATCGTCTCCGGCGTGATCTACACATCGGAGCCAAGCTTTATGGTCGATGTCGGCATCTTTTGTCGCCGGCTCGACTGGTCACCTTGGCTTAGCCGAGGACTATGCCCTACCTCCAATCATCATGTTCGGACGAGGGCCTTCATCAACATCAACTCCAATCTCTATCAAGATCATGGAGGAATCATCCATGGAGCTCGGGGGCTCGACGTCAACATAGGCCTCAGGCGACCGTGCTGTTTTTCCGAACAGCAAACTTGTATCCGCTACCACCACCTCCTCGAGCATCGCTTTGATGATTCCTTTGGTTGAATTGTGCGGAATTGAGTCTACAACAACACTGTGAAATTTTTTCACGTTCCGATGGAGCAATCTCCGCCGGTCTTTGTTGTACCGGAGCCCCGTCAAATCTGGACAAGAATCTGGACGAGTTTGGAGCATGGTGTCCAGCATCTAGCTCAGACGCCCTTTGGAAGATCCAACTGTTGATTGGCTGTGGAATTCCTATATCTACCAGCCCTCAAAATTTCAGCTCGATCCGACCGTCCAAACTCTAGGAACCTTCCGATTAGTGCATCACTTTTCAGATCTGTTTTCTGCACGAGAACGAATCCGACCCAAGTTCATATTTTTTTGAACGGGATTTCGGACATCCTTTTTGAAGAAAGTTTTGTATGGGGTATTGTGTTTTATTCCAAACACATCCCACTAATTTTAAAGTCTCTTCCAATATGATCTTCACCATCGCGTCGGTGTCAAACCAGCCCGACAACGTTGCTCTACGGTTGCCGACCTGCGCTAGACACGTCGTCGCTTTGTTGAGCCGAGCTCAACTTCTTCGGATCATCATCTCGGCAAGCCAAAAAAGAGTTCGGCATCGCGACGGATAAATCATCACCAACATCTCCGCCCCACGGATTACACGGAGCGGGCACACCGGCATCACCGCACGGTCACTTCATCAAGCCAGCATTGACCACGTCATGAGTTACGACCTGCATTGGCATGGCCGCACCGTTGCTTCATCAAGCCGATGTCCATCACGCCGAACTACTTCAACACCTCGACTGACATGGCAGCTGCAACGTCTCCTTACCGACCTGCTCTGTCTCCTAGTCTGGACCAGGGGCTTCGCCATCAACCCACTCCGGAGACTTCGGCATCGTCAACTGACCAACTTCGTCATGTTAGCTGGACCGGGGGCTTTGCCTCAGCGAGCCAACCTTTACGAGCATCGCCATGCCGTCACTTCGCTGCCCATCAGGCAATGGGTATGCGGATCGAGTCCCAATTTTGGGAGTCACTTTTCTTCGGACTGCTACAACAAATAAACCAGGTGCTGTTAATCACAACAAATTTTGCTTGTTTGGGTTTATTTTTCCTAAGGAATTATTACTCTGGTTTGTTCCATCATCTCTACACAGGTCTATCAAATGGTGGCCACATGAACGACGGTAGCGTGGTGGTTCGGCCAGTTTCCGTACATAGTTCGGTGAACGCCGCATCCGGAACTTGGACCGACCTGTGAATTCAGGCTTTGCCACGCCTTTAACGCATCACGCCGATGCCCTGCATGGACATTGACTTTGGCGCCAGGCCAAATACCTTTAAATAAATTATTTTGCATAAATTAATTACGCGAGTATTTTTTATATATTTATATTATTATGTTGGCCTGCACTATTTTACATGTGCAGGTAATGGACTTCGACTGCATCACGTGGTCTCTTCGGCAAGCTTACGTCGTCGTCCCAATCGGCGTAAATCGGCTCGCGTGATCACCTTGTTGGTCGTGTTGCCATACCGACATGTTCGGTTGCCTTGGGGACTTTGGCATCACCAAGAGAGCTCTACCTCATCGAGTGTTCGGCGCACAGACCATATTTCCTTTATTACTCACTTTGCATAAATTATTTATTATGCAACAATTTTTTTAATTTATTATTATTACTATTATCTCCGGTTTGCACTATTTTTTGTGCACAGGTAAATGATCCGGGTCGGGCAGTGTTGTCACCTCGGCTAGAGGGGGGGTTTCGTCAACACTTCATTAACCCACGCCGAGGACTTCGGCGTCACTCTGCCGGCCTGCATTGGCCGTGCTATGTCACCACTTCAGAGTGCCGAGCTCTTCGCTCCACCACCTCGGGACCGGCTTGGGGAATGGAACCTTGTCCCACATCAAGCTCGGACCGCGTCATCAATGCCGAACACATTAACCAGCTAAGTCGCTTTCATGCTCAAAAACTTTCAGTTTTAAATTTTGTTCGGTTCGACCAAGCATTATACTTTTTTGGCAAAATGTTGTTTATGAAAAACTTCCTTGTCAAAACTTTGTTTGTGACACACAAATTCAAATACCTCGTCTACTTGGGGGCTTCCTTTATGAAGCTTTTCCTTTTGCATATGATTATACTTGTATGGCTTCGTTCCTTGTTCGTGCATTACGCCACAATATGCACCATGTTGACTTAAGTGTTCCACAAGCTGGGTTGCCTTGCTTCTGTGTTTACACCTACGTTCCCGATTGTTCGGCTAGGGAGTAAAGGAAGCACCTCTGCGATTGTCATGATCGGGTCATCGAGCTCGGACCTCGGTGGGTGAAGCCGAAAGCTAAGCGCTCTTATTGTTTTCAATCATGGTGGCACTACAACGAAACTCATGAGTACAAAAAATTTATTGCACAAGTCTCATAGTAACAATGAGCAACCGAAGAAAGGTATCGGTGGGGGTACTATTTTCTTCGAAGATGCTTCTTACACTTCGTCAGTAATATAGGATAAGTTCCTTGAGCGTGCTTTGTCTGTTACAGCCTCATGGCCTGATTGCCTAGTTATCGGAAACACCGTCGATATTCTCGACAGGTGGAGTACATAACACTTTTCGGCCCTTGACCGAAGAGGGAGAAGCCGACGGTCGGTTAAGACGCGTTTAAAGTTCGGGGGAAGACATATATGATATAAGTACTTCGGCACATACAATCATAAAATTCTTTTACCCAAGTCACTTGGGGGCTCTTAAATTTATGTGAGCTGTTTTATAATAAGTGTTCTTCTTCTTAGTCGTTGCAAAGTCTTTTTCTGTCACTCCTTTTTTGCAAGTGTGTGGTCAATAGCCGGGGAGCCTAATTGCTCTCTCAAAGCCGCTAGAGTTTAGTTTTCTAAACTGGCGTACCGAGAAGTACTCCACCTTCGGGATAGGAGGTTAAAGCCGTGGGCTGACCCGCTTTAAGTCTTGAGATAGGATGTGTCATGTTAAAGCACGACAGAAGCACAATTTTTTTTCTCTATCGGATTGGCACCGAACACTTGATCTAGTTCGGACGTCAAGTTTTTACCGAAGTTTTTTGGTTTTCCAAGCCTATCGCACTTTTAAACTATTTGTGTGTTTCCAGCATAAGTCTCGCAGTGCAACGCCGGACACCTTTAGAGGTTCGGCAAAAACATTCTCGGATATTGCTATATATGCATCGGTTTCGAATTGTGTCTTCGGTCAATAGTTGGGTTGCCCGGCTCCTGTGCTTTCCTCCTACGTTCCGCTTTGTTCGGCTAGGTGTGCAAGGGAGAACCACTGCGATCGTGCTTCCAGCTAGCATGGTTAAAGCACCTCAGTGGAGAAAGCCGAAAACTGACGGTCACACTAAGCGCAAATTGGTCAGCGATCCGATGCCTGTGTTAAACTATAAGATCGATAGAGGTCACCCCGTGTTAAATGACGGGCCGTTCATAACATTGGCCAAAGTGTTTACGGCTTGACCTCGACTGTCAACGAACACTAACCGGGGGCTAGTACTGGCCTCCCAACTTTAAACTCCTATGACTAAGTGAAAGTTATAAAGCCCGCATATCTGATTGCCTCGTTTCCGCTAACACAATCGCCTTCGAGCACCGAGACGTCGGCTAAGGGTTGTCTTGTTATTGCGAAAACACCCTGCATAGCATCTACAAGGGGGCGGAAGCCGACGATGGGCCACTTTCAACTGATAAACGGTTGCAACGGAGTCAAAATAAACATATCATCGGCGTTTGTATTTAATATACGAAGGTTGCCTTCCGCAATCATCGTTATAAAGCCATAAATATGCATCAATTTGACTTAAGATTTCGGCCAAGCTGGGTTGCCTGGCTCCTGTGCTTACCCCTATGTTCCCGGCTAGGCAGTAAAGGGAGCACCTCTGTGATTGTTACTACCGGTTCATCTGAGTTAGTACCTCAGACTGGGTGAAGCCGAAAGCTAGCGATCTTAAAGGATATAATTGGTCGGCAACGACGGAAGTAAAAATTTTGGTTCATTAATACCATAGAGTTCGGGAACTTTCCCCGAACTAAATCCTCAATATTTTCCTCCCGCATTGATCGGAGGTGAGGTTTCATGATCATGATCGGCATGACAACCCAAAGAAAGGAACCGATAGCGGGACTATTTTCTTTGGAAGATGTTTTTTACATTTAATAGCAATGTAGCATGTCTCTCCGTGTACCTTTGTTTGTAAAATAGTATGGCCGGATTGCCTTGTTTGCCGTAAATCTTTGCTCTCATAAAGGCTTTATAAAGTAGGACAAACACTCCCCAGCTACTGGCCGAGGAGGTTGAAGCCGATGGTCGGTCAACAAAGTTTTATACAATGCGGATCCGAGCATTAATGATGTAAAATACTTGGATACATAGAATCATTACACATAAAATTGTGAGTAAAATCCATTTACTGCAACCCATCTTTTAAATCCCTTGGGGCCTACCTTGGCGAGCTCGGATTTTGACCAGCTCTAAGCTCCTTTAAGAGATCTTTATTCTCTTTCTGAGAAGTTTGTGTTAAACACATCAAAAATTTCTGTCAAACGGATGTCGATCCTTAATTCGGCCACCCGTGCCCACATTAAGGCTCGGGGGCTACTGGGCTTCGTGCTCATTATTTATAAATATTAAAGGGGCACATCGATCCCCTGATCTGGTGTTGCCACCCAACCAGTGTCTCGGGGGCTACTGAATTGCTTATTCAATGCAGAGAATTCAAAGTGCTCCGTGTTCGGCATGACCGAACTATGGGCAAGCGCGTCTCCGGACAACACTAAGTACCATCTGGGACTTATCCGGCATCAAGCTAATATATCACGGTGACTTCTCACAACCCTCTCTCAGCGGCTTGTCCGCCGATCATTATTTCTAATATATTACACTGCGTTTCTATTCCTACGTATGCTGGCAAGCTAGAAGTTGATCCTTAGGCCGATTTTGCAAATTGACCTGAGTCTCAAAGGCTACTAGGATCAGCAGTTTTATGTTTTCCTTCAGGTGAATCTCAGGTTTTAGACCGACGCACACCTTGATGACTACTGGATATACATATACTGGCTATATATCTCAGCAGAGAATAAATTGCACCAATAAAAATATTCACAAAAAGCAGCCCGCGGTCGGGGTGGTGCACCACCTCGGAAGCAGTCCGGCATAAAGCTCGAGCGCCAGTGGCTGGCTCCATAGAGGGCATTTCCGGCATTAAGCTCGGCTGAATTCGTTCAATCTTTTAAAAGATCGAGGTAGTTTACGACACCTCGGACGCTGACCATCGTTGAAGCTCGGAAATGGTCCGGCATAACTTTTCAGCGCTAAACTCGGATAACCTCCTTCAAACTTTTTCAAGCCAAGGTGATCTATGACATCTCAGATATAGTCCGGCGTTGGAGCTTGGATATAGTCCAGCGTTGGTGCTCGGCTGCAAAAGATATCCCGAATGCAGTCCGGCGTTGGAGCTCGGATACAAGAGGACACCGCTGCACAGGAACAACTTCAAACCCGAGGTGTGGCATAAAAAATAATAGTAAGGCGTTGATAAAGGTCGAGAACTTAAAGGGGCTCCTCGGATACCCGACGTATAAACTCTTTAGATTCACTTCGGCGATCCTCAAGATTGAAGGTGAGGAGATCTGTTGAACCAATTTTCAAGACCGACGACCGAAGATGAAGAACAGTTCGGAAGAATCGAGGAGCATCCCCAACTTGAAGACCGGTTCAGGGGGCTACTGACGGTGTCCTGGACTAGGGGGTACTCAACACGTCGTCTCCCGAACAGGTGTATCGGGCCGAGGACCCCCATGGCAGTTTACTCATGGGCCACTTCGGACAGCCCATGTCGCGTACAAGGAGGATTCCACAAGACTTGGCGCCCAACACAAGGACTCCTCTAAACCCTAGGCCTCCGGTGTGTTATATAAACCGAGGCCAGGCTAGTCAATAAAACATCTTATATTCATTAGATCAATCTCGTGGTAGATACATGTACTCTGTACTACACCCCATATGAATACAATCAAAAGCAGGACATAGGGTTTTACCTCCATCAAGAGGGCCCGAACCAGGGTAAAATCCCGTGTCCATGTTACCATTGCTCCAAGATGCCTAGCTTAGGACCCCTACTATGAGATACGCCGGATATAGAACCGACAATCGGTCGCATCGAGGCGTGGAAGGGCTCCTCCGCTCGGGCGGGTGCACGCCGAACCTTGAAATTCGTCAAGGGGTGGTACCTCGGTCTAAACTTAGAGCACCTGGCCATGCTTCATGCTGAAGCCGGCGAGGAACTGGATGCGGTGGCATCCGAGCTCTATCACCGCGACGCGGCGATCCCGAGTACACGGAAACCAGCGCCTTCCTCCCCGAGCTGGACGAAGCGGGAACCGAGGTGCCGCCCAACTGGTTCAGGCTGAACCTAGAAGGCGTTGAGGACTCAGTGGAGGAGATCGCCTCTAGCGATGAAAGCGAGGGGATGAAGATGAGGATGAGGACGGCGAAGACGATGCGCCGGGCGATGGAGACGATAGCCGGCGTCATCCTGACCAGGTTTTGACCAACGGACGGCACGCCAGCGAGCCGACTGCCACCGATGCCGACCAAGATGAGACCAACCAGACGGCAGTTCCACCACCCGGAGCCTCGACCTCCACCGACCCTTCTGATCCGGCTGCTGCTCCTCTGGCCTAGGCGGCCAAGTTATCTTTCTTTCTTGTTTTGTAATCTCTTTGAACAAATTTGTTAGACTTGTGCAGTTCCACCCACTGGGGGTGCATTCAAACTCTGTTGAATGCCGGCCAAGGGCCTTTTGCTATGTAAATTGTCTTTGCCGATTTCCGACTTGTCTTGCTTTTATACTCCTTTGGCTTTTTCCTTTGCCGCCTTCCCTTGGCTGCCGTCTTGCCAGCCGGACAGCCACTCTGTGGTCTATGGCTGGGTCAAGTACTTGGGCGCTTTGGGAAGGCAAGTACTTTAGCCGTTGGTAGAGTGTAGCAATTGAAGTTAGAAACCGGTCGGCCGGCTGCTCAGCACTCGGTCGGCGAGGCGAGGTGCCGGCTCAGCCTATGAAAATGCTTTAGTCCTAAGCCATTTTTCGTGTGGGCACCGTTTCCTGCCTTTAACTCTTGCCAGCCGGACAGTCGCTCCGCGAGCTGCGGCTTGTGGCAAGAGAGGGCTTAGGTGTCGGCACACTACTCTTCCGACTGCAAGTAGCATTCACATAGTACAAGGCGGCAAGCCCCCGGGCCGACTGGTCGAATCCGGTGCCAGGCAGAATGATGAAATAACATACTCATAGGCATATAACTTATCGCATAGATAAAGAGGGTAGCCCCTGAGTGCTCTTCGAGGGACCCGATGTCTTAGTGCTTAATACAAAAGGTAGCGTGGTACATACTGAATCAACTGTAAAATCTTCGGAGGAGATTTGCGTTCCATGGGCGCTCTGATTCCTTGCCCGAATCGTCTCTCTTGCGTGCTCTGGGATTCTGCGTCGATGAGGTAGTAGGAGTCGTTGCCCAATGCCTTGCTGATGGTGAAGGGGCCTTCCCAAGGGGCTGAGAGCTTGTGCTGGCCGGCTGTTCGATGGATCAGCCGGAGCACAAGGTCTCCCTCTTGGAAGGATCTTGGCTTGACCTTCCGACTGTGGTAGCGGCGCAGACTCTGCTAGTAGATGGCGGACCGTCTGAGTGCCAACAGCCGGCCCTCTTCCAGCAGATCGAAGCCGTCTTCTCGCGCCTCTTTCGCCTCCGCCTCCGTGTACATGGTGACGCATGGTGAGTCAAACTCAATGTTAGTTGGGATGATGGCCTCGGCACCGTACACGAGGAAGAATGGAGTGAAGCCAGTTGACTTGTTCGGAGTGGTGCGGAGGCTCCAGAGGACGGCCGGTAGCTCATCGATCCAGCAGCCGGCCGACCGCTCCAGTGGCTCGACCAGTCGGGGCTTGATGCCGGAGAGGATGAGGCCATTTGCTCGCTCAACTTGGCCGTTTGACTGCGGATGGGCAACAGGCGCTAAGTCCAGTCGGATGCCCTGTGTCCCGCAGAAATGGGCCAAGGCTCCCTTGGCAAAATTAGTGCCATTGTCGGTGATCATGTTGTGTGGTACTCCGTACCGGGTGGTGATGTCTGCAATGAAGGTCACAGCATTCAGACCATTCAACTTCTTGATTGGCTTTGCTTCAATCCACTTGGTGAACTTGTCCACGGCGATGAGCAGATGGGTCGTGCCGCCGCATGCTGTCTTCAATGGCCCACCATGTCCAGCCCCCACATGACAAAGGGCCAAATGAGGGGGATAGTCTTGAGTGCAGAAGCCGGCAAATGTTGCTTGGATCTGAATTTCTGGCATCCTTTGCAATGCTTGACCAACTCCTTGGCATCTTCCAAGGTAGTCGGCTTGAAGAAACCATGGCGGAAGGCCTTGGCAACAAGGGATCTGGAGGCCGCGTGGTGTCCACACTCGCCTTGGTGGATATCTTTGAGGATTGCTTGGCCTTTCTCTGATTCTACGCAGCGTTGGAAGACTCCAGTCACGCTGCGCCTGACAAGCTCTCTGTTTACTATTGTGTAGGCTCCTGCTCGGCGCTGCACTTGCCGGGCCGAGATCTCATCGGTTGGTAGCTCTCTGTTTACCAGAAACTTGAGGATGGGCAATGCCCATGAAGGTGCTTGAATTTCTTCTACTGCCACTACGACCACTTGTACGAGGGCGGTTGGGTTGGGAGGTGGCGGGTTGGAATCGATTGCCGCTTGCTGTGTTGCTGAAGTCCCCGGGCTGATTGCAGCTGCCCCCGGCCCGGGTTGTGAAGTCCCCGGGCCGGGTGCGACTGCTGCAGTCCCCGAGCCGCTTGGTGAAGTCCCCGGGCCGACTGCTGCAGCCCCTGGGCTGGGTTGTGAAGTTCCCGGGCCGGGTGTGACTTCCGCAGTCCCCACGCCGCCTGCTGAAGTCCCCGGGCCGGCTGTTGTAGCCCCCGAGTCGAATTCGTCTGCTTCGGGAGGGGCTGGCACGAAGATGGACTCAGATTCTGGAGAAGGCTTGATTGACGGCTTGCGGAGGCACTGAAGGGAGACGCCGGATGGTATTGCTTGATGGGTGGAGCCAATCCATGCTAGGGTATCAGCGGGCTCATTTTCATTCCGTGGCACGTGAAGGAACTCACACCCTTCAAAGTATCCGCTGAGCTGCTGGACGAGGAAATGGTAGCTCTCCATGTTTGCATCCTTGGCGTCCTAGTCACCAGACGACTGTTGGACCACCAAGTCGGAGTTGCCGTAGCACAGGATCCGGCGGATGCCGATCTCTTTGGCCAACCGGAGGCTATGTATTAGTGCTTCATACTCGACTACATTGTTGGAGGCGGAAAAAATGTATTTTCAATGTGTATCTGAGCTTGTCGCCTTTGGGAAAGGTGAGCACAACGCCGGCTCCCAAGCTGGTGCGCATCTTTGAGCCATTAAAATGCATTCGCCAATGACTGTAGTCCGGAGATGGCGGCAGGTATTGGGTCTCGGCCCAGTCGACAAGGAAGTCGGCCAGTGCCTGGGACTTGATGGCGGTGCACGGCTGGTAGAAGATGGTGTAGGGGGCCAACTCGATGGCCCATTTGGCCACTCGGCCAGATGCATCTCTGTTGCCAATGATCTCGGCAAGTGGAGCAGTGCCGACAACCGTGATCGGGTGTTCTTGAAAGTACGACTTCAGCTTCTTGGCGGCAAAGTGCACGCCGTAGCACATCTTCTGGTACTGAGGGTAGTTCTACTTCGAGGCTGACAGCACCTCACTCAAATAGTACACGGGCCTCTGGACTGGCTGTGCTCTGCCGTCTTCTGGGCGCTCCACCACCATGACAGTGCTGACCACCCGGCTGGTGGCGGTGATGTAAAGGTACATGGGCTCTTTAGCAGCTGGAGCCGCCAGGACAGGCGACATGGTCAACATCTTATTTAACTGGAGAAAAGCTTCGTCCGCCTTGTCATTCCACTCGAAATGAGTGGTCTTCTTCATGAGCTGGTACATGGTAAGAGCTTTCTCGCCCAGCCGACTGATGAAACAGCTGATGGATGCCAAGAAGCCGGTGAACTTCTGGACGTCTCTCAGTCGGGTGGGTTTCTCCATCCTCTCGATGGCCTTGATCTTCGCAGGGTTGCACTCTATGCCACGCTCTGAGACCAGGAAGCCAAGTAGCTGGGCGGCTGGTACTCCAAAGACGCATTTCTCCGGGTTGAGCTTGATCTGAAACCGGCGCATATTTTCAAAAGTTTCCTTGAGGTCCTCCAAGAGGGTGCCGCGCTTCTTCGTCTTCACCACAATGTCATCTACATAGACGTGGGCATTTCTGCCGAGTTGTTTGAGGAGGCACTTCTGCATGCAATGCTGAAAAGTGGCACCAACATTTCTCAAGCCGAATGTCATGGTCAGGTAGCAGAAGGCTCCGAATGGTGTGATGAAGGCGGTCTTCAGGCGGTCTGCCGGGTTCAACTTGATCTGGTGGTAACCTAAGTAGGCATCCAAGAAAATCAACATCTTGCATCCGGCTGTGGAGTCTATCACTTGGTCAATCCGTGGGAAAGCAAACGGATCCTTGGGGCAGACTTTGTTGAGACTGGTGTAATCAATGCACATACGCCACTTGTTATTCTTCTTTAGTACAAGGAATGGGTTGGCGAGCCATTCTGGGAAGAAAACTTCCATGATGAAGCCGGCTGCCAACAGGCGAGCGATCTCTTCTCCAACAATTCTTCTCTTCTCTTCCGACAGTCGGCGGAGGGTTTGCTTGACTGGCTTGGCATCTGCTCTGACATGTAGCTTGTGCTCGGCGAAATCCGTCGGAACACCCGGCATGTCCTCGGGAGACCATGCAAAGATGTCCTGATTCTCAAGGGTCGATTTCCTATTTGCTGTCAAGGTTGGCACCTATGACAGTGTACTTCTCCGGGTGCTCAGGGTCCAAGGGAATCTTCTTTGTCTCTTTGGCCAGCTGGAAGGAGCCCTAGGTCTCTGACTCTTTGGGCTCTGAGGACATGTCCGACTGCTTGCCGGCCATAGCCACCACCCGGTCCAAGAGCTTCTTCTCTACAGCAATCACAAGAGGCTCGGCCAGCCGACTACTGGCTGCAGCACAAGCGGACGATTTCTCATAGTCTCCATTGATCGTGATAATGCCCTTGGTCCCTGGCATCTTCAACTTAAGGTAGGCGTAATGTGGCACTGCCATGAACTTGGCTAGAGCTGGCCGACCTAAGAGGATGTGGTAAGGACTCTCTAGGTCAACCACCTCAAACCAAATTGCTTCACGGCGGAAGTGATCCTTGTCTCTAAAGAGGACGTCTATCTTGATCTTGCCGATTGGTGAGCAGGACAAGCCAGACACAATGCCATGAAATACGGTCCGACTGGGTAGCAGTTGCTTCTCTTTGATTTTCAACTTCTCCATGGTATGGCGGTAAAGGATGTTGATGCCGCTGCCACCATCTATCAGGATTCGGGAGAAACAAGCGGCTCGCCTCTCCGTTGCAAGGGTGGCATCCAACACCAAGGCATAGGAACCCGGAGAAGGCATCACTTCTGGGTGGTCATCACGGCTCCAGCTGATAGGCTTCTCAGACCAGTGCATGAACTCTGGGGTAGTTGATGCAACCGCATTCACTTCACGATGCTGCTGACGTCGGCCACGTCTATCGCTGGCCACGCTGGTGAAGACGACGTAAGCACCGTGCTCTTCAGGGTAATCATCTTGGACTTGGACGACTGCTGGACGGGCTGCTGAGGAGGCGGGGCCGGCGGGCCAGTAGGCGGAGGAGGCAGTCCTTCTCCCTTGGCGATGCGGATAAGCCAGTGGCACTTTCGAGTTGTGTGGTTGGACGGCTTTGCACCGCTGTGGAACTTGCAGGGGGCATCGAGGGTCTGCTCAAAGGAGAAAGCGGGCAACCAGGCTGGTTTGCCGCCCTTCTGGTGCTTGGGGAGTGGCTGCCCTTCAGGTTGTTGATCCTCAACTGTCGCCACCTGCCGGCTGGTGGAAGCCGGCTGGGGGGCTTTGCGCTTGTTGTCGTTCGGCTGTTGGCGCCGACTGTTGTCTCCAGCTAGCGTTCGAGGAGCCGAAAGGAGCACCTTCCCAGAGGTATCCACTCGGAGCTCCGACTTCATGGAGGAGTCGGCAGTGGCGTACTTGTCTGCTATGATCAGCAGCTCGTCGAGCGTGGCCAGCTTGTCGCAGAGGAGTCGGTGCTTGAGCAAGGTGCCCTCTCGGCACCCGGCAGTGAAGTACTCGATTGCTTGGACCTCGTGCACCCCTTCACAGGAGTTGCACAGTTCAGTCCACCGTGTCAGGTAGTCGCGGGTGGACTCGTCGGGGCCTTGGACGCACAGCGAGAGCTGGCGCGGCTTGGGAGGCTGCTTGTAGGTGCTGGTGAAGTTGCGGACGAAGACTTCAGTGAAATCTACCCAGCTGTTGATGCTGCGGGACTTCAAGTTGTTCAGCCATGTCTGGGTCGTGCCCTGGAGCATGAGCGGAACGTACTTTACGGCAACACGCTTGTTGCCGTTTGCAATGCTGACGGCCGTGGAGTAGTCGACCGACCAGTCCTCCGGCTTCACAGAGCCGTTGTACTTGGGCGTATCTCGTGGAAGCGTGAACCCCTTGGGAAAGGGCTCGTCATGGATGCGGGGGCCGATACAAGGCGGGCCCAATGCGTCTTCCTTTTCTAGTGCTAGGGATCGATTGAGACGGTCAATACGATGGCGGGCGTCATTCTCTTTGATTCCCTCTCGGCGGCCCATCCGGTCACCGAGAGTCGGGTGGTCAACAGGCGGCGGGGAAGCATGCCTCTCCCTGCGAGAAGGAGGAGGAGGCGGGTAGTCGTCCCGTCGTTCCACTGCTCGTGGGCGGCCATCTTGGTCGCGCTCGATGGTGATGCGTGTGCGGTTGCGGCTAGCAGCCGGCTCTTTGTCTCGTCTGTCGCGGATGCCACCAGTCGGCGTCCGGGAGGTCGCACCTTGCTCTCGACAAGGGGGCGGGTTCTCAACCCGCTAGCCGGGATCTTCTGCGCGCCAGGCGGCTTCTTGCTGCAAGGCAGCCGCGTCAAGGAGTTGCTGGACGCGCTCCGCCATGCAGCGACGCTCGTCGCCCTCGAGGCGATCCAGCTCGTCTGCTACCGCCTGGGCAGCTCGTATGTTCTCCATGGGCGTGGCATAGACAGGGCGGTCTACCCCGAACATGCTGCAACGGCAGCGCCGCGCTGTCGGACCATGCCGATGTGGCTGGGCCCACCAGCGGCCGACGTGCCGCCAACGGCGCGGTCGATCTCGTGCTGGTAGGCTTCTGAAAGGCGTCTCATGGTGGCCAACTTCTTGGCGCTCTCGACGAGCGAGACGCGGTGGGTTTCCAGCATCTCGGCGTCGGTGTCTTCTGCGATGGGAGCAGACAGATCCCGCAGTGCCGCCTGCAGCGGGTCTTGGTCAGCCCCACTAGAGGCTCCGCCGTGGCTGATGACGAACACCTCCGTGACGGTGCTTCCGCCGCTGTCGGCGCGAGGGAGTGGGTCGTCGATGACCACCACGTTGGCGGGGAAGGTGTCAAGGGACGCAGTATCGGAGTCGACAAGCATCGGGTCGGTGGAGCCGATCGACTCTAGGTCAGAGGCCGGCTCGTTGGTGACGTTAAGCTTGCCAAGGAGGTTGAGGAGGCAGGTCTCGGAGCTGGCCGCTGCCGCGCCCGGCGCGGGATCGTCGGAGAGGCGGATCTCGCCGATGAGGTCAGCGAGACAATTCGCCATGCAGACGGCCTCTGCACCATGCAATGCGTCGGCGCAAACGCCGCTGGGCGCTCTAGGCTGGCTATGCTCGCTGGGGAGGAAGAGGGTTCCCGTCCAGAACAGATCTCCGGACGATGGTGCACCTAGCCCCACGGTGGGCGCCAAATGTCGGGGTTGTCATGCGACATATGCCAAAGGATGGCTTATCATGGAGGGGTCTAATAATACGTCGCCGGTGCCAGGAAACGGGATAAGGCGCAAACATGCACGCCGGCGAATCTTACCCAGGTTCGGGGCTCTCCTAGGAGATAACACCCCTACTCCCGCTCTGCGGAGTCTCCGCATGATCACTCAAGCAACAATGGTGGCTACAAGCTTGCTCCTCGAGCTGTTTCTCTAGAGGGGGAAGAAGAACAAGGCTAGCCCTAGCTTCCTCTCTCTATACTAGTTGACCCGTTGCGTCAAATGGCGCAGAGACCTGCTGAAGACATGTTGTCGATGAAAATAGTTTCATGCTGCAAGAACCTTCAACTAAATCATGCTATTTTTTAAACATGTTTATTACGTTGTTAAATAATAGTCTGGGAAAAGGGGAACTTTGCATAATATGAATTTTTCAGTTTGAAAATACGGGCACTATGATGAGAGAGTAAAGTTGGCATGGTTGTATTTTTTAGCAAGTTTGAAAACATGGTTATCATGATGAGAAACCTGGCCATGCATATTTTTCCTGCAAAAAAGGAGGGAAAAGGATAAGAAACCTAAGGAAAAAAACATGGTTTAGTTGATTTTGTTACGCCAAATGGCGCAGAGACCTGCTGATTCCATGTTAGCAATGAAAAGAAATCCATGGTTCAGTTGATTTTGTTACGGGCAAGCACATATGACAACAAATTTAGTCTCTCTTAGTTGGGAAAAACGGGGGCTTGTTGTCTACAATAGATGTATATACACATTCAAATTTGATAGCATAGAGTTCTATTTGAAACAAAATCTATGTAACAAAACTAACCCCCTTTAGTATAAACAATGGTATTTTATTATCTATAATGAGATGTATATACACATTCTAATTTGGTAGCACAAAGTCCCATCCAAAATCATGCCGTTGAAAATACATGTATCTTTTTTAATCCATATGCGCATTGTAAAAAACATGTTTTACTATGAGCATGCACATACTGTAACAAATTTAATTCCCTTTAGTAAAAACATATAGGTTTATTGTCTACAATAAGATGTACATGCACATTTTACTTTGGTAGCGTGGAGTCTCATTCAAAACAACATCGCGTTGAAAATATATGTATTTTTGAGAATCTTTTGTTTGAGCAAATGCATGTATATATATATATATATATATATATATATATATATATATATATATATATATATATATATATATATATAAAGTACATATCTTCTTGCCTAAGAGCATATGTATACTTATGCTATTTTAGAAAGAGTAGTGTTTCTATCAGCTTTGTTGTTGTGTGTTTGTAAAAAGAGAGTACTTATGTGCCACTTAGACACATGTATATTTCAAAGCAGTTGTATGGCAGCCAGTTCGGCCCATGAATCGAGCGACTTGTTTAGCCCTTTTCCTCGACACTTATTTATCCCTTCTTCCTCGAGAGCTTCATTCGGTCAGAGACAAAACTGCTAAGTAGTACTTCTATCATCTCAATAATTGGAGAACAATAACATTTCTCTATATCTTGTACAATAATATCATCATTTATAGTACATTTGGTCAAGCAACCAATTAGTAGAAGAACAATAACATTTCTCTATATCTTGAATTCCACATATGGGATAATCAATATATCGACTTGTATGGATGGCTTCACTCCAAACAATACATATGCCTTCTGTTTATTTGCCTGACAAATGTCCATCAGATGAATCAATCAAATAGGAGGAATTGGGGAGCATTTCAAACCAAAACAAAGAATTGATCCTAACTACTAAAGTGCAGTAGCTTTAAAGCCTCTGAATTATTTTGCTCCTACTCCACCAGGAAAGTGCAGGCCTTCAAGAACCAAAAGATTTAAGAGCGGAACTAAAAGAACAGCAGTCCAAATCCTCGTAAGCCATGTTGTTTATATCCTTAAACCCAAAAGGTTGCCTCTTAGCATCTCTGTTGTTCTCTTGGTCCTTATTATGTGTCAGATTATCCTGAAAAAAGGCAGTTGGTATCATATTATCATTAAATAAATTCATACTTAACATGTGGATCATGGGGAACGGCGAGATGCCATATTGGGGTTCGCAACACGAATAGAAGACCACTAATTTATAGAAGGAAAAAAAGGCCTGAACACCCTTAAGAAAGACCATGATGGCGTACTAAATATTTCAAAACGCGAAGTTATTTTGTCGTCGAAAGAGAAAAAAAGATGAACAATTAGAAGACATGTAATGAAGAAAACAGATGGTAGAAGACGAACTGCATTATTATATAAACAGAAATAAACAAGTCTATGGTATATAAATATTGTGATAAACACAACTCTTCATTTAAATTGAGAAGCCATGCATTACTACATGCAATCACACAGTTTGGCGAGCAAATAGGCTAGTCGCACTCATGTTAAGTGATCGCATGGTTTCAATATAGCAGCGATATGTAGAAAGTGTGTCTTAATTATACAAAGTAGATTTAGATACTAATGGTGTACTCACAACATGGCCATCTGAAGTCCACTCAATGATATCCCATTTGGTTTTGATGTTCCTAGTTGGATCAAGAGGGCCGTGCTTATGGAAAGAGATAGGCAAGTATATGTAGTACCTCACATTAATACATGATTTGGTTACATGCATGTCAACACACACTCTGTTTCAAATCAACTACCAATTTAAACGAAAATAGCCAAAAAACTCAGTAGGAAAACAAACACAATGCAGACCAAGATTTACTTGGTATTAGAACAAATCATACAGATTCAATCTTTGCTCAATGAAAACCGAGGGAGAACTCTATAACTATCCTAATCTGCACTGATCATTGCATGATATCAATATTCTTCTTTTACAGAACTAAATTTTGACAACCATGTAAGCTCTAAACATTGTTCTTGATTAAAAGGCCAAAAGGATAAACAAATGGAATAAGTCTCACTGGGTAATTTGGAACAGCTGGTTGAACTTCTATAATTTCACCCTGCTAAAAAATGATTTATTGGATAATTTGGACTGCTGTACAAAATTTAAGAGTGGAACTAATTGCTCAGTTTCTAATTTTTTTTACTTGGCACATCCATTGAATAAGATGAGCTCATTCTCTGAGGCAAATAAAACAATGCTTGGGAAAATGCTTAGAAACAGTAGTAGCAAGTTAAAGATCAAGTTGGAAGAGTAAAGTCTAAATGGCATCTCCCTTTTTCTAAAAGGCAAAAGATCTTACTGGCCTCGTGTCTGAATAAGATGTGTAGATGAAGAAACCATGCACATGAAGCTGCTCAATACAACTTAAACGAATTCACTAACTTGAAGTAACAATGAAGAAAGAAGAAACCATTCATAAAATGCAGATTCTCTCTTCTTTGAAGATATTACATGACTCGACATCTTCTTGTAGGAAAGGAAAAAAGCAAAGAAAGAAGGATAAAATAAGAAAAAAGCCATGAACAGAGCATCAAGGAATCAGTATAACAATTTCGAAATACAATAATTTCAATATATTGCAAAATCACAACAAAAAATTAAGTAGTTATGAACAATTAGAAATACATTATACTGAAGGTTGAGTAAAATTTGTCTTTTGGATTGAGCAAATATATAGCTGCAATTTTTTTGCAAAATCAACACATAACAAGAATCTAAGGCTCTCTAGACTCCTTTTCCTTGCTAAATATGCAGGCTTAAAAAATATACTTCCGCCTATAAGCAAAACCATGTTAGCAATGCCTGCATATATTTCATCTGGTATAACAATCATTACTTGCACTCAGAGAATTAAAATCCTAGCTTTAGAGAGTGAAGCTAACCAACCCGAACAGTATGTATGATGTTACCACCAAGCTAGCCACAACAATCATGCACACAGCAGCAAGCCAGAAAAAAATAATATGGGTGCCTGGACACACACATCACTAAGCCAGCAAGCACACACACAACAAGAACTCGTAGCAATCAAGCACGGAGGCTAGGAGAACAGCTGGGACCGGAACGGAACTACGTTGCTAGCGACAGGATGCCCAGGAGGAAGCGACTGGAGGCGGCAGCGGAGAATCGAGGCAGCAGCTGCACAAAACACGAGACATGCATTTCATCAGTTGGTAATGGAAGCATCTATCATATTCATACATACCTGTGTTTCTTTATGAGCACTCCACTTCTCCGCCTCACACCGTTGACCTCCACCTCAATAACCTGGTTAATCAGTAACAAATGATCCATGGGGTGATGATAAACCTTGTATATATCTGAAAATTGATGGGATATGTATGAGCCAATGGAAGAAGGGGATGGCGAGGGTGGCGTTGAACACCTAGGCCCAGCGCCGGAAGGGAGCATCCAGAGGAGCACCTCACGGACGGCCTCCTGCTGCTGCGCATGCAAGCACCTCGCATCCCGCCTTCTCCTCATCCTCGCCGGCTAGCTCTTCTTCCTTCCAGCGAACTTCTGCATCTTGCGCGTGAACATCCCATGAACACGTGCTCCAGCGGCTCGTCCCTATACTCTGTCTTCTCCATCATTGGCCGAGGCCTAATTTGTCCTAGCAAAAGAAATCGCATCATGAGCCAAAGAACGAATTCACAACTAACATTTCAAATCGAGATTTATCCATTAACAATCCCAAAATATATAAATAAAGGGGTTTCTAATTGACCACCTGAGCATTTTGAGCTGTGCCAGAATCCATGGGTAGATCACCAGCTGCAAGTGTAAATCGACCACCCAGGCCGAGGCCGCCGTCGGCCGCCGCACGACCGTAAACCGCCGTCCGCCGCACCACGAGGTAGAGGCGGTGCAGCCTCCGTGCAGCGCCCGAACCCAACCGGCGCAGCTCCCAATCCAGGAGGCGAATCGAGCAGCGGCTAACCTCTGAGTCGCGCCCGTTGAGGAGTCCCGGACTAGGGGTGTCGGGATAGCGGACTATCATCATCGGCGGACTCCAAGACTATGAAGATACAAGATTGAAGACTTCGTCCGTGTCGGGATGGGACTTTCCTTGGCGTGGAAGGCAAGCTTGGCGATCTGGATATGTAGATCTCCTATCATTGTAACCGACTCTGTAACCCTAACCCTATCCGGTGTCTATATAAACGGAGGTTTTTAGTCCATAGGACGAACAACAATCATACCATAGGCTAGCTTCTAGGGTTTAGCCTCTTTGATCTCGTGGTAGATCCACTCTTGTAACACACATCATCAATATTAATCTAGCGGGGCGTGAGGTTTTACCTCCATCAAGAGGGCCCGAACACAGGTAAAACATCGTGTCCCTTGTCTCCTGTTACCATCCTCCTAGGCCTTGATTCGGGACCCCCTACCGAGATCCGCCGGTTTGACACCGACATTGGTGCTTTCATTGAGAGTTCCTCCGTGTGCGTCACCGATAGGCTCGATGGCTCCTTGATCATCAACAACGGCGCGTCCGGTGAGACTTTTCTCCTGGACAGATCTTCGTGTTCGGCTGACTTTGCGCTCTGAGCCAATTCGCTTGGACATCGGAGCGGATCGAAAGCTTCGCCCTGGCCGTCGAGTCAAATTTGGAAGTTTAAACTATCGGCCGACATCGCGGAGACTTGATCTTGACGGATTCAAGCCGTAATAAGCAGCGCCGCCTTGTCTCGATGGGCATGATCTGGTCTGCGGCGAGCGATTGCCACAGAGGCCGCACGAGAATCCGCTCCGACCCTTAATCCGGGCAGATTCCCCGATCGAGGGCGAGTGGTTGGACACCGCCTCGGGGCTTTAATCCTCGGCGATCGAGCGAACTCCATCCTGTCGCTGCGAAGACCTCGACTCCGGTGCGGACTCCTCTCCGGACTCCGAACCCTCCAGCGCCCTTGCCAATCGAATCCGATTGGGCGCCGTTATGGAGTTCACGGCGCGGACATCTTTCGGCACTTCGCCCTTTGGCGACATCCTGAATTCACTAAAGTCTCTCTCTTTATCCGGAAAGCCTGGCGGACCACGGTCGAGAAGGTTGGGATACAGACGACGAAGAAATTCAACGCCCACCACCACCCACTTCGTAGCCAGCGCCGATAGCCTACGGCGTGCTCGATTTGACTCGAAGACATCGGCGGTATGGGCGGCGATGTAGGAGACAACAATGAACCAGCACCTATAGGATCTGGACAACCTCATCCATGATGTATACATGGTGGATACACCTAAAGGAAATGAAGGCGAGGAGCAATGGGGCGCTTCTGAAGGATAAATCCTCGGCGATCAAAAGCGGCAGCGTAAGCGCCGAACAAAGTCCGCCTCAACAAAGACCCAGCCATAGAGCTAGGCAAACCGGTGGACAATGAACAAGCTATCGAGCAATTGTCCGAACAAGACAACTTGGATAAACAATCTGTCCCGGCAAAGACAACAGTCCGGACGATCTCACGCCGGACAAACTATCGAACAAAATGACCTCCGAGAAAAGGCTCGTCGCCACTCTGGCGTAGCCTGAAAAAGCGAAGCGGAAGCTTAAAACAGCGGAAGATGCACTCGAGGATCAGATGGAGCAAAGTATTCAGCACCCTTGAACAAATCTGGCGACGATCGCCGAACAAAAACTACCGAAAAAAGCTACTGCCCGAATTCGACAAGGAGGCCTTAGAGCCCCACAATTAAAAAGTAAGAAGGCCACCCGGTCGGATGGGCGACCCCATGGCAAAAAGAAGCGGTGAATGGTGCCGCACACAAGCCAATATCGATCCGCATAAGTTCACATCGAGAGGATGGCCCGTTAGGTCCATCTATGGGCCAAGCGAGCTCGTCAAAGCAATGCAATCGCCAAAATTCGAAGATCACGGCACACCCAAATATAGGGCGCGCACACCCCTATGTTTCACCGATGAGGTCTTTGGATCATGACTTTCAGTGAGTTCAAACCCGTAAACATAGAGGCATCTGACGGAACAACAGACCACAGAGTGCGGATGAGGATTACATCCTCCACATACACATTGCTAGAGGAGGCGATCTCCGCCATAAAATACTTACCCTTAAACTCAAAGGGTTCGGCTCGGCATTGGCTTAAAAGCCTCCCGAAAATACCATTGGAAGCTGGGAGAGCTCGAGGATGCATTCGGGCAAATTTTGGGGACTTATGTCCGCCCTCCGGATCTGAGACGATCTAAGTCACATAACTCAACAGCCGGAGAGTCAGCCGGAAGTGCAGAACAGGTTCCTTACTAAAAGAACCAAATAGTCATTGTCCAGACGCGAAGCCTTAGCAGCTTTCAAACACAGCGTCCGAGGCGAATGGCTCGCCGGACACCTCGGCCAAGAAAAGCCAAGAACAATGGCCGCATTAACAAGACTCATGACCCGCTTTTGCGAGGAGAAGACAGCTGGCTGGCTAGATGCGACACCAGCGACCAGTACATCTGAAATCAGGGATGGAAATGAAATCACGGCGAGAAAAAATCGGCACGGAATAAGGAAAATGGCCCAAATAATGCGGCGGTCGGCGCGGATTCAAAAACTCTCGGCGAACAACAAAACACTGCCCTAAAGGATAACGGTGACGAGCTATCAACCTAAGCAAGATTACGGATAGGTATGTCAAATACATGGTACCTCCGTGAAGCCTACAAACCATACCCACGAGATTGTTGGGTCTTCAAGCGATCCGGCCGACTTAACGCCCGAACACAAGGGCTCGACACACCAAGGGAAGATGACGAGCACCTGGCGAGCCCCGGAAAACAAAAGTATTTCCCACAAAAGGTTAAAACAGTAAACTCACTTCACGTGATCAAAGGGAAAAAGCAGGCGGCGCCCACTAAAAGCGCGCCGCACATTGGTTATCAAAACCAATCACCTTCGACCATCGAGGACTATTTGAAAATATCCGGAGCGTGGGATGGATGCCTTGATATTGGATCCTATAATCAGCAGTTCCAATTTACACAAGTCCTCATGGATGGCTCTTGCCCGTGTCAAGATATATCGAGGACACAATCCATGAGGATGAGGATAGACCCAACCAAAATTAGCCATAGCAACACCTCCTTCAAAGGGGTAATGCAGAGCCCATATGCCCATTATGCGGGCTCCCTCTGCTAGAAGTTGTGTTCAGTTCATCCAAACAAATTCCGTCGCGAAAAGTTAGTCTTCCATATCGCCCCATTTAAAAGTAGCTATCGAGCCTTGTTGGCCCATGATACCAGCCATGTGGTGGACTTGGCGAAAGGCGGGGCGCCGCCCATTTGGTGCCCACAGGAGCGGTGATATAAAACCACTCCCGTTGCCAACCAAGCTCCTCTTGAAAAGAGCCCTCGGACCCGAGCATCGACACATTTGCTTATGACCGCCCCTCCGCCTCCGCTTGCTGCCTGGATCGTCTTTGGCTCCACCTTGAAGGTCTTGAGCCACAATCAAAGTGGGGGGTAATATGGAGGAAGGCCTCACATCTGACAATGAATGACGAGATATGGAGGATGGACTCAGGATTCAAGTCATGGAAATCAAGCCCATAATAAAACATGAGCCCCTTGCGAAGGATCCGTCGGGAAGCCTAAACCCGGCGGAAGTGAGACCACGATCACCACGTTCTCACCAGGCTCGGGAGTGGGAATGACCTGCCTGGAGCGAGCAGCTGTCGAGATCTCGCCGGTTAGATACTGGCGTCTCGCGGCTTTAGCACATCTTCTTCTTGTGACGGAGAAGACATCCATCGGCTGTCTTGGTCGGAGCGGACATCGTCGAAAGTCGAAGCGCTGAATCTGAAGCTTTGGGCGTTGGAACTCGAAGCCTTGGCGAACTTCGATAGAGGTGTAAAGGAGAGGGCCTTGGTCTCGTTATAAAGAGGTTGAATACAAAGAGCCCACCCGTGGTCGACTAGGACTCGCCTTTGATAGAGGCGTGCCAGCGAACGCGGTTGGGTTACCGCGTCCGTATTGATGAGATTCCCGGAATAAGGGGCACGATCTACGCTTTGATAAGGCGTGCCAAGGAAACCGCCTCGTTAAACACGCTGAGGTGGAACAATAAAAAGCGATTCATATGAAGGCCTGGCGTGGTGTGATGTCACACCGTGAATACGTCGGCGAGATCGTGCAAAATTATTCTCTCTACGATTATACGTGGAACTTGTTTTGCGAGCGGACACTATCTTTGTGTTCAAAACCTTCTATGAAGTATTCGGAGGAGGAACCCGCCTCGCAATGCGAAGACAATCAACGCGCGGACTCGTCGTCATTGAAGCTGGTTCGAGGACTCTTGAGGAGTCCGGACTAGGGGTGTCCGGATAGCGTACCATCATCATCGGTCGGACTCCAAGACTATGAAGATACAAGATTGAAGACTTCGTCCCGTGTCCGGATGGGACTTTCCTTGGCGTGGAAGGCAAGCTTGGCGTCTGGATATGTAGATCTCCTATCATTGTAACCGACTCGTGTAACCTAACCCTATCCGGTGTCTATATAAACGGAGGGTTTTAGTCCGTGGGGCGAACAACAATCATACCATAGGCTAGCTTCTAGGGTTTAGCCTCTTTGATCTCGTGGTAGATCCACTCTTGTAACACACATCATCAATATTAATCTAGCAGGGCGTGGGGTTTTACCTCCATCAAGAGGGCCGAACCTGGGTAAAACATCGTGTCCCTTGTCTCCTGTTACCATCCGCCTAGGCGCTTGATTGGGACCCCCTACCGAGATCCGCGGTTTGACACGACACCGTCCTCGCCGGCGCAGGCCGACGCCGGTCATTCTCTCTCCCTCCCTCTCATCTTCCTCTCTCTCTCTCTCTCGTAGGGTTCGCGTAGGAGGAGGGGACTGGGGTGTGCACTCGCCCCCGGCGTCATAGACGGAGAAGCCTTCGGCGCCTTGGAACCGAACCCCCAGACCTGGTCCCGGGGTTCACAACTCGATGCCGCCACTGTCGCTCCTCTCGCGTCGCGGCCGACGCAGAGATCAGGAAGGAGGAGGAAGCTAAAAGAGAGAGAGAGGAGGAGACGAGTGGGTGTGGGCCGTGTGGCGGTGGTAGGGATCCAGGGAGGGAGGCGGAAGGGAGGAATGGGTGTGGCGGCTTTGAGAGGGAGGAGGGAGGAGTGCGTGGCTGTGGATTGGGGGCGGTTGTGTCTAACGAGACGACGAGACCCGTATCTAGTGTTGCGGACGAGCGGCTGAAGCGGGGTCCTGGCGTGGCGCTCACCACGGCTGGTTGGTCGACCACGCAATGCGAGCGGCAGCGAGCCATCAACTCCCCCAACCACGGATGGAGGCAGACGCAGACGAGCAGGTCGGCGGTGTGTGCGACCGAGACCAGCAAGCACCGGGCAGAGGCGGCCCGCACCGCATGGCCGCTGCTGTCGGCAGGTGGGACCAGCACCGTGCAGGACCACATGTCATCAATATCGACCCTATCCAAAAGGAACTCGAAGGTCCCACCAAGGATAGACCCGCATATTGAAGCGCTTTTGCAAGGTGGATATCATTACATCAACATTACATAATAGATGGGGATACATACATAAGGCACAAATGCCACAAGAATACATCAACATCATATACAAGATCAACATCCGACTACGGATGAAACATAAACAAAAACTCAAGCGACATCCACCACTGCTAGCCCAGGCTGCCGACACTGGAACCTATCCCTGATCGAAGAAGAAGCGGAAGAAGAACTCCAACACAAGCAAACATCGCTCTCGCGTCATGATCATCATAAACCTGTACACAACTGGTGGTGTAGTAATCTGTGAGCCACGAGGACTCAACAATCCCATTACCATGGGTATCAAGACTAGCAAAGCTTAATGGGAAAGGAAGGGGTAAAGTGGTGAGGTTGCAGCAGCGACTAAGCATATATGGTGGCTAACATACATAAATGAGGCGAGAAGAGAAACAAAGGCAGTCGTCAACTAGTAATGATCAAGAAGTGATCACGAACTCCTACTTCGTCGGACATAACCCGAAACCGTGTTCTCCTCTCGATCAACCCGAAAAGAGACACTCACGGTTCGCACACGGTTGGTGTATTTTAATTAAGATCAACCGGGTTTTCTACAACGGACATTAACAAATTCCCATCGCCACATAACATGCGGACACGGCTTTGAAAGTTCAAACCCTGCGGGGTGTCCCAACAACCCATGATAAGCTCTCGCGATCAACGAAGGATATTCCTTCTCCCGGGAAGACCGATCAGTCTCGGAATCCGGCTACAAGACATTCACAGCAATAAAACAAGACCAGCAAAGCCGCCCGGATGTGCCGACAAATCCCGATAGGAGCTGCACATATCTCGTTCTCGAGGCACACGGATGAGCAGCTCGAGTAAAACCAACCCTCAAGTTGCCCAAGGTGGCCCACATCGCTCTCGGTTTGGACCAACACTTAGAAAGCATTGGCGGGGGGCTAAATAAAGATGACCCTCGAGAGCGCGACTCCCAAGGGAAAAAGGTGGTGGTGAGGCAAATGGTAAAACCAATGTTGGGCCTTCTTTGAAAAGTCTTATTCAAAGCGAACTGTCAAGGGGTCCCATAAATCACCCGACCGCGTTAGGGGCGCAAAATCCGGGAACATAATACCGATATGGCGGAAACTAGAGCGGCAAGAGTGGAACAAAACACCAGGCATAAGGCCGAGCCTTCCACCCTTTACCAAGTATATAGATGCATTAATTAAATAAGATATATTGTGATATCCCAACAAGTAAACATGTTCCAACAAGGAACAACATCTCCATGTTCAACAAGGAACAAACTTCATCTTCACCTGCAACTAACAACGCTATAAGAGGGCTGAGCAAAGCGGTAACATAGCCAAACAACGGTTTGCTAGGAAGGGTGCAAAAGGTTAGAGGCTGACATGGCAATTTGGGATGGCTTGATAAGCAGGTAATAGGTAGCGCAGCATAGCGATAGAAACGAAGCAACTAGCATAGCAATGATAGTAGTGAGATCCAGGTAGCGGTCATCTTGCCTGAAATCCATAAGGAAGAAGAACGAGTCCATGAAGAAGATGAGCGGATGAAGCCGAACCAAGCGTGAGCGAGCGAATCCTCACGATCATAGCAAGCAGGAACTAACAAGAAGAAGCACACAACATAGTAAACACACCACACATGAACAAGACATGATGCACAACAAGCATGATGCATGACAAAGCTACATGAAGCTACTCATGGCAAGAGATGATGCAAACAAGAACAACACATCAAAGCAAGTTTAAATGAGGCGGAAACAACATATAACAATTCGGTAAGTCCTCATATGCAAATTTCGAAATTGGTCCAGATCTGAATAAACCTTATGTTCAAGTTGTTAAACAGCAATTTAAGATGCACCACGATGATCTACACGAAATTCTAGTCAAGTTACATATAAAGTTCATTAGATTGAGACTACGGCCTAGAAGATATGAGCAAAACAAGATAAACATGGCATTGATGCAAAATGCATACAAACATCAAGCAAACACCTCAAAACAAGGATGCAACATGATAATATGAAACTACATGCAAAATCAAGCAAGTTTCATATAGAGCACACTCAAAAGCAGACAGCGGTTCAACACATACACCCTATACAAGTTATGAGCAACAATCTGTCCAAAACAGCAACTAGGCATATTGCAAGCATCAAAACAACATGCTACAGGACCTCAACATGAAAACAAAAGGCATGGGCATGATGTACAGGTAAAGCATTACAAAACATGAACACTGAGCTATCTCCAGAAATGACTAGAACATGCTCAAAATGACATGGCAAGATTGCAACTAATAACAGTTTCAGGCATTGGCAGAAATAACATCAGGTTGCAATGTTTAGAGCTATGAAACAACATGTTACAGGAACTTATCATGGCAAACAAAGGCATGGCATGAATCTACTAAAAGCATAGAACAAAAGTCCTTTAGTGACCATAAGCCAAAAGGATCAGAAAATATAGTAACACCCATGTCAATATTGAAAGTTTAGTTAACAGATTCAGCAACATGGCATGTCAAAACTGATAACAAGTAGGCATGTTTACAAGCTCAATGCACTCACTACAGAGCCTTATAAGATAAACTAAGCATACATACATCAAGAAGACATGGCATAGAAGACATACATGGCAAGAACAATAACATAGCATACATGGATCAACCACAACAAACTTGGCAAAATTGAATAACATGTATACAATCTGCCAGGAAACATTTGATAGCAAAAGTAGAGCTCGATTGACTCAAGCTATGGCACTCCATAATTGCAAACAAGGGCATGGATGGATAGAGCAAGACATGTTTTACAAAACATCCTTACTGAAGTATCTCAAAATATGCATGGATCTCTCTGTAGCATCAAGTTAACATGGCATCAAAATAACAGCAACCAGGGCTGAAATCAGCAACAACAAGACACCTAGTTTGCATGCTTGTGCTAGTCACCACATAGATCACAAAAATACATAGCAAGCACCACTGGAAAGAAGACATGGCATATTACAAAACACATGTAGGACTCAAGTCCATAGGATGCACACATCAATCATGGCAAAAATGACAAAAGTGCAAGTTCTGATAAAAATCAGAAACTAACATCACATAGCACTCTTCTAACAGCATTTCGGGCATCAAGATGAGCTCAAATGAAAATGATGCAATGAGATGAAATGATCTACTCTTCGAGGCGAACATTTTGACATATTACACGCATAAAAGCAGACTACGATGACAGAGATATGATGCAATGAAAATGGCACAAAATATCTGCATGCTAGGGACTTAGATGAATTTCACCCTCTCGAAAAAGTCAACCTCGGATTTGGATCGAGGATCGGGGATCGGATCGGGCGAGGCACGGGCGGAGGATCGGAGGGTGGATCTCGCGGAGGCGGATCTCGCCGGATCCGGGCGGGAGGAGGGAGGCAGGCGGGCGGCGGCGGGCGGCGGAGGGCCGGGCCGGCCCGGGCGGAAGGCCTCCCAGGCCGGGCGGCGGAGGCGGGCCGGCCGGCCGGCGGGCGGCAGCGGCGGCGGCCAGGCGGCAGGCAGCCAGAGGCAGCGGCGCCAGGCAGCCAGGCGGCCAGGCAAGCCAGCGGCCAGCCAGAGGCGGCGGCCAGCCAGCGCCGCAGCCAGCCAGCGGCAGCGGCGGCGCCAGGCAGCGGCAGCAGCCCAGCCAGCGGCAGCCGCGGCAGCCAGCGCGGCAGCCGAGCGGCCCAGGCAGCGCCCAGCGAGCCAGCCCAGGGCAGCCAGCAGGGCGGCGAAGAGGCCAGCAGCCAGCGGCGGCGCCCGCGTGGCGGCGGCGGCGGCTGGGCGGGCTTGGCGGTGGCGACGGCGGACAGTGGGACATGTCCGGCGGACATGGACATGTCCGGCGAGGGGAGGAGGAGGACTAGGGTTAGGGTGGATTTGGATCCGCGAATTTGGAGGAGGACATATTTTATATAGGTAGAGGAGCTAGGAGAGTCCAAATGAGGTGCGGTTTTGGCCCTTGATCGTGATCGAGCGACCGAGAGCATGGAGGGAGTTTGGTGGGTTTTGGGCCACTTAGAAAGGGTGTTGGGCTGCAACAAAAGAGCTTTGCGGTTACCGGTTAACCGTTGGAGTATAACGACCTCAAATGATCGAAACTTGACAGGCGGTCTACGGTGCTATACCAAGGCAGCTTGACAAACCTCGGTCCATTCGAGACCGTTTAACACCCGCACATGAAAAGAGGTAAAAGGCGCGGGGAGACATAGGAGTGCGGATTGCAAAAGCGGACAACGGGAAAATGCTCGGATGCATGAGGCGAACACGTATGCAAAATGAAATGCACATGATGACATGATATGAAATGCAGATGATGACATGGCAAAGTGCAACACGCAAGCACATGACATGGCAAAGACGGCGAATAAGCTGGCGGACACAGGCGCATCGAATCCGAGGCGTTACAACACTCCTCCACTAACAAGAGATCTCGTCCGAGATCTTAGGACCGAACGGAAGGAAAAAGGATGAGGTGAAACAAGAACTCAAGAGAAGAAGCAAAGAATCGAGAGCACTCGAGAAGAAGAAGAGAGAGCAGCGAGAATGGCGAGAATCAAAGCTCACGGAATCAGATAGACTATGAAACAACTCGTTCTAACGGAATGGTTAGAATGAGAAAAAAGCGAATAAGACTGAAAGGATTTAGGCAGCACTCCGGTTAAAACATGGAGGAATAGAACATGAACTTGAGAAGATGGAATGATACTTGATGAGATGAACAACACAAAACCTCCGGAAAGAATTGAAAGAATTGAATGAAAAGAACTTAGAAGGAAGGATTGAGCGGAGTTGTTGAGAAAATCAACAACGAAAGAATAAACTTGTTGTGGACTTATGGATAACATCTCAAAATTATGAGGTGATAACCGACCACAAGCGGAAATGATTGGATAGCTGAGAAGAGCGAAGAAATGCAAAACTCCACTTCAAAGAATACGGAGAATTAATTGCACTTGAGGCGAGAAGAAAAGATACTTGAACTCCACCAACAAAATCTTGATGAACTCTTGAAGAATGAATTAAATCATGAAGAACCACCATGAAGAACTCCGGTAACAAAAGGATGATGAGATAGAATGAAGGATGAAAGAATAAGATGAGCCTTGCGATGATTTAGATGGAGGTTCCGCGAAATGGCGAGAAATTTGAACTCCGGAAAAGAAAAGATGAAAACACTTGGAACTAGAATTTATTCATCAAGAACAAACTCGAAGAAAAGGATTAATCACTTGGATGAAATAAGAATAAGATTTATTGTATGCTTATCCTTCATCAAATTAAATTGATGACAAACAATGGATTTGGCATAATACTTATTCTTCTTGAAAAGGATTAAGAAAATATAGCACAAAACTTGAGAAAGTCTTCATGAACCACGGTAGGATTGGAAAGAACGAATGGATTAAAATGATAATCAAGGAAAAGAATCTTGAGCGAACCACCGTAAGAATTGAAAATGGTGATGAAAGAGAATGAATCACGGGAAGAATTAGAAAAGCACGAAGATACTTGAGGAATTTAGATGCAAGAGAACAAAGAGATCGCGAACTGATTAAAGAATGCTTGAGCGAAGCACGGAAGAATATTGAGACGAGCGAAGGGCATGAATATAGAATAATTGGAGAATGAATCTGAAAACTTAGAATGAAGAAATCTTCGAAAAGATGACCTCCGGATGATTGAGACGAAAGCAACTCTGAAATACTCGGATGGATGAAAAGAATTTGCATGATTGAAAACAATTAGATAGGATAACATCGAGCTAGCACCATGAATCTCGGGAGAGCGGACAAGATTTAAGAGAAAAAACTCTACTTGGTCTTCAAATGAGAAAACGAAAACACCACCAAAATTGTTGAGGTACTCGGGAAGAATGAAAAGCGAAGAGGTTGAGCCAACAATGAAATGATTTGAAATCGATCTTGGAAAAGGCATCGGTGATGAAATTCATTCTTCGTCAAACTTGAAAAGAATTGAGAATAACTCGGGAAATTAGAAGAGTCGGGTAAGATCACAGGAAAAGACACGTGGGTTAGGGCCCACTGAAAAGAAAACACCGTTGGAAAGGATGTTGAGCAGATAGATGATGCACGGAACAATTGAAATATTTGAATGAGGTGACAACCTCGAATTAATTGGAACAGAGCGAATCTCTGAGATGTCTTGAACTCGGAAGGATAAAGCTGGCGAGAGGCGAGCGAGCAAAAAAACACTTGAGCCAGGAAAGAATATGATCAACCGAAAAAAACTTGAATTGAGTCCACGGAAAAGAAAGAGATGAAGAATGACGAACAAGGCGAGAATTCACGGTTGAAATAATTGAGGAAGGCTGAAGAGGCTCCACACGAATGAAATTGATGGTCGGAAGAAACTCGAACTCCGGGAATAATAGGGTGGGAGGCGGGAAAACAAAGACAACTTGGAAGGAAAAGCGATGAATATCTTGAAGAAAAACACGGTTGAAATCATTGAGGAAAGAAAGCAAAGACTTCACACGAGTAGGATGGATACTCGATTACGGACTCGGTTCGAGAAGAAGAAGAAGGGAGGCGGGTGGGAAAAACAAGGACAACCGGACAAGGAAAAAACAACGTCGTCGGAAGAAGAACGAGATTGAACTCAAAGATGAAGAGGGTCGAGTCGACTTGACGAGAAATGCACGGATGAAAAGAGCTGAGGAACAACTATCGGAAAACCAACTGCGTGATCCTAAAGAAAAATTTGAAGGGAAGAGGTAATTCAAAACACCTCGTCAAGATTCCTCACGGAGGCGGCGAAGGGCGAGGAGTAAAAAAATTCCTACTCTCGATATAACTAGACTCGAAAACAGTTTTCTTCTAGACTCAACAACGGCCAAACTACGATCAATCAAGGGGCTCCTAGGGTTGGGTCGAGGCTCGATACCAACTTGTCACGCCCAATATGCGACCCTATCCAAAAGGAACTCGAAGGTCCCACCAAGGATAGACCCGCATATTGAAGCGCTTTTGCAAGGTGGATATCATTACATCAACATTACATAATAGATGGGGATACATACATAAGGCACAAATGCCACAAGAATACATCAACATCATATACAAGATCAACATCCGACTACGGATGAAACATAAACAAAACTCAAGCGACATCCACCACTGCTAGCCCGGGCTGCCGACACAGGAACCTATCCCTGATCGAAGAAGAAGCGGAAGAAGAACTCCAACACAAGCAAACATCGCTCTCGCGTCATGATCATCGCAAACCTGTACACTGCAACTGGTGGTGTAGTAATCTGTGAGCCACGAGGACTCAGCAATCCCATTACCATGGGTATCAAGACTAGCAAAGCTTAATGGGAAAGGAAGGGGTAAAGTGGTGAGGTTGCAGCAGCGACTAAGCATATATGGTGGCTAACATACATAAATGAGGCGAGAAGAGAAACAAAGGCAGTCGTCAACTAGTAATGATCAAGAAGTGATCACGAACTCCTACTTCGTCGGACATAACCCGAAACCGTGTTCTCCTCTCGATCAACCCGAAAAGAGACACTCACGGTTCACACACGGTTGGTGTATTTTAATTAAGATCAACCGGGTTTTCTACAACGGACATTAACAAATTCCCATCTGCCACATAACATGCAGCACGGCTTTGAAAGTTCAAACCCTGCGGGGTGTCCCAACAACCCATGATAAGCTCTCGCGATCAACGAAGGATATTCCTTCTCCCGGGAAGACCGATCAGTCTCGGAATCCGGCTACAAGACATTCACAGCAATAAAACAAGACCAGCAAAGACCGCCGGATGTGCCGACAATCCCGATAGGAGCTGCACATATCTCGTCTCGAGGCACACGGATGAGCAGAAGCTACGGGTAAAAACCAACCCTCAAGTTGCCTTGAGGTGGCCCATACATCACTCGGTTTGGACCAACACTTAGAAAGCATTGGCCGGGGGGCTAAATAAAGATGACCCTCGAGAAGCGACTCCCAAGGGAAAAAGGGTGGTGGTGAGGCAAATGGTAAAACCAATGTTGGGCCTTCTTTGGAAAAGTCTTATTCAAAGCGAACTGTCAAGGGGTCCCATAAATCACCCGACCGCGTTAGGGGCGCAAAATCCGGGAACATAATACCGATATGGCGGAAACTAGAGGCGGCAAGAGTGGAACAAAACACCAGGCATAAGGCCGAGCCTTCCACCCTTTACCAAGTATATAGATGCATTAATTAAATAAGATATATTGTGATATCCCAACAAGTAAACATGTTCCAACAAGGAACAACATCTCCATGTTCAACAAGGAACAAACTTCATCTTCACCTGCAACTAACAACGCTATAAGAGGGCTGAGCAAAGCGGTAACATAGCCAAACAACGGTTTGCTAGGAAGGGTGCAAAAGGTTAGAGGCTGACATGGCAATTTGGGATGGCTTGATAAGCAGGTAATAGGTAGCGCAGCATAGCGATAGAACGAAGCAACTAGCATAGCAATGATAGTAGTGAGATCCAGGGTAGCGGTCATCTTGCCTGAAATCCATAAGGAAGAAGAACGAGTCCATGAAGAAGATGAGCGGATGAAGCCGAACCAAGCGTGAGCGAGCGAATCCTCACGATCATAGCAAGCAGGAACTAACAAGAAGAAGCACACAACATAGTAAACACACCACACATGAACAAGACATGATGCACAACAAAGCATGATGCATGACAAAGCTACATGAAGCTACTCATGGCAAGAGATGATGCAAACAAGAACAACACATCAAAGCAAGTTTAAATGAGGCGGAAACAACATATAACAATTCGGTAAGTCCTCATATGCAAATTTCGAAATTGGTCCAGATCTGAATAAACCTTATGTTCAAGTTGTTAAACAGCAATTTAAGATGCACCACGATGATCTACACGAAATTCTAGTCAAGTTACATATAAAGTTCATTAGATTGAGACTACGGCCTAGAAGATATGAGCAAAACAAGATAAACATGGCATTGATGCAAAATGCATACAAACATCAAGCAAACACCTCAAAACAAGGATGCAACATGATAATATGAAACTACATGCAAAATCAAGCAAGTTTCATATAGAGCACACTCAAAAGCGAACAGCGGTTCAACACATACACCCTATACAAGTTATAGCAACAATCTGTCCAAAACAGCAACTAGGCATATTGCAAGCATCAAAACAACATGCTACAGGACCTCAACATGAAAACAAAAGGCATGGGCATGATGTACAGGTAAAGCATTACAAAACATGAACACTGAGCTATCTCCAGAAATGACTAGAACATGCTCAAAATGACATGGCAAGATTGCAACTAATAACAGTTTCAGGCATTGGCAGAAATAACATCAGGTTGCAATGTTTAGAGCTATGAAACAACATGTTACAGGAACTTATCATGGCAAACAAAGGCATGGCATGAATCTACTAAAAGCATAGAACAAAAGTCCTTTAGTGACCATAAGCCAAAAAGGATCAGAAAATATAGTAACACCCATGTCAATATTGAAAGTTTCGTTAACAGATTCAGCAACATGGCATGTCAAAAACTGATAACAAGTAGGCATGTTTACAAGCTCAATGCACTCACTACAGAGCCTTATATGATAAACTAAGCATACATACATCAAGAAGACATGGCATAGAAGACATACATGGCAAGAACAATAACATAGCATACATGGATCAACCACAACAACCTTGGCAAAATTGAATAACATGTAAACAATCTGCCAGGAAACATTTGATAGCAAAAGTAGAGCTCGATTGACTCAAGCTATGGCACTCCATAATTGCAAACAAGGGCATGGATGGATAGAGCAAGACATGTTTTACAAAACATCCTTACTGAAGTATCTCAAAATATGCATGGATCTCTCTGTAGCATCAAGTTAACATGGCATCAAAATATCAGCAAAACAGGGCTGAAATCAGCAACAACAAGACACCTAGTTTGCATGCTTGTGCTAGTCACCACATAGATCACAAAAATACATAGCAAGCACCACTGGAAAGAAGACATGGCATATTACAAAACACATGTAGGACTCAAGTCCATAGGATGCACACATCAATCATGGCAAAAATGACAAAAGTGCAAGTTCTGATAAAAATCAGAAACTAACATCACATAGCACTCTTCAACAGCATTTCGGGCATCAAGATGAGCTCAAATGAAAATGATGCAATGAGATGAAATGATCTACTCTTGAGGCGAACATTTTGACATATTACACGCATAAAAGCGGACTACGATGACAGAGATATGATGCAATGAAAATGGCACAAAATATCACATATTAGAGGACTTAGACGAATTTACCCTCTCGGGAAAGTCAACCTCGTCAACCTGGACAAGGTTCGAGGATCGCGGATCTTGCGGAGCTTGGATCACGGAGCCACGGAGGGGGGGAGAGGGCAGGCGGAGAGGAGGAGGCGGAGGCGGGAGCTCGAGTCGCGGAGCGGCGGAGGCCGCGGAGGCCGGCGGCCGGGAGGCCGCGGCGCGGCGCGGCGGCCAGGCCGCCGCCGAAGCCCGGCGGCGGCCAGCGCCAGGCCGGCCAGCAGGCGGCCAGGCCAGAGGCGGGCGAGGCCAGCCGGGCAGCCGGCAGGCAGGCAGCAGCGGCAGCGGCAGCGCAGCCAGGCCGGCCCAGAGGCGGGCGGCGAGGCTGGCAGCGAGCGCCCGCGGCAGGCAGCAGGCGGCGGCGCAGCGAGGCGGCGCCCAGGGCCAGAGCAGGCCAGCGGCCAGGCAGAGCCGGCGGCAGGGCAGCCTTGGCTCGGGGCGGCAGTGTGCGTGGGCGGCGCCGCGGCAGTGGCTTCGATGGGAGCGGCGTGGCGTGGCGGACATGTCCGTGCCGATGGACATGTCCGTGGCTGGGTTTGGGGAGCTAGGGTTAGGGTGGATTTCATCCGCGAATTTGGGGAGGACACATATTTATAGGTAGAGGAGCTAGGAGAGTCCAAATGAGGTGCGGTTTTGACCACGCGATCGTGATCGAGCGACCGAGAGCATGGAGGGAGTTTGGTGGGTTTTGGGCCACTTAGAAAGGGTGTTGGGCTGCAACAAAAAGAGGCTTTTGCGGTTACCGGTTAACCGTTGGAGTATAAACGACCTCAAATGATCCGAAACTTGACAGGCGGTCTACGGTGCTATACCAAGGCCGCTTGACAAACCTCGGTCCATTCGAGACCGTTTAACACCCGCACATGAAAAGAGGTAAAAGGGCGCCGGGAGACATAGGAGTGCGGATTGCAAAAGCGGACAACGGGGAAAATGCTCGGATGCATGAGGCGAACACGTATGCAAAATGAAATGCACATGATGACATGATATGAAATGCAGATGATGACATGGCAAAGTGCAACACGCACAAATGACATGGGGCCTCCTGCTAGGAGTCGGTCCATGTCGGTGTCAAAACCGGTGGATCTCGGGTAGGGGTCCCAGGCTGTGCGTCTAGGCGGATGGTAGCAGGAGACAAGGGACACGTTGTTTTACCGAGTTCGGGCCCTCTCGATGGAGGTAAAACCCTACTCTGCTTGATTAATATTGATGATATGGGTATTACAAGAGTGGATCTACCACGAGATCGAGAGGCTAAACCCTAGAAGCTAGCCTATGGTATGATTGTTGTTAGTCCCTGGGACTAAAACCCTCCGGTTTATATAGACCGGGATAGGGTTAGGGTTACCTGAGTCGTTTACAATGGTAGGAGATCTACATATCCGTGTCGCCAAGCTTGCCTTCCACGCCAAGAAAGTCCCATCCAGACACGGGGCGAAGTCTTCAATCTTGTATCTTCATAGTATAGGAGTCCGGCCAACGGTGATAGTTCGGCTATCCGGACACCCCCTAATCCAGGACTCCCTCAGTCCACTCTGAGGCCGTCTGCTGGGCCTTGCCGTCTTCTGGCAGCCGACCGCTTGGACCAGCCGGCTGCAACAAGGCGGCGCTTTGGTCTTTGATTCTTGGGGCGCGGCCGGCCCGATGTCTTGAAAGCATGGGGGCTATTGATGAGGCTACCGTGGCTAATTACTCCGACATCTTCTTCGTCCGATTCTTGGCGCTCACGGTCACCTTGGCGTGTGATCAAGCCATGCCAAAGCTCAGCCCCTGCCTCCTCCTGGATTTGTCCCCCTGCATCACAAACACCTTCACTACAAAAAAAAGACACATCCGTGACATTTTGGGCCGAACGAAATTTTTTACATCATACATATGACACTTCTATGGCGATAATTGTGGCGAGAACCGGTATCATCATAGATGTGGTGGGCTCCTACTTCTATGACAAAAATCATGATGAAAATGGGCTTTTAGTCTGGCGGGCGAAGCCAGCGACTGCATGACATTCTTTGGGCCGTCCATGGCGGAAAAAACCGTGGTAGAAGCGAGGGTAGGAAAATTTCGAGGAGTTGCGGTTCTGATGGGAGGTCGAGGCGGCGATGCGTTCTCTCGTACAAATGCTGCGCGTGTGTGGGAGGAGTTGGCTCTAATGAACTGGCGGGCGTTGGGCTCTAGCGAACCCGGCGATTGCCTGCGAGCTCTGGCGTTCTTGAACCTGGCGATCGATCGATGGCATTAAGCGAACCGGATAGGCGATTCGCCGCTCTGCTGCTAAGCTGAAGCCGATCGATTGGATGAGCAGATGGCGTTGCGGGGGTGGATGAGCGATGGCGGTGGCGTTGCCTCGGATGAAAAGGACCCGTGGTGTGGAGGGTGGATGAATAGTAGGCGGTGGAGGGTGGCCGTGGAAGGGTGGTTGAGCAGGACCCGTGGTGTGGAGGCTGGATGAGCAGATGAGCGATGGAGGGTGCCCGTGGAGGGTGGTTGAGCAGTGGCGGTGGAGTAGCGCGGTGGAGGTGGATGAGCGAGGAGCCCATGGAGGTGGAGGAGGTCGGCGGTATCCGTGGAGGCTTGAGGAGGTCGACGGTGGAGATGAGCGGTATCTCGTGGAGCCCGTTTTGTGGTAAGCCACACCTCCCGATGAAACGGGACCCGTTTGACCATAGGAGGTCCGTCTCCCGTTTCTGATGCGCCACACCCTCCCGATACCCCGTTTGACCGTAGGAGGTCCGTTTCCTCCGTTTTGCGATCGCCACACCCTCCCGATCAACAAGACCCGTTCGAGCGTGGGAGGTCTGTTTCCTCCGTTCTGCTGATGCGCCAGGCCTCGTTCCATCGTCATTCCGTCCAAGCCCTCCCGATGAACACGACCACGCATTTCGTTCCGACCCAGCCGTTTGGCTCCCACGCGTTCGTTGCCTCCCGATGAACACGGCGCATTCGTTGCCTCCCCATGAACACGATGCATTTGTTGCCTCCCCATGAACACGGCAGCGGCTGTTTCTCCGTTCCGACCCAGCCATGTACGAGCCCTCGCCGTCGTATCGCGAGTAAGCGTTCGAGACCTCGCCGTATGTACACATACGTGGCGTATTTTCTTTCTTGCACCACGGCGGCTGTGCGTGCGTGTACATGCTATGTGCGGCGCCTCTACTACGACGCGTCGGCGCCTCTACATCCACGGTATATATGTCACGTTACGTTCGCGACGAATGACAGCAGTGCGTATGCCCGACCAGGTGGGTCCGGTATCGGGCACTTCCTTACTGCGAAGATGTAGTGGTGGGTCCCGGTCCGGTCGAAATTGGTGTTTTTTGCCGAGCGCACTTCCTTGCGTGCGAAGATGTAGCTAGTGGGTCCCAATGATCAGAAGCAAATCGTCTTTTGCCGGACGCACTTCCTTGCGTGCGAAGGTGTAGTGGTGGTCCCAGCCGATCGAGGGGACCTTTTTTTGCGAATCGGTGGCCGTCCGGTGGGTCCCAGCTGTCGGTGGAGGAATAATTATTTTGCGGCGTAATAAGGAGGCACTTCCTTGCTGCGGCCGTGGACCCATTATCGGCCTCTCCGCCACGATACTCTTCCGATGGAAGTCGATTCGTTGACCACATTGACCACGCTTGTGGCGAGAGCACCATAGTGGTGGGCGGCGGTGAGGCCTAGGAAGGGGCGACACGGAGGCGGGGAAGACTTCGGCGTTGTTTCCCGCGCGGAGGGGAGTATGACTGTCACGAGGTTCTTGGTTACGCTGCATCGCGGAGAATAACGGCGGTGTGGGTGAGTAGATGGATGGCTAGGCGGTGATAGAATGCTGGTTGGGCGATGAGGCTGCATGGCAACCTGACCGACCCATGAGGAGGAGAACCGCAGTCCCTTGATGCTTGTTTGGCCAATTTGGGGCGGGAAGGCGAAGATTGAAGAATCTGGCGGCCGTTGGATGGACATCAACCGTCACTTTGCTTGTCGTCAACCTTTTTTAGGAAAGCCTCAAATCTGTGGAAAATAGCATACAACCCATCGCCATTATTTCTAATAATGTACAGCCCATTGCTAATTCTTAAGGTTTTTTTGGAGCCCATATTCTTTTTGTTAGCATTACAACCCATATTGTGGCCACGGTTAAAAAGTTATACAAAATTTTGCATATTTTAGTGCGGTCCGAACTGTTTTTAATCCGAAATTTTGACTCACATTCAAACTGATTTTAAAATAAATATATATCAATATAAAAGCCAACAAATTCTCCACACATAAAATTAATGTAATTTAAAATCTTGAAATGAAAAAATATTTGAAACTAACTGCGGTTTGATGTGTTTTAAAATGTACAGCCCATTTCTCATTCTTGATGGGCCATTTTCTCGGCCAGACCGAATAAAGCTCTCCTCGTCTTGAAAGATTTGCAGCCCAACAGGCTGACAAAGCGACTTACTTGGCAAATCACAAAAAAAGCTGGGCTGTGGCGTGGACCCAGCGGTCAGCCTCTCCGCGTCTGATACTCTTCGATGGAAGTCGTACCTTGACCACGTTGACCACGCCTTGAGAGAAGCACCGCAGCGGTGGGCGGCAGAGAGCCTAGGAAGGGGCGGCGGAGCCGGGAAAACGGCGACAGTGGATGCCGTCGCGGAGAAGAATCTGAGGTTCACTGGTTGATTGCGGTGTGAAATTGCCGTTCTTTGCGAACTGGCCAGTGGTGGAAATAGTAGAGGCGGTGAGGCCTCCACGGCAGCCAACCGCCACGAGGCGGGAGCATTGACACGTTGGCGCTGCTTTAGGCGTCCGAACAAGAAGACCGGAGAGGTTGAAGAAGCACTCGGCCGTTGGATGGACATCGTCACAGTCCTTTGGAGCTAGAATCGTTCATATTGACTAAGTTGAAAGCCCTTCGTCCCGTCAACTTAGTAGGCCCACAAGATAGCCTCCACCAAGGTGGGTCCCGGCTAAGCGGGAGTATTCATTTTTGTGCGTAATAAGGAGGCACTTCCGGTTGGTCGGTGACGGTAGAGAGCGTTTTTTGCAAAATCGATGGCCCGTCCGGTGGGTCCCAGGATCGGGAAATGATTTTTTTCAAAAATACTGTTGGCCCGTCCGGTGGGTCCCCGCTGTCGGTGGAGGAATAATTATTTTCAGCGTAATAAGGAGGCACTTCCTTGTGGCTGCCGTGGACCCAGTGTCGACCTCTCCACATCTGATACTCTTCCGATGGAAGTCGATCGTTGACCACATTGACCACGCGCGCCGATAGCACCACAGCGGTGGGCGGCGAGAGCCTAGGAAGGGGCGGCAGCGAGCCGAACCCACAGGAGGCGGCGGGAAGCGGTGACACGACCGGCTGCTTGCTGGTAATTTGGAGCAAGAAGACGGAGGTTGAAGAAGCACTATGGCCGTTGGATGGACATCATACGGTCATTGGAGTATTGACTAAGTTGACAAAGCCCTCCGTCCCCGTCAACTTAGTAGGCCCACAAGTCAGCCCAACAATATGGTGGGTCCCAGCTAGCAGGGTGATGAGGACATCAGTACCATTGTTACACCCACAGCCCCTACTGCTACATATACTGGACCAATTACTAGAGCTCGCGCACGCCAATTAAATTATCAGGTACTTTCGTTTCTTGGTAATGATTCTAATGTTCATGAGAATATGATGCTGCCTAAATTGGATACATTTGTTTTGCTTACAAATGAAGGCCCTAGCTTGGAGAAGGATGGACATCGAGCAAGAACAAGCATGGAGATAATGCCATGCGTAAGGGAACAAACGGAGTTACAAGTGATGATTTCAGGACTTTGAAGCCACCATAATGGGTGCATGAAGCCTTGGACGAAATATACAAGATGCTACTTCATAAATGTCGTCCGAGGCTATTCTAGGTGCTCAGGTCACCTTATTAGTGAGCCAGCCCATGTAATTTCAAAATACTTAAGTATAGGCTGTTTTAGAGTCCGTATGTGTGGGGAAACAAGAGTTAGGGTTGATTTGGACCCCTCCACCAAGGGCCACGAAATTCCCCCTCTTCCTCCATATATACAGCCCTTAGGGCACCGTTTAGACCTTGGGTTTAGTTTAGATTAAAGTTAGCCATAGCTGCAACTTGCGTGCCGTTTGTGTTCAACGACCAGACAAAGGTGTCCAGAACCCCACCTTGATCAATAAAGCTTTCATCTTATATTCGCAATATCCAGATTGCAATCTCAGTTTCTTGCTTGTTCTTCGTTTGCTCGCGGGAAGCAGACCCTCGTGGTCGGAGTTGATGCGATGCTCGGCGTGGTCAATAACCTCTCGGAGTTGGTTTAGCGATTGCTAAGTATGACGTCCTCGCCGTTCGTGATCGGATCGTCAAAGTCGACTTCCTCCAAAGCGAAAACCACATCTCATCGAAAGGCGGGACACCTTTGCCTCTATCAAGTGGTATCAGATTTTCGGGTTGCTCGGTGAGATTTTACGATTTTAATAGATTAGATCGAGTCATTTCTTCATACCTAAAGTCCACGAAAAAGCCACAAAAAAATTAGGGTTAGTTCATCATATCCGAACCAATCGAGAGCCTTTGCATAATCTTTTAGGGTTTTGCTTTGTTGAATTTGCGGTTGCATCGTCGTGTCTAGTTCTTTGGTCTTAGAGTCTAGTCTTTTAGAGTTTGAGTTACGGTCATAAGTGGTCACGCCGCCGCCGCACCATCATCCGTATCCATATACCACCACCAATCCGTATCCAAATACCACCACCAATCCGTATCCATATACCACCACCGCTACCATATACCACCACCGCCATATACCACCGGCATATATCCACCACCATATATCCACCATCAATCCGAGTTCCTTGTATATTAGGTTTGTTTTGAGATCCATCTAGTTTCGATTCGTGTTTCCTTGCGGAGTAGGATTTGGAAAAAAAAAGTCTGAAACCACCCTCCGTTTAGGCCCAAAAATTTCCGGCGCACTTGTCGAAAAAATTTACGGCTATCCTATTTTAAGTGTTTCTAAGCGTATTGAGGCGATCGCCGTTATAGAAAGTTTTTTGACCCGTTTCAGTTTTTGGTCCGGCGTCGAAAAAAAAATTTGGTCAAAAATTTCGTGCCCATCTGTCGGTTTGACCTCGGAAGAGTTTTGAGACACTACGCCATTATAGTGATTTTTAAAAAAAAAAAAAAAAGCGGCAAAAAAAAATTTTTTTTCGGTGTGCTTTTCGTTGTTTCCGTGCGGCGCCATGATTTTGTTAGTGTTCTAGGCTCGCGTCTCTAGCACGGTCTAGCCTAGGACCCGACCTGATCTCCGTCGTTGACGTTTATTCAACTTTGCATCTCTGAATTGATTATTGCTAACCTTTTTGCTACCATATTATAAGCCTTCCCAGCTCCACATACATCTACATCGTGCGTTTGACTCTCCACAGTAATCGCTCTATCCAAGCTTTGAGAGTTTTGACTACATCGGTTGCGATCACCTTTCTTCTTTGGTAAGGCTGGTAAGAATTTGAGATTTGCTGACGGTTGTGATATCCACCACACCACCACCACCACTTCCTAGTAGTCTGTCGAATCATATTCTTGTGTGTTTCTATTGCTGCTAACCATGGCAGGATCACAAGCAGCGAGACCGGCCGGGAGAACATGACAAACAAAGCGCTACATGATAAGTTTCAACAAATGATGAGTGGGCGGTGGACGATGTGCTAAATAGATTTGAAGAGGCCATGGAGAAGATAGATGGCATTGAGAAGGCGTTGAAACAAAGCTCGATAACAAGTTTAATGAATTGCTCACGCGTCTACCACCACCACCACCGGCGGCACCTAACGCACCTCTACAACAACAAGGACTACCTCCACATCATGAAACAGCCCTCCGCCGAGCTTCCGTGTCCCTCTTGGTGGCCAAGCTGCTTTGGTCTTCTTGTTGATACTTTGTGGCTCCTGCTGCTGCGGCGGGGAGGATGATTATGTGAGAGCTTACGAGGATGAGGTTGATCAACATCGAACTCGTGCAACCACCAGCACCACAACCACGGTCGTCCACATGCAAATAATGGCAATGTTAGGGCTCCCCTTGAGTGCGAGATCATGACCATCTTCCTAAACTGAAATTGAATATTCCACCATTTGAGGTAGATATGTTCACGATATATATCTTACTTGGGAATTAGAAACTGAACAACGATTTACATGTTTACAATATCACGAGGAGAGGCGTGTTCCTGCTGCTTTGTTTGTGCTTTCACTAGCTTTGCATGTGTTTGGTGGTCGCACATTGTAGATTATATCTGTTCCACTACTTGGGCTGCTTTGAAAACTGCTATGCGTGCTCGTTGGGTTCCACCATATTATCAGCGTGAATTACTTCAAAAATTGCAGCGCTTAAGACAAGGAAAAATTCGGTGAAGAATATTATCGGGAATTACAAACTGGCTTGATTCGATGTAGTATTGTTGAGGAGAATGAAGCTATGCTTGCACGTTTTACGGGTGGATTAAATAGAGATTCAGACCATTCTAGACTACAAGGATTATAATAATATCACTCGATTATTCCATCTTGCTTGTAAAAGCTGAGCGTGAAGTCTTGGGATCGGCAGAGGCCTTGGCGCGGACTAACTTTTCTGCAGTCGACCTTCATCATGGACACCACGTGCATCATCTACTTCCACGTTCTACTACACGGCACCTCCGTGGCTGCCACCTCCAACCGTGATACAAGAAAGCGAGGCACAACCACCACTATCGCCAAGAGTACACTGCTTGGGCCTACAGAGCTCTTCTTCTTCCATGGCGTCAGCAGGGCACACAAGTGATATTATTTGTAAATGCGTTGTAAGGGAAGAGGACATTTTTGAGAGAATGCCAATCTCGGCGTGTGATGATTGCTCTGCGAGGATGGTGGGTATGAGTGCGCTAGTGACTATGATGAAGAGACTTTGGCTCTTATTACACATGAAGAACACGGTGGAGATGATTACGATCTTGAGGCGCAATACATGGCTCTTGAAGATCTTGACGGTATGAATGTTTAGTTGCTCAACGTGTTTTGAGTGTGCAGGTTACCCAAGTGAGCAAAATCAGAGGCATAACTTGTTCCATACAAAGGGAGTTGTGAAGGAGCGTTCTATTCGCGTCATCATAGATGGAGGGAGCTGCAACAAGTTGGCTAGCATGGATATGGTGGAAGCTTTCTCTCACCACAAGACCACATCCACATCCTTACTACATCCAATGGTTCAACAACAGGTGGCAAGGTTAAGGTAACACGTCTTGTTAGTGTGCATTTTAGTATCTCTACATATGCTGATTATGTTGATTGTGATGTGGTACCTATGCAAGCATGTTCCTTATTACTTGGTAGACCATGGCAATTTGATAAAAATTCTGTACACCATGGTAGAAACAATCGATATACTCTTGTTCACAAGGATAAAAATATTACTTTGCTTCCTATGACTCTGATTCCATTTTGAAAGATGATATTAATAGAGCTAATAAAGCAAAACAGGAGGAAAATAAGAGTGAAAATCAGATTGTGGCAAAAGAATTTGAGCAACAAATGAAGCCTAATAATAAACCATCTAATGTTGCTTCGAAATTAAAGCTGAAAAGTGCATGTTTATTTGCCACCAAATCTGATATTGATGAGCTAGATTCTAGCAAATCTGTTTGCTATGCTTTTGTGTGCAAAGAGGCATTATTTTCATTCGAGGGCGTGCCTTCCTCTTTGCCCCTACTGTCACTAACATTTTGCGGAGTTCGTTGACGTCTTCCCACAAGGCGTGCCACCGGATTACCACCTATTAGAGGATTGAGCATCAAATTGACTTAATTCGGTGCATCGCTACCAACCGCGCACCATACCGTACCAATCCGGAGGAGACGAAGGAGATTATCGTCAAATCACAGGAGCTGCTCGACAAAGGTTATATCGCGAATCTCTTAGTCCTTGTGCTGTTCCTATTATACTAGTGCCTAAAAAGGATGATGCGTCGGCGTATGTGTGTTGATTGTAGAGGCATTAATAATATTACTATTAGTTATCGTCATCCTATTCCTAGGCTAGATGATATGCTTGATGAATTGAGTGGCTCTACAATATTCTCCAAAGTTGATTTGCGTAGTGGATACCATCAAATTCGTATGAAATTGGGAGATGAATGGAAAACAGCATTTAAAACTAAGTTTGGATTATATGAGTGGTTAGTCATGCCTTTTGGGTTAACTAATGCACCTAGTACTTTCATGAGATTAATGAGCGAAGTTTTATGTGCTTTCATTGGACGATTTGTGGTAGTTTACTTTGATGATATCTTGATTTATAGCAAATCTTTGGAAGAACATTTGGAACATTCGTGCTGTTTTAATGCTCTCGTGATGCACGTTTGTTTGGTAACCTTGGGAAGTGCACCTTTTGCACCGGCCGAGTATCTTTTCTTGGCTATGTTGTTACTCCACAGGAATTGAAGTTGATAAAGCCAAGATTGAAGCTATTGAGAGTTGGCGCAGCCCAAAGCGGTCACACAAGTGAGGAGTTTTCTTGGACTCGCTGGTTTCTATAGGCGTTTTGTGAGAGACTTTAGCACCATTGCTGCACCTCTCAATGAGCTTACAAAGAAGGATGTGCCTTTTGTTTGGGGTACCGCACGGGAAGAAGCCTTCACGGTATTGAAAGATAAGTTGACACATGCTCCTTTACTCCAACTTCGACTTTAATAAGACTTTTGAGCTTGAATGTGATGCTAGTGGAATTGGATTAGGAGGTGTGTTATTACAAGATAGCAAACCTGTTGCATACTTTTACGAAAAATTGAGTGGGCCTAGTCTGAACTATTCTACTTATGACAAAGAATTATATGCTCTTGTTAGGACTTTAGAGACATGGCAACATTATTTATGGCCCAAAGAATTTGTTATACATTACGATCATGAATCTTTGAAACATATTAAAAGTCAAGCTAAACTGAATCGTAGACATGCTAAATGGGTTGAATTCATTGAGACTTTCCCTTATGTCATTAAACACAAGAAGGGTAAAGAAAATGTTATTCTTGATGCTTTGTCTCGTCGCTATACTATGCTTTCACAACTTGACTTCAAAATATTTGGTTTGGGGACCATCAAAGATCAATATGTGCATGATGCTGATTTTAAAGATGTAATGCAGAATTGTAAAGAAGGAAGAACATGGAACAAGTTCGTTATTAATGATGGTTTTGTGTTCCGTGCTAACAAGCTATGCATTCCTGCTAGCTCTGTTAGTCTTTTGTTGTTGCAGGAGGCGCATGGAGGAGGATTAATGGGACACTTTGGCGTCAAGAAGGCGGAGGATATACTTGCTACACATTTCTTTTGGCCAAAGATGAGGCGGGATGTTGGCGTTTTGTTGCTCATTGCACTACATGTCAAAAAGCTAAGTCACGACTCAATCCTCATGGTTTATATATGCCTTTGCTGTGCCTAGTGTTCCTTGGGAGGATATATCTATGGACTTTGTTTTAGGTTTACCTCGAACAAAGAAGGGAGGATAACATATTTGTTGTCGTGGATAGATTCTCTAAAATGGCACACTTTATACCATGTCATAAAAGCGATGATCTTTGTTAATGTTGCTGATTTGTTCTTTCGTGAAATTATTAAACTTGCATGGTGTGCCAAATACTATTGTTTCAGATCGTGATACTAAATTTCTTAGCCACTTTTGGAGATGTTTGTGGGCTAAGTTGGGGACTAAACTGCTTTTAGTACTACTTGTCACCCCAAACGATGGACAAACTGAAGTAGTCAATAGAACATTGTCTACTATGCTTAGGGCTGTTTTGAAGAATAATAAGAAAATGTGGGAAGAATGCTTGCCTCATATTGAATTTGCTTATAATCGTTCATTGCATTCTACAACTAAGATGTGCCCTTTTGAAATTGTGTATGGCTTCCTACCTCGTGCACCTATTGATTTGTTGCCTCTTCCATCTTGGAGAAGGTTAATTTTGATGCTAAAGAACGTGCTGAATTGATTTTAAAAATGCATGAGATAACTAAGGAAAACATTGAGCGTATGAATGCTAAATATAAACTTGTTGGAGATAAGGGTAGAAAACATGTTGTCTTTGCACGGAGATCTTGTTTGGTTACATTTATGTAAGGATAGGTTTCCTAATTTGCATAAATCAAAGCTAATACCACGTCTTGATGGTCCATTTAAGGTGTTAGAGAAAATAAATGATAATGCATATAAACTTGAGCTGCTGCAGATTTTGGGGTTAGTCCCACTTTTAACATTGCAGATTTGAAGCCTTATTTGGGTGAGGAATATGAGCTTCCGTCGAGGGCGACTTCATTTCAAGAAGGGAGGATGATGAGGACATCAATACCATTGTTACACCCACAGCCCCTCTTGCTACATATCTTGGACCAATTACTAGAGCTCGCATACGCCAATTAAATTATCGGTACTTTCGTTTCTTGGTAATGATTCTAATGTTCATGAGAATATGATCTTGCCTAAATTGGATACATTTGTTTTGCTTACAAATGAAGGCCCTAGCTTGGAGAAGGATGGACATTGGAGCAAGAACAAGCATGGAGATAATGCCATGCGTAAGGGAACAAACGGAGTTACAAGTGATGATTTCAGGACTTTGAAGCCACCATAATGGGTGCATGAAGCCTTGGACGAAATATACAAGATGCTACTTCATAAATGTCGCCCGAGGCTATACTAGGTCTTTCGTCACCTTATTAGTGGGCAGGCCCATGTAATTTCGAAATACTTAAGTATAGGCTGTTTTTAGAGTCCGTATGTGTGGGAAACAAGAGTTAGGGTTGATTTGGACCCCTCCACCAAGGGCCACGAAATTCCCCCTCTTCCTCCATATATACAGCCCTTAGGGCACCGTTTAGACCTTGGGTTTTGTTTAGATTAAAAGTTAGCCATAGCTGCAACTTCAGCGTGCCGTTTGTGTTCAACGACCGGACAAAGGCGTCCACGTAACCCCACCTTGATCAATAAAGCTTTCATCTTATATTCGCAATATCCAGATTGCAATCTCGGTTTCTTGCTTGTTCTTCGTTTGCTCGCGGAAGCAGACCCTCGTGGTCGGAGTTGATCGTGCTCGGCGTGGTCAATAACCTCTCGGAGTTGGTTTAGCGATTGCTAAGGCGCGGCGTCCTCGCCGTTAGTAGTCGGATCGTCAAAGTCGACTTCCTCCAAAGCGAAAACCACATCTCATCGAAAGGCGGGACACCTTTGCCTCTATCACGGGGGTATTCATTTTTGGGCGTAATAAGGAGGCACTTCCTTGCGTGCGAAGATATAGTGGTGGGTCCAACTTTGTCGTGAGGAACGCTTTTTGCAATCTGAGGCCCTTCTGTGGGTCCTAGCTATCGGTGGAGGAATCATTATTTTGCGGCGTAATAAGGAGGCATTTCCTTGCGTGCGGCCGTGGACCCAGTTGTCGGCCTCTCCACGTCTGATCCACTTCCGATGGATGTCGTTCATTGACCACATTGACCAGGCGCGCCGAGAGCACCGAGGCGGTGGACGACGGCGAGGCCTAAGAAGGGAACGACACGGAGCTGTGGAATACTTGGCGATTGTTTCCCACGCGGAGGAGTACAAGGATTCTTGGTTAAATGCTGCCGTCGCGGAGAATAACGGCATGTGTGGGTGAGTAGAGGATGGCTAGGCCAGCGATGGGAGTACGGTGGGGTCGTGAGGCTGCTTGGGCAAAGATAGCCGACATGGGAGGAGGGAAAGCGAGCAGTCCGCGGTGCTTGTTTGAGCGGGTGGAGCATGAAGAGCGAGATTGAAGAAGCACGACACCGTTGGATGGACATCCAACGATCCTTTGCTCTCGTGTGTTGACTAAGTTGACGAGGCGTTGCGTGTGCATCAACCTTTTTTTTTATGAAAGCATAAGCGTCAACCTGTAGTAGGTGCACAAGTCAGCCTCAAATCTATGGAAAACAGCATACAACCCATCTGCCATTATTTCTAACAATGTACAGCCCATTTGCTAATTCTTAAGGTTTTTTTTGGAGCCCATCTTCTTTTTGTTTGCATTACACCCCATATTGTGGCCATGGTCAAAAGGTATACAAAATTTTACATATTTCGGTGCAGTCAACTATTTTTAATCCAGAAATATTGATTCACATTCAAACTATTTTGAAAAATAATTTATATAAATATAAAATCCAAATAATTGTCCACGCATAAAAATGAATGGAATTTAAGATCTTGTAATGAAAAAAAAATTGAAACTAATTCCCGGTTTGATGTGTTTTAAAAAAGTACAGGCCATTTCTGGGCAAACCGAATGAAACTCTCATCGTCTTGAAAGATTTGCAGCCCAACAGGGCCGATAAACCGAATGAAACTCTCATCGTCTTGAAAGATTTACAACTTATACCTGCAACGATCACTTACCCATAAGACACATTTAACTTGGGACCGTGATGTAGGTTGCATCTTGCATTGTCTTATAGCTTGTACTGCTTCTAATTTCTTGAAATGGCACTTACGACGAGACACTTTTTACCTGATAGAGCGATATTGGTTGCATGTTCATATGGTGCCTAGATTTCATTTCTTCTAATTTTGTTGAAATGCCTTCCGCTTACTATTTTTCATACATATTCCATCCTCCTATAAATGCGTGTGAATATGAAACGCTGTCTTTTTTGTATATATTCCATCCTCCTATCCTGCGCTTGCCTTACATCAAAGTAGTGTTAAATCAGATCATGCATCAACCAGTTATGCAGAGCTAATTTTATTCATCTTCTTGTGGTTTTGACTTCATAAGGCAATATCGGAAAATAGGAAGGAAAATAGTAAGTTAGGGGATGTTGGTGGTAATCCGCACCGACGCAAACAGAGACTCTCTAGATTTTCCACTTTGCTATCGCTAATGAAGTTGAAGTCCCAAGTCTACATGATGAGTTCATCTCCGCACTCCACCATCGCAGTGCTTGCTCTAAGTTGTGATGTGATAATTGGTTTCATGTTGCATATGTTGTCTAGCTTTGTATTTCTTCTATTTTGATTAAATTGCACCTGCTGAGTTTATCGTTATACATGTGCATATGACATGGCTTTACGTGTCCGAATACACTACATCTATCTATCATACCATGTTCTTACATCAAAATACTCTTTGTTGTGTATCCCGCATTAGTAACTCATGATTGGGCGCTTTTAACATGGCGGTTTGATAGTGGTTGCATCTTGCATTGATTTCTATGTTGTCTTGCTTCTAATTTTTCGAATTGCCACTTATGACAAGACACTTTTAACTTGGCGAGTAATATTGGTTGCATCTTTCATATGGTGTCTAGCTTGCATTACTTCTATTTTCTTGAAAATCATACCTTAGTTTGCACATCGTAGCTGTGAATATGTCATGTCGTCCTGTTTTTCTTACATATTCCATCCTCATACGGTTGTCTTACATCAAAGTATTGCTTGTCTATATCATGCATCAATGAGTTCTGAAGAGTGACTTTATTAGGGAGTGCTGTTACTCGTCGGGTGAAACGGAAAAGTATCTTTATTAGGGAGTGCTGTTACATCAAAGTATTGCTTAGTCTAGCTTGCATTACGGTTGTTGACAGCTTGACATGGCAAAGTCAAAAAAGAGCAAGGAAAATAATATAGTAGGGTCTTTGTTACTCGTCGGGTGAAACGGAAAAGGTTACGCCGTCGAGATTCTCTGTACTTATAGTGAAGTAGAAGGTCCAAGTCCACCGCTAAATCTACAAACACAAGATCACTGCTCCACCAGTGCGACATCCGCTTCAAGCTGTACCAACATCTCAACCAGTTACTCGTTCGTTTGCTCGGGCGGCGGTTCCCAAGCTGCCTTCACACCTAACACTACTTAGAAGCTAATCACGACACAACAGACTTGGCAAGATCGAGATGAACCTCATGAGCATCAACACCAAGGCGGTACTGACCGAGTCAAGTTGCATTTGCATGCTCCTTTATATGTACTCTCACGGTTTGATGTACACTAACACTTTCCATATTCATTGTTGAACTAGCACCACGGCATAGCGAAATAGACATCGTGGATAATGCTTGATGATTAACAAAATCTAAAGGAGGAAGAATGGAGATCCATTTTGAGGCAGGTTTAAAAGGCGGTGATGCTCTGAGTCACCAAATTAGTATCGAGGCAGCCGTTGTCGTTAGGTATCATCGCGTATCCTCCCAACGTGGATCGATCTGAGAATGAGAAAGAAAATACCCGGTTTAACACCTTCCTTGACCATTTATCCTTAAGTAATGTTATTCATCGCAATTAGTAATATTGTCTTGCTCATCCCCCATACTTTCTAGCTTCCTCCTAATTAGACTCACATTCTTTTTCAGCAGATGAGGTTCAAGTTGGATCCGAAAGATGATGCAACTAAACAAGCATGCACTCATGTTTTTCGATCGCTTTCTGCAAACGATGTCGATACCACCTTAGAAAATATCACTTTGAAGGCAAGGATAACAATGAAATCACCCAAACATCTCCATGGAATATATTACGAGATGAAGGTGGACAGCCCTCGTTAAACACCGGTGCGATCCAAAGTATCGGGTAGGCTATATGTATTTGATCGCACCACATATTGAATTTGTATTTATGCATGTGCCTTACAAGTGTATCTTCTTCTAGGCTAACTGTTTGAAGAACAAAACCAACCGTTCTAAAGTGAAATTCCAACAGACAACGGATCTCGTAGCTATATTGCACCTGCTTGAGGCTTATGTAAATAGCTGCTACTTCCTTCTTCTTTTTGTGCCATATTATCGTATCTATATTGACTTGTTCCAAATACGAGGAAAGCCCATGCGGACCAAAAGAACTGATCCGAATGCAGATGCAAATCTTCAAGGATTGCCACACCGGCAAGATGAAGGGCATGAGCACACCGGTTCAAGCCGTTGTAAGTCCTTACTCCTCCTGCCTTGAACTGATTGGTGCTGTGATGTGTTCATTTAACTACTTGGTTTGCAGCCAATGTCGATTACTCTGTTCAATTTTATACACAATTGTCTTAACGTATCATTTCACCTTACATGGTTTAAAAGAGATGAAGGATATTCTTTTGGTCTTGATCTGTAATCTAGTTGTTATGTTCACGTCTTTTAATGATAAAATAGCCTGTTTGTTTTATATCTATTTGCCCATGATATGAATGATGTCATACTATGTTCATCCTACTTTAAACCATGTCTCTTTATCCTTAGATGTCAACGAATGTGAGGAAATAGACAATACAATGGGCATGCTACATGGACATATGTTCCAAAGTGATTTTATTATGTAGTTGGCACTACAATACATGCTAATGTATTATAGTAGTTCACCAAAATAAGTTATGTATAAGCGTTTAACCTACTTTGTTTGTTTTGTCTCATTAGTAACTTATCCGGTACACTAATCTACAAGTTCAAACTTTCGGAAGCTATGGAACAAATGATTGAACAGCCACAACCACACGAAGGTGACGAGGCTACTACAGCACAATGTCACCTCTTGCTGCGGTCGTCGGTATCTCTCCACTAACGATTGCAAAAAGCACCTTCTGCGTAATTACGGGTTGGTTGTCAAGGTAACCTCGTCCAAATCGCCTCTTGAACAAAATCTTCCTGCTAGATGCAGTGATATATCCGTGCTCTAGACACAAGTCCAATCCCTAATGGGCGTTGTTTGGAAACAAGAATAGTGGTTGAGAAATGTCGTCAAGATATAAATGGTTTTGAAACCGGACTATCGGACATTAAACCGTTGTTGAAGAGCAATGGCGGAAAAAAGGTGGAGATCGTCTTTGCTCCATCGATTCTCTGACTGAAACATTAGCACTCAGGTCAAATGATCGTGCTTCTATACATCGATGGTGCTTTTATCCGAAAGATCGTAAACTTTATGCCAACAATCCTTTTGTTGTATGATTGGAATTTATTTTGTTGTGATACAACATTTATGATCTTGCCACAGTCTTGATAATTGACGACGCTGTTTTTGTATAGTGTAGGTTTATCTTAGTAATGTATTCGGCCGAAAGCTTCAGTAGGAGCCCAACATGCCAACATTCGTTGGGCCCATTCCAATTGGGCTAAAAACGATTACGAGCCGAAATTGGCATGTAGCCCACTAAAAATATCTGGGCTTAAATTAGCATAAGCTTTCAAATTTTTACGGTAGGCTGTGCCCATAGTAGGCCTTTAACAGCCTAAACATAATTTGGGCCCTCGGTAAAAATAGGCCGTTTACAGTGTAAATATCTCGAGCCCATAAAAACATGGGCCTTTAATAGACCGAAAGTGAGATTGGGCCTGATTGTGCCAAATAACCCATTGGACTTAGCGGGCGAAATGGTGGCCCATTTACGATCGCGGATATTTGACAGTCGAAATTGGACGGGTTTAAAATCTTGCCGACCTAATACACGGCCTTTAACATGTCGGAACTTCGGTCGGGCTAGATTATCGTCATTTTTATATGGGCCGTTAATGGGCCCGATATGACGTTGGGCTACATATGGCCCATGGTTTATGTCCGGCGTTAACAGGCCGAAAATGACAACAGGCCGAAAGTGGCCCAAATCTTTAGTGGGCCTCTAACGGCCGAATGATAGACTGGCGAATATGACCCAAATCCTTCACGATGGTTTATGGGCGAAAGTTTTGATGGCTCGTAAATGGGCCCAAATGAAGCGGACCTTTAACGGTAGGAATACACCGGCCGTAATTCGCCCAATTATTAGCGGATTTGTTAACGGGCGAAGTGACCATGGGCTGCATTGATGACAAGTTTAGACCAGGCCATTGACAGCCCATTTGACAGAGAATGTTGGGCCTTTAGTTGGGCCGCCCATTATGGTCTGTAGAATCTTGTGGGCCTTTAGTTGGGCGGCCCATTGTGGTCCATAAAATCTTGTGGGCCTTTAGTGGGCGGCCCATTATGGTCCGCTAAATTGTGTGGGCCTTTAGTCGGGCCGCCCATTATGGTCTGCTAAATCTTATGGGCCTTGGTTGGGCGGCCCATTTAAACTTTGGGGCCACTTTTGGGCGGTCCACTAAAGGCCCACAAGATTCTGCAGACCATAATGGGCGGCCCGACTAAAGGCCAATGAGAATTTTACACGGAAATCGGCATTGGTGCGTGGTCATTAACGGGTTATCGGATCCAAAATTCGACCCGATAGCTTAACGGCGTTAGTTGCGGTGGATGCCGCGTGTCGGTCACCCTTGACGAACGCACTTACGTGACGCGATTTATCGTCATGGAAGTGGACACTTCCGTGATGATAATTTTGGTAATGTCATGGAACACTTCCACGACAGCACAGGTATGACTATCTTGATTCTGTCATAAATTTTTCATGGATGTACATGCATGACAAAAAACGCGGCCTACTGTGACAAACATGTATCATCACGGAAGTGTATTTTTTTGTAGTGCTTGCTGCCACAATGTTTTAGATCAACCTGCAAATCTCTTCTTTGCCCCTGGACCGAGTGGTTACCGCCTTTGAACTCGGGGTATCATGGTCCATCTACTAGACATGATGTGGCCGATCATCTGGCACCGCGTATGCGAGTTCACGCGGTGACCACGGGTCGCGACCAGCCAAACTTGCGCTCTGGGAAGACCTCGGCGCTGTTCTCGTCTGCTCCCTCTGCCTCTCGCATCCAAATCATGTCTGGTAGCTCACCCGTGCTCGTCTGCATCGACCTGAGTCGCTGCCTCACCCTGCATCGCTGCAATGTGGTCGCCATCTTCATGCCCGTGACATGTCCAGCCCCTGTCCTCCATTGTTTGCTAGCTCGAGCTCTCTAGAGTGTCCCCGAAGCCTCCCCCGCGGCTATTTAAGGACCCCCGAACCCCTCCGCACCTCATCGGCCTCTCCCCAAGCCTCCCTGACCACCGGAGCACCACTTCCCCTTCTCTGTTCACCGTCGATTGCCATGGCCGCCCCGGTTTCTTCTTGGTACCGGCGAGCCTTGCCTTCCTCCACTTCTATAGCCATCTCCAATGTGTCCCCTCCTCCCGGCAGTCTTCCCCATCCCTCTCGTTCGTCGCCGGAGGCCCTCGATCCCGTCTTCCTTGAGCTTGGCCGCCGCCTCCGCCGTTCGGCCACCGCTTCGCCCGGCCGTCCCGAGCATCCTCGCTCCTCTCCACCACCTCCATCATCCTCCCCTCACCACCGCGAGCCATCCCGACCCCCTCATCCCTCACCGGAGCAGCCCGCGTCGCCGGCCACCACCACCGCCCAGCCACCCCTGCTCCTCCATGTCTCCACCGCCCCCGCGACCTCCTATCCTCCCCGCGCCTTCCCCTGGCCGGGAACGGCCGCACCAGGTCCAGCCGCGCCCGCCGGTGGCCTCGGCCTGGCCGGAGCTGCCATGGGTCGGCCGCCCCAGCGCCGCCCCCTTCCCTACCTTTGCTATGTTCACGGGCGAACAGGAGCGAGAGGAGGAAGAAGACGATGACCTCCAGCCCGATCGGCCCCCTCCCCTTGCCACATCACGTAAGTGGAAGCGTATTCCCAAGAATACGTTTTCGTTTCTCAAAAGTGAATTCTACCCTTTTCTTTATCCATAACACATTTTCCCTGATACGTCTCCAACGTATCTATAATTTTTTATCGTTCCATGCTATTATATTATCTATTTTGGATGTTTAATGGGCTTTAATATGCTCTTTTATATTATTTTTGGGACTAACCTATTAACCGGAGGCCCAGTGGCAGTTGCTGTTTTTTTTGCCTATTTCGGTGTTTCGCAGAAAAGGAATACCAAAAGGAATCTAAATGTAACGAAACCTTCGTGAGGATCTTTCTTGGAACAAATGCAATCCAGGAGACTTGGAGTGGAAGTCAGAGACGCAACGAGGAGGCCACGAGGCAGGAGGGCGCGCCTAGGTGGGTAGGCGCGGCCCCCACCCTCGTGGGCCCCTCATAGTTCCACCGACCTACTTCTTTCACCTATATATACTTGAGGGAGTCCCGGATTAGGGGGTGTCCGGATAGCCGAACTATCACCGTTGGTCGGACTCCTGGACTATGAAGATACAAGATTGAAGACTTCGTCCCGTGTCCGGATGGGACTTTCCTTGGCGTGGAAGGCAAGCTTGGCGATACGGATATGTAGATCTCCTACCATTGTAACCGACTACTCGTAACCCTAACCTATCCGGTGTCTATATAAACCGGAGGGTTTTAGTCCGTGGGGCGAACAACAATCATACCATAGGCTAGCTTCTAGGGTTTAGCCTCCTTGATCTCGTGGTAGATCTACTCTTGTACTACCCATATCATCAATATTAATCAAGCGGGACTAGGGTATTACCTCCATTGAGAGGGCCCGAACACAGGTAAAAACATCGTGTCCCTGTCTCCTGTTACCATCCGCCTAGGCGCACGATTCGGGACCCCCTACCGAGATCCGCGGTTTGACACCGACATTGGTGCTTTCATTGAGAGTTCCTCTGTCGTCCGCCGCCGTCGGTAGGATGCCTCATCCGTCTTTAAAGACGATACTATCGCCAAAGGAGCCTTGGCACTGGTCGGACTCTTGGCTAGGTGGTTTTCTTATGACCGCCGCTCGCCATCACCGGCAAGCGATGACCTCTCGAGTCATCGAAACCAATCTCCATGTTGATTCGGAACTTGCCGAACAGTTAGATCCGATCAAGCTCTCCTCCGTAAACGAGCTTTTGGATCGCGCCATATCAGAGTCACCACAGACCACGACCGGATCGGGCCTAAAACCGATCCGAGAGATCAACTCTCCCCAGGCTACCCATCATGTTGCTGTGATAGAGGAGCAATGCGGCGATTCTTCTTCTATCTTACGGACTAGCTACGTCCGGATTCCCGATCCCTCCATGCCGGATTCCCGCAGAGGGACGGATGTCGATCAAGCCCTGAACTTAAAGTCAAGCGGCGGGTTGGACTCATTGGATAACACTCAAAAATCCAAACTTACGAGTTCGAAACTTCGCCCTCGAGTCCTAAATTGACGGGGTTCGGATCTAGTTCCACCCGCCCACCCAAACATTAGCGATCTCTCTCGAATTCGCAAGAGCTCACTGAAACAAGACATCATTAATGGGCGATTCCTCCGGTTATGAACAGGATAAAGGATCGCCGAGAGGAGGACGAATCCCAATTTTCTGCAATAATTGCACGGACAAGGAATCCTAAACGCCATAAGTCATCGCGAAATTACACGCTTTGTGGACTTGGTGACCATAGTACAAAAGTACTGTGCGATGGAGAGCGCCTGGAAAACCGAAAGTAAATTTTGGGATAATCCGGCCCCGAATACATCCCTAGTCCGAAATAAAAGGGTGCATCATTATCAAGCACCTGGGTTAAATACCAAAAAACCAAAACCCCCTAAAGGGTATGAAACCGTACTGGAGGGTTTGCTAAACGGACCCTGCAAAATTCATAGCACAGAGGGCGCCACTCCAACTCATAGCCTTCGAGCATGTTGGATACTACGGCAGGTGGCCAAAAGTGGCGAAGAGCTTCTAGCTTCGAATCCCAGCCAAAGAACACCATACGGTGTTAATAGTCTTCGAGACTTTCGCATCAAATAACATGCAAACGAACACTCCATAACCTTGCGAAGTCTACCAAGTAGCAACAATAAATCCATGGGTAACACGGCTATTACCTTTAATGCCAAGGATTTAACCTATTCGAACAGCCCGAGCACCACCGCATTGGTCCTCGGTCCGACAAAGGGCGGCTTTACCTTACTAAGGTACTCATGGATGGCGGCAATGACTAAACCTCATCTATGAGGAAACTCTCCAAAAATGGAAATAGATCGAACCGCATTGAGCGAAGCAAAGACAACCTTTAGAGGAATAATCCCTAGCCGGAAGCATGCTGCACAAGAAAAATCACACTTGGGCGTAGTGTTCGCCATTGGACAATTACAGTCCGAGGAGGTCACATTTCAAGTGGCCCCGTTCAACAGCGGATATCATGCTTTGTTAGGACGAGAGGCATTCACAATTTTTCAAGCTATACCCCATTATGGGTACATGAAGCTTAAAATGCCCGGACCTAAAGAAATCATCACTCTCGCTAGTGATCCGAACATAGCACTCCGCGCCGAAAACATGACAGCCGCACTAGCCCTCGAGGCGCTATCCGAAGCCCTAGCGGCCGAAGAACTCACCGTGATGCGCTCCACGGTGAACAGGGACGATGTGATACTTGATAAAAGATCCAAGTCCACCTCTTTTAAACCAACGGATGAAATAGTCAAATTCCAAGTCCACCCAACGGACCCTGCAAAGACGGCCTCCATTGGGGTACAATTAAACCCTCATGTAGACGCCGCACTACGAGAATTTCTACGAGAAACTGGGACATCTTTGCCGGCACCCTTCGACATGCCAGAATCCCACGTCGGTGGCCGAGCACAGCCTAAATATCCTAAAAGGATTCAAGCCGACCAAACAGGCTCTTGGCGCTTTTCCAACCCAAGAGACAGGCCATGGGAGAGGAGCTAGCCAAACTTTTGGAAGCCGGATTCATCGAGATATAAAACATCCGGACCGGCTAGCAAACCCGGTGATGGTACCAAAGAAGGATAAATCGGCGCCTATGTCTTGATTTTAAAGACCTTAATAAGGCTTGCCCAAAGGATCCCTTCCCATCCCTCGAATTGATCAAATTATTGACGCTTCTGACAGACACGACTCATTGTGCTTCCTTGACGCTGCTCTGCTACCACCAAATCAAGATGGCGGAGCAGCACCAAGCTACAACAAAGATTCATCACTCCATACGGCCCGCTCGCTTCAACACAATGCCTTTGGGCTCAAAAACGCCGACGCAAAATATCGGCGCATGATTCGTACATGTCCGCAAACCAGATCGGCAAAACAAAGGAAGCATATGTAGATGACGTGGTCGTCAAAACCAAGCATGTCGAAACTCTAGTAGACGACTTGAGGCTCACATTCGACAATCTTCAAAATATGACATCAAGCTCAATCCGGAAAATGCGTCTTGGCGCTCCAAAGGAAAGCTCCCGGCTTCATTGTGTCCGTAGAGGAATTGAAGCAAACCCAGCCAAGATCCGAGCTCTGTCACAATGGGATATTCCAAAAGACCTCAAACAAATACAAAAATTGACGGGATGCGTAGTGGTTCTAAGCCGCTTTATTTCCGCTTGGGAGAAAAGCGTCACCCTTTACCGCCCTCCGCCGCACCGAACACTTCAAGTGGGCGGATGCCGCCACGCCGACTCAAGAAATAAAGGCCATCTTGGCAACAAATCCGGTCTGGCCGCGCCCAACGTAGGCGAACCAATGCTATTATATATCGCCGCAACACATCAAGTTGTCGGTAGCGGTGCTCGTTGTCGAACGAGAAAGCGGACGGACACCGGTTCCCTCTTCAAAACCGGTTTACTATGTGTCCACCGTCCTAACTCCATGCAAGTCCGGTACCCACACTATCAAAAGATAGCATACGCGTGTTCATGGCATCCCTAAGCCGTGACACTACTTTCAAGAGTGTTCGATAACGGTAGCCTCCGGTACCTCTTAACGACATTATAAACAACCGCGACGCGACGGGCGGATCGCTAAATGGGCCATAGAGCTCCTTCCATTCGACATAACTTATAAGCCACGACGAGCTATTAAGTCGCAGGTTTTGGCCGACTTCGTGGCGAATGGATCAAGCCGAACTCCCTAAAGAGTACGGCGCATACTCCAATTGGATCATGCACTTTGACGGCTCCAATTGTTGGCGGCCTTGGGTCAAGCGTCGTCTGACGTCCCCAACCGGGACACAATCCAATACGTCCTTCGATAATGTATACGGACTCCAACAACGCGGCCGAATCGAGGCCCTTCGCACGGCCTCCGGATGGCGCTCCATGGGCATTCAACGCCTAGAGGTGCGCGATTCAACCTCGCAATATCTCAAATAAACGGGACTTTGATGCCAAAGATCCGAAAATGACAGCATACCGCAATGCGGTCCTAAAAATGTCAAGACGGTTCAAGGGCTCAATTTCATCATATAGCCCGGATAACAACCAGCGGCGGATATATTGGCACGCATCGGTGCAAAACGCGACGCCATCCCACCCAATATCTTTACGGAATGGCTGTTCAAGCCATCCGTACTATGGGAAGGGAGTCCGCAATAACAATCCGGACCCAACCGCCCGCTGACGCCAACACTCTAACACAACCGGAGGCTCGCCCCGAGATAACACCCTCCGCTCACGAAATAATGGCGGTTGTCGCCCCGTGGACGGAGCCATTCCTAGCCTACCTAACTAGGCAGGAACTCCCCGAAGACCAAAATGAGGCTCGATGCATAGTACGGTGATCTAAAGCCTATAAAGTCCATGAGGAGAGCTTTATAAGAAAAGCACTACCGAGTCCTTCAAAGGTGTATCTCCAAGAGGAAGGGCGAAACCTCCCGGCTGAAATTCATGCCGGACCGGGTGGGCACCACGCCGCAGCCCGGCCCTTGTAGGCAAGGCCTTCCGTACATGATTTTATTGGTCGACGCCCAGCAGATCTGTGAGACTTAGTCCAACGATGTGTCGGTTGCCGCTTTTTGCTAACCAAAGCCACATGCCACCCACCGCCTTTAAAACTATACCCATCACCGCCGTCATGGTGCAGGGCTTGACATGGTTGGACCCCTTAAGGGAGGAACCCACAAGCAAAAATACCTATTGGTCATGGTGGATAAATTCACCAAATGGATAGAGGCCAAGCTCGTTAAACGGCGAATCCGAACCAGTGATAGACTTCATATCGGGGGTAGTGCACCGCTACGGTGTCCCCACAAGATCATCATCGATAACGGCACCAACTTCACGGCCGATGAGGTCAAATTATGGTGCAAAACATGGGCATCAAGCTCGACACGCCTCGATCTATCACCCTCAAACCAACGGCCAAGTCGAACGAGCAAACGGTCTAATCATGAGCGGCATTAAACCCGCACTAGTGCGGTCCCTCAAGGAATCTAACACACACCGGGTTGAGGAGCTCGACTCAGACTGGGGCTGCGGACCACGCCGAATCGTACTACCGATTCACACCATTCTTTATGGTGTGCGGCGCAGAGGCGATCCCGCCTGCGACATAATACATGACTCACCTCGCGTGCGCATGTATGAAGAAAGAGAAGCCGAGCTCGATCGGCGGGACAATTGGGCGCATTGGAGGAGGAGCGCGGCGTGGCAAAAGCTCGTTCGCATTCTATCAACAAAGAAGCTCAAAGATATCAAAGCGGGGAAGCACGGGCCAAGGCTTATAACGCTGGCGAACTAGTTCTACGCTGCCGGACAAGAAAAAGGACAAACTCAAGCCCAAATGGGAAGGTCCTTCATCATCGACCAGGTCCTAACCGGCGGAGCATACCGTCTGCTAAACGATCGGATAACCGACTCGAGCCGAACCCATGGAACGCCGCCTGCTCACGAAGATTCTACGCCTAAGCGCCGACTCCAAGTTCGCCTCCTTCCTCCGCCCACATTTGCTATTTTTGCTGTCTTTTATTTCTCTCCTTCCTCCTCCTTCTTCTTGAAGCCTCTAGAGGCTCGTTTGCGCTTTTTTCACATACTTGACGACCGTCCGCGCTCATTATACCGGGGCTTCTAATGAAGCTTATTTATACGGGCTTCATGCCCAACACATGCGTTAAACTTCCGCATGTACCTTTTATTCACCATTATATGCATCGATATGACTTAAGTTTTGGCCAAGCTGGGTTGCTCGGCTCTGTGCTTACCCCTCGCTCCCGATTGTTCGGCTAGGTGGTAAAGGGAGCACCTCTACGATTGTTATTGCCGGTCACCGGATGTGTACCTCAGACTAGGTGAAGCCGAAAGCTAGCGTTCTTAAGGGAATATTCGGTCGGTGAACTGAAAGATGATTTTAATTATTTACCCATCTGCCCCGGATGATTTTACTCGCTTTCATAGCAGCTTTGACATGCACTTTAGGGCATGCATCCCAATGAAAGGAACCTTTAACGAAACTATTCTCCTCGAAGATGTTTCTTACTACCCATGTAATATAACATAACTAGTTGGGCACTTGTCTGATACAGCAACAATGACCCCTACGCCTTGTCTCCATGCATACCCCGGTTCTTATATAACCACGAAGGTATTCGGACACACTCCGGACTATTGGGTCCGGAGGTCGAAGCGAAAAAGGTCCGCTATGACAAACGATCTACAATCCGGCTAGAAGACATTTTTTCATGTCATATTTTTACATAGTCAACTCGACTCATTGTATTCCTCCTCAATGCCATCTAATAGGCTATCTAATTTACAATCTTGTTGGGAATACTTGGAGGCCAATTCTACTTGGCCAGACACTAAGCTTCTGAGGATCTCCATCCCATCAGCCCCACAGTCCGACCTCGCCATGTGTTTTGGGTCACCTTCCGTGTACCGCGTCTTTACCATGGCCCAGCCTCCTGGCGCCTTGACGGCAGCCAATATCTTCCATAGCCGGAGCGCCGCGTGCTCCTTGAAGCAGCTCTGCCAGCTCCCCAATGCCTTCGGCAGGGAGATAGATAGCCACAAGGCTCGGCCGATGCCTTTCATCACCGCCGGACTCGTTCGTACGGACGCAATTCGGGAAGAAGATCACCCAAGAACTGGGCATCTCCTCCTCGGGATGACCGTGAGCAAACCTACATACATGTTTATGTTAGTCGCCTTCCTCGCCGAACTCTTTCAAAGTTCGCCAAGCACTTATCGAAAATGCCGCGACGGCCGCCGATTCTCCTTCTGAGTCGGACAACCGGGCACGAACATCCTTTAGTTCCTCACCCAGCTTGGTGTTGGCATCTTGAAGGTTATTTTTCTCCCGCCGCACCCTTGTAAGCACGCCTCGCCGCCTTTAGTCAAGCAAGAGCTGTTGCTTGTCCGGATCTAGTCCGCGCCATCTGCAATGTTTTTGTCGATTACACACCCACCACACTTCATAAACTATTTATCTTTTGAAGCGTATATTACCGAGGGGTCTCTGTGGCTCCCCTCAGAAGCGGCTAGTGCGGCCTCAAGTTGGGCCTTGCACTCTTCAAGCTCCCGGACAATCGGGTATTCTTTTTGTAAGATCTCAGATAAAAATGATCCTTAAATCAATTATTCTAACTATTTTAAGTCTCGGGGCTCTGCATATATAAGCATCAAATTTCCTTACCAGTATGTCCTTTACATACTTCTTCGTGGCTCGCTAGACCATCTTGAGCGGCACAGAGGTGCGCATCTCCCGAATTGAAGGCATTCAATGCCTCTTGGGAGAAACATGCGCCACGAAGAACTGTCCGGCGTCTTTGTGATTCAAGGCGCTCTCCACCTCGAGTTGGTGGCGGACGATCTGTCGGCATCCTCTTCGGAGGAGCGTCCGACGACGCCTCGTGTTCGCCTCCGCTTCGACCCGGCTTTGGAGCCCGGCGGCGGAGGTTCGATTGGTAACCTCTCGGACTCGGTCCGGCAAGCGCTCTTTATCCCGAAAAGAGCATCACCTTAGTACGCCTTCGAGAATCAATCCTAGGAACATGGTGACACGCCATACCGCTATGGCAGAGTTTCGATCCGGACCGCACTCCTTTTAGCTCATAGGCAGACGCCCCTTATTGGCTAGCCAGCGCTGCTCGGCTTCCTCGCCTCAAGGTACCCTGCGAACCACCATGGGTATACGGTGATCAAGAAATAAGCACGGATGGGTCATTATCAGAATATTGGGGCCTTGGTCTCAGTTACCTGTGAGGCTGGAAGTATTCCGAGGTAATCGGCCGTGATGGCAACCAAAGCATTGTCGATGCTAAGTTGGTGGAATACCCGTCGATCAACTCCACCTTTATATCCGGATCCTCTTAGGAGGTCGATCGAGGACCGCCCGGATCCTCGGGTTGTGGGGGCGGCTGTGTATCTTCTCCACGGTCCGGCGTAGTTCTGCGCGAAACCACGAAATGAGATATTTAACCATGGGAACATGGATCGGACAGTCACAAAGATGTTTGCTTACCCAGCTTCGAGGATTATTCAAGAAAACTCCTTGATGGATTGACGCGAGGAAATCCTCCTCCTCCCTTTATACATGGCGCATAAGATCTTCACCAGTTCGGTGACCGATCCCGCCCTTTGCGGCCATGGCGGGTGGCATCGTCCTCCCGTTGAAATCCCACATGGGTGGCCCCTATATTGGGCGGCTGCAGACTCCTCATAATGCAGATTGCCATGACTCCAATCATGGTCAATCCGGCATGAGCCAAGAACCTTATTCGGCTCATCGATAGAGGACATCCGGTCATTTTCCCTCCGGGGGCTCCGAGGCGCCACTTAGGCGCTTCTTCAGAGGAGCATTGTTGAACCTCGAAGGCCGATCCGAACAGATCCGGCGGTGAGATGTCCTCCATGTAAAACCATTACAAGGCGGTCTTGGACGCCTTCTTGGGGTTCGGATAGGTATCCGGTCCGGCGATGCGCCATAGCTCGGCTCCGCCCACTTGATATATCACCCCTCATGAGCGGGGTACTAGGCGAATAATCTCTTCCACACCCGAAATGAGCCTCGACGCCCAAAAACAGTTCGCAAAGGACCACGAAGCCCGCGATGTGCAAGATGGAGGCAGGAGTAAGGTGGTGCAACTGGAGGCCGAGAACTCCAAGAGCCCCAGAGAAATGGATGGATTGAAATCCGAGTCCTCTTACTAGATAAGAGATGAAGCATACCCGCTCTCCTTTAGAGGGATCGGGACACTCTCCGCTTGCTTTCCGCCCTTGTAGGTGGCAAGTCCGCTCGAACGGGACCATGAAGGCGGGGAAGAAATCCCTTGGCTTGGAGTATAACTAGCTCGCTATGCGGATCGAGCATCTCTCCCAATTTCGGTGAGGGCCGGGCGCGAGAGGAGGAGCCGCGTCCGACCGTCCATGATGGAATGGGCTTTGGTCGAGGCGCCCGATGAAAGCTCGCGAAGGGGGTTGGTGTGACTCAGATCTAGATCCTCGCCCTTTTATAGGCAGCTCATTTGCGCAGCTAGGGGGTAAGTGTAAAATACCTGCTCTTCGCATTCATTCAAACACGTGGAAGATGGCCATTATTGGGCGTAGAAGCCAAGGAGCGCAACATTTATCGAAGTCGGACACTATTCGACAAGTATATGGAATTTGGAGAAGAACCCGCCTCAATGTCAAGACAATCAACGCGCGGACTCATCATCATTGAAGCTTTGGTTCGGGGCTCCGAGGAGTCCCGGATTAGGGGTGTCCGGATAGCGAACTATCACCGTTGGCGGACTCTGGACTATGAAGATACAAGATTGAAGACTTCGTCCCGTGTCCGGATGGGACTTTCCTTGGCGTGGAAGGCAAGCTTGACGATCTGGATATGTAGAGCTCCTACCATTGTAACCGACTGTAACCCTAACTCGTCCGGTGTCTATATAAACCGGAGGGTTTTAGTCCGTGGGACGAACAACAATCATACCATAGGCTAGCTTCTAGGGTTTAGCCTCCTTGATCTCGTGGTAGATCTACTCTTGTACTACCCATATCATCAATATTTACCAAGCGGGAGTAGGGTATTACCTCCATCGAGAGGGCCCGAACACAGGTAAAACATCGTGTCCCCTGCCTCCTGTTACCATCCGCCTAGACGCACAGCTGGGACCCCTACCCGAGATCCGCCGCTTTTGACACCGACAATACTCTTATACCACGAAGCATCCGAGGAGCCACGAAACCACTTTTCCACCGCCGCAACCTTCATGCCCACTCCATGAGATACATCTTGGGGCCTTTTCCACGATTTGCGGAGGGGGATTCGATCATGGAGGGCTTCTACATCAACACCATAGCCTCTCCGATGATGTGTGAATAGTTTAGCACAGACCTTCGGGTCCATAGTTATTAGCTAGATGGCTTCTTCTCTCTCTTTGGTTCTCAATATAAAGTTCTCCTCGATGTTCTTGGAGATCTATTCGATGTAATACTTTTTGCGGTGTGTTTGCCGAGATCCGATGAATTGTGGGTTTATGATCAAGATTATCTATGAACAATATTTGATTCTTCTCTGAATTCTTATATGCATGATTTGATATCTTTGCAAGTCTCTTCGAATTATCGGTTTAGTTTAGCCTACTAGATTGATCTTTCTTGCATGGGAGAAGTGCTTAGCTTTGGATTCAATCTTGCGGTGTCCTTTCCCAGTGACAGCAGGGGCAGCAAGGCACATATTGTATTATTGCCATCGAGGATAAAAAGATGGGGTTTATACCATATTGCTTGAGTTTATACCTCTACATCATGTCATCTTGCTTAATGTGTTACTCTGTTCTTATGAACTTAATACTCTAGATGCATGCTGGATAGGGTCGATGTGTGGAGTAATAGTAGTAGGTGCAGAATCGTTTCGGTATACTTGAGACGGACGTGATGCCTATGTTCATGATCATGCCTAGATATTCTCATAACTATGCACTTTTCTATCAATTGCACGACAGTAATTTGTCACCCACCGTAATATATGCTATCATGAGAGAAGCCACTAGTGAAACCTATGGCCCCTGGGTCTATTTTACATCATATTAGTTTATCTTCCACTTGCCAATCTCTATCGCCGTTTATTTTGCAATCTTTACTTTCCAATCTATACAACAAAAATACCAAAAATATTTATCTTATTATCGTTATCAGATCTCACTTTTGAAAGTGGCCGTGAAGGGATTGAAAACCCCTTTATCGCGTTGGTTGCAAGGTTCTTGATTGTTTGTGCAGGTACTAGGCGATTTGCGTGTAGTATCCTACTGGATTGATACCTTGGTTCTCAAAAACTGAGGGAAATACTTATGCTACTTTGTTGCATCACCCTTTCCTCTTCAAGGGAAAACCAACGCATGCTCAAGAGGTAGCAAGAAGGATTTCTGGTGCCGTTGCCGGGGAGATCTACGCTCAAGTCAAGACATACCAAGTACCCATCATAAACTCTTCTCCCTCACATTACATTATTTGCCATTTGCCTCTCGTTTTCCTCTCCCCCACTTCGCCTTTGCCCTTTCCTTCGCCCTTCTTCCATTCGATCTTATGTTTGCTTGTGTTGCCATGTGCCTTCTTTTTGCTTGCATTTTCACTTGCTGAAAATCTATTGTTATGGATCCTCATCCTCTTGCTAATCTTTTTAAAAGATCCAATTATGATGAACCTATTGCTAGTGAGTTTTATGCACTAGATTATATTTATGAGGTTTTGCTTGAAATTCGTGAATCTGATGAAGTGTTGAAAGAAGAAACTTATGAAGTGATTCACTATAGCTCCCTGAATGAAAAGCATGATTGCAATGATATTATTATAAATTATATTGATGTAAATTGTGCTAATGATATGCAAAACCCTAAGCTCAGGGATGCTAGTTTTGCTATGTCCACTACTTGTTGCAATGATCATGATTGGGATGATTCTTCTTACAATATTGAAAATTTATTTAAGCCCCATGATGAATATGAGATTGATAATAATGTTTGCAATAATAATAAAAGTGGGTTTGGAAGAGTGTCAACTTTAGATCCCACATATTTGGATAATGTTCAATCTTATGAAGTTTTTGATAAAAGTGGGTTTGGGGAGGTCATGACTTTAGTTAATGATATTCCCACTATTTTGGAAGAGTATCAACTTTGCATGCATGTGGATCATGTAGAGAAAATTTTATGTGAGATATATATTTTTGAATTTTAATATTATCCCACATGTAATTATTATGAGAGAGGAAAATATGGTTGTAGAAATTTTCATGTTACTAAATTACCTCTCATTATGTTGAGATTGTTATTGTTTCTCACTTCTTTCTTGCATATGCTAGTTTTTGCTTGTCTTGATAATTTATTTGCCTATAAGATGCCTATGCATAGGAAGTATGTTAGACTTAGATTTTTTTTTTCATATGCTATATGATGCTCTCTTTGTGCTTCAATTCTTGTCTTTCATGTGAGCATCATCGAAATTATCAATGCCTAGCTAGGGGCATTAAACGATAGCGCTTGTTGGGAGTCAAACCAATTTTGTTTTTGTTCCTTTCTTTTTGTTCCTGTTTAGTAATAAATAATTAATATAGCCTCTGTTTAGATTTGGTTTTATGTTTTAATTAGTGTTTGTGCCAAGTAGAACCTTTGGGAAGACTTGGGTGAAGTCTTTGCGATCTTGTTGTTAAAAACAGAAACTTTAGCGCTCCCGAGATTAGCTGCCATTTTTTACTGGAGAGTGATTTTAGGTTGATTCTTTTTGCAGATGATTAATAGAGAAATTTCTCAGGTCCAACATTTTATTTCAGATTTTTTGGAGTTCCATAAGTATACGTTTGATACAGATTACTACAGACTGTTCTGTTTTTGACAGATTCTGTTTTTCGTGTGTTGTTTGCTTATTTTGATGAATCTATGGCTAGTATCGGTGGGTATGAACCATAGAGAAGTTGTAATACAGTAGGTTTAACACCAATAAATAAAGAATGAGTTCATTACAGTACCTTAAAGTGGTGGTTTGTTTTCTTACACTAACAGGGCTCATGAGATTTTCTGTTTAAGTTTTGTGTAGTGAAGTAGTTTTCAAGTTTTTGGGTAAAGATTTGATGGATTTTGGAATAAGGAGTGGCAAGAGAATAAGCTTGGGGATTACCAAGGAACCCCAAGGTAAAATTCAAGAGCAACCAAAAGCCTAATCTTGTGGATGCCCCGGAAGGCATCCCCTCTTTCGTCTTCGTCTATTGGTAACTTTACTTGAGGCTATATTTTTATTCACCACATGATATGTGTTTTGCTTGGAGCTTCTTGTATGATTTGAGTATACTAGATGACCCATTGCGCCGATGGCGCAAGGGGAGAGAGCAAGAAAAGTATTGAAAGAGTGAACATAAATATATTTAGGGACAAATTGGAACACATGGATTTATTCATGATACATAATGTCCTAAGAAGCTTACGATAGAATATTTACAATGCTATTAGGAAGGAAGGTAGATAGGCAGAGATACATCTTATAGGCATTATGAAGTGATGGACATTAGCCAGTGTGATTGGTGGATGTTTCATCGACGCTGAAGATTTGTTCAGGCAATTGTTCATAGTGGCTGCAATTGAATTTTTTCATTGTTCATAGCAGAAATTCCTTCAACATCATCATCCAGGCTCCAATAGTACTTGTTTGTCTGTTGGAGATGATAATCTAATTATGTGGCTGTATCACAGAGACAATCAACAACATATCTTACTTGCGACAAAATATGATTCAGATCATTGTCTTTGGATGTTGATCCGGCTGTGAAGTTGCTATCTATTATACAGTAAAGTTCCTTTGATGCCATGTGATCTCCACCGAGGCTATGGCACCAGCTGTTGCTAAAATAGTCTATTAGGTTGTGTTTTTCTTTCTGCTGATGCTCAAGAGATTCACACTTTTGCTGAAGCAGTTGCATCTTGTCATAGTTTATGTCCTGCAACACTTTACCGTGGATGGTTTTCATGTACTTGAGAGCCTCGTTTGCTAGTTGGTCTTCAGCATCTTCTAGTTTGTTGGATATATGGATTGATATTGATTGTCTTGGAATATTTGTTGTCCAATTGATGCTTGGAGGGGTAGAAGTGAATAGTTGCGTCAAGACCAATTGCTCTTGCCTTCTGTGTTGAGTACACTGCATTTGGGAGGCCTAGCTGCTGCATCATAGCATCGAAAAGCACTTCTGTTGGGATTCTGATTTTTTTCATCACGGTATGCTGATGACAAGAATAAGACAGTATGACTAATCGTATATGCATCACGTGAGAAGATAATAAAAAGATTCAGAGCAGCAGGGTTCTGGTTTTGTTGTAACTGATGTTGCTCATTACTAAGAATTGTTTTTGTCTTTCATGAAGTAGCATTAACACAATCAAATTATGGAAGTGGACATGAAGGTAACCATGTTTCTGCCTGATTTTGATGATACAGGTGGCATTTAAAGTCGAATGAAATCGTTTAGATGACACAAATAGTACATTAACCTTTCTTTGTCTAAGAAGCTAAATTTTGTGTTATCTTGACTGACGTAGTGCCTGACGCCGAGGCGCCGGATCTTGGCGTCTGTGGTGTTTGCTCACCAGCAAGAGACTGGACTGCTGCAGGTTTGTGTTCAACTCTATTAGGAAGATGAGCTCTAATCTCTCTCTTGGATCCCTCATTGATTCTATGCTCATGTGTATGTGTCTATCGACCATGCCTATCATCTGTGGTTCCTAAGTTTGACCCAGTAAGGTCATATGAGAGGTGGAGCAAGTGGATCAACGGTGTTTGACCCAGTAACGTTGGCCGGCCCTGTAAATGGTGGTTTGATTTATTTATTTTTTCTTTAAGCCTATTCATCGTCGCATCTATGCATTAAAAAGAAATAAAAAGAAACTTTTTAGTATGATGTGCTTATAATGCAGGTTCTATGTTACAGGCTTTGTACCTATCTTAAAATGCGTGTATTTTGTATTAGGACTATCTCATGTATATGCATTATATCGGATTTATTATAATAAAAGAACTGCAATAGACAAGTAAACACAGTCAATCTGTAGCCCACAAGTATTATCTTAGAAGATAATACCACGGATAATGTATTCCCCGTCAGCTGATCCTCTTTCGTGGATATTTAGATGCTGACCAAATATGGTTTAGAAAGAGAAATAAGTAGTAAAAAAGATAGTAGTAAGTAATACATTTTCTCTTTGTGCTAACTTACCTTTTTGCTGATGATCCTACGGTTGCTAGTGTGTGAAACTGTCCGTTTCTTTCCGCCTTCGGATCTGCCAGCACTAACACAGACAATGTCAGATTCTGAACCCGCATCATCTCTTCTTCTTTGGTAGTCCCTTGCTGCAAGAAAACAACAAGGCGGTTACAGCAGAAAACAACAACTCTTCTTCTGAACCCGCAACTTGTGAACTTAAACAACAAGGTGCTAAGGAATGTTGCTATTATATAAGACCAAAACATATAGTCGTTAACATTAGGCAGAGTCATCGGGTGCATATTCCATTAGTATACCTGCATATACCAATAGATGATAAATTTTTTGAGAATAATAGGACTTTCGACTCGTTCAAATTAAAGTAGGACACATGCATATATTGTTTTTCAAGTACCAGGAAAACAGAACAGATGGAAACAAACATCGATGTAGCAATCGCTTATTCAGGTGCAGCGTAAGAACCATATACGCAACAACGAGCGGTGGTTTGATTAAAGTAGATCAGTCGTTTGGGAAAACATACCATGCCGTCGCTCAAGTTTCACTTGGAGCGGGTGAGAATCCAATCCACCCGAGGAATCGACTTGCCAATGGTGATGCTTAGAAGCGATGGAGTATATCTTGCAGGCGGTATCGCCGCTTGGATGCACATGAACAAAAAATTGGATGATTTTCTTATATGTAATCAGAATCTTCTTTCACACCTATGGAGATGACTTGCCCAAAAGTCTCAGAATTGCACAGGAAGTTGTGCATCTCATATTCATATGGTTTATTCATGCACAAGCACCTTGCGTTGGCATCTTGCTATCATAATAAAAATCTGAAACTTTGCCATCTAACATAAACTATAACATTACTGTGCAGACGTTTCAGAGATATATATTTGGTCACAAAGCATCTCTTTTCTGTTGATTATAAGTCCAATATTTAATTATCAGTTTCCCAAATACGCACCTTTGTTTAGTTTCAGTATCACATAATGAGGCACCGTCAGTTGTAAAGCAAATTCGCAGATCAATAGGTCCAAAGGGAATAACGAGTAAAAAAGATGAAAAATCCAATCTGGCCTAGCAAGTAAATAGACGTCTATGTACTTGGCAGTAGCCACCTAGGGAAAGAGAAGGATGAACTAAAAGCCTAGCAATATAAGCATAATGGAACAAATCTTAGCATGTAGTCAACCATAGCCTGGCAAGGCATATGATTATGATGTGCGTTATTTTCTTTCAAGTAGAGCACATTTAATTTAGCAACCATATTGTACCATGAATGGCATGCAGAGAAATGTAGTCACAACAATTCTGAAAACAAGGAAAAGAGGAACCCATCAAAATGCGGCAAAAAACACTTAAATCTACTTTTGTAAAGAATTAACCTCATCAATATTGTATCCGGAAGTAAGGTCACGGTGTGTCTGATCATCGGCTTCTACAAAACCGGAATCTTTCACAAAGGCTTTTAAATCTTCCATATCTGCATTAAGACAAGCAAACGTTCAGATACCTGCGCATTTCAGCCTAGTTCTTAGCCTCCATAAAAAGAAATATGATAAATAACTTTGATGGATAGTTGTTCCTTCTTTTGCTTGGGAGCTCTTACAGAGTTAAATTAGAGGTACTTGTATATATATGATGTGCACCCAACTCTATCTCGACCATTGCCCGCTGCCGAACTTGCACACGAAAAATCTGACAAATTTTCTTATTCTTCTCCTACCTCATGCAACAAATCCAACCAAGCTACAACTTGGTTGTAGCTAACCTGGAGAGGGACACCATAGCACCATCAGAAAAGAGAGGCCATTTGTACTACAATGCAACTCGGTGAAGGAATCAACCGTGAGTCCGTGACCTAAACACTACGTGCATAAGAAAAAAAATAGGAAGCCATCAATTAGAAGGATGAGCTTAGTTCACCATGGAAAGATGAGGAAAAGTGCAAGAAATAGCTCATCTATGTTGGTGTCTCCTACATGAATAGGGACCCGTCCTCGACCTCTCCTCTGCAGGCAGCCACTACTATCTTTTACCATCTTTCTTTTTAGACAATGGTTGCATAAGTAAGTCTGAAACTAAAGAGGTACCAACCATAGAACCAGGATCTACTGTATTTTTTTTCCTTTTCACCTATTTGTAGATACACTTTTTTAGTAAGATGAGAACCTGACCTAATAAAGTTAATGACAGGCTGAAATAGCCGAATTGTAGGGAATATTTCTATAAGTACTTGACAGGACTAAGTGCGTAATTCAGAGTCCAACAATGTAAACTGAAGAAAGTACTATATTTACAATCCATAATGTACTCATATCATTCTCTAGTTTGGCAAATACAAGTTATATGTTCTTTCACCATCTAGGCAGACCAATCAACCACAATTTGACGCTTAAAGAAATTAATTACAAAGAGGATTTTGAGCGGCGACCATAGCAAGTAACTCACTTGAGAATACAAATTGAAGTGTAGCTCGCACAGGGCTGGATAGGTGCTTGGTAGAGGACCCAGTTTTGGTTATATGGATCATGAAACACTAACTTATCAAATTTAAGCTGAAAATAATTGGGCTTATTAAAGAAACAGAGCATAAAGGAAGCACAAGAAGAGTAGTATGCCTTTTGGAAAGAAATAGATTTAGCATAAAGGGAGAATGAACAAGCAAGTCGCAAGATCACGTTCTTCACATGGAAATTAGAGGGGCCAAAGAATGCATCTCATATTCATCCGAGGACGAAGCTTGGCTAGCATAATCATTGTGCAGTAGTATGTTCATCAAAAAATTCCATTTACTAACTACTATATGTAGCTCAGGTTTTGACAGATATAGCAGTGTCGTGGTATTATACGCAATCCACTGCCAAAAAGGTTACACTATCTTTCTACCAATATTTTTCACAAAGTAAATATCTGTCCTTTTTAGATGGTACTTCGGCATGTAGCATCTTACTCTAATACTGAGTGGTTAACGTGCTTCCTTGCTCAAAATATACAATTGCACTATTAGTGGTAGCACTGGCTACTATAAGTCATTTTCATGTAATCCCTTAAGACTGAATCAATGACCGGTGTATACGAATATCGATCTGAGATCCGAGCAATACAAAATCATGACTATGATCTGTTCTGCATACATATATAGTGCATGCTACTGATATTTATTGTAGTGACTGTACCTATTTCTTTTTAAATCTACATATCCTAATAAAATTGGTTGAGTGCTCGTGAGCTTATGCTTGACAACTTTAACACGTACTGAACCTGAATATACACACGTGTGATTTATTTTTTTATTTTTATTGAAAACCCCCATATATTAATTTGGTAAATTAAGATTCTTACAATCGTTCATTACAAAAGCAGTTACACATGGCGGAACACTATTACATAAGAGGCCATCGGACCTACTGTCAAAACTGAATTTTGCAATCTCGTGCGCCACCCTATTTGCCCAGCTATCAATCTTCGCGATCTTAAAATCCTTTATGAGTTTTGATACACTCAACGCCTCCATTTTCAGATCCGCAAAAGGAACCTATCAATGGAATCTCTAGTGCGATTTAGCACTAACTTAACTACAAATTTGATTAAGTTCATCATCATGAATGTGGTTGCCACCGCACGCATCAGCCGGTCTATCACCAGATATTACTATGATTAGCTTTAACAAAGGGGCGAACAGTTTAATTAGTGGCCAGCTTAACAAGAATGTAAATAATCCATGGCATTCATCCCCTAAGAGACATCCAGCAGTTGTGAAGAAGCGATTACATCAGGGTGGGGATTAGAACAAGGACTGAGAGAGATGAGGAACATACCTAGTACAAATCCAGTCTCACCTTTTTTTCTCTCATCGTTGATTACCACTGTTGCCATTAGGAACACCTATAAAATATGTGTTTTGTTTCTGTGATCCTCAAAATAATAGATATCATATGTGAAGATATAATGCAACCTTGCAAGTAAAATAAAGCAACATGAGTTAGCTCCAAAGGATATATTATGATAGCAGGTCTCACATTCATTAAGTAATTCATTTACATGTAATAAAATGAAAGCAAAAATCTGATAGGGATTTCCGAGCAAGCAAACAAAATATCAGAATATGGTACAACTCATTGTGACTACTTTGTTGTGTTGCTATCTATTTTTGGAAGATCTCATGGACAAAGAATCATCTCCAATTTCATGTTGATGTGCTTCAAGCTCCACACAAATTATGAAGAAAATCACATCTCACACAACTGAGAAATAAAGAGAGGACAATACTTTCACCTCGGCTTGAATCGTCAAACTGGTGGTGGTGACGCCGCCCATGTAGAGAAGCACGCTTGGACCGTTGGCAAATACACTCTCACTGAAGTTCTTGGTTACTTGAATTTGTGTGGCTTTCAGAGGGTACAATTAAATCCATGTGTCCATCCCTACAAAATTGTACCAAAATGGAGAGGAGAAGTGGTGAGAAAGAAAATACCTACAGCAGCCATAGACAGCAGGAACACTAAAAACGTGAATTAATTTAGAGAGGAAAGGGATTAGAAAGAGGAACTCACAGGGGGAGGTGCAACCAGAAGAGATGGGGGATCACTTGCGACGAGGCGTGCCGGCTGCTGCTCGCCTCCTCCTGCCGATTCCGTATCGAGGCCACGCTCCTTGACTCGAGCTCCTCCTGCCAAGGCCGGATCGAGGCCGACGGGCGCCTACAGAGCAGGGGCGGCCGCATCTGGGCCACCACGCGGCATGGACGAGGCACGGCTGGCTGCTGCCCTGCTCCCCTCGTCCCGCCGAGTCGCTCCTCGGCTCGAGCACAAGGTGGCCAGGGCGACGATGCGGAGAAGGAGGGGTGGGAGGTGGCCGGTGAGGGTGAGAAAGGAGAGGCGGCGGCGGCAGCAGGAGAGGAGGCGACTGCGGGGAGAAGCCGGCTAGGTCTCGCTTCTGCCCGCTCGCTTCTCCTTTTTCTTTTCTTTGGCTGCTGCTCGCTCGCTTTTTCTTTTCTCTTTCTCTCGCTGTTGCCCGCGTCCTCTTAAGAGACAGCCAAGCGGGACCAAAACAAAGCAGGGGACCACCAATACTGCTGGTTAGAACGAAGGGCAAGTAGAAAAGCAGCAGCACACCCCCGTCGCGGGCAGAGCGCACGCGCGCGCGCTCGCTGCACTGTTCATTGCCGACGTGGACGCTGTGGTTGTGCCTAGCTACCCCTTCATCCTTTATAAGGTAAATGTTTTTTAGTTTACCACAATCATCCTTGCTGTACACGCATTTTGGTAGAGACACACATGAATAGGAATTTATTAGAATACTCTATGTGCTTCAGTTAATCTTTTGAGCTAGATAATTTTGCTCTAGTGCTTCGCTTATATCTTTTTAGAGCACGGTGGTGGTTTTATTTTATAGAAATTATTGATCTATCATGCTTCATTTATATTATTTTTAGAATATTTTAGAATAGCATGGTAATTTGCTTTGGCTATAAAATTAGTCCTAATATGATGAGCATCCAAGATGGGTATAATAAAAACTATCATATAAAGTGCATTGAATACTATGAGAAGTTTGATTCCTTATGATTGTTTTGAGATATGAAGATGGTGATATTAGAGTCATGCTAGTTGAGTAGTTGTGAATTCGAGAGATAATTGTGTCAAAGTCTGTGATTATCGTAGCATGCACGTATGGTGAACCGTTATGTGATGAAGTCGGAGCATGATTTATTTATCGATTGTCTTCCTTATGAGTGGCGGTCGGGGACGAGCGATGGTCTTTTCCTAGCAATCTATCCCCCTAGGAGCATGCACGTAGTACTTTGTTTCGATAACTAATAGATTTTTGCAATAAGTATGTGAGTTCTTTATGACTAATGTTGAGTCCATGGATTACACGCACTCTCACCCTTCCACCATTGCTAGCCTCTCTAATACCACAGACCTTTCACGGTATCATACACCCACCATATACCTTCCTCAAAACAGCCACCATACCTACCTATCATGGCATTTCCATAGCCATTCCGAGATATATTGCCATGCAACTTTCCACCATTCCATTTATTATGACACGCTCCATCATTGTCATATTGCTTTGCATGATCATGTAGTTGACATCGTATTTGTGGCAAGGCCACCATTCATCATTCATACATGTCACTCTTGATTCATTGCATATCCTGGTACACCGCCGAAGGCATTCACATAGAGTCATATTTTTTCTAAGTATCGAGTTGTAATTCTAGAGTTGTAAGTAAATAAAAGTGTGATGATCTTCATTATTAGAGCATTGTCCCGTGTGAGGAAACGATGATGGAGACTATGATTCCCCCATAAGTCGGGATGAGACTCCGGACAAAAAAATAAAAAAGGCCAAAGAAGCCCAAATAAAAAAAAGAGGCCAAAGAAGCCCACCATAAAAAAATTGATGAGAGAAAAAGAGAGAAGGGACAATGTTACTATCCTTTTTCCACACTTGTGCTTCAAAGTAGCACCGTGATCTTCATGATAGAGAGTCTCTTATTTTGTCACTTTCATATACTAGTGGGAAATTTTCATTATAGAACTTGGCTTGTATATTCCAATGATGGGCTTCCTCAAAATGCCCTAGGTCTTCGTGAGCAAGCGAGTTGGATGCACACCCACTTAGTTTCTTTTGTTGAGCTTTCATACACTTATAGCTCTAGTGCATCCATTGCATGGCAATCCCTACTCACTCACATTGATATCTATTGATGGGCATCTCCATAGCCTATTGATACACCTAGTTGATGTGAGACTATCTTCTCCTTTTGTCTTCTCCACAACCACCATTCTATTTTACCTATAGTGCTATATCCATGGCTCACGCTCATGTATTGCGTGAAAGTTGAAAAAGTTTGAGAACATCAAAAGTATGAAACAATTGCTTGGCTTGTCATTGGGGTTGTGCATGATTAAATACTTTGTGTGATGAAGATAGATCATAGCCAGACTATATGATTTTGTAGGGATAACTTTCTTTGGCCATGTTATTTTGAGAAGACATGATTGCTTTATTAGTATGCTTGAAGTATTATTATTTTTATGTCAATATTGAACTTTTGTATTGAATCTTTCAGATCTGAACATTCATGCCACAATAAAGGAAATTACATTGAAAATTATGTTAGGTAGCATTCCACATCAAAAATTCTTTTTTTATCATTTACCTACTCGAGGACGAGCATGAATCAAGCTTGGGGATGCTGATACGTCTCCAACGTATCTATAATTTTTTATCTTTCCATGCTATTATATTATCTGTTTTGGATGTTTAATGGCCTTTAATATTCTCTATTATATTATTTTTGGGACTAACCTATTAACCGGAGGCCCAGTGCCAGTTGCTATTTTTTTGCCTATTTCGGTGTTTCACAGAAAAGGAATATCAAACGGAATCCAAACGGAACGAAACCTTCGTGAGGATCTTTCTTGGAACGAACGCAATCCAGGAGACTTGGAGTGGAAGTCAGAGACGCAACGAGGCGGCCACGAGGCAGGAGGGCGCGCCTAGGTGGGTAGGTGCGCCCCACCCTCGTGGGCCCCTCGTAGCTCCACCGACCTACTTCTTTCTCCTATGTATACTCTTATACCCTGAAAACATCCAGGGGAGCCACGAAACCACTTTTCCACCGCCTCAACCTTCTGTACCCGTGAGATCCCATCTTGGGGCCTTTTCCGGTGATCTGCCAGAGGGGGATTCGATCACGGAGGGCTTCTACATCAACACCATAGCCTCTCCGATGATGTGTGAGTAGTTTACCACAGACCATCGGGTCCATAGTTATTAGCTAGATGGCTTCTTCTCTCTCTTTGGTTCTCAATACAAAGTTCTTCTCGATGTTCTTGGAGATCTATTCGATGTAATACTTTTTGCAGTGTGTTTGCCGAGATCCGATGAATTGTGGGTTTATGATCAAGATTATCTATGAACAATATTTGATTGTTCTGTGAATTCTTATATGCATGATTTGATATCTTTGCAAGTCTCTTCGAATTATCGGTTTAGTTTGGCCTACTAGATTGGTGTTCTTGCATTGAGAGAAGTAGCTTTGGGTTCAATCTTGCGGTGTCCTTTCCCAGGGACAGCAGGGGCAACAAGGTGATAATCACCAAGTGCAAGGAATCATCATAGCACTTTCCAAAGATGGAAGTGATAAGTATGGAGTGTCGAACCCACAAGGAGCTAAAGGTAAGATCAATATTCTCTCAAGCCCTATCTGCGACTGATACGACTCTACATGCACCGATCGTTTGCTTCCAACTAGCAATGAGAAATAAAACTATGCTGTGGGTATGAAGAGGATAACTTTGCATGGTAACGGAGAGCTAAAACATAAATGTAGGTGCTGTTATGATAAAGTTAGAATATAATACTAAATATTATAAGTAGCGAGTGTGGAATAATGGTGGATCGGTGTGCGCAATTGTCCTAGGCAATTGTTAACAAGACCGATGGTCGTCATTGCAATTTCATATGAGGGAGAGGCATAAGCTAACATACTTTCTCTACTTGGATCATATGCACTTATGATTGGAACTCTAGCAAGCATCCGCAACTATTAAAGATCATTAAGGTAAAACCCAACCATAGCATTAAAGCATCGAGTCCTCTTTATTCCCATACACAACAATCCCTCTTACTCGGGTTTGTGTTTCAGTCACTCACCAACCCACTATAAGCGAATCATGAACGTATTGCAACACCCTACAGCGGGAATCCCTCACGCTTGCGCGACATGGAGGGCACAATAGGACATCACCAATAATAAAATATACAACTCGTACCAATCTAGATCATCAATCAACCAAAGGATAAAAGATATCTACTCAAAACATCACAGGATGGCAACACATCATTGGATCATAATATGTAGCATAAAGCACCATGTTCAAGTAGGGATTACAGCGGGGTGCGGGAGAGTGGACCGCGTAAAAGAGATGAGGATGGTGATGTTAATGAAGACGATCACCGTGGCGATGATTCCCCTCCCGATGGCACTCCGGCGCCACAGGAAGAGAGGAGGAGAGGTTCTCTCCCTTGTGCTTCCTCCTCCATGGCCTCCACCCTCTGGTCCTTGGCCTTCATGATGATGAAGACCCCTCCGGGATACTCCTCCATGGCCACCGGTGATGATGGCCCCCTCCGGCAGGGCGCCGGAGAGTGCCCCGATTGGTTTTTCGTGGCTACAGAGGCTTGCGACGGTGGAACTTCTGATCTAATCTCCGTTCTGGAAGTTTTATGGTACGGGAGTATATATGGGTGCAGGGAGGACGTCAGTGGACTCCTGGGCTGGCCACGAGGTAGGGGGGCGCGCCCCAGGGGGGTGGGCGCGCCCCCGTCCCTCGTGGGCAGCCCGGGACTCCCCTCGTGAGCTTCCGGTACTCCATGGGCTTCTTTTGGTCCAAAAACAGGTTCCGTGGAGTTTCAGGTCTTTTGGACTTCGTTTGATATTCCTTTTCTTCAAACACCAAATAGGCAAAAAACAGCAATTGCAGGCTGGGCCTCGTTAATAGGTTAGTCCCAAAAGTAATATAAAAGTGGAAACTAAAGCCCAAAATAGCCCAAAACAAGAGATAATCTAGCATGGAGCAATCAAAATTATAGATACATTGAGATCTGTCGGCGCTCGGGAACGGGGTACCAGACTTGCTCTGCTCGCTGCCTGGCGTGGCTCAAGGGGTGGCCCAAGACGACCCATCTTTGTCAAGACAAGCTCAAGACCCTCGCGAGGCCAAGCCTGCTGGCGGACGACAGAAGCTTCCTCGAGCACGGCCTCATCAGTGGGCTCGCGAGGAGGCGGAGAGATCAAGGCGGGTACCTCACGAGGTGCCCATGACGCAAGCCATGACGACCGAGGGCGCCAGGTGGCGCCACCCAGCAGATGTCCTCATTTCCTCTTTGGTGCAAAGGAGGCAAGCGCAGGCGAGTGCATCAAGCAAAGGCGACTGTTTTGGTGCAACAAGACCAAGACCATCACAACGGCAGGAAGAAGGTCATCGTGGAGCCCAAGCCGACGTCATCGTCAGAGCCTTTGACAGGCGAGGACCAACTTTAGTCAGGATAAGTGTACTAGATGTTCCCCTTCAAAATGGCCAATTGTTGGCGCCCTTCCCACTCAATATTTGGGAAGAGGCCCAGGGCCCCGCCTATAATCGACTAGCCACCCACAGGTAGAGGCATCTGGGAGCAGCTAGCATCTTGATCCAAGTCCGTGACGAGCTAGAGATCAAGCAGTCAGAGAGAGAGAGAGAGAGAGAGAGAGAGAGAGAGAGAGACCCGAACTCCCTTAGCAGTTCGTCAGACCGCCAAGAAATGACCCTTGCGAGGTTGTTCTTCCTTGTATTGTTCATCATCACCCCGAGGCAATCCACCACACCACACACTGGAGTAGGGTGTTACACCACAATGGTGGCCCGAACCAGTATAAACCTTGTGTCTCTTGTGTTGCTCTTTTGGTAGTTTAGATCCTTGCGAGGCGACGAGGTGCAGGTAGGTAGGGGGTGAGATCTCCACATGCACCCCAGAGTTCGAACCTAGAGGGTCTGCCGGAACCCGAAATCCGACATTTGGCGCGCCAGGTAGGGGTGCACCGGAATCCGTCTTCCGCCGCCCTGTTCTTCGCCGCCCATCGCATCCATGTCGGACACTCATCAGGCCCGCGCCGAGTGCAGGGCCGCTCTCGCCACCCGCGTCGCCCAGACGGCCCCCGTCGGTGGCAGCCCCCGCTGTTCCCCGTCGCCTGCCGTCAACGCCGCCACCGCCCGGCGGGAAACGGCGACAAGCATCATCCCAAAGATCCGTCAGAAGGCGAGACGGCCGTACCGCTACTCCTTCGCTCGCCCCAGCTGGTTCTTCGTCTCGCGCGCTCCGCGTGCCCATGGAGGCTCGAGCCGCGCTCATCGCGGCAAACGAGCTCCTGCGCTACCGCCCCGTCGACGACGTCTACGAAGAGTGGCTCGACCGCGTCGCCGAGCTCGTCTACGCCGCAGGGGGCTCCCCCGCGCCATCCTTCTCGCTGCACCGCGCCCCGACTAGCGCGGGAGATGAAGCTCCGGGGGCGTCTCGGCCGCCTCCCCCTCAAGAAGGCGCCTTGGCCCCAAGGCGCGTGGCCCCAGGCGGAACCCACTCCGTCCGGCACCGGTAGCAAGAAGCAGAGCTGTCAAGAGGTCCTCGCCCCAAGAAGGTGCCGAGTGCTCCTGCACCGTCCGTCATGACCGCGCCTGCTCCAAAGACGCCAAGACCCCACGCTGCTCCCAGCGGCAGCGCATGGGGACCCCCGTCACCAAAGGCCTCCCGTGGCCACACCAGGCTGCCGCGCCTTCACCACCGAGCTGCGCAGCGTCGCGTGGCCCGGCAAGTTCAAGCCAGACCTGCCTCCTCACTACGACGGCACGGCCGACCTGCGGAGTTCCTCCAGCTCTCTGAGCTGGCATCGAGCCGCCAGTGGGACGAAGGTCATGGCGAACTGGTTTCCCATGGCGCTCAGGGCGGTGCCCGCACTGCTCTCGAACACAGCTCTGCACGATCTCCTCCTCGACGAGATGCGCACCCGCTTCATCGCCAACTTCAAGGCACTCGCGATCGGCCTCCTGCCGTGGCGACATGCGCCGCATCAAGCAGCAGCCGGGAGAAACCTGCGAAGTACATCCAGCGCTTCAATAATGCACGCCTCAATATTCCCAAGGTGACCGAGGAGGCCATCATCTCAGCCTTCTCCGGCGGTGTGCGTGACGTCAAGATGAAGGAGGAGCTGGCGATGCATGAAGATCTGTGCACATCCTTGGAGCTGTTCAACTTGGCGACCAAGTGCGCTAGGGCTGAGGAAGGACGCCTTTCCCTCCTCGAGCTGCCAACTGGTGACCCAGAAGAGAAGAAGCCCAAGGTCAAGGACATGAAGCACAAGGGGGCTGCCGTGCTCATGGCAGAACCAGATACCAAGCGAGGCAGAGATCAGCCCGAGTCTTCCAAGGGCAGCCGGTACTGTGTGTACCACGACCTCCACACCCACAACACCAACGAATGTTAAGAACTCCGAGCCGTGCGAGAAGGGCGAATCGGTCGACGCCCCGACCGCAACAATCGAGGCTACGACCGAGGAGGAGGAAGAAACGCAGGACGCTGGGAAGACCGCGGCCCTCGCCAAGGGTGGCGCGACCGACCTCGCGAGGACCGCTGGCAGGATCAGCCTCGCGAGGGAGGTTGGTGGGACCCGCCTCGCAAGGGAGGCTGGAGGATCACCTCGCGAGATCGCCTGCAAGGCAACGCAGCCTCCCTCCTCCGCCACCGCAGCCAAGGAGAAATGAGGACCACCACCAGGGCGAGGGGCTGGGGCTTCCGGGAGCAGCGATCGCTTGCATCCCGGGCGGAGCTCAAGCCCGACCTCTTAGCGCATCTTCAAGCAGTTCGCTGCAAGTGAATGCAGTCCTCCCAAGCTCGAAGCCACACGCCTCTCGGTGGTCGGCATGCGCCATCATGTTTAGCTCACGGATCAGCTCAAGTCTTGCTGCCACACGGAGTTCTCCGATGCTTTGTTCCCCAATCATCAAGAATGTGCAAGTCACCAGACCCTCATCGATGGCGAGCGGGGCTCAATGTCCCGTCCGTAGAGACATTCAACAATCTCCAAGTGCCTTACAATCAGCTTCAGCCAACCAAGCCTTTCTCCGGAGTCATCGATGGCTCCACAGTTCCTATTGGGCAGGTCCGCCTCCCTATCACCTTCGGGGCGCGCGACAACTACCGCACCGAGCTCATCGACTTCGACGTCGCCCACATTCGCCTGCCATACAATGCCATCCTCGGGTACCCAGCTCTGGCCAAATTCATGGCCGTGACTCATCACGGCTACAATGTCCTCAAGATGCCAGGGAGCGGTGGAGTCATCACGGTGCCTTGTGAAGAGAGAGACACTGTGTGCTCCCTGGAGCGAGCTTTTCAAGCCGCGTCGCTTGAAGACCCAGATCGCAGGAGCGGGAGGCTACCCGAGGCTGCTCCCAAGAAGAAGAAGACATCGCCTGGCCCGACCCCTCGGGAGGCAGGCCCCTCAGGATTCGCGCCTGTTTAGGGGGCACCTCCTTCTGTCGCATAGGAAGGCGCGCCCGGCGCCCTCCTCGAGCAAGGCTCGGGAGCTCTCTCCTGGAGGGCCATCGACCTTGCTAAGGTCACGAGGGAGGCGCTTGGGCACCACTTGGAGGCGTGTTTCAAAGCACGTTTCCCTCAGGAAGGAGCGAGGCAAGGAGGGCCAAACCCTCAGGTGTTCGTCAGCTAGATCATTCAGGAGCTGCAGGAGTCAAGAGTCATGAGTGGCAGCCGCCGCTTACCCGCCGTAGCTCCCCATCCAGGCGAGGATGGTGGGCTGCGCGTATGCATCGACATACCAGGGCTCAACCGGGCCGCCTCTCAGGAGCGCCTCTGGCCCTCACGCGTGGGGCGTTGTGAAGGTCCACCCCACAGCTATGTTCACATGCCTTACGGCGTGCCGAACGTGGCTGCCACGCGCCAGCGCCTCATGGGGAGCATCCTGGAGGCTCTAGAGGCTAGGCGTTCCGCAGTCCTGGCGGAGACAGAGATGGTCCGCGAGGAGCCACCAGCGCCTCCGGAGCCTCCCGAGGTTCCTGGGCCTGGGGGCTCGTGAAGATCAGCTTCCGCAGCCCGCGGCGTCCGCTACTTCAAAGATCCTTCGTCTTCAACGTTATCGGTGACATCCTTCGAGTTTCATTTTCACCGGGGCGCCTCGTGGTTGCATCATTCCCGTGCCGTGTGGGTCCGTCCTGCAAAGCATGTATCCCTTTTGCTTCATGTTCCTAGCTTACTTTATTGGGGGCGCCCCTCGGGCTGCATCATTCCCAAGTCGCTCGGGCCAGACCCAGCGATGCCTGCCTTCCCTGCACCTATCTAAATGAACTTGCTCCTTCATGATTAACGTGTTTGACCTAGTCGCCCGCTCGAATGACACCAACTGATGGAGCTGCTCCCTAATTGCACGACGCTTGCGCATGGGTCCGTCCCTGCAACGCTGACAAACCTGAATGGCCGAGCTCTGGCCGCGGCAGCCCCGCATGGCGCCACCTCGTCAAGCCTTCAGTGCCTCATCACCCCTCCGGAGCAACCAACGGCTGACCGTCGCTTGTCATGGCGAACTCTTGTTCTTCTTGTGGTGAGCCTGCAGGATCTCTTCAAGGAGCAGCGCCAGGCGAGGCCCTCACGGCGTCTTCTTCATTCTCGTCCGCGCGAACCGCTTGCACGTTAAAGGGGGGGGTACCTGAGCATCGCGACTCATGGGCTCCTACTGGCTCTCCAGCCCTCACCCTCTGGCCTTGTCCACGGCATCGCGACCTGGCATACCAGCGACGGCTGAGACCCGCTCGAGGGCCGGGACCCGAGGACGTAGAGCAGAAAGGGGAGCAAAGGCGAGAGGGAAGAGGCACGCGGGGACCTCGCCAGGCAACTCCTCGTCTGCCAATGCGCGGACCTAACGTCGCACCAGGAAGCGGTTCCTGACTCCCGAGATAAGTCATCCTCCGAAAACACTATCTATCATAGCACTGACCTCGCACCTAAGGCAATCCCGTGTTAGCAACGTCGTGCTCCTTTCTCACCGAACGATGGCTGCTTGAGCGCTAAAGGGGACCTCCTGAGCATCGCGACTCAGGGGCTCTTACTGGACCCCAGGCTGCTCACCTCCTGGCCTTGACCACGGCATCACGACCTGGCATACCAGCGATGGCTGAAGCCTGCCTTGGGACCGGGACCTGTCGGCGCAGAGCATCAAGCCCTCGCGAGGTTCGAAAGGAGGAATTAAGCTAAGACGGAATTATCATCTCGCACTACTTCACGACAAGGATCATATTAACAAACAGAACCACAGGCACCTTACAAGCACCCACGGGGCGCGTTTTTGTTTCCTCGCAGGGAACAGAGGGAGCAGATCCTAAAGAACGCTAACTACACGGGTCTCCGCAAGAGACGCCATCATCAACAGTGGGCCGTCAGGCACCGGCGCCAACCCCATCCAGATCAGAGGCGTCGGCGGCCTGACGAGCCCGCCCTGCTCAGAGAGCGGCGCAAGCTCGGGGGCTCGTAGCTGTCGTTGCTCGTCTCCGGAGTCATGAAGAGCTCGGCGGAGTCGCTGGATCCTCCGCCGCCTCCGCCGCCTGAGGAGCTACTGAGGGAGCGATCAGCGAGCCTGGTCCTCGCCGCGGCAGGGCCCCGACTACCTCTCTCAGGGCAGCACTCCAGCCGGCGTCCTTCCGCGTCGAAGCCCTTGAAGAGCATCATGGAAGCGCCGTCGTACTCCAGGTGGATCGTGACGGCGCCCCTCGTCCTGCAGACCCGGGCGATCTCGCCCCAGCCTTGAGTCATGAAGACCTTGCCCGAAGCGACGACCGCGACCTCCGCTTCGGTCGCGAGGGTGCTGCAGCCGGCGTGCTGCAACTAGAGCTCCAAATATCCCCCCTGCGGCATCACGAAGGCGAAGGAGGGAGGAAGGCGAATCCAAGACTGTGGAGGCATGGAGGCGTGGAGCACAAACTCTTGGGAGGAGCCCTCGGCATGGACTCCAGGAGGAACAACGCGCACCGCCGTGACCCGCCGGCGCCGGCGGCGGTGTCGTCCATGGCGCTCGGCAACAACTCCTTCAGGGCACTCAATGCGGGCGTACAAGGGCAGTGGGAAACCTGGCGGAGGCCGCTCGCACCAGGGCCTCGACACCTCCTGCCGGGCGCCCTCATCTCGACGGCAGAGGGCTAGCCGTTTCTTCGGCGGAAGCGGGTCGGGACCCTCTCGGGGAGCCTTTCCTTTCTCTTCCACGGAGAACCAGCGGATCGGAGCCATTGCCGCAAAGTGGAGCAAGGGATGGAGAAGAAGGAGGAGCAAGAAGAGATGGACTGGAAGGGCACACGCCGTTCCGTACTTATAGCCGGGGAAGGCCAACCGACGACCTCCACGATCAACAGGTAATCATGACCCGCTTTGCATGCAGGGACTTATCAATTCGTGAAGTTGCCGAGGCGTCGTGGGGAAGCAGGGACGCCCACGTACAATCAACCGCCACGCGGCGCCCGAGGCCGCAGGCTGTTAGGGCCCGCGCCACTTCGCACTTGCCCCTTCGCTTCTCTGCTAAGCCAAGTCCAGACGCGCCTTGGGCCCGGGGGCTACTGTCGGTGTTCTGGGAACGGGGTTACCCAGACTTGCCTACCTGCGGCCTGCGGCGTGGCTCAAGGGGTGGCCCAGTACGACCCATCTTCGTCAGCACAAGCTCAAGACCCTCGCGAGGGGCCAAGATTCATGGGCGGACGACAGAAGCTTCCTCGTGCACGGCCTCGTCAGTGGGCTCGCTCGGAGGCGGAGAGATCAAGGCGGGGTACCTCACAAGGTGCCCATGACGCAAGCCATGACGACCGAGGGTGCCAGGCGGGCGCCAGCCCGCGCAGTCTCCTCATTTCCTCTTTGGTGCAAAGGAGGCAAGCGCGGGCGAGAGCATCAAGCAAAGGCGGCCGTTTCGGTGCAACAAGACCAAGACCATCAGAACGGCAGGAAGAAGGTCATCGTGGAGCCCAAGCCGGCCATCATCGTGAGCCTTTGACAAAGCGAGGACCAACTTTAGTCGAGGATAAGTGTACTAGATGTTCCCTTCAAATGGCTAATTGTTGGCGCCCTTCCCGCTCAATATTTGGGAAGAGGCCCAGGACCCTGCCTATAAATAGGACTAGCCACCCACAGGTAGAGGCATCCGGGAGCAGCTAGCATCTTGGAGTCGAGGACAGAGCAAGAGATCAAGCAGTCCAGAGAGAGAGAGAGAGAGAGAGAGAGAGAGAGAGAGAGAGAGAGAGAGAGAGAGAGAGAGAGAGCGACCGAACTCCCTTAGCGCTTAATCAGACCGCCAAGGACAGACCCTCGCGAGGCTGTTCTTCCTTGTATTGTTCATCATCAACCCTTGAGGCAATCCACCACACCACACACTGGAGTAGGGTGTTACACCACAATGGTGGCCCGAACCAGTATAAACCTTGTGTCTCTTGTGTTGCTCTTTTGGTAGTTTAGATCCTTGCGAGGCGACGAGGTGCAGGTAGGTAGGGGGTGAGATCTCCGCGTGCACCCCAGAGTTTGAACCTAGAGGGTCTGCCGGAACCCGAAATCCGACAGAGACGTATTAGGCATCCCCAAGCTTAATTCCTGCTCGTCCTCGAGTAGGTAAATGATAAAAAAGATAATTTTTGATGTGGAATGCTAGTAAGTGCTTAAGTTTGATCGATGATAATTCCAATCACTTTTTGTAGCATCATTACATATCATAACTATAGCTCATATCATAAAACTTTTCATGATCAAGTAACAATCTATTCACAATATCAAGCATGGTTCAGAAACTTCATTGAGAACTAACAAACTATAATCTCAGTCACTGAAGCAATTGCAATTTATCATAACATCAGAAAGAGTCAAGAATAGAGCTTTTCAGCAAGTCCACATACTCAACTACCATATAGTCTTCTACAATTGCTAACACTCATGCAATACTTGTGGTTATGGAGTTTCAAATGGACACTTTGAGAAAGATAGGGCTTATTGTGTTGCCTCCCACATATTCACCTTTAGGTGATGTCAACAATAATAGCCCATGCTAACTTACATCCAATTGGATATATATATCATGATCTTTCAAACACAAGGAGCTTGCCAAAGGATAAAATGAAAAAGGGAATGGTGAGGATCACCTTGACTCGAGCATAAAGTAAAAACATAAAGTAAAAGATAAGCCCTTCGCAGAGGGAAGCAGAGGTTGTCATGCGCGTTTAGGGTTGATGCACAAAATCTTAATGCAAAAGAATGTCACTTTATATTGCCCCTTGTATGTGGACCTTTATTACGCAGTCCGTCGCTTTTATTACTTCCACAACAAGTTCGTACAAAGCTTATTTTCTCCGCACTAATAAGTCATGCATATTTAGAGAGCAATTTTTATTGCTTGCACCGATGACAACTTACTTGAAGGATCTTACTCAATCCATAGGTAGGTATGGTGGACTCTCATGGCAAAACTGGGTTGAAGGATTTTGGAAGCACAAGTAGTATCTCTACTTGGTGCTGAGAATTTTGGCTAGCATGAGGGGGAAAGGCAAGCTCAACATGTTTGGAAGGTCAATGACAATATACTTTAACTGAGATGTCGGAAAACATAAACCATTACGTTGTCTTCCTTGTCCAACGTCAACTCTTTTAGCATGTCATACTTAATGAGTGCTTCACAATCATAAAAGATGTCCAGGATAATATATTTGTATATGAACCTCTCTTTCCTTATTACTTCCTATTAATTGCAACGATGACCAAAACTACGTTTGCCAATTCTCAGAAACTTTTATGCCTCATACTTTCTATGTGTGAAGTCGTCACTAACCATGTTATAAGCATATGAAACATATATAATTTCAGGTTTACGACATTCAATTTATTCAACCATTTACTCATAGGATAGACATGAAGCATGTGAGCAAATGACAAACTACTCCAAAAGATATGAGTGAAGAACACTGAGTAGTAAAATTATTAACTAGCCATGGGAGGATTCTTTTTCATTCAATATTTCAGATCCAATGATTTTATTAAAACAACAAGTAAAACAAAATAAAATGAAATTGCAAGGATAGCACAACTTATGTGAAGAAGCAAAAACTTAGGTTCAACCGATACTAACCGATAGTTGTTGAAGAAGAAAGGTGGGATGCCTACTGGGGCATCCCCAAGCTTAGATGCTTGAGCTTTTCTTTCTCCTTAATTCCTCTCATATCATGGTTTCTCTTCTTTCTATCAAAAGCTTCATTCACAACAAACTCAACAAGAACTCGTGAGATAGGTTAGTATAAACCAATGCAAAACCTTATCATTTCCTACTGGAACAAATCACTAAAATTATTATTCAACATTGCATACTAAATGCCTCTGCATATTTAATACTCCTATCCTAAAATAGAATCATTAAACAAGCAAACATATGCAAACAATGCAACTATAACAGCAATCTGGCAAAACAGTATAGTCTGTAAAGAATGCAAGATTCATCATACTTCCTTAAATCCAAATATTATGAGAGAAAATTCCCACTGTAGTATATTTATCAGAGCTCATTATGCAAAAATTTTCAACATTATATCATGCTCTGACTTTTCTAGGGAATTTTTGCAACAGCGGTAAACTTTCTGTTTTCAAACAGCAACATGTATACTAGCAAAATAAGCATGGTAAAAGGCTATCCTTGACATTTTTATTGAAAATAAAGATGCAAAAAACTATTCTAAATAACAGCAAGCTAATAATAACAAAATAAAATGACGCTCCAAGTAAAACACATATCATGTGACGAATAAAAATATAGCTCCGAGTAAGATGTACCGATAGTTTTGAAGACGAAAGAGGGGATGCCTTCCGGGGCATCGCCAAGCTTAGGCGCTTGAGTCTTCCTTGAATATTACCTTGGGGTGCCTTGGGAATCCCCAAGATTAGGGTCTTTCCACTCCTTATTCTCCTCATATCGGTATCTCACCTAAAACTTGAAAACTTCAATCACACAAAACTTAGCCAAACTTCGTGAGATAGGTTAGTATGATAAAGAGCAAACCATTCACTTTGGTACTGACAAGGACAAGGTTCATAATTGTTTTCACACAATTCCTACTGTACCATATAATTTCTACAATTTATATTGAGGAATATAAACCATAGAAACTAGAAAACAAGCAAACTATGCAATGAAAACAGAATCTGTCAGAAACAGAACAGTCTGTAATGATCTGAACAATAACCATACTTCTGCTACTCAAAAAATTATGAAATAAATTGGTGGACGTGAGGAATTTGTCTATTAATCTTCTGCAAAAATAATCAACTCAATATCACACTTCTGTAAAAAATGACATCTATTCTCGTGAGCGCAAAGTTTCTGTTTTTTACAGCAAGATCACATTAACTTTCACCCAAGTCTTCCCAAAGGTCTTACTTGGCACTTTATTGAAACAAAAAGCATAAAACATGATTACTACAGTATATTAATCATGTGGACACACAAAAACAGTAAGGATAAATATCGGGTTGTCTCCCAACAACTGCTTTTCTTTAATGCCTTTTAGCTAGGCATGATGATTTCAATGATGCTCACTTAAAGATAGGAATTGAAACACAAAGAGAGCATCTTGAAGAATATGACTAGCACAATTTATTCTAACCAACTTCCTATGCCTAGGGATTTTTTGAGCACACAACTTATAAGAACAACAATCAACTAGCATAGGAAGGCAAAACAAGTATAACTTCAAAACTTTAAGCACATAGAGAGGAAACTTGATATTATTGCAACTCCTACAAGCATGTATTCCTCTCTCATAATAATTTACAGTAGCATCATGGATAGCAACTTTGTTATCATACTCAATTGGAACCTCTTACGAAATAGTGGAGTCATTACTAGCTAAAGTTGACACTCTTCCGAATCCACTTTCATAAATATCACACTAAGATTCAACATCCTCCAAAATAGTGGGATCACTGATTCCTAAAGTTGACACTCTTCCAAACCCACTTTAAATGATAGTATTATTCATACTCCAAAAGGTATAAGTGAAGTTAATGGAGCATTCTACTGACCAATATCCAAGCTCAAAGTGTATAAGTGAAGCACATGAAGCATTCTATAAAACCATACTCAAAAGATTTAAGTGAAGCACAAAGAGCAATTCTATAAAATCATACTTAAAAGATTTAGGTGAAGCACATGAGGTATTCTATAAATCAATGAAGGGCTATCTCATGCTAGCATGGTTCTTAAAGGAAAAATAAAAACACAAAGGACACAAATCGTGTGAACAAAACAAAAACCGAGGTATACCGATATTTGTTGAAGAAGAAAGATGGGATGCCAACCGGGGCATCCCAAAGCTTAGATGCTTGAGTATCCTTGGAATATTTACTTGGGGTGCCTTGGGCATCCCCAAGCTTAAACTCTTGCCTCTCTTTATTCTTCTCATATTGATAGCTCCTCGACCTTCGGACACTTTATCCACACAAAACCTTAACAAAAACTTGTGAGATCCGTTAGTGTAATAAAGCAAATCACTACCTTTAGGTACTGTAATGAAGTCATTCTTTATTTGTATTGATGTTAAATATACTTTATTCCAAGTTCTCTATGGTTCATACCCTCCGATACTACTCATAGATTCATCGAAATAAGCAAACAACACATGCGAAACAGAATCTGTTAAAAACAGAACAGTCTGTAGTAATCTGGAAGTTTGGTAAACTTCTGTAACTCCTAAAATTATAAACTAAATTTGAAAATTTGAAAAATTTGTACATAAGTAATTTTCAAAAAGAATCAGAACCATATGACTTTCCAATAAAAAACTAAAATTCACGCACTACAGCCAAAGTTTCTGTTTTTGTTCTGCACATAGTAAACAAGCAATCTAACCATCCTAAAACCAAAGCTTGGCACATTATTTTTATAATACAAGGAATATATACAAGGGGATAATTATTTACAGAGAAACTTCTATGAAAAATTCTACATTGTTTCCGTGAGCATGAGCACAAGTGCTCAAGGTCGACCATCACTTCTTCAATGCAAAACCTTCCAATCACTTCTCTTTTTGAAAAACTTTTTAGGCATGAAAGGCAAGTAATAATTTTTTTTGTATTTTCATTTTTAATTTTTTTTGTATGTTTCACCCACAACTAAAGAGAAACAAAAATTAAAAACAAAATCTACTTAGTGAAGGAAGCAAACAAGCACACACGAGAATATCAACCCCACGCTATTGCTCCCCGGCAACGGCGCCAGAAAAGAGCTTGATAATCCCCAAGTGCAAGGAATCATCGTAGCACTTTCCAAAGATGGAAGTGATAAGTATGCAGTGTCGAACCCACAAGGAGCTAAAGGTAAGATCAATATTCCCTCAAGCCCTATCTGCCACTGATACGACTCTACATGCACCGAACGTTTGCTTCCAACTAGCAACGAGAAATAAAACTATGTTGTGGGTATGAAGAGGATAACTTTGCAGGGTAACGGAGAGCTAAAACATAAAAGTAGGTGCTGTTATCATAAATTTAGAATATAATACTAAATATTATAAGTAGCGAGTGTGGAATAATGGTGGATCGGTGTGCGGAATTGTCCTAGGCAATTGTTAACAAGACCGATAGTCGTCATTGCAATTTCATATGAGGGAGAGGCATAAGCTAACATACTTTCTCTACTTGGATCATATGCACTTATGATTGGAACTCTAGCAAGCATCCGCAACTACTAAAGATCATTAAGGTAAAACCCAACCATAGCATTAAAGCATCAAGTCCTCTTTATTCCCATACACAACAATCCCTCTTACTCGGGTTTGTGTTTCAGTCACTCACCAACCCACTATAAGAGAATCATGAACGTATTGCAACACCCTACAGCGGGAATGCCTCATGCTTGCGCGACACGGAGGGCACAATAGGACATCACCAATAATAAAATATACAACTCGTACCAATCTAGATCATCAATCAACCCAAGGATAAAAGATATCTACTCAAAACATCATAGGATGGCAACACATCATTGGATCATAATATGTAGCATAAAGTACCATGTTCAAGTAGGGATTACAGCGGGGTGCGGGAGAGTGGACCGCATAAAAGAGATGAGGATGGTGATGATGATGGTGATGTTGATGAAGACGATCACCGTGGCAATGATTCCCCTCCCGATGGCACTCCGGCGCCACCGGAAGAGAGAGGAGAGGTTCTCCCCCTTGTGCTTCCTCCTCCATGGCCTCCACCCTTTGGTCCTTGGCCTTCATGATGATGAAGACCCCTCCGGGATACTCCTCCATGGCCATCGGTGATGATGGCCCCCCTCGCAGGCGCGAGAGGGCCCCGATTGGTTTTTCGTGGCTACAGAGGCTTGCGGCGGCGGAACTTCTGATCTAATCTCCGTTCTGGAAGTTTTAGGATACGAGAGTATATATGGGTGCAGGGAGGACGTCGATGGACTCCTGGGCTGGCCACGAGGTAGGGGGGCGCGCCCCAGGGGGTTGGGCGCGCCCTGCACCCTCGTGGGCAGCCCAGGACTCCCCTGGTGAGCTTCCGGTACTCCATGGGCTTCTTTTGGTCCAAAAACAGGTTCCGTGGAGTTTCAGGTCTTTTGGACTCCGTTTGATATTCCTTTTCTTCGAAACACTGAAATAGGCAAAAAAACAGCAATTCTGGGCTGGGCCTCCGGTTATAGGTTAGTCCCAAAAGTAATATAAGAGTGGAAAATAAAGCCCAAAATAGTCCAAAACAGTAGATAATCTAGCATGGAGCAATCAAAAATTATAGATATGTTGGAGACGTATCACAAGGCACGTATTGTATTGTTGCCATTGAGGATAAAAAGATGGGGTTTATATCATATTGCTTGAGTTTATCCCTCTACATCATGTCATCTTGCTTAATGCGTTACTTTGTTCTTATGAACTTAATACTCTAGATGCATGCTGGATAGCGGTCGATGTGTGGAGTAATAGTAGTAGATGCAGAATCATTTCGGTCTACTTGACACGGACGTGATGCCTATGTTCATGATCATGCCTAGATATTCTCATAACTATGCGCTTTTCTATCAATTGCTCGGTAGTTATTTGTTCACCCACCGTAATATATGATATCATGAGAGAAGCCACTAGTGAAACCTATGGCCTCCGGGTCTATTTTACATCATATTAGTTTATCATCAACTTGCCAATTTCTGTCACCATTTATTTTGCAATCTTTACTTTCCAATCTATACAACAAAAATACCAAAAATATTTATCTTATTATCTTTATCAGATCTCACTTTTGCAAGTGGCCGTGAAGGGATTGACAACCCCTTTATCACGTTGGTTGCAAGGTTCTTGATTGTTTGTGCAGGTACTAGGCGATTTGCGTGTAGTCTCCTACTGGATTGATACCTTGGTTCTAAAAAACTGAGGGAAATACTTACACTACTTTGCGGCATCACCCTTTCTGAAAGCACAAGTGCTCCCTGGGTGATTTTGGTAATTAATGTCAAGATAACTCTTGTTGGACTAATGTTTTCATCTAGTATGTTTCAGATAAGTTCAACAATGGAGTGGCATGGACTAGAGGATGTGGAACCCCTTCAAGATGATAAGGACAAAGGATTGGCTCAAGCTCAAAGATCATGACTCTACATTTTTCGTTTTAGTGATCCAAGATCACATTGAGTACATATGAGGTGTTGCTTAATGGCTTGCTTGCTCAAAGTTCTTAGTGATATGCTCCAAAGCCCTCAACCACTTTCTCGCATCCACATATGTCCCAAACCAAAAGTCAAATTCGGCCCCACCGAAACTTTCTATCTGGCGCCACCGAGTTTACTTGACATAGCCACAGCCAGAAACCCTAATCAATTCGATCTCACCGATGGGATCTCGGTCTCACCGAGATGGGCTTGCAAACTCTCTGTTGTCTATTGCATTAATTTTGATCCCACCGAAATATATAATCGGTCCCACCGAGTTTGCTTGGCCAACTCTCTGTTGTGCTTATTACCCAAATTGGTCCCACCGATTTTGTGTAATCGGTCTAACCGAGACAAGGCTTTACCCTAACCCTAGCACATCGGTCCCACCGAGTTGATCATGTCGGTCCCACCGAAATGCCTAACGGTCACATTATGAACCAAGTCGGTCAGACCGAGTTTTTTGCTTCGGTCCCACCGAGTTTGGTGATTTGTGTGTAACGGTTAGATTTTGTGTGGAGGCTATATATACCCCTCCACCCACTCTTCATTCGTGGAGAGAGCCATCAGAACATGCCTACACTTCCAACATACATTTTCTAAGAGACAACCACCTACACTTGTGTTGAGGTCAAGATATTCCATTCCAACCACATAAATCTTGATCTCTAGCCTTCCCCAAGTTGCTTTCCACTCAAATCATCTTTCTACCAAATCCAATCCTATGAGAGAGAGAGTTGAGTGTTGGGGAGACTATCACTTGAAGCACAAGAGCAAGGAGTTCATCATCAACACACCATCTATTACCTTTTGGAGAGTGGTGTCTCCTAGATTGGCTAGGTGTCACTTGGGAACCTCCGTCAAGATTGTGGAGTTAAACCAAGGAGTTTGTACGGGCAAGGAGATCGCCTACTTCGTGAAGATCTACCCTAGTGAGGCAAGTCCTTCATGGGCGATGGCCATGGTGGGATAGACAAGGTTGCTTCTTCGTGGACCCTTCATGGGTGGAGCACTCCGTGGACTCGTGCAACCGTTACCCTTCGTGGGTTGAAGTCTCCATCAACGTGGATGTACGATAGCACCACCTATCGGAACCATGCCAAAAATCTCCGTGTCTCCAATTGCGTTTGCACACTCCAATCCCATCCCTTTACATTCTTACAACTTGCATGATTTACTTTCCGCTGCTCATATACTCTTGTCATGCTTGCTTGATATGTATTGTGAATGTTTAAACTTGTGCTAAAACCCCACTTCAACTTAAAGAATTTAAAAACTGCAACTTTTCTTGCTAATAATCTATTCACCCCCTCTAGACACCTCTTCTCGATCCTTTCAATTGGTATCAGAGCTTTGGTCTCCATTGCTTTGTTTTAATCACCATTGGAGGAAGATGGATGAGTCTACATTGGGGAGTCTTATACTTAGAGTGCCTATACTTGATGGAGAGTACTTTCATGAGTGAAAAAATGAGATGCTTGAGATTTTCAATGAATATCACTTGAACAAGTACATTACTAGTCCTTGCATTTCTCCTAGTGAACCCTTGCGTCCCACTCCTGATGAGGAACTATCAATCTTATCATTAGAGGATTGCCAAAAAATTTGATTGCTAGCTTACCTACTCTTGATTGTGCCTACACTATATGGAGATTTCTTGAGGAACGGTTCCCAAATTATTCCTTGAAAAATCTAGACGAGATTCTTCATAAGTCTATTGCCTTGAGTAAAATGAGTACTAGTGATCCTAAGTTTGATGATTGTCTATTTGAGCTTCATGATCTCATGCGTGCCAAAGGAGATGTTGGAATCATTAGCAATATCATTTCTGAAGTCATTAGAATTCACAAAGATGACCATTGTGACGATCATTTATCTAATGAATTACCCTCTCTAGGAATTGATCAATCACAAGACTATGATGAGGATGATGATAGTGACTATGATCTTGATGATGAGATGAGACACTTTGGTCTTATGGCCAATCTTCGTGGCTACATGGCTGGAGGGAAGGAATGGGTCCTTGATAGTGGATGTACTGATCATATGACCGGAGACAAAGATATGTTTCGTGAGCTTGCTGAAAACGAAGGCCCTCGAAAGTATGTCACTTTTGGTGATAACTCAAAGGGTAAGGTGGTTGGCCTCGGTAAGGTGGCCATCTCACATGATAGCTCCATACAAAATGTTATGCTCGTTGAATCGCTTGGCTACAATTTGCTTTCCGTATCTAGACTTGCTGACTTTGGTTTCAACGTCCTATTTACTGAAGTAGATTGCCAAGTGTTTCGGAGAGATAATCATAAAATGGTCTTTACCGGTATCCGTAGAGGTGATCTTTACATTGTTGATTTCACTAAAAAGGCTCAACCTAGAACTTGCTTAATTGCCAAATCTTCGAAAGGCTGGTTGTGGCATAGAAGGTTAGGTCATGTGGGCATGCAAAATCTTGATAAGCTTATTAAAGGTGATCATATCCTTGGAGTAAAATATGTTATATTTGACAAGGATAGACTTTGTAGTGCTTGTCAAGCAAGAAAACAAGTTGGAGGAAGCCACCCCGTGAAGAACATCATGACCACGAGAAGACCGCTCGAGCTACTTCACATGGATCTCTTTGGTCCTAATGCCTACAAGAGTCTCGGTGGTAACTCATTTGGTCTAGTCATAGTTGACGTTTTTTCAATATTTACGTGGGTGTTCTTTCTTGATTACAAATCGCAGGTCCAAAAGATCTTCAAAAATTTCGCTAGGAAGGCCCAAAACCAATTTGAAGTGAAGATCAAGAAGGTTCGGAGCGACAACGAAACGGAATTCAAGAACGCAAATGTGGATACCTTTCTTGACAAAGAAGGGATTTCGCACGAGTTCTCGGCTACGTACACGCCTCAACAAAATGGAGTTGTTGAGAGGAAGAACCGGACTCTTATTGAGATGGCAAGAACGATGCTTGATGAGTACAAGACTCCAAAACACTTTTGGGCGGAAGTGGTTGAGATGGCTTGTCATGCAACAAATCGCTTGTATCTTCACATGCTACACGGCAAGACGACATACGAGCTTCTAACCCCAAGTTGGATACTTTCGGGTATTCAGCTCAAAGTGCTACATTCTTGATAAACATCGTCGTTCTAAATTTGCTCCTAAATCTCATGAAGGTTTCCTACTTGGTTATGGCTCAAACTCTCACACTTACCGTGTCTACAACAATTTCACCCGAAAGGTTGAAGAGATGGTAGATGTGAAGTTTGATGAATCTAACGGCTCACAAGTAGAGCAACTGCCAATTGATGTAGGAGATAAAGATCCTTCGGAAGCAATCCAAGACTTGTCTATTGGAAAGATCCGTCCAACGGAGGTGAAGGAGAGTACCTCGTCCGTCCAAGTGGAAGCTTCTACCTCACGACAAGGTGAACCATGAGTCGACATGGAAGCATCCACGAGTGGACACATCAAGATGAAGAAAACGAGGAAGTACACCAAGATGAACCTCATCAACCTCCTTCTCCACCATGACAAGAGAACGACAACGTCAAAAACGAAGAAGGCCAAGAAGACGGACAAGATGAAGAAGATGTTCCACCCCAACCCAAGCAAAAGCTCTCACGAGTTAGAGCAAGAGTCGCCAGAGACCATCCCGTCAAACAAATCTACAATGATATTCAAACCGGGAGAATCACTCGCTCTAAATCTCGTTTGGCTAACTTTTGTGAACATTATTCATTCATTTATAACATCAAACCTATGAAGGTTGAAGAAGCATTGGAAGATCCGGATTGGATAAATGCTATGCATGAAGAGCTACACAACTTTGAGAGAAACCAAGTGTGGACATTGGTCGAGAAGCCTGACAACAACCACAACATCATTGGTACCAAATGGGTGTTTCGCAACAAGCAAGATGAAGATGGACAAGTCGTTCGCAACAAAGCACGTCTCGTCGCCCGAGGCTACACTCAAGTCCAAGGTATGGACTACGGTGGGACATATGCCCCCGTTGCTAGACCTGAGTCCATCTGCATCTTACTTGCCTATGCTAATCACCATGATATCACCTTGTACCAAATGGACATTAAAAGTGCTTTTCTAAATGGTGAAATTGAGGAGGAATTTTATGCTAAACAACCTCTCGGCTTTGTCAATCCTAAGAAACCCGATCATGTTTACAAACTTCACAAAGCTCTTTATGGTCTTAAACATGCTCCTAGAGCGTGGTATAAATGCTTGACCAAGTTCCTTATTGAAAAAGGATTTGAAATTGGTAAAATAGATTCTACTCTTTTTACTAAAAGATTTAATGGAGAATTATTTGTGTGCCAAATTTATGTTGATGATATTATATTTGGTTCTACTAACCCTCATTTTAGTGAAAAGTTTGGAAAGCTAATGTCGGAGAAGTTTGAGATGTCTATGATGAGTGAACTCAAATTCTTTCTTGGTTTGCAAATCAAGCAAACTAAGGAGGGTACCTTTGTCTCTCAAACAAAGTACACCAAGGACTTATTCAAGAAGTTCAATATGCAAGAATGCAAAGGTATGAGTACACCCATGCCTACTAGTGGACATCTTGATTTGACTGAGGATGGTAAACCAGTTGATCAAAAGGTTTATCGCTCTATGATTGGATCATTGTTATATCTATGTGCCTCTCGTCCCGATATTATGCTAAGTGTGTGCTTGTGTGCATGATATCAAGAAGCCCCCAAAGAATGTCATCTTAAGGATGTGAAAAGGATAGTGAGATACTTAATACATACACCAAATTTTGGCATTTGGTATCCTAAGAGGTCTTCTTTTGATCTTGTTGGCTACTCCGATTTGGACTATGCCGGAGACAAGGTTGATAGAAAATCCACTTCGGGTACGTGTCAATTTCTTGGTAGATCTCTTGTGTCTTGGTCCTCCAAGAAACAAAACTCGGTATCCTTATCCACCGCCGAAGCAGAATACATTGCCGCCGGTTCATGTTGTGCTCAATTACTTTGGATGATCCAAACTCTTAAAGATTATGGGATATATGTGAAACATGTTCCTTTGCTCTGTGACAATGAAAGTGCCATTAAGATTGCTCATAACACTACAAAAAAATACACTTCTGTGATGATACGTGTTTGTCACAGTAGGTCGCGTTTTTTATCATGCATGTACATCCATGACGATTTTATGACAGAATCAAGATAGTCATACCTGTGCTGTCGTAGAAGTGTTCCATGACATTACCAAAATTATCATCACGGAAGTGCACTTCCATGACGATAAATCGCGCGTCACAAAAGTGCTTTCGTCAAGGGTGACCGACACGTGGCATCCACCGTAATGGAACGCCGTTAAGCTATCGGGTCGGGTTTTGGATCCGATAACCCATTAACAGCCCCGACCAATGGGGATTTTCCACGTGTAAAATCATCATTGGCTGGAGGAAACACGTGTCGGCTCATTGTTGGGACAGATGTCATCCACTCATTGGACAGAAGGCGCCTATGATACGTCGACACATGGCACGGCCCAACAAAGGCCCATTCCCATGAAAAGGTCGGCCCATTTGACTTGGTCAAAAGGTGGCGGGCCGGCCCATGGAAAGCCTGTTAACGGCCTGTTCGCATATAGCCCATTTACAGCCCGCTAACCCGAGGCCCGTTACGCCCTATCCGAATTAGGCCCACTAGCGTCATCTGGGCCATCCAATATGATTCTAGCCCGTTTTCACTTCTGGCCCATGTATGGCCCATGACGTCTTTCGGCCCATATGAGGCCCTATGTAACTCTTGGCCTATTAATGGCCCGTGGTGAAACTGGCCCATAATGAACAATGTATCACTTTACACCCATTAACGGCCCATGGTGAAACGGCCCGTAATGAACAAAGGTATCACTTTATACCCATTAACGGCCCGTTATTCCGCTGGGCGCTTCAGCCCATGTTATCTTTCGCCTTCTCGAGCCCATTTATTCTTGGGCTCATTTCAAAGATTCGCTTACTTACGGCCCACATCGCTATTTTCGCTTGGGCCAAATTCAGCGGGTTACAATCGGCCCGCTTGTGGTCTCATGTCGCTGGGCGCTTTCATAACGGCATCATATACTGCCTATTAACGATGGCCCGTTATGGTCGGCCCATGAACGGACGATTCCAACTCTAGCCCGCTTACGCCATAATGCACTCGTTATTGGCCCATGTGTGACCAATCGATCATACGGCCGTATAAGGCCCATTGATGATACGACCAGAAGGCCCCTACGGCCCGTAGAAGGCCTCTCGCTTCTACGGCCCGTAGAAGGCCCATCGCTTTCTCGGCCCGTAGGAGGCCCAAAGGTCACTACAAAGAATATTAGCCCATGGTTATTGTGGCCTAGTTTTAAAAATAGGTTATTGCAGCCACTAGCAAACCGCGGAAAAAGAACTGCACTGACTACAAGTAAACAAATAAGCTAGACAACAAGGAAATAAATAAGCAAGCAACTTATGCTAGGCTATCACGACTATTACACATATTACATCCACTGGGCATCAAAGTTTGCCACCAGTGCAAATATAGGGAACAAAGCAAAGATATAAACGCCAAGAAGAAAACAAGTCCAGAATCAAACCACTTGAAGAGTTCAAGAAACAATATCCTGGTACCCATAATGTCGGGCAAGATGCTTAGCAAGCTTATTAACTTTCTCTTGTTTGACGCTTAAATCTTCCAAATATTGTCGCATTGCACAAGAAAGTACGATCTGAATTCTGCAGGACTTCCTCGGTCCTTCGCTTCTTGCCGCAACACGCTTGATCGATGCATTTCAGCTTGTAGCTGAGACCAAGAAGTCAAGTGATTCAGCAAATGAGTTCAAAGAGCTTGCGCCAGCGGTATCGGCTCAGAATCTCTCGAACATTACATCAATGCAGGATCGTGGGGTTTTCTCACCGCCTACAAGATCATTTTATCACCTTTCTTGGAGACCAACAGGTTGTCTCACTATCTTGAACCTTATCTGCATTACTTTCTCTACCATTGCATAGTGGGGTGCTCTTCTCCAATATTCTGCTTGCATACTACAAGAGAAACAAGTAGACACATCACAGGTTTAGCTTGTAGTATAGGAAACTCATTTTGGTAAGCCGGTTCAAGAGTAAGGTGGACATGATAACAAAGATGAAACAAACATATATCTATGTACTATGGTCACCAGATTGTCCATATCATTCTAGTTTATGTTCCCTAATCAAGATAGAGACACAGTTCAACTCATATATTTTAAGACACAAAGAATAGAGATGAATATAAGTGTGAGAAACTACACAAAGATTGGCAACACTAATGTGCATCACATGAGAACATAACTGTTTATACAACTTAAACTAAAATCAACATAGAACAAGAAGTTAGAACAACAATCCAGTTAAAGAAATAGGTTTAAAACATACCTGTTATGCCATTGGAGTTTCAATTGATCCTTCAAATTCGAAAGTAGTTGGTATGAGTAAATACAAGATGCAACAAAGAAAGGAGTATGGACCATAGCTACGAATCGACCCGAGAACAGCTTGCTCTTCTTCTTTAAATGTGGAGTTTGGGTTAGTGTGGTGGTCTTCGTGCTTTGGGCACTGCAGAGCTTTACAAACTGCTCATGTGGGGTACTCCGTGGTGGACATGGTGCTTTGTCAACTATAAGTGGGTTACTATCCACTGGGTTGCGGTTAGATGGGTTGTAGCTAGTTCTCCGCCTAACGTGTAAGTGTGCAACTGGAAGAGTCTCGATTATGTGTGGTGGGGCTAGTTTGTGGGCCAAGACAACCATGGTTCTATTTGCATCGACGGGTAGCATCAGTATTTTGTGAAGAACGGGTTTTTGCTCCCTTAGATACTGCCATCACCCCCTCCAATTCAAATGGCTGATAAACAAGAAAATAAATTGAACGTATAGACATTGTATGATAGACAGATGTGATAATTCACATATATGTTGTCTAACCAAAAATGACAACTTGACACAATTTCACATATATGATGCCGAACTAAATAGGATAGCATGACACAGTTTCAGATATATGATGGATAACTTAATAGGATATAATGGCATAATTCAACATATGATGAGTACCTAAACAGGATGACATGACAAAACTATATGATGTCTTTCTAAAATAGGTTGGGATGAAATAATTCACATACATGTTGCCTAAGTATACAGGATGGCATGATATAATTGACATAATTGATTCATATACTAAGCACCGGCACTGCATGTATGATCTCTAAACTAAGCGTGATAGAATTCAATATTGTGCATATGATGTCTAAACTAAGCAATGCAAGACACCATATGCATCATATGAGAAATATAAAATTGCAACTTAGAGCATACACCTCGGTGGGATATAGGACTGGTCATCTATCTCTAATCCTCCTCCGAGGAGCCCTCAGAACCATCGAGATATATGCTTCAACAGTACCATTGCTCGCTCAAGACCTCGTTTTCACTCCATTTTTCCATAACCGCTCAAATGGCTGATACACATGAAGAGTAGTTCAATATACACAGATTGTCGACAAATGGAATACGTAATAAAAAAAGATGGCATGAGATAATTCACCTATATGATGTCTGGCTCCATGGCGGTGCATAATTCACATATATGATAACTGGCTGAAAATATGGCATTGCATAATTCACATATCTGATATAGAAAGCAAACAGAGGCATTCACACAAAGCATGTCTAATCTAAGCAGATGGCATGGCAATGCAAGACACCATATGCATGATATGAGCAATATAATCCAGCCAAGTTAGAGCATGCACCTCGGGGAATACGACCGTCATCTCTCTCTAAATCCTCCTCTCGAGGAGTTATCAGAATCAAAGAAGAAATCTGCATCGACAGTAGCAATCGACCGCTCGTAAGACCTTGTTTTCACCAGATTTTCCCATGACCGACTCAAATGGCTGATGCACAGAAGAGTAGATGAATGTATAAACATTGTTGGCAAATGGAATACATTATGGAAAAAAATATGGCACGATACAATTCACATATACGATGACTGCTAAACAGATGGCATTGCATGATTCATGTATATGATGCCTGGCTAAGGAAGATGGCATTGCATAATTCCCATATACTCCCTCCGTTCCTAAATATTTTTCTTTTTAGAGATTTAAAATGGACTACCACATACGGATGTATATGGACGTATTTTAGAGTGTAGATTCACTCATTTTGTTCCATATGTAGTCACTTGTTGAAATCTCTAAAAAGAAAAATATTTAGGAATGGTGGGAGTATGATATAGAAACCAAACAGGTGGCATTCACACAAAGCAAATCTAAACTAAGCTGATGACATATAAGATGTATAATGTAAGCAATGCAAGGCGCCATATGCATGATATGACCAACATCAAGATGTCGTTAGAGCAAACACCTCGTGGTAAACAGGCGTGGTCGGCTCCTTTTGAATCTCCATCTGAACAGTTATCTTCCTCTGGAATACAATCTGGAAATGCAGGAGGGAGGGGGGCACTTCGCCCACCATGGAGCGGCGTCTGCATGACATTATATTCACACGCAACGGTCTTCTCTTTTTCTCTACATGTTCAGTACGATTGTGTACAATATCTAACATGCATAATAAAAAAAATAGTTGTATTTTGTAAGGCCTAAGGGGTGCATGCAAAAAATCAAGACTGATGGTAGCAAATGAGTGGATGGATCCAAAACTAATGATAGCAAGTAGATTATAGCTTCAGTTTAAAAATATAGACAATGGATCATCTATTGTTTGTTCCCACCCAACATGAACCACATAGAAGACCCCAGATGAACCAGATAGTAGAAATATACTATTCGTTGCTGGCTCGATATGAGACCCATGGGCAATTCAAAACTCAAGACTGAACGATAAAGTAGCAGGTAATAATAACCGATGTATAACGTAAGCAAACACGAAAGACTGTGACCTATCTTCCTAACTATGTAGTCCTCGTGTTCATCTGCTACTCGATGATGGTAATGCAGTTGGCGTGGCTGCCGCAACGGGAAGATGATCTCGAGGCGGCGAAAGGAAGTCTGCAGGGGGATCTCGCTGCGATGAATGCTTCACGATGGTGCACCTCGTGTGGGGTGGATGACGACACGGCAGGAGCAGGACATAACACACGAGTTTTCTTTGCCTATCTGAAAATGAAGTAAATCTGTAAGGGCTCCTTAGAGTTGGAGGATTCTATAAACGCAGGGACAGGAAAAACACTGAATAGGATAGGAATGCACGTGCAAAATAGAGCATTTGGAAACATAGGATTTCACCAACCTGGGTGTTTGGCTCACATGAATTGGAAGAACAGAGGAATGGAGAAACAAAGTGATGCGACGAGTGTACAACCTCTTTGGCATAGCCTTGTGGACCTTAGCATCATTGGGTTGGACGTGGAGGATGGTGATGATGTGGTGTGACTGCTTGAGGCGGGAAGAAGATCCGAGGCCTCTGAAACGGCGCCGAGGGTATCGCTCCGCTGTGATGGACGGTTCCGTTGTTGGAGCAGCTCCGCTAAGGTGTACGGCGACGAGGTGAAGCATGACAAGACAGACAACATTAATCTGAAGTGGGACCCTAATATCATCTGCAATAGATGATGTAAAATACATCACCAAAAAGTGCTAGATGTAAACGATCAACAAGCGCACACGGCCGCTCCGACAGATGTTGTAAGTACTGTTCACTCAACTTAAATGAAGAAAATGAACTTCACAAATAAACAAAATTTTACCGTCGAACTGATTGAACTAGTAACAGAGCATTGCAATAGATGTATAGGGCGTTCGAGCACTAGTAGCGAGAAGCAATGATCTAAATCAGCAGACGCCGAAAGAGGAACGACTAGCAGAGAGCAAGTCATGAAGTAGCACCGCGAGCGAGTGCTAAGGCAGCAACTCCTGTAGCTGCCGGAGGTCGTGCAGTAGCAGCAGCGCAAGCGAGAGCAAGAGCAAAGCATCAAGACGAGCGAAGCAGAGCAGCGATCAAGAACGCGACCGACAAAGAAGAAAAGAGTCGCAGCGCGAGCGAGAGCCGGAGCAGCTACAGCTAGTGCTGTTGTGGAAGTCGCCGCCGAGGAAGCAACGACATGGGGGAGAGACGCCGTGGTTGATGTGGCCGGCGACGGCGCGTCGTTGGAGACACGCCATGTCTGCCTGGTATCGAGCACCGGCAGCCCCGTGAGATCGAATAAAAGATAAAATGCAGCGGTGAGTGCAGAACCTCCTTGGTGGCACCAAGTTGGCCTCGGCTTCATCGGATGAATTGGCGAGGGTGCTGCGGTTCCGGTGGGGCAGGTCAAGACGGCGCTGTGGGGATTGAGGTGGCGCGATAGACGAGGCGAACATCGGGGCAGCTTCTTGGAGGTGGAGGACGGGGCGGCTGATCCGGCGGGACGACGAGATCGACAACGGATCCTCATCTGGTGCGGTGGATGAGGGACGGTGAGCTGTTGTGGTGGACGAGTAGTCGGGGAAGAGTCTCCGGCTGGGCGGCGGTCAGGAGGCCGATGGAGGAGCATGGGGTTTCATGGGTTTTTGCGGCCTCGGTAAGAATGGGGGGCAAAGGGGGGGGAGCCAAGCTTAGGGACGCGCTTGTCCGAAATGTAGGTAAGTTACAGCGTAATCCCACGGTTTTGACACCGCGACATGGAGCTTCATTTCCGTGAGGGGTAGAAGGGGATTTCAGTCTCTAGGCTAAGGGAGCGATTTCGATGAGGAGGGAGTTCTCGCAAGGCCCAAATTTCGGGATGACAAGGCGCAGCGTGGGTTGAAGAAGCGGAGTTTCAAAGCGGGTGAGACAAAAGATACTCGAGCTTGAAAATTTCGGGATAACAAGGTGCGGATTCCTTGTTCGCGAACAAACTTAACGTGTAAAAAACAATTCATACAAGACACAAGAGATTCATGTCCCATTTTACTATATTGCTATAGATGCCATTGAAAAACTACAAGAAAATGTAAAAAAATCAGGAGAACAAGATTACCCTGCACAAGACTCAAATCGATTCGCACTTCCCTCAACAACAACAAAAACAAATCAATTCCCACCAAAGAAAGAGTAATGTAACTTTTATATGATTACAGATGCCATGATCTCAATTTCAATTTTTGAATCCACGTTATGTTGAATTCAATATATCGTTAGGTGATTGCGGTTTATAATTGATGTAGTCGTACATTTTGATCTTCCATCATATATGAACATTTTACTCCACCATGTGAACATATATATTGTCGCTCTACCATATGGACTAAATTTGAATCAATTTTCCTTATTTGAATACGATTGTTGTCAAGTTATACAATAATTTAAATATTATCTCGATAACAAAAAACATACATATAGCAGTAATCATATTTCACTATGAACTACATGTACCATACGGTCTCCAATTCAAATATTTGTATCCATTTTATGTTAAATTCAAATCATAGTACATTATTGGTCTAGGTAGCGAGATGTTTGGGATAATCTAAACCCTGTTTTCATACGTATAATTTTTGGCTGAATTGGGACAAGTTTTGGTATAAGCCTCTTGCAAAACCGGAGATTCTCTCAACAAGCCTCGTGGTTCCGAGAGGGAACGTGTCACCTTTGTGTGCGAAACGATATACGCTGCCTCCCCCCTGATTTTATTTACAGAGGCAACATAGAACTATATGAGTGCCCTGTTAAATTTTGGAATTATTTCGGGTTCATTTGGCCTTTTTATACATTAATGGAGTTTCTGGACTTTTAATGTGCATAACCTAAATATGAATTGCATGCACATGCTCCAGTGCACCAAAGTGGGTTGAAAAATCACATGTGTGTCCTTGGTTGAATTTCTAGGTCCCATGGAAGAAATGAGAATGAAATTCAAACATCTGGGCGTCATGACTTGGCCGAGAACATCGAGAAACATTGATTTTAAATTCATGTAAATCCAAAACTCGCCTGGAAATCATGAAACTTGGCATGGTGTCATGTCATGGCACTAACATGTTGTGGTAAAAAATTGGGCCGGTTTGGAAGCTCGTGGTTCTAAGAGGGAACGTGCCACCTTTGAGTGTGAAACGATATATGCTACCCCCCCTTGAGTTTCTTAACAAAGGCAACATAGAACTACATTAGTGCCCTGTTAAATTTTGGAATTATTCCAGGTTCGTTTGTCGTTTTCTATACATTAATTGAGTTTCTGGTCATTTAATGTGCATAAGTCAAATTTGAACTACAAGCACATGCTCTCGTGCACCAAAGTTGGTTGGAAAATCACATTTGTGTCCTCGGGTGAATTTCTAGGTCTCATGCAAGAAATGAGAATAAAATTAAAACATCTGGGCATCGTGGCTCGGCCGAGGACATTGAGAAACTTGGTTTTAAAATTCTTGTAAATCCAAAACACGTCTGAAAATCATGAAACTTGGCATTGATGTCATGTCATGGTACTACCATGTTGCGGTAAAAAAATTGGCCGAATAGGAACAGATTTTGGTATAAGCTTCTTGCAAACCGAAGCTTCTCTCAAGAAGGCTCGTGGTTCTGAGAGGGAACGTGCCACCTTTGAGTGCGAAACGATATACATTGTCCCCCTTGAGTTTATTTACAAAGGCAACATCGAACTACATGAGTGCCCTGTTAAATTTTGGAATTATTCCGGCTTTGTTTGGCCTTATTTACACATTAATTGAGTTTTTGGTCATTTAATGTGCATAATTCAAATTTGAATTACAAGCACATGCTCCCGTGCACCAAAGTTGGTTGAAAAATCACATTTGTGTCCTTGGATGAATTTCTACTCCCTCCTTCCATCTATATAGGTCCTAATGCGTTTTTCGAGGCTAACTTTGACCAAATGTTAGAGCAATAATATATGACATGCAACTTACAAAAAGCATACCTTCAAATTTGTATGTCAAAGGAGCTTCCAATAATATAATTTTCATAGTATACATCTCATGTGCTATTAATCTTGTCAATAGTCAAAGATTGTCTTGAAAAACACATTAGGCCCTATATAGATGGAAGGAGGGAGTAGGTCCCATGCAAAAATGAGAATAAAATTCAAACATCTGGGCATCGTGGCTCGGTCGAGAACATTGAGAAACTTAGTTTTAAAATCATGAAACTTGGCATGGTGTCATGTCATGGTAGTACCATGCCGTGGTAAAAAAAATTGGCCAAGGAACAAATTTTGGTATAAGCTTCTTGCAAATCGGAGCTTCTCTCAGGAAGGCTCGTGGTTCTGGGAGGGAACTGTCACCTTTGTGTGCATAATTCAAATTTGAAATACAAGCACATGTTCCAGTGCACCAAAGTTGGTTGAAAAATCACATGTGTGTCCTCGGGTAAATTTCTAGGTTCCATGCAAGAAATGGGAATGAAATTCAAAATTCCGGGCGTCGTGGCTGGGTTGGAAACATTGAGAAACTTAGTTTTTTAATTCCTGTAAATCCAAAACACGCATGAAAATAATGAAACTTGGCTTGGTGCCATGAGATGGCACCAACATGCTATGGTAAATTTGCAGTCCGATTTGCGAAGGCGCACACATTAAAAATCAACAAAGTCATTTTGGAACAAGTGTTGTCACGCTACAATCGGAAACACAAGTATTATTGAAACCGTATGCGTTCTACTTACAAGTACCATTTACGTGCCGCCACGCGTCCCCATTTTTTATTAGCTAGGAGGCGCCGTGCGGTAGCTATTTGAGTACGAGAGGCGTGCGATCGCACCCTTGCGCTGCTTATCGGGAGGAGAGCCCTTGACCTCCATCTGCCGTCCACCTCTCTCCCAAGGTCTCCATTAATGGAGCCCGAGCCTCTGCTTAATGGCGTGGCTATGTCTCACTCGATCGAGATTTAAGAGAGAAAAAGAAAATCTGAAAGCACGGATCTTGATGTAAGATCCGACGCACCTATATAGCATCTATGCGACTTATAGCAAGACCGATGAATATATAAGGACGATTAGTTTTTTGATCAAAGAAGGGCTTGCCCTTCCGATTTTCATTACTGAAAACCACCACAATTCACAAGAAGTTCAAGACAACTCCAGCCTAACACGAAGGACTAAAAGCTACCAGATTGAAATCGCAACATCCCAAGAGGCCAACAAAGGCCAAACATCCGCTTAGAACCCAACATTTCACAACCGACAACACAATCCACATCCTATACCGATTATTACATCAAAAGAAACCAGAAACTAAAGGAAGCCCAAAGAAGAACTAGAAGAACAAAGAACGCCGTGGTCGCCACAAAGAAGAGTTTTCTTCATTCCACTCGCAACATTGATCTTCCACGAAAGATAAGGATGATAAATTGTCTTACATAATTAGAAAGATAATTAAAAATCCACATGCGGCTACGTCCAAATACATAAGGGCAAAAGAAGTAGGAAGGCAAGGATCCGCTCACGATCTCTACTTTCTTGATGCGTTGTTTGCAGGTCAGCGGAACTAGTCTCCGTGGCGAGCGGCGATGAGCTCTTTCGTGTCCTCAAGACGCTGCTTGAGAACATCCACGGATTCCTCCACCGGCCTTTGGTGCTTGTTGCGGAGCATGTCATTCTCGTCCATAAGTTTCTTGACGATGACGCCGGTCCTCTTCAACAAGGCACTGGTCTCCTCCTGCTAGTCTGCACTTCGGACGATCTTCTCCCTCAGCAGGTCGCGCTTGGCCAGGAGCCTCTCATTGCGCTCCCTTAGTTGCCGGATGATGCCGGTAGCCTGTTCAAACAAGGCTTTCATGTCGTCCTGCAACCTCGCCCAGCCGGAGATCTGATTCATCTGGCTATGGACGATCGCATGCATGCGCCTGTAACAGTCGGCGCCTGCCCGCGAGAAATTTTCCCAGGCTGCCGCGGCGCGCGGGACATCTCTGCTGCATTCGTGGCACAACGGGACATCTCTGCTACTTCCGCAGTGCGGCCGGACCAGTCTGCTACATCGACGGCACGGCGGGACCTCCGTGCTGCTTCAGCGGCGCGGCGGGACCTCTGTGTTGCTACTTCCGCGCGGCGGGACATGTCGGCTGCTCTCGCAGCGAGGCGGGACATCTCTCGTGCTTCCGCTTCCATGCTCGCCTCTCCCTGGTGGCAATCTCTTGACCCAGAACTCATGCTGGCCATGGTAGACGCAAGGGAATGATGCTGAATGACTTGCTTGTTCTTGTGGATGAGGAGTTGAGGAGGAATGTGCAGTCATCTTGGCATACTAGTATTTATAACTGAGTACTAATACGCTCCTAAGTGGGAAACCGTTTAGGTTGTGATCGGTGTGAACGGGTTTGCAATTCAATATAGCATGGTACTAATACGCTCCTAAGTGGGAAACGGTTTAGGTTGTGATCGGTGTGAACAGGTTTGCAATTCAATATAGCGTGGAGTTATTTGGAATGTGACGAGACGCAAGCTCAAAATTTATTGACGGTTCTAGTTTCGAAGTGCGGCACTATTCCCGGATGGAGTACTTCTTTTTCTACTCCCTCCTTTCCAGTTTTATAGGGCTTATCTCAAAATTTTAGTTTTTCCATTTTATAAGGCTCAATTTGGTTGTTCCCCAACACATGTTCAGATTCCAAGATGCATTAAATCATTGCATGCAAGTATTAAGAGAAAATTGACCAATGCATGTACTTTATGCATGCATGCATTGCAATTAATGCATTGATAAACATAATTTTTTGAAAAAGACAAGAGCATTAATTAGGTGCTTTTGCAGGCTACAAAAAATTTCCACCACTCACCATCTTGGTTGGTGCGATTTTTGAATTAACCGGAAAGGAGGGAGTACTGCTGTGTACATGCAATAACTGGCACCATCGTATACATATCTTACGGTTAATGGGGCGTTAGACAAGAATAGCCGCGTGGCGAGCTCTAGGCTAGTCTTTTTTTCAGACGCATTAAACCTATCTCTCGAGACTTCTCGCACGCACCATCGTGCCACCCACAAAAACTTGTACTCTGAGTTTAGTATTACGTTTTATAGGAAGAGAAGAGGTGCACGCACGCACTCGTCCTCTCACACACGCGTCTGTTTTTTCTCGAAAAGGAGGATGATGACCCCTCCTCGTGATCCGGAGTCACACACACATCTCAGTAGCTACTTAATTGTAGTGTTCTCAACCATCCGATTGGCTCTATCATGGATGTACCTATATACTAAAACATGTCTAGATACATCTATATTTTGACAAATGGAAGGCATGTATTGTGGAACTGAGGAGCTTATCATCAAAATGGATAAAAGGACGATCTAGAACTAAAATACGCCTACATACATCTCCTTTTATCCATTTTGATGAAAAGTAGTACTTCTTACCCAAAGGAACTTTATATCCAATGCACACAAAATATCCATTCGATTGTTGGAAATTACCGATCCGATGTCAAAGTAATTGCTGATCGCCACCAAAACCCACCATTTCTTAAGCTAAAGTAGACCAAGATAATCCCTATATTAGCATATTACTAAGATAAACAGAAGGCAATCAGAGAAACATTTAGGACGTGAGCTTGTCAATCTGAATGTGGAGGGACACAAGCTTAGCCCCACCAGCAGCTTAGGCGGAACTGTTAAGAAGGTCAGCTCTCGCACGCCGACGTCGCCGATCCTTGCTACTTGTCACCTCCATTTCCACCTTGACGGCGTCGGTCGTGCCTTTGGGCTCCCCCGGCAGGCCGTTCACCCACAGCTTGGCCACGTAGTGTGGCAGTTGGGATGCCCCCGCTCTGATGCAGACGACCGACACGGCGATAGGCGCGCCGATGTTGAGCACACCGCCGACCAAGAAAAACGCGCGGTGGTCCTCCTCTGCGAACAGCAAGAGCCGTGGCTTTGACAGTGGCACTTGCAGCTGGAGCACCTTGCCGTACTGGATCCTGTGCACGGGCATGGGATGCGTGGTCCTGATGTGGTGGTAGAGCATCGGCGGCGGGCTTTCGTAGCCGCAGACGGGCACAGGGCATTTGCAGGGCGCGAGCGGACACACGCTCTGGTGATCGACGAGCTTGTGGTAAGTGACGTAGAGCCCACAACCTTCATGCGGGCACTTCACCCTCACCGACGAAAGGACGGAGTCCACCGCCGTGTTCCGCACGTCGAAGCCACCGCCGCCAGACTTCCGCACTACCGCTGGTTCCCGAGGCGCCGACGCGGCAGTCCGCAAGGTGCCAGTGCCCTCCCTTGCATCAGAGAAATAAATCGAACAACACATCAATCAAGAAACCCGCACCTTGCTCAGTCAGCCGAATGGACGAGGTGTATTCGAACCTCATACACTGGAGGGGTCAAGGGGCGGAGGCACAAGGGGCAGTGGAGCACGGTGAGGTCCATCAAGACCTTAGAGAGCTCCATCGTCGGGTCCTGTTCGGTCTGCATGATCTCGCCCTCCTCGTGCACAACCATCTCTCGACTTGGTTCAGGGTATTAGGCTGGTCATAGTGGGGAGTAACTTAGACTAGTAACATGCATATGTTACTAGTCTATGTTACTACCTCTATAGTGCATAGTATCATAGATTAGTATCATAGGTGGTCTCATTTATTGCCATGCATGACACATAGTAGCATCACATTTATTATGTTACGGTATCTACCTATGTTACTATAACCATCTCTCTCTTCATTAATTCTCTGCCATGTAAGCATGTTTGCGAGTCCCAAGTGCATGATACTACTTATGTTACTCCCACTATGGCCAGCCTTACAAAACTTTACCATCACATATTTTATACTACTTCAAGGTGCATTAAATCAACACATGCAAGTATCAAAATGAGAGTCACGGCATGCATGCATGCGTTGTAATTAATGCATCGGTAAACGCAAATTATTGAAATATATTGAGTGCAGTGCTTTGATATGTCGCCTCAACTCGTACATCAACGAGAAATTTGATTATCCTCTCCTCGCGACTTAATCGCACCTGCCTTTGGCTGTATGAAAGGTTGGCCACACACCGCCGGGCCCACCTGTCATACACGCAAAGGCAGGAGCGCCCTCCCTCGCCCATGAGCGTGGTGGCTGGCAAGACTAGGAGAAGCTGCCACACGCCTCCCCCCGCACGCTGTGGACATGCAGAGTTCAATCGGTGTCGATGGCTGAAGCGCATCGTAGTACTCCTCCAGTGCAGAGTACTCCATCATTGTTCGACTTCAAGAGGCGAAGAGCCAAGCGCAGCCCGGACGCCGTGTGGCGTTTCATGTAGAGTAGTCTAGGATAGTGTGTACCGTGCCTATAAGCTTAAAATCGCTGGGGTCGGCTCCATGCTATGTGGTTGTTCAAGTTTAAAAATTTAAAATAGTCTTCGGCCCTACCCGACACCCCGGTGATTGTAGTTTGCACGCCATCCGGGTCAAGACAGAATATATATTTTAATTTTTTCAAAAGGATTCCTCGCCTCGCATCGTAACGATGCATACGGCCACATATATTTTAATTTGTGGTGGGTAAATGTTAGAGGTTGCAGCAAATATATTGTACATCGCGGGTCTTTAAGCCAAGTTTAGAGGCAAGCATGTGGGGCTAGTGCTATGATGTGTCGCGTCAACTCGTGCAACGAGGAGAAGCTTGATTTTACTACACGCCTTCTCCCTCATCCATGCGCACGGTTGCTCGCAAACGAGGACAGGCTTTGCTTAGTAGTACTTCTACAACAAGCTATCCGCTCGCCATGTGGACGGACATGCGAGAGTGGATTCGACATCGAGAAGCAGTAGTAGTAACATCATTGTTCATCTTCTCAAGAGGCGAAGTGCCAAGCGCAAACCTAACGCTGCGCTTGTAACATTGGAGCATGCATATAGCCAGCTCTTGCATGAGACAAAATTGCTATGTGAGCCCACTATTATACTAGTACGCATAACTACTTGCTAGTATAGCCCTCAGTAAACCGAAAGGAGTATTTGCCCTCCTAGAGATTTCAACAAGTGACTAGACTACACCGAGACGGAGTACATATGGAGCAAAATGAGTGAATCTGCACCGTAAATAAATACGTACTAGTTCTATCGTTTTCCTCTTCGAGGTGCACAATATTGAGTATACTAACTAGTCTCTTTTTGACACGCATTTACGTTTTTTTACGCAGTACAGACGCAAGCGCTCATATACACGCGCATACACTCACCCCTATGAACGCACACACGCACGGCACTATCATCTTGAAATTTATGAAGTCACCATAGGCACCTCGTCGTCGACGGGTCCATAGGTGCTTGAATGCCAAGGAGGGAGAGGGTAGCGGTTCCCGAGACGTTCAACGGTCAATGATGCATCCTCAATTACATGCAGAGGGAATTAATTAGAGAAGCAGAATAGAGCCAGCACGATGTGAATGCAACAAAGTTTGGACTCTGATATAACAAAGGCGCACCACCACTCCAATCCATCTACTCCCAAGTCTCTGCGCAAAACTGCTCACTCCAATCCAAGACCAAGTGACCAGAAGCCACAAGAACCTATGGAGGCGATGGACGCGAGCGGCAGTCGGTTGTGCCAAATCATCCAAGGCGCCGGCCTGTGGTCCCGCACCGTGCAGCGTTTCCAGACGGTGCTGACGACCGCAGGCATCGTAGCCCTCGTCGATGCCGGCTTCGCCTCTCGCATGGACGACATGATGGTCAACTCCATCTGCAAGTCCACCGCCAAGAAGCGCCATGGACGACCTTGCCGCATCGCTTCCAGCCCGCAGCCCAGTGCTCCTCATTGCCTTCCTGCCTCATCGGCCTCCATGGTGACAAACTCTTTCAAGCCCTGGTGGCCCTCAGAGGTGCCAGAGGTCGCGAAGAAGAATGTGCACTCGAGGCTGCGCCGCCAGCAATACCACCATGCAAGAAACCGCCGACCGCACATCCACGCTCACGAGGAAATCGCCTACATAGGCCACTACAAGGCAAGCGAGACGAAAGACGCTGGCGTTCTTCCAATGGCTGGAATCTTTGGACGCCATTGTTCGAAGCACGCCGACCGGCCACGAAAGCCGCCGCTATTTAGGCGCCGTTCGGTGGGCGGCATACTGAGTCGAGGAGGTGGACGCCGCCGATGGATGCATCTCTTCTGCCTCCTGTAATCAGCATTGCATCGCCTCGTGGCCTTAATGTTTTATTAGTAAAGTACTCCTCCGCTCCCAAATATAAGTCTTTCTAAAGATTCCAGCAAGTGACTACTACATACGGAGCAAAATGAGTGAATCTACACTCTAAACTATGTCTACATACATCTCAGATGCTATATTCCATTTGAAATAGTATCTAAAAGGCTTATATTTATGAACGGAGGGAGTATATGGCATTTTTATTCCAAATGTAATGTTTTCACCGTGAGGTGGGGTCATAGCTGAGCAAACCCACCCCGCCCACCGGCATCGGCCGAGTTTAGAATTAGAAGAGAGAAACGAGGAGGAGAGCTAGCTGTAGTACCTGACGCCGTTGTCGATGGGACTCGTGTTTATAGAATAGAGTACCGAGCACTCGTGCCTCTTTTTTTAGGGAAAAATTAGTTGTATGTCTAGTACCACTAGTTGGGTGCATGGGACCTATAGCTGTCATCACTTTAGGTCTCCTTTTCGAACCGCGGCTACGCTTCAATATACATATTATTTCACGATTTATCCTCCTATACGCACTCTAGGCTATTTCCACGTGCTCCCATTCACGACATGTGGGACATAGAGCATCTGGGTCGTAGTGCATGCACGACTCGGAGCATATGCTGGGGTACTTTACATTTCAGATCTCACGAATTACATGCAAACCCCCCGCAGAAGAATAAATAAATGAATGAATTACTACATGAAACCGAATTATTTTCATGGAAACCGGAGCACATTCATTTAATTTTGGACATAACACGTTTATAAAAAATGACCGGACCAAAACCAGTCTAAGGGCCTCTTTGATTTTTCCCGCAAAAAAAGGGCCTCTTTGATTCGCAGGATACTGAAAACACAGGAATGGGGAAAGTATGATGGCGATGAACCGAGATGAGGAGAACTCTAACTCAGTTAGAGGTTAGAGTTAGATTCTAGCCCTGAACTAACTCTAAACCAAAGAGGTGTATGGATGGCAGGGTTAGATTGACAATAAATGCTCTATCACAATCATTTGACTACTTTGGACCCTATTTCCTATCGGATTTGGAGGGTGCTTGGATAGGTTTTAGTTCCATGACTAGAAGTAGTGGGACTAAAACTTGCTAGCCTCACCCATGCTTGGATCCAAATACTAAAGAGACTAAAATCAAGTTAATGAGCATTTATTATCCTCCAAACCCTCCAATCCAGAACTCGCCTATGTTAAAGGAGAGGAGTTAAATGAGGAGAGAGAGGACTAATCCACATTTTAGTAGGGGTACCCCTGATTAAAAAATTTTAGTCTCAAGACTAGTTTTAGCCCCTCTTTAGTCAGGGGTGCTTGGAACTTTAGCCTCTTAAAGAGACTATTTTTAGTCAGACTAAAATAAGTCCCTTGGATACAAGCACCCTCTTGGTGTGGCCGGCTCTTCTATGGCCTCCTCCCGCTCAAAATTGACATAAACGAATCATCTATACAAATCAAGCATGCAAAACATGATAATTTTTACTTTGTCCATACAAATGAGATATCCCACTTAAACATACAAGTCGTCAATCAAGCTTCACAAAATAAAAACACTTCATGAAACAAAGAATGAGCTAACTCATCATGGAAGTCATTCACGATAGGGAGGGAGCCCGAGCCCTCACGCACCGAGGGAGGAGCTCGCCATGTCGCTCGGAGGAAGGCTCAGAGAGCCCAAGCCCCGAACCCTCCGACGCCGGCCCTTGCGAGTTGAGGTCGACACCGCATGGGTAGCAGGGCCGCTTGCCGCCAACCGGGAACTTAATCTTTGGGCCTCTATAAATAATGCAAGCTCAGAATTAAAATACCTAGAAAGGTGAACTCAATCTTTGGGCCTCTAGAAATAATGCAAGCTCAAACTCAAATACCTAGAAAGGTGAACTCAATCTTTGGGCCTCTAGAAATAGTGCAAGCCTGAAAGTGAAATACCTAGAAAGGTGAACTGAATCTTTGGGCCTCTATAAATAATGCAAGCCTGAAACTGAAATACCTAGAAAGGTGAACTGAATCTTTGGGCCTCTAGAAATAATGCAAGCCTGAAATTGAAATACCTAGAAAGGTGAACTGAATCTTTGGGCCTCTAGAAAATGCAAGCCTGAAATTGAAATACCTAGAAAGGTGACCTGAATCTTTGGCCTCTAGAAAGATTTATTACCTCCGCAAGCAGCATCAAACAATTCCATACTGTAACGCCCTCGATGCGGCTATATCTCCCACGTGTCGAAGCACGACTTAGAGGCATAACCGCATTGAAAGCAATGTCGCAAGTGAGGTAATCTTCACACAACCCATGTAATACACAAGGGAAAGAGATAGATAGCTGGCTTACAATCGCCACTTCACACAATACATGAGTAAAGCATTACATCATACAGATACAATCAAGGTCCGACTACGGAACCAAAATAAAAGAAGACTACCCCAAATGCTACACAGATCCCCGATCGTCCCAACTGGGCTCCACTACTGATCAACTGAAACGAAACAACACAATGAACAAGATCTTTATCACACTCCAACTTGAGCTCGGGTGTGTCACCTGCACGGTTTCATCGGCACCTGCAAACTGGTTTTGGAAGTATCTGTGAGTCACAGGGACTCAGCAATCTCACACCCGCGAGATCAAGACTATTTAAGCTTATGGGAAGGGTAAAGGTAGTGAGATGGAGCTGCAGCAAGCGACTAGCATATATGGTGGCTACATACGCAAATGAGAGCGAGAAGAGAAGGCAAAAGCACGGTCGAACAACTATGATCAAGAAGTGATCCTAGAACAACCCACGCTAAGCATAACTCCAACATCGTGTTCACTTCCCGACTCCGAGAAGAGACCATCACAGTTACACACGCGTTGGTGTATTTTAATTAAGATCAACTTCGGTTTTCTACAACCGACATTAACAAATTCCCATCTGCCTCATAACCATGGGCACGGCTTTGAAAGATAATACCTGCGTAGGGTGTCCCAACTTAGCCCATGATAAGCTCTCACGGTCAACGAAGGATATTCCTTCTACTGTGAAGACCCGATCAGTGCTCGGATCCCGACTACAAGACATTTCGACAAAGAATAAAACAAGACCAGCAAAGCCGCCTCAATGTGCCGACAAAACCCGATGGGAGCTGCACATATCTCGCTCTCACGGCACACCGGATGAACACTACGTCGGACAACCGACGATACCCCAAGTTGCCTCGGGCGGCACCGCAAGTGGTTTAGTTTGGACCAGCACTGGAGGAGAACTGCCCGGGTTAAAATAAAGATGACCCTTGAGTCTGCAGAACCCAAGGGAAAAAGGCTTAGGTGGCAAATGGTAAAACCAATGTTGGGCCTTGCCGAGGAGTCTTATTCAAAGCGAACTGTCAAGGGGGTCCCATAAATCACCCAACCGCGTAGGGACGCAAAATCAAGGAACATAACACCGGTATGACGGAAACTAGGGCGGCAAGAGGAACAAAACACTGTGCATAAGGCCGAGCCTTCCACCCTTTACCAAGTATATAGATGCATTAATTAAATAAGATATATTGTGATAACTCAACAAGTAAACATGTTCCAACAAGGAACAACATCTCCATGTTCCAACAAGGAACAAACTTCATCTTCACCTGCAACTAACAACGCTATAAGAGGGGCTAAGCAAAGCGGTAACATAGCCAAACAACGGTTTGCTAGGAAAGGATGGTTAGAGGCTTGACATGGCAATGTGGGTGGCATGATAAGCAAGTGATAGGCATCGCAGCATAGGCATAGCAAAAGAGCGAGCATCTAGCAAGCAAAGATAGAAGTGATTTCGAGGGTATGGTCATCTTGCCTGAAATCCCGCAAGGAAGAAGAACGAGTCCATGAAGAAGACAAACGGACGAAGTCGAACGAATCCTCACAACTCCGGAACGAAACCGAAGCTAACGAGAGAAGCAAACCGGAAAGAAACAAACAACATAGTAAACAACCATCACATAAACATGGCATGATGCACAACCAAGTATGATGCATGTCCGGTTTAAATAGCATGTCATGGCAATATGCACAAACAAAACTACAAGTTAAATGGAGCTCAATATGCAACGAGTTGCATATTGACAAAACACCACAACACTTATTTAGTTCACTCTTGTTTAGGCTACCCAACAATATTAAATGTTATTAAACATGGCAAGGGGGTGAAGCATATGAAACTAACTATTTAGGCAAGATTAAATGAGGCCGGAAACAACAACAACAATTCCGGAAAAATCCTCATATGCATATTTCGAATTTGCTACTGTTCTGCCCTAAACACAATTTTAATGTTGTTAAACATGCCAAACAAGTACACCATGTTAAAATAGGCATTTTTCTACCCCATTTACATATATAATTTATTTCAAGCCGAGCTACAGTTATTAAGTTATGAAATAAATCATTTTAGCATGGCAATTATGCAAAATAATGCAAACAGCAATTACAAACATTTAAATGTGGTTATCATGATGCGGATGACATGTGCAAGTTTTAAGCAATTTTATGAAAATGTTGACATGAGCATGTTATGAAGCATTGTGTCACCGTGGTGGAAGAAAGGGGTGCCACGGCAACGAATCCGAAAATGATGCCACGGCAACATATCGGTTCCGACAGCTCATCGAGATGTCGGTGCAAAAGAAAGTGTGGACGTGAGCGAGTCATGCGAGGATGGTGGGGTGCTCCCGGATTCCGGGTTCCCACGGACGGTGGCATGGCCAAAGAGCGAAAATTCGGACGCGGTGCACACACAAGCATCTCATACAACACACATTCATTCGTCCACGACGGTCGCCTCGGGTTATACCTTCAAACGCATTATCGGAGCGGAACGCTTTTAGAGGGAAGTAGACGCTTCGCGACGGTAAGGGAAGTAGGGTACACGCTCGTTTTGAAGAGGTACTTGACGGGTCCGAATCCTTCGGGTTGTCGTGGTACTTGCGATCTCGGCGATGGTAGTCGTACACGCTCGGAGAGGAACTTGATGTTCCCATGTGCTCGAACTTGGGGTACTTGGTGAATCCACGAGTCGCAGCATGTGGTCGAGAGGTACTTGGCGCCCCCGAGTCGAGGGTTGTGGTTCCTTGGTGTTGTAGTCATGCATGGTGAGGAGCGCCGGGTGCTTGATGGTCTCGAACTCCAAAGTGGTACAAGGAGAGATGCGCGGTTGTGGCCATCTTCGACCTGGGCTCCATGACGGTGCCGTGGTGGTCTTGCAGCTACAGCAGCAAAGGCGCCGGGAGGAGATGGTCGCGGCAGAGGATGAAGCAGAGGAGCAGCAAAGGGTCGGACTTATGGGAGGTGGAGCGACGGGAAACAGCGGTGGATTTAGGTGGAGCCGCCGATCCTCGCACGAGCAGGAGACGGTTAGCTGTGGACGGCGGCTGCTGGAAGTCGAGGTTGTCGACGGACTTGGTCACCAGAGGCGGGACGCGAGAAGGAGGTTCGATGACGACCGGTCTTGGGGCTCCGCGAGCTCCGCCAAAATGAAGGGAACGAAGCGGCGGGGCTCTGCTGGGCGCGGAGGACGACGGCCAAGCGGTGCAGTGCTCGAGGAGCTCCTCTCCTCGGGCGCTTGGGCGACGGGATTTGGCGTGGAGGAGGCGCGGTCGCGCCTGGTGTCAGCAGAGGGAGGCGCGGGAGGCTGCGATGGGGGGTCGGTCGCGATGTAAGCGGCGCAAGGATCGGGATCCCTCTCCTGCATGGCGCGAGGAGGAGACGAGTGAAGGGAAATGGGGATCGAGCCGAAGCTCTCCTGGCGGCGCAAGCGAGGGGAACGAGGGAGAGAGTGAGGGATCGAGAGGAGCGGAGGCGAGCGCTAGGGTTAGAGGGTTAGGTGGGCCTCAAGGGGTTTGGTGGGCCGGCCTGGCCTAGGCCTGGGTGGTGGGCTGCGGGAGGCCGCGGTGGCCTGGGCCGACTGCTGGGAGAAGGCCGAGCTGTGGCTGCTCTCCTTCTTCTCTTAAAACAGAGAAAAAGAAAGGAAAGGGAAGAAAAGAAAAAGATTAGAGAAAGAGTTTGGGCATGGGGATTATTTTCCCGAGCTCGCAAAAATGAGCTCGATCCAGGAAAATAAAAGAGGCATGATTGAAAGATTTAAATCTATAACCATTTGAATTTAATTCGAATGGTATGGACTAGGATTACATTTTGGAAGAGTCCAAAATGTTAAGAATTTAGGAGGAGCCTCAAAAAGAGGTAAGAATTGTTGGCAAAGTTTGGGGACCAAACTTGAAGTAGAAAGGGCATTGGAATTTTGCAAGTGTGTTATGATCAATTCCAAATTAATGAAATATTTTAAAATAGCTCCATAAATATTAGGAGGATATGTTATAAAGAGAGAACACCATGTGAATTCCCTCGATTTAAATAGATCAAAAGATCTATGCAGTTTATTTAGTTGAGGTTTTAAAAATTAATGATATGGTGGCATGATGACATGATGCAATGCAAGAGATGACATGATGAATGCACAAACAAAACAAATCACACGACAAAACTCGGAAACCCTGGAAGGCAACTGAAGCTCCGGTCTTGGGGCGTCACACATACGTGCACCACAAATATATACCAAGTTTGATCAGGATCTACTTTTCCAAATCAGAATTAGCGCTAGAGCAAGCAAGATCAATGATATGGCCGTGAGACAGAGAAGGAACGAACAAACTCACCCCTCTCGCGACCTCCCTGGTAGATGCGCCGCCGCCGCGCACGACAGAGGGAGAAAAACGACTGGTGAAGGGGGAGCGGGGCAACCTTCGAAGGCCGGAGGGAGAGAGCGGCCGGAGTAGGGCGGCGGAGGCCGGAAGGAGCGGGCGGCCGGAGGAGAGAGAGGGCGAGCGGCCCTATGGGGAACAGAGAGGAGTCGTGCGAGAGGGGGGGAGCGATCTGGTGTGGGCAGGGGAGATTTTTCTAGTTCTCTTTTAGTGGGCCCGAGGATAACTAACCCAATTAGAACCTCTCCACCGGGCTAGTTTTTTTAGCTGGGTTAGAGTAAACTAGCTCAAACTAACCCCTCTTGTTTCGATAATTTGAGGCTATTTCAACCCAAACTAGCTCTAACTCAGGGATCCAAACAAAGAGGAGTGTTATTGTACATGCTACAGTGTGGACCGTAGCACATTGTTTTTTATGGCCATATCACCACATTGTTTTCTACTGCTGGTTCACTAGGCTACCGTGGTTCGCACTGCTGGTTCACTGGGCTGCCGTGGTTCGCACTCCTCCGACCTGAGTAGTACTCCATCCGTTCCTAAATATAAGTATTCGTAGATATTTCACTGTGGACCACATACGGATGTATATAGATGCATTTTATGTGTAGATTCACTCATTTTTCTCCGTATGTGGTCCATAGTGAAATCTCTCCAAAGACTTATATTTAGGAACGGAGGGAGTAGTATAGTACTAGTATATACCGCATCATTCTTTTCTCCTTCTTACTACTCCGACATGTGGGAGAGCCAAAGATCCGGTCGACGATCATGCACCGGGACATGCTGAATGGAAGGGGCATCACCCGGTCGAAGCGCCCGAGAATTCATGACTATAGTGAGTGGTCATATCACAAGTCTTTCCAGCGATGAAGCGTTGTCAAATCGCACAGCCCCACTCGCCACCCTCCTCGCCTCTCTGTCAAACCGCCACCCAAAACTGCTATACAGATTGCCTGGGAAAAGCCCCGCCTCAACTTTTAAATAAGCGAAAATAGTTCGAGCTTGTTCGTTTCTATATAAATACAAGATTTATCAGATGTTTATTCACCCGTGGGGTTGTTCAATGAATGGAGGGGCAAGGAGCACAAGTGAACAATATTGTAGTACTACTAGTAGTAAGTAGGAGTCGTACAGTAGTCACCTTAAATAGAGAGTTTTTTTTCTTTAATGCCACGTACACAAATTGAAACGCTTGTTGTGGAGAGAAAAAAGATAATCACTCCACTATATATGGACGCAGGGCCTGAGCGCTTGCTTTACTAGGGTTGCTCTCTTCATTCTCTCATCCTCTCCAGATATAAACAAGACAGCGGTAGCGACATTTTCTCTCGCTCAACGCTGGTCACAGATCCGCCGGATCCCTTCGGCGGTGTGTGTAGAGGACTAAAGGTGCATCGCTCACGCGGTCATCGCCGCCGAGGAGGAAACCCATAGCTTCCTCGAGGGGCCCGATCCTCCGCCTGCGTTCTTCTCCGACAGAGCACTGCTCGGGAGGTCCTCCGACCCTTCTTCCTCCCCGCCGATTGTCCGCAGATCCGACCCGCCGCCACCGACATCCCGGCGACCCTCGGTATAAGTTCTTCGAAGCGGCCTTGCTCACTGCCCCAGCTCCCCACGTGTCTGCATGTGCATCTTTTTCTACTCCCATCAGCTCTTCCAAAGCCACTTAAATTTTAGTATTATTAGAGGTAAAGCTACTTCATGCATTCAATCTAGGGCTTTGTTCAAACAACGAAGAAAGGGGGGATAGTTGTAGCATGAATCTAGGACTTGATTCAAAGAGGAAATAATATGGTGAAAGTAGTAGAGACCGGATACCCAACCGGTCTCTTGGTTAAAAGGAAATAATGGGAAAACGCAAGACAAACTGGATAAGGAACAAATCTATTATTGGTTGAAAAAGGATAGAAAGTGGCGGCCGTGGACAAGTCAACAGAGTAGGTCCAGGATTAGATTTGCTTCCATCGCATAGTAAAAGTTCTCCAGATTAGATTTGCTGCCCTCACATAGTAAAAGGTCTCGAGATTAGATTTGCTGCCTCACATAGTAAAAGGTCTCGAGATTAGATTTGCTGCCTCACATAGTAAAAGGTCTCGTGATTAGATTTGCTGCCCTCACATAGTAAAAGGTCTCCGTGATTAGATTTGCTGCCTCACATAGTAAAAGGTCTCGTGAATAGATTTGCTGCCCTCACATAGTACAAGGTCTCCGTGATTAGGTTTGCTGCCTCACATAGAATGAACAAACTCGCATCACCACTTTATGCCTCCTTGTAGGTACATTGTGCCGATGCGCCCACCGTCGCATGTCCTTATACCAACCTTTTGATGTTTTTAATGTAAGGGCGCATGTAAAATGAAGCGATCACACTGTTACCTTAGGGATATGTCTAACCAAAGGTTATTGTTAATCTAATGCCTCCAAAGGATAAGATGCAATTAAACTGTGTTACAAATGGCACTCCCGCTGTTTTCCCCAAGATGATAAGTAAGTTGCTCCTTTACGCTGCTTTGAGTGTCCCGGTGTCCCCATGGTCCCATGCCCTTAAACCAACTCTTTAGTCTTTGTTGATTTATCGTGTCCGTAAACAAGCAATGCCACCATTAAAGTAATCCCATATTTGAGGAATCTCATTATTGATCGTAATGCTTCGTAACATGAAGCATTGCCGACGCTTTAAAATTTCTACCGTCCTTGCGTGATTGCCATGAACATAATTAAGATGCTTCTTTTCATTTTGTATATGTTTCAGATATTCTTATTGGCCAGCAATTTGTTTACTTTCTATCTTTTGTGTAGATAGGGATATCCATTTCACCTTGTTGCTATTGTGACCTTTTGGTGAACTGCACAAAACACTTTTTTGGAATGAGTGTCTTGTGCAGTTCAACTAAAATGTCACGTGGGCAACATCTCTCAATTTTGGTGGAACTGCACAAAATGGTGATTGGAGTTTCCAAAATCTCCGCTAAGTTCTCACTGGTAATCTCGTGCAACATTTTATTAGCCTTTGCAAGATGGAGCCGCCATTGTCACCACAATGGCACTTTATTTTAGTGGAACTGCACAAAAGGATAAGAAAATTATAGTTGCACCTTGCATGAGCCGGACAACCAACCTTAATGTTCCTCAATTTTAGTGAAACTACTAAAGAAGAACCTGCCAGCTCACAAGAGCAAGTACTTCTTGCTAGCTGAATGACGCAATCTTTGCTTCATTTCAGGTGAACTGCAGAAAAAGGCGCATGAATTGAATTATGGAACTCCAGGTAGACCTCATCCAAGTAGAGCTGGAGGTTGAGTTCAAGGAGGCCGCTATTAAAGCGAAATCATGCTCTCCTATCTCCTTGTTTGTGTTGTGCAAACATGCTGTGCAAACAGGAATACTCGGTCAAGAGCATTCACCAAGTTCTTTGATTGTATGACATGGCTAGCCAAGATGGATTTAATCCCGATATTCACTTTATCAAAAGGCTCTAATGGGTTGGTTCTGAATCTTGCATGCTGGGAATCAGTGAGATGTGTAGGCATCTTCGTTGTACTTATTATTTGAATCTTATTTGTTGGTTCTGAATCTTGCAAGCTGGGAATCAATGAGATGTGTAGGCATCTTTGTTGTACTTATTATTTGGATCTTATTTGTTGGTTCGAATCTTGCAAGTCGTGAATCAATGAGATGTGTAGGCATCTTTGTTGTACTTATTATTTGGATCTTATTTGTTGGTTCCGAATCTTGCAAGTCGGGAAACACGGCATGATGATGCAGAGGACAACAACCATAACAAACAGTTCAAACTTGGTAGTATTATCTTTGTGAAAGTGCGACAAATGTGCTGATCGTAGCGTCCCGAGAATAATAATTCTAATTGTTGTGCATGTTGATCCTGTGGAGACCGATAGAACGAGCGAATGCATTGCTTGTTTTAAGTATAAATTTCTATTAAAGCTAATTAAATTTAAGTAAAGTGACCACTAACTCCTGTTATTACAAAGTACCAATACTGACTCCGCCGTGAACCGAATGTGTGGGCCGAGGGTGCATCTTCTGCGGGCGTGCAGGCAATGGACGAGGGAGGGTAGTAACTATTGTCGCTGTACACACTCACCTTCTCGTTGAATCCAGTTCCCAAGAGCTAAAAACGAACTCGCTGCCGCCGCCTACACACTCGCTCACTCGAAGAGACTCCAATGGCGATCCGAGGGTGAGCTCGCTGGATATGGACTTCAGAAGGAGTTCCCTTTGAGTTCGCCGCTCAGTCCTATGATCGCACCAAATTGAATGTGATGTACACTAACGATATGGACTTGGTGAAGCTCGCCTCACCTTAGTCCTATGGCTGCACCAGTTCGGAGCATTCGCCGTTTCATCGGCAGCACCGATCGCACCTTCGCTACGGGGAGAGAAGGAAGAACACGACGATTCAGCCATCCGGTGCAACAAGCTTGTCGACATCCGTAAGCAATACAAGATCATCAAGAACGGGCAGGAGAAGGACTCCGTGGTTGACCTCGCCGAGACCATCATCGCCCCCGATACGCCAACATGAAAGAAGACGACCAACACGCCGGAGGTACCTCTCAATCTAGCCTACATAACCTATGCGCCCAAGGATGCATACGCAAGCTACGACATGTACAGCAGATCTTGGACATGAGGGCGTGTTCGCTTCTCAGAATCGATTTAGTACACGACAGCCGCAGCGCATGATCAAGCGTGCGTGAAGGTCTAGATGTTGTACTTTATCTGCTTATAAGCACCTTTATCATCCGAGTGTTACATGCATTAGCCTATGTGTCGTAATTATCTGCTTTGTCCGAAATATTTCTTTTAAGAACCCATTAACTTGATTGCTTTTTAGTGGCTATTTGCTTATGTATGTAAACTAGTTCACTTGTCCGTAAAAAACTAGTTCACTCGGCTGCCGTGCTTTGAATCTCCTTTCTCCCAACATATTCCCTCCTCGTGGGACCCAAAGAGTCTCTTAATTTTCTCCCACTTTCTTTTTCGATGTAAACCGAAGTTTTCTCCCAAAGATTTTCCCTAGAACCAACTCAACTGTCCCCACGCCTAGCCTAAAAAATAATACCCCACGTACTATTAACTCATCAAATTAAAATGATATTGTATTTCGTATGTTGAAAGTTCTAACAAAATAATAATAATAATTGTTTATATATAACTAGGCAAGTTAACTCCTAGTGATTGCGTACATAAGCTTGCAAAGATTGTACTGACGTGCAATCATGTGTTTATGTTTTTATAACATTTATCTGTCTAGCCCAACATGATATTTTCACCCAGCCCAGCAAGTCCGCGGATTTCGAGAAAAATGCAAATGGGATTTAACGGGCTGCATAGATGCTACATCATTGTTTCACGCAGCCCACCAAATGGACTAAAAACACAAATGGACTGGCTGACATGTGGGCCAGTAGGTCGAAGCCTAAGAAGGCGTTGGATTTACATCCAACGGCTGGCATTCTTCTTCAATCTCTCGTCTTCTTCCCCCAGCGCTGCCGAAACCTCCTGCTCCATCCTTCGGCATCCAGCGGCATTGTTTTGCGCTCCTCAGCGAAACGCTACCCCGCCGACGGCTAGGCCATCCCTTCACTCTGCACCTCCTGTTATTCTCTGCCGAGTGTAGGCCCACCCCGCACCCGAACCAGTCAAGTTTCTCACTCCTCTCCGTCTGCGACTCCACTGCCGCGTCTTCCCCATCTCTGGGTCGTTCTAGTCTGGGGCCTCGCCGTCGTCCACCGCCTCGGTGCGCTCGGCACGACGTGGTCAACATACGACAGTCATCGGAAGAGGATCAGACGTGGAGAGCTCGACGGCCGGGACCCACGAGGTCCATGGTCGCACGCAAGGAAAGTTCCTCCTTATTACGCACTATACGCAATCGACGTGGGAAGGGCTTCAGATTTCGCGAAAAACGCTCCTCCCGGACAGGTCGGACCCACCAGCTATATCTTCGCATGCAAGGAAGTGCCTCCTTATTACACACCAAAAATGAATACCGCTAGCTGGGACCCACCATAGTGGGTGGCTGACTTAGGGCCTACTAAGTTGACGAGGACGGAGGGCTTTGTCAACTTAGTCAATATGAATGATTCTAGCTCCAAAGGACTGTACAATGTCCATCCAACGCCCATAGTGCTTCTTCAACCTCTGGTCTTCTTGCTCCACCGCCAAAGCAGCGCCGGTCGTGCTGCGTGCTCCTCGCCTCTCATGGCCGGCTCAGATGCCGCGAGGCCTCACCGCCTCTACTACTCCCGCCGCTGGCCTGTGGTATCCTCTACTCACCCACACCCCCGTTATTTTGCGGCGATGGCAGCCTCACGCCAGCCCAAACCAAAGAACCTCGATTCTCTCCACGTGGGCATCCACCGCCGCGTTTCCCGGCTCCGCCGTCCCTCCCTAGGCTCGCCATCGCCCACCGCTTTGGTGCTCTCCGCCGGCGTGGTCAATGTGGTCAACGACCGACTTCCATCGGAAGAGTATTGTACGTGGAGAGGCTGACAGCTGGGTCCACGGCCACAGCCCAGTTTTTTTGTGATTTGCCAAGTAAGTCGCTTTGTCAGGCCTGTTGGGCTACAAATCTTTCAAGACGAGGAGAGCTTCATTTGGCTGGCCGAGAAAATGGCCTATCAGTAATGAGAAATGGGATGTACATTTTTAAAACACATCAAACTGGCAATTAGTTTCAAATATCTTTTTTTCATTTCGAGAGTTTAAATTACATTAATTTTTATGCGTGGAGAATTTGCTGGATTTTATATTGATATACATTTATTTTTAAAATCAGTTTGAATGTGAGTCGAAATTTCGGGATTAAAAACAGTTCGGACCAAGACCGAAATATGCAAAATTTCGTATAATTTTTAACCGTGGCCACAATATGGGCTGTAATGCTAACAAAAAGAATATGGGCTCCAAAAAAACCATAAGAATTAGCAAATGGGTTGTAAATTATTAGAAATAATGGCAGATGGGATGTATGCTGTTTTCCATAGATTTGAGGCTTTCCTAAAAAAGGTTGACGACAAGCAAAGGATCGTTGGATGTCCATCGAACGGCCGTCGTGCTTCTTCAATCTCTGCTCTTCCCGCTCCATCCGCCAAACAAGCGCCAGCGGGACTGCTCGCTCACTCCTCCTCGCGGCGGGCTATGTTTGCCGCCAGCAGCTTCACCGCCCCACCAGATTCCCATCGCAGCTCAGCCATCCTCTACTCACCCACACCGCCGTTATTCTCGGCGACGGCAGACGAACCAAGAAACCTCAGACAACAGATTCCTCCGCTGGAAACAATCGCCAAGTCTTCCTCGCCTCCGTGTCGTTCCTTCCTAGGCCTAGCTGCCGCCCACCACCACGGTGCTTTGGCACGGCTCGGTCAACTGGTCAACGCGCGACATGCATCCGGCGGATCAGACGTGGAGAGGCCGACACCGGGTCCACGGCCCCACACAAGGAAATGCCTCCTTATTACGCCGCAAAATAATGATTCCTCCACCGACATCAGGGACCCACCGAAGGGCCTCAGATTTCGCGAAAGAAACGTTATCGCCAATCGACAGCTCGGACCCACCAGCTATATCTTCACACGCAAGGAAGTGCCTCCTTATTACACACAAAAATGAATACTCCCCTATTAGCCGGGACCCAAAGATAGTGGCAGATCGACTTGTGGGCCTACTAAGTTGACGGGACGGAGGGCTTTGTCAACTCAGTCAATATGCACGATTCTAGTTCCATCGACGCAGACGATGTCCATCCAACGGCCATAGTGCTTCTTCAACCTCTGGTCTTCTTGCTCCAAATTACCAAACCAGCGCCGGTCGTGCCTCGTGCTCCTGCCTCCCGTGGCGGGTCGATGCGGTGGAAGCCTCACCGCCCTACTACTCGCACCGCTGGCCGTGTCATCCTCTACTCACCCACACCCTCGTTATTCTGCGGCGACGATAGCCTCACACCGCAGCGAACCAACCCTCGTACTTTCACGCTGCGGCATCCATCGCCGCGTTTTCCCGGCTCCACGTCCGTCCCTTCCTAGGCCTCGCCGTCGTCCACCACCCTAGTGCTCTCGGCGCGGCGTGGTCAACGTGGTCAAGGAACGACTTCCATCGGACGTGGATCAGACGTGGAGAGGCCGATACCGGGTCCACGGCCGCAGAAGGAAGTGCCTCCTTATCACGCAAAATAATTATTCCTCCACCGACAATGGGGACCCACCGACGGGCCACCTTATTTCGCTAAAAAACGTTTGCCCTCGATCGCCGGGATCCACCAGCTACATCTTTCCATGCAAGGAAGTGTGTCCGGCAAAAAAAGATTCGCCCGATCGCCGGGACCCACCAGCTACATCTTCGCAGCAAGGAAGTGCTCGACGGTCAGACCCACCTGGTCGGCGCACGTAGCATTGTCATTCTGGTCACGAACGTGTACGTACATATATACTGGTGGATGTAGAGGCGCGCACGTGTCGTAGTAGAGGCACGTACGTGTCATAGTAGAAGCGCGCACGTAGCATGTACACGTACGTACAACAACTAGGGTGCAAGAAAGAAAATACGGCCACGTATGTGTACATACGGGCGGGGTCTCGAACGCCTACTCGCGCATACGTACGGCTAGGGCTCGTGTACATGGCTGGGTCAGAACGGAGAAACAACATCGTCGTCGTGTTCATCGGGAGGCAACGGAATGCGTCGTGTTCATGGGGAGGCAACGATCTGCGTCGTGTTCATCGGGAGGCAACGGAACGCGTGGGAGCCAACCGGCTGGGTTGGAACAGAATGCGTGGTCGTGTTCATCGGGAGGGCTTGGACGGAACAAGCGATGGAAACGAGGCCTGGCGTACCACACAACGGAGGAAACAGACCTCCTACGTTCGGAACGGGGTCCTGTTGATCGGGAGGGGTGTGGCGTACCGCAAAACGGAGGAAACGGACCTCCTACGGTCGAAACATGGGTCCTGTTGATCGAGAGGGGTGTGGCGTACCGCAAAACGGAGGAAACGGACCTCCTATGGTCGAAATGGGGTTCCTGTTGATCGGGAGGGGTGTGGCGTACCGCAAAATGGACGAAATGGACCTCCTACGGTCGAAACGGGGGTCCTGTTCATCGGGAGGGGTGTGGTGTACTGCAAAACGGGACTCCACGAGATACTGTTCATCTCCACCATCGACCTCCTCCAGCCTCCACGGGCTACCGTCGACCTCCTCCAGCCTCCACGGGCTCCTGCTCATCCAGCCTCCACCGCGCTACTCCACGGCCATCGCTCAACCACCCTCCACGGGCACCCTCCACCGCTCACTGCTCATCCAGCCCTCCACACCACGGGTCCTGCTCAACCACCCTCCACGGGCACCCTCCACCGCTCATCGCTCATCCAGCCTCCACCACACCACGGGTCATGTTCATCTAGAGGCAACGCCACCGCCATCGCTCCTCCAAACCCCCGCAACGCCACTGCTCATCCTGAGGCAAGATCGATCGGCTTCGCTTAGTAGCAGAGTGAAGGAATCGCCGATCGGGTTCGCCAACAGCCATCGATCGAGCGCCGGTTCGAGAACGCGTAGCTCGTAGTGCAATCGCCGGGTTCGCTTAGAGCCCAACGCCTTGCTCGGGTTCGATTAGATCCAATGCTCGCACAATCGCACGTCGTGCACGAGAGAAACGCGATCGCTCAGCCCCGACCTCCCACCGTGAACCGGAACTCGCCAAATTTTCCTCGCCCTCGCTTGTACCACGGTTTTTCCGTCATGGATGGCCCAAAGAATGTCATGCAAAAGGTCTCCGCCCGCCAGACGAAAAGCCCATTTTCTGTCATGATTTTTTGTCATAGAAGTAGGAGCCCACCACATCTATGATGATACTTGGTTTTGTCACAATTATCGTCATAGAAGTGTCATATGTATGACAGAAAAAAAACCGTTCGGCCCAAAATGTCACGGATGTGTCTTTTTTTTGTAGTGTAATCCCGTGCAACATTCTCGAACTAAGCATATTGAAGTTCGTCATCATTTCATTCGAGATCATGTTGCTAGAGGGGACATTGATCTTAAGCATGTTCGTACCGATAAGCAATTGGCGGATATATTCACCAAACCGCTTGGTGAGGAAGTCTTTTGCCGTTTGAGAGGAGAATTGAACATCATTGATGCTTCAAACTTGGAGTAGGAACTCCATCTGGATACATGCAAGGCATGAGCCTATGACTCATCCTTGATATTTCTTTCATGATGCTTTTCATATGTCTTGGATATATTTGCACCCTTGCATGTTATCTAACCCTTGAAGGTACTTGGATAAATCTAAATCTACAAGATTGCAATTCTCTCACATTTTGAGCAATCTCTACATCACCAAGTCTCTACAATACGGTGGTTGATGGCAAGGAAGCACGAAACCCTTCAACATATCCTTTGACAAATTATATATATCAAACTTCATTTGGTATCAAGTTTCATGATTGCCATTTTGGATACACAAGTGCTCTTCCTTGCAAAAACTAACCCATGTAGGTAGATGAACTCACTTCCAAGTGGTGCTCCCGACTCTTGATGAGCTACAGCAACCTTGAGCATCCCACATAAGTTCAACTACAAGGTCAAGATCAACACCACCACCCAAGGTATGTTATTCCATCTTAGAGAAGCTTTACTCCAAGTCATGGGTCAAAGCAACTCAACAAGATGTGAATACATCAAATGCTTAAACGAAAAATGGTAACCCCATTTTGAGCTTAAATGATGAGTATGACTTATGACCAAGTGTTCTCACTTGACTCCTTAGTCAATATACTCTAACATAGGTGACTTTGTCACCGCCCAATTCTAGATGAAGTTCTCTAGTGCTTCTTTGAGTCTTTGCATTTTGCCCTTTGCATATTTATTCACCTTCCTTTTTCAAAAAAAAACTTCATCTAGATTTCTTTCCGTTTATCTCAGTTCTGCATTCCCTGCATCCAATTCCTTGCAAATCTTTGTGAGATTTTATTTGCCTAGTGAGCTGAGGTGACAAGTGTTTTCTCTGTGATGAACTCGGTCACACCGGTATGTTGCTTTCGGTCCAACCGAATCCTTTCGGTTCAACCGAAGCACACAACTCGGTGCCACCGATTTCACTACAGACAAGACAACTTGCCACTTGATCCTGCGTTCTTTTTGCTCCAGCTCCACTCAATGATTCTTGTCCTCTACTAGCATCACATTTTATATGCTGCTTTGCTCTGTGACTCAAGGACCAAACCTATTTTGACTCACACTCCAGAGGATCCCTTCTTGGAAATTGATGTCAAACGGGGAGAGAGAGTTCACATCAAAGCTAATCCTTCAGAAGGGGGAGAGAATGCTTCAAACAGGGGGAGAGAGGAATTACATACCCCAGATGCTTGGTGTTCAAGAGGAGAGAAGTCACATGTCTTTAGAGGGGAAATACATGTTCATGTTGTTTGTGTGTTTTCTTTGCTTTGATTTTCTGTTCCCTATCTTCTCCCAGTATCCCATACAAGATTCAGGGGGAGCAAGACATCTAAGGGAAGAAATTCTTCGAATTCATTACATATCTTTACCTTTTAGGGACATGTCTATATCTAACAGAGTATCCAGTGCTCAAACTCTACATGTCATCCCAATCTTGGTACTCTTGTGGTTCCTTTTGTTTGCTCTGGCTAGTAGATGTATCTGTGTTATCTAACCTTGTTTACTCAGGTTCATCCCTTTCTAAGCCAACTCAAGACCACAAGGTAAGTATATGCATCACACTCATGTGCATGAGGATTTCTTGCTGATGTACATACTGTTTGCAAGAAGGACTCATGAGCATGAAGGTACATTTCCTATACTTACATCATTTTCTCTGATGCATATAGCCAAGATACATATAACTCAGTGCTTGCTCTGTCATGCTTATGCATTCACATGCTCCTATATTCCATATTTACATGAGTGCATACATGTAGGGGGAGCCTATGCATGTAACATGTCCTTCGAAAGCTTTACTTGTTATTCTTCATATCTTTATCTCAAGCTTTGATTTATGTTGTCATCAATTACCAAAAAGGGGGAGATTCAAAGCACAAGTGCTCCCTGGGTGATTTTGGTAATTAATGTCAACATAACTCTTGTTGGACTAATGTTTTCATCTAGTATGTTTCAGATAAGTTCAACAATGGAGTGGCATGGACTAGAGGATGTGGAGCCCCTTCAAGATGATAAGGACAAAGGATTGGCTCAAGCTCAAAGATCAGGACCCTACATTTTTCATTTTAGTGATCCAAGATCACATTGAGTCCATAGGAAAGCCAATACTATTAAGAGGGGATGAGGTGTTGCTTAATGGCTTGCTTGCTCAAAGTGCTTAGTGATATGCTCCAAAGCCCTCAACCACTTTCTCACATCCACATATGTCCCAAACCAAAAGTCAAACTCGGCCCCACCGAAACTTTCTATCCGACGCCACCGAGTTCACTTGACATAGCCACAACCAGAAACCCTAATCAATTCGATCTCACTGATGGGATCTCGGTCTCACCGAGATGGGCTTGCAAACTCTCTGTTGTCTATTGCATTAATTTGGTTCCACCGAAATATGTAATCGGTCCCACAGAGTTTGCTTGGCCAACTCTCTATTGTGCTTATTACCCAAATCGGTCCCACCGAGTTTGTGTAATCGTTCCAACCGAGACAAGGCTTTACCCTAAGCCTAGCACATCGGTCCCACTGAAATGCCTAACGGTCACATTATGAACCAAGTCGGTCAGGCCGAGTTTTTTGATTTGGTCCCACCAAGTTTGGTGATTTGTGTTTAACGGTTAGATTTTGTGTGGAGGCTATATATACCCCTCCACCCACTCTTCATTCATGGAGAGAGCCATCAGAATATGCCTACACTTCCAACATACATTTTCTGAGAGAGAACCACCTACACTTGTGTTGAGGTCAAGATATTCCATTCCAACCACATAAATCTTGATCTCTAGCCTTCCCCAAGTTGCTTTCCACTCAAATCATCTTTCTACCAAATCCAATCCTATGAGAGAGAGTTGAGTGTTGGGGAGACTATCACTTGAAGCACAAGAGCAAGGAGTTCATCATCAACACACCATCTATTACCTTTTGGAGAGTGGTGTCTCCTAGATTGGCTAGGTGTCACTTGGGAGCCTCCGTCAAGATTGTGGAGTTGAACCATGGAGTTTGTACGGGCAAGGATATCGCCTACTTCGTGAAGATCTACCCTAGTGAGGCAAGTCCTTCGTGGGCGATGGCCATGGTGGGATAGACAAGGTTGCTTCTTTGTGGACCCTTCGTGGGTGGAGCCCTCCGTGGAATCGCAAGAACTGCTACTCCTTCGTGGGTTGAAGTCTCCATCAACGTGGATGTACGATAGCACCACCTATCGGAACCACGCCAAAAATCTCCGTGTCTCCAATTGCGTTTGCACACTCCAATCCCATCCCTTTACATTCTTGCAACTTGCATGATTTAATTTCCGCTGCTCATATACTCTTGTCATGCTTGCTTGATATGTATTGTTAATGTTTGAACCTGTGCTAAAACTCCACTTCAACTTAAAGAATTTAAAAACTGTAACTTTTCTTGCTAAGAGTCTATTCACCCCCCTCTAGACACCTCTTCTCGATCCTTTCACTTTCCTCTTCAAGGGAAAACCAATGCATGCTCAAGAGGTAGCAATATCATGCTCATGCATTGTAGTTGCATCATGTTATTTTTCATATGACTCAACTTATTGCATTCAAGTTTAACCGGATAATGATCAAACTTGAACACTTGTTGGCTGAGTCATAGTGCCATCGTATCGAGTGGACCAGTGCAACTACACTTGCCTTTATGGGAGGGTCCTAACCGGGTCTATTATCATGCCTCTTGTCGGTGCCTCCAATGAGGGAAGGTTATGCACGGGCGCTACCTTGGTCGGGTAGGACGACATAAGCCTTGTGTGCCCATGTTTGGTTTTGAGCTCATGTCCCCGTTTGGGACCGTTTTGCCACGACGGTGGTCGTTGATGCCTTTGGCAGGCACGGGGACACCCATGACTTATCCCAGAGGTGAGTTGCTCGGAGTGGCCGGGAGAGTGTCATGGGCAGTAGATCAGTTTTGTCGGAATGCCGTTGGTCCACCCGAATGGGAGTGCAAGGCCATGGATTCGGTGGTGTGGGTACAGTGTGCTACCTCTGCAGAGTGTGTGTGTTAAATCTATCGATAGTCGCGGCCTCGGATATGGGCCCAGTTCGTAGTCGGTCACTGAGGGAGTCCTGGATTAGGGGGTGTCCGGATAGCCGGACTATAGCCTTTGGCCGGACTCCTGGACTATGAAGATACAAGATTGAAGACTTCGTCTCGTGTCCGGATGGGACTTTCCTTGGCGTGGAAGGCAAGCTTGGCGATACGGATATGTAGATTTCCTACCATTGTAACCGACTCTATGTAACCCTAACCCTATTCAGTGCCTATATAAACCGGAGGGTTTTAGTCCGTAGGACGAACAACAATCATACCATAGGCTAGCTTCTAGGGTTTAGCCTCTCTGATCTCGTGGTAGATATACTCTTGTACTAGCCATATCATCAATATTAATCAAGCAAGAGTAGGGTTTTACCTCCATCGAGAGGGCCCGAACCTCGGTAAAAACATCGTGTCCTTGTCTCCTGTTACCATCCGCTTAGACGCACAGTTCGGGACCCCCTACCCGAGATCCGCTGGTTTTGACACCGACATTGGTGCTTTCATTGAGAGTTCCTCTGTGTCGTCATCCTTAGGCCCGATGGCTCCTCCGATCATCAACGACGATGCGCCTGTGGTGAGACTTTTCTCCCGGACAGATCTTCAGATTCGGGCGGCTTTGCATCGCGGGCCAATTCGCTGGCCATCCGGAGCAGATTGAAAGCTACGCCCGCCACCGTGTCGATTTGGAAGTTTGAACTACACGGCCGACGTCCGCGGAGACTTGATCTTCGGCGGTTCGAGCCACAGCCAAGCGCCGCCAGACCGTCACGAGGGCATGATCTAGCTCGCCGCGAACAAAGGTCCCGAGGCCGCACTCAGGTCCGCCCGACCTTTAGCTCAGAGTCGATCGCGCTTATCGAGGACGAGTGGTCGGACACCGCCGGGGCTGCGATCTCTACGGCGATTGAGCTATACATTTACCCTGGCCCTTGCGGCTCAGAATTCCAAGGTTTCGACTCTCTCCGGACTCGAGCCTTCCGCTACGCTTAATTGAATCCGATTGGGCGCCGATCATGGAATTCACTGCCGAGGACATCCTGAATTCACTAAAGTCTCTCTCTTTATCAGGAGAGATCTGGCCAGATTATGGTCAGGAAGGTTGGGATACGGACGACGAAGAAATTCAAAGCCCACCGAACACCCACTTCGTAGCCACTGTCGATGATTTAACCGACATGCTCGACTTCGACTCCGAAGACATCGACGGTATGGACGACGATGTAGGGGAGGAACATGAACCAGCGCCTACATTGCACTAGAGAACCACCTCATCTCACGATGTATACATGGTGGACACACCTAAAGGAAGCGACGATGAGGAACAACGGGACGCTACGAAGGATCATTTCCTCGAAAAGCAGTCAAAACGGCGACGTAAGCACCGCTCAAAGTCCCGCCTCGACAAAGACAACAGCCATACAGACCCAGCCATAGAGCAGGGCGAACCGTTGGACGACGAACATGCTATCGAGCAACCGTCCGATTAGGACAATCTGGATAAACTACCCGTCCCCGGCGAAGATAACAGTCCGGACAAGTTGCTGGAGCAGAAGAACCTCCACAAAAGGCTCGTCGCCACTGCACGTAGCCTGAAAAAGCAGAAGCGTAAGCTCAAAACAGCGGAAGATGCACTCGCACTCGATGGAGCAAAGTACTCAACACCATAGACAAATACGGCGATACCACCAACGAAGAGCAACCAAAAGCAAAACTATCGCCTGAATTTGATGAGGAGGCCGTAGAGCCCCCGCAATCAAAAAAAAAGAGGCCATCCGGTCGGATGGACGACCCCATGGCAAACAGAGAGCAGCAAACGGCGCCGCACACAAGCCGGCACGCGATCCGCATAGGGATTCGCATCCAAAATATGGCCCAGTTAGATCTATCTACGGGCCAAGAAAGCAAGCTCTAGTAAGCAATGCAACACATCAAGTATCCGAGCATCACGTTACACCTAAATATAGGGGTGCCGCACACCCCCTATGTTTCACCGATGAGGTGCTGGATTATGAATTTCTAGCGGGATTCAAGCCCGTAAAAATAGAGGCATACGACGGAACAATGCACTCGAAGTCCGGATTGAGGATTACATCCTCCACATACACATGGCTAGAGGAGATGATCTCCACGCCATAAAATACTTACCCTCAAGCTCAAAGGGCCAGCCCGGCATTGTCTTAAAAGCCTTCCCGAAACACCATTGGAAGTTGGGAGGAGCTCGAGGATGCTTTTCGAAAATTTTCAAGGACCTATGTCCGACCTCCGGATGCCGACGATTTAAGTCACATAACTCAACAACCCGGAGAGTCATCCCGAAATTTTGGAACAGATTCCTTACTAAAAGAACCAAATAGTCGATCGTCCGGACGCCAAGCCTTTGCAGCTTTCAAACACAACGTCCGGGACGAATGGCTCACCGCACACCTCGCCAAGAAAAGCCAAGAACAATGGTCGATTAACAAGCCTCATGACCCGCTTATGCTGGAGAGGATAGCTAGCTGGCAAGATGCAGCACCAGCGACCCAAGTACATCCAAGTCGGGGATGGAAACGGAAACCATGACGTAGCAAGGACCAAAGATCGCACCAAGGGAAACAGCCGTAAGAGCACGGCAATAACGCCGGATTCAAAAGCTCTCGGCAGAATTATAAAAAGCTGCCCCTTAAGGATAACAGGGATGAGTTATCTAACTTAAACAAAATCTTGGACAAGATATGCCAAATTCACAGTACTCCCGGGAAGCCTGCAAACTATACCCACAGAGGTTGTTGGGTCTTCAAGCAGCCTGGCAAACTCAACGCCGAACACAAGGGGCTCGACACACCAAGCGAGGACGATGACGAACCCCAAAAGCAGAGCACCGGAAAACAAAATAATTTCCCACAAGAAATCAAAACAGTCAACTCACCCCGCGTGACAAAAGGGAAAAATAGAGCGGCGCCCATAGAGGTACGCTCCATGCGGCCTATCCCGGTGGAGTCCCGCCAATGGTTGTTAAAACCAATCACCTTCAACCATCGAGATTACTCTAGAAGTATACGGAATGCAGGTTGGACTGCCTTGAGTATTAGATTCGATAATTGGCGGACTACAATTTTCACAAGTCCTAATTGACGGCGGCAGTGATCTAAACCTGCTATATCACGACACAATCCGCAAAATGGGGATAGACCCAACCAAATTTCGCCATAGCAACACTCCTTTCAAGGGGTAATGCCAGGCCCATATGCCCATTGTACGGGCTCTCTACTGCTAGAAGTTGTGTTCGGCTCACCCGGCAAGTTAACCTTCCACATCGCCCCATTTACAAGTAGCTATCAAGCACTATTGGGACGCGAAGCTTTCGCCCGCTTTAACGCAATACCGCATTATGCATCTCTTACACTTAAAATGCCCGGTCCACGCGGCATTATCTTGTTAAAAGGAAACATCGAGGGTTCCTCGAGTCCGAAAATCATGCGTTGCCTTGACAGCCACACAATAAACCGCTTCACCAATAAAAGCACTTAGACAGTCGTCCGCACTTTGACACGGCTGGACGAGTCCGCGTGAACATACAAGGGCTTACTAGGCGATACCCCGCATAAGGGGCCCGCATGCACAACAAGAGACAATAAAGCTCAATTTTATTCATTTTTGAATTGTACTTGCTTATTTAATATAACGACATTTTCACACGACCTTTTCAACTAAGTTCCTCTCTTTACAGATGAACACCGTATACACCCATCCAGATATGACACAACGGAGACACAGCGCAGACGCAAGCAGGGACCCGCTGTAAGGATTCTTTTCAGATTAAGACCCTGCGTAAACCTTTTTTACTGCTCTTGTTGATACACATCCCCGGTTTCTTACTATAACCGAGGAGGAGGTCATGCGCTTTGGCATAGGCCACGCCGAATTTCAGCGCACAGCACTGGACACCAGGGGCTTATTATCAAGGGCGATTGTTCGCCCGTATTCATAAAGACTGAATACCTTAGGGAGTGTTCGCGCCTCGAGTTAGGCCTTATATGCATTAGCTCCGAATCATAACTTTGGTCAAATGTTGGGTTTGCCCTCCTCGTGTTTTGCTGCCTTACGCCCGCCTATCGGCTAATGCGCACCAGGAGAACTATTGCGACAGTGCCCGGTTCGCCAAAGGCGAGCACCTCAAAGGAGAAAGACAAAACTGACTGTCATGATATAGCGTGAGACTGGTCAACCACTGATGACCCACTCGGAATCTTTAGAATTCTCTCAGATTGACAAAGGGCCGCTTCGCCAGTACATACGCTACCTCAATTCGAAAGTGAGCGCGGTGCCCCTAGGGGCTATATAGTAGCCCCACCGTCAACTCCTATGGCTAAGTGAAAGTGATAAAGCATTATAGTCCGTTGCCTAGTTTGCTGCGCTATCACCTCCTTTGTAGGACCAAGACGTTGGATCAAGTGCGAAAAGGCGCCAGATACACCCCCGCACTATATGCGTAATAAGCCAAAGACTACCATCTTTCGTGTTATATACACATATACATTAACGGCCGCATGTAAGGTATTTTAATTTTGAAGGCACAAGTATAAAAGCTTTTATATTCCATCAAACATTGTTTCCCAATAATACATGTTATTCGAACATAATATCCTTCGAGCATCGCGTCTCTATTAAACGAGCGCTCAAGAACTTCCGAAAATAGTGCTCGATGTGTACTCGCTTCCGATTTAATCTTGGGATGCAACATCGGTGGCCTTCATCTCCGCCCAGTATGTCTTGACACGGGCAAGAGCCATCCGCGCACCCTCTATGCATCCTGACCGCCTCATTGCTTTGATATGCGGCACCACACCAAGAACTGCTGCACCAAGCCAAAATAACTCTTCGGCTCAGGCCTTTTCGGCCACAAATGAGTCATGACATTTTTCATGGCAAGTCCGGACAACCTATTCAGCTCCGCCCATTCGGCCAAAGGATCGGTTAATGGAAGTGGACGCTCTGGACTACGGAACTGCGACCAAAACAGCTCTTCCATATCGTGATCCTTTTGATCTCTGAAGTGTTTGGCCGCGTCCACGACACTCGCCACCAAGTCCAGATACGCATCCTCACTACGCCATAGCCGGTCCAACTGAGCATATTTAGGGTCCGTGAACTTCCTCCGCAGCAGAAAGGGCTTTCCAGCCGCGATATCTCTGGCCTGACGTAGCTCCTCCTTCATAGCTCTCATCGCAGAGCGAGCATCCTTGGCCTCGGTGGTGGCCTTCTTCAGTCCTCTTGCTCGCCGACCTTCTTTTTCAAGACGCCGCAGCGGTCGGTAGCATTCTTCAACTTCACGCCATCTCGCCATTTCCTTTTTGCTTTGGCAAGAGCAGCCTGTTCGCTTTTAGCTCTTCGCCGCTTTTAAGGCAGCCGATAACTTTTTCTAGCTCGCTCCTTGGCTCGGGCAAGCTCTGCCCGAAGGTTCTCCATGGCAGCGGCACCATCTGCATCAAGCATACATGTTGTAAGGCACGTGCATCAAGCTCCCTTACCGGGTGTCCATGGAGAAACCACATACCTTGTGACTCATCAAGTCGCTTATTGACAAGCGCGATGTCGGCATCCGCCACGTCAAGTTGCCGCTTTAGTTCGGCAAATTCATCAGTTCGGCTAGCCACCAGACGCCCCGCTACCTACATAGGAAGGGCGACATATGATATCTGGGATTATGATCCTCGGCACGCTGTCATTTTTGACAACGCACTGAGTCTCAGGGGCTACTATCTTGTCACGCCCAATATGCGACCCTATCCAAAAGGAACTCGACGGTCCCACCAAGGATAGACCCGCATATTGAAACACTTTTGCAAGGTGGATATCATTACATCAACAATACATAATAGTGGGGATACATCCAATACATACAATGTCCCATGAATACAACAATACAACATACTAGATCAACATCCGACTACGGATGAATCATAAATGTAAACTCAAACAATATCCACCTCGCTAGCCCAGCTGCCGAACTCGAACCTATCCTCGATCAAGAAGAAGCGTAAGAAGAACTCCAATACAAGCAAACATCGCTCTCGCGTCATGATCATCGCAAACCTGTACCGCAATGGTGGTGTAGTAATATGTGAACCACGAGGACTCAAAGAATCCCATTACCGTGGGTATCAAGACTAGCAAAGCTTAAAGGAAAGGAAGGGGTAAAGTGGTGAGGTTGCAGCAGCGACTAAGCATATATGGTGGCTAACATACGCAAATGAGAGCAAGCAGAGAAACAAAGGAATGGTCGTCAACTAGTAATGATCAAGAAGTGATCCTGAACTCCTACTTACGTCAAACATAACCCAAGAAACCGTGTTCTCCTCTCGATCAACCCCGAAAAGAGACACTCACGGTTACGCACACGGTTGGTGTATTTTAGAAGAGTTATTTCAAGTTTACTACAACCAGATATTAACAAATTCCCATCTGCCACATAACCGCTGGCACGGCTCTCGAAAGTTTATACCTGCAGGGTGTCCCAACTTAGCCCATGATAAGCTCTCGCGATCAACGGCGGATATTCCTTCTCCCGGAAGACCCGATCAGCCTCTAATCCTGCCACAAGACATTTCGACAAAGAATAAAACAAGACCAGCAAAGCCGCCTGGATGTGCCGACAAATCCCGATAGAGCCGACGCACTCGCTCTCGTGGCACACCGGATAAGTCAAGCTATGAGTAAAACCAACCTCGAGTTGCCCGTGGTGGCCCCAAGAGGTTGCTCGGTTCGGACCAACACTCGGGAGCACCGCCCGGGGCTAAAATAAAGATGACCCTTGGGCTCCGAAACCCAAGGGAAAAAGGGCATAGGTGAGGCAAATGGTAAAACCAATGTTGGGCCTTGCCGAGGAGTCTTATTCAAAGCGAACTGTCAAGGGGGTCCCATAAATCACCCGA